>CM044438.1:79731440-79786171 GCA_024363595.1 Xenopus borealis | reverse complement strand
TTCAACCAGTGAGCAACACTCAGAAGTAAAAGGAGTTGGGGAGCAACACTTGCATAAAAATGTTCTTGGGGTAGCCCCTATGTGGATTGTCAACCTACATTGAGGCTCTGTTTTGCAGTACACCTGGTTTTTATACAACCAAAACTTGCCTTCAAGTCTGGAATTCAAAAATAAGCTCAAGCTTTGAGGCCACTGGGAGCAACATCCAAGGGGTTGGAGAGCAACATGTTGCTCACGAGCTACTGGTTGGGGATCACTGGTCTAAGTGGATGGGAGGCTAACATACAGGCACAAATTAGAGATGATAAAGTGCAGGCATTGTCCGGTAGGTACAAGATTAGTGCTCCAAAATATAGGCTCTTAGTTTTTCTATTGCAGGGCCTCGGGCAGAGGGCATTGGGTCAGATAGACGGGGGTGGGGGCAGAAGCACTCATGGCTCTTATACTCTCATACTCTCATACTTATAAAGCTGTGTACAGGTTTAATACTTTGCACATCACTACATGTTACATAGTGAAAATGTGAATTTCTAAAGTTGTGTTAAACATGTGGAGTGTAAAATTCTGGTGTAATAAAACAACATAACACACCTCCATAAATGACATCCCATTTTACTGAAGAATTTCTCTCACTGGATCTCACTAGCTCTGGGGTGATCCAGTACATTTCTGGAGTAAATCACAATACACCTTTATAATGGACCCTGCTGCTTTTAGAAATGGTGATGGCAAAACCAGGAGCAGGGAGAAATACACAGCTTATACTTTAACTTTTATATTAGCCAGCTTTTAACAGAACCTGTTAGTTGTAAAACATTTTACCCACCTTTATAAATGCACCCCAGTGAGGCTCCTGACTATTCTACAATACAAAAAGGCTAATCCTGCTTTTACCATTAGGTGTCAATGTTTATCCATTTATTTTACAGACTCAAATCTGTTAAAGATCACCAGTAATATGTCCCCAACTTCTGCAGCTTCAGTACAGGACAAGGTGCGAGTGTTCAATGTCTGTGTTGCTGTATTCAGGGGATCACAGGAGGCACAACTGTAACGGGCTTGGGCTCAGCCATCCTCTGCCTCCTGGAATAACCAGCCCCCCCCCCCTTGAGTTGCTGAAAGTCACTGAATGCCATGAAAGTCACTGAACATTTGGAGCTGAATACCACCGAATATACTGTATATAGTTGAATGCAGTTATTTCCAGCACATCCCTTTCCTTGGTAAATGTGAGCTCACCTTCTTAATTAGGTCACACAGTGAAGACCAAAAATTTCCGAATATTCACCGAATATATCTGAAGATAAAACCCGTCTAACTGTGTTTCTGGAGATTTAAAATGTTTTTCTATACAAGGTATCCAAAGATTAATGCCAGATCATTGAGGGGACAGAACCAAAAAGCTACTCTATTTAGAGACAAAATGGATCTATACTCGTCACTAGATTCCCCAATGGTTTAAACAATGAGTATGATGTATCTTGCTATTTTTTTTAAATCTCTTTTGGTCTTTTGTGACCTTAGGAAGTGTTTATAGGATAAATGATCCTTTATCTTTCTAGTGTATATTAGATCCCTATATGTTACCCAATTGTCCAGCCAACTTGGACAATTAAAGTCCAGATTAGGCCATTTGCCATGTGACATGCTTAAAGTTTCCATAATTCCATAATAAGTTTTTTTTTAATTTTTGTACATACATTTTTGTACATACATTTTCTGCATTGTATTTGTATCTATGGGTGAACTAATATAGCCTCCACCAAACCCAGTTGCACCTAAGGTGAACCAAAATGGCACCTAATGAGTGTTATGTGTGCCTGGGGATTGGATCACAATTTAATTGATGATTTGATTAGTGCACATATGTTTAAATACTGGCATTTGGCCCTGCACATTTAGCCTTTGTAACACAAAACGCATAAGGCTGTGTGGACACAATAAACTTTCTACATTATTTTAACAACCTGGTGGAAGATTGCCTTTATTCTGAGTGCCTGCTCCATTGAAATTTTTGAAGATAATCACTTGGGAGGGGGTTGTACTGTTTAGAGCGCTGATGGTGTGGGTGGTGCTTGGGACCAGGATGTGGGGGGTGGGCTGAGGCTCAGAAATTGTTGTTGTGTAGGGCTCAATGATTTCTGATGGCGGCCCTGTCTGTGTTTGTTCCATATTCTGATCATGTGCATGTGAGAGTGGAAGTGGTGGTTACAGTATGTTACACTTCTTGGGTCCAGCCTGATCAGTCAGACAGTTACTGTCCAACATAGAGAACTTCATGTACTTTGGATTTCTAAGCAATAAATACGCATCATATAATTTCTTTATTTGCAACATTATAACCTGATCATGTGATTTAATCTTGCTCCGATGTGTTCATCCAGAGGTCAGTCCTGCAAGTGAATAAGACCTAATACTGGGCTCATGGGAAAGAGGTGAACATACCACAGGGAACCTTTGCCCTGTCCAGCAGCCTATGTGGTGAGATTGGGTTTATTTGTTGTAGCTGTAGTGCACATCGGACTCAGCTTTCCACCACCAATTCCCTTTCACTCATTAATATCCAGCAAGTCTGAAGCAAGGGATGAAAAGCCTTGACTTTCTAAGAATAGAATTAGTTGATGATTATATGCATGGGGCAAGGTCAGTCCAACTGATTCCTCTTGCCAAAAGGCAATAGTTTTAAAGGAAAACCATACTCCCCAAACAATGTAGGTCTATAACAAGATATTGCATACAACTCATATGTAAAACCCTGCTTAATGTAACTAAACCATTTTCATAATGATATACTGTTTTCCTATTAAGTGCCATTGGGTCATCACAAATAAAAAATTGCCATTTTAAAAAACAAGGGCAGCCCCCTGGGATTGTATGATTCAACTGTGCACACAAACAAACTATACAAGTTAGATCACATGAACCATACTTCCAAACTTCTTCCTGTTACAGTTAGAGCTGCAGTATTTATGGTCAGGTGATCTCTGAGGCAGCACAGGAGATCCCGACTCGCACTTCAATAGTGCAGATAGTGTGAGTGCACCCCCAGTAGATCCTGCCAGAGTCACCACACACACCCACTGGAGTCACAGCATGCAGTAAGGCCAAAAGGTAAGCCCAGTCGAAGCAACATACTTCGGTGGGATCCTGATTCTTGCAGCAGGACCCATGGTCCCCTAGTGACGTCACTGCTTCTGCACTTACTTAATGAGTTAGAACTTGCTGAAATGCTTCCCATAAACATAAATCCCAGCCATTTATATTTTGTGATCTCACCCAGAAACCTAGTCCAAATATTTACCTGATCCCAGGCTTTCAGACATGGACAGATGGAGACATACAGTGGTGTGAAAAACCATTTGTGGATAATGGCTCTCACTGTGGTTCGCTGGAGTCCCAAAGCTTTAGAAATGGCTTTATAACCTTTACCAGACTGATAGATCTCAATTACTTTTGTTCTTAGTTATTTTTAACAAGGGGGGGGCAATCACTTTTTCACACAGGCCCATGTAGATTTGGAGTTTTTTTTCTCCCTTAATAACTTAAACCTTCATTTAAAAACTGCATTTTGTGTTCAATTATGTTATCTTTGACTAATAGTTAAATGTGTTTAATGATCAGAAACATTTTGTGTGACAAACATGCAAAAGAATAAGAAATCAGGAAGGGGGCAAATAGTTTTTCACACCACTGTAAGGGCTCAATTACGAGTTCTCAGCATATGAGCAACTGTTTGGGCTTATTAAATAGAGATTTTTTTGAATAAAAGAGAGAACTTCCCCAGCCACCAGACATTACCTGCATAGATTTGGTGGCAGAGCTGGTGTGTGTGTGTGGGGGGGGGGAGGTCAGCGGCAATTCCTATCGGTGCGATATCAGTTGAAGAGGCGTGTGTGACATCACGTCCGCAAACCGGTTACCAAGTTAGGTGCTATGCCTAGGGTGGTCCCAGTCCTAAATACAGCACTCTATGTGCCAATAAACAGTCACCCAGTGCCTGTTATGGTAGTTGAGTAGGCAGGAGAAATGGATCTGTGGCTCCCCTCACTTCTTGACGTCCTGATAATTTGGCATTAACAAATGGACAAATAGAAAGGTAGCCATAATTTGTGTAGCCCTTAGTAGATTCTCTGTTCATTAGGTCTTTGGGCTGATCCAAGAGAAAGCAATACCCTACTGGTCCACAAACAGTTGTGCTCATAAGTTTCCATACCCTGGCAGAATTTATGATTTCTTAATCAGAGAATATGAATGATAACACAAAGACTTTTCTTTCACTCATGGTTAGTGGTTGGCTGAAGCCATTTATTGTCAACAACAACAACCATCTTCACCTGTGATCTGTTTGCTTGTAATTAGTGGGTGTGTATAAAAGGTCAGTGACTTTCTGGACTCCTGACAGACCATTGCATCTTTCATCCAGTGCTGCACTGATGTTTTTTGGATTCTAAGTCATGGGGAAAGCAAAGCAATTGTCAAAGGATCTGCAGGAAAATGTAGTTGAACTCCATATAACAGGAAAGGGATATAAGAAAATATCAAAGAAATTGAGAATGCCAATCAGCAGTGTTCAAACTCTAATAAGTGGTTCTGTTACGGTCAGGTAAATCAACTAAAATTTCAGCACAACTGAATTGTTTGGGATGCAAGGAAAAACCCACAAATAACTTCAGGTGAAATACAAAAATACTGGAGGAAAATTTGCACTCATCATCCCATAAGGTTCTGGAGTGGCCATCTCAGTCTCCTGACCTCAATATCATTGAGCCACTCTGGGGAGACCCCAAACGTGCAGTTCATGCAAGACAGCCCAAGAATTTACAGGAACTGGAGGCTTTTTGCCATCCACTACTACCACAAAAGACTTCAAGCGGTCATTGATGTTAAAGGGGGCAATAACACAGAACTGGGGTATGTAAACTTTTGATCAGGGTCATTTGGGTAGTTTGTGTAGTGATTATGATTTAAAAAGAGTAAACACAGTTGTTTGACAATAAATGGCTTCATCAAACCACTAACCATGAGTGAAAATTTTTTTTGTGTTATCATTCATATTCTATGAAAAACAATTCTGCAAGGGTATGTAAACTTATGAGCACAACTGTAAGTCAGCCTTTAGTAAATGTATTTCTTTTAGTAGGCCAAATGTTATTATCAGGTTTACCACCCCCATAAATTTTGATACATCTACTCCAAGCTAGAAATACAGGCAGTGATAAGGTGGCCATACACGTATAGAGATCCGCTCGTTTGGCGATGTCGCCAAATGAGTGGATCTCTCCCCGATATGCCCACCTTGAGGTGGGTGATATCGGGCTGAACCGATCGTGGGCCCTTGGGCCCAACTATTGGATCATAATGGAGGCCAAATGGGTGGTCGGATTGCTGGACCGCATCAATGAACAGATGCAGCCGCAATCTGAGAGGATTTTTAGTCCCGCCCAATCGACATCTGGCCGACTTTCGGCCAGATATCAATCAGTGAAGCCCATCAGAGGGCCCCATACACAGGCCAATAAGCTGCGACTTGGTCTGTCGGCAGCTTTTATCGGCCCGTGTATGGCCACCTATAGTTGCCTGCATCCCTGGCCAGTATAAAGAAGCTCTTGGTTAGCAAGAATTACACGTCTAAGGAAAAGAAAATTCATTCTTTGTGAACATGAAAGTAAATGCGATAAACTGCATTTGTATGTACAGAGGCAGCTACTGGTAATAAACAATCACATTATTTTCTTGCTAATATTCTCCTCCTATTGCAATAAGTAAGCGCTTGGAGAATAAAAAGGGGCAGAGATCCTCACGTCTTCTGACTTAGAAGTCTGCTGCCAGTGTTTCAGTGGATTACTATTCCCAATCTCTTTTTCAGAAGGATTTGGAGAAAAAATATTGTGCTACACTGTGTGAGGTAGGGATTTCAGGCTGACACAAAGCAAAGCCGTGACTTATCAACTGCAGTAGACCAAGCAATAACACATCCTTAATACATTCTTGGGGATAAAATACTTCTAAGCTCTTGATTTTGTGGAGTTTCAACACACACACAGTTCAGTCTTGACCTTCCTAACTTAAACATGCCAGTGACAAAGGTTCTGTGTTGGATGGTTAGACGTCTGACTTGGATGGTTTTAGCCCTGAATGGCAAAGCCATCAGAATACCAAAAACAAGAGCTCTGGTTTCTGCATAGAGTTTCACAAAAATAAACATTTGAGCCTCGAGAGATGATGAGAGGTGAATATATAATTTTCTGTCTATTTCCATCTGGAGAGTGAATTATATGTTAAAATACAAAGCAGAATTGGGAGGATACAAGACCAAATGAGTTATGATTAAACACTTGGACATTGAAGGGAACTTAGAGGCAGTAATGGAATGAATGTGATTAGCAGTTGGTCACTTTCAGGCCAGCACATCAAGTCATTCCAGGCTTCGTGGGTGACAAAGTGTTTGGAATCGCTCTGTACTCACATGATGGCTGCAGGAAAGAGAAGCGAAGCCTCTGTAAGCCTTCCTTGTTCACTGCAATATTCATAGGATGAATTATATAGAGCAGGGGGGCCCCAACTTTTACCTGTGAGTCACATTCAAATGTAGAAATAAGTTGGAGAGCAGCAACAAATGCATAATGACAAATATGGGCTGTGATTGGATATTGGTAGCCCTTGAGGACTTGCAGCCTACAGGAGGCTCTGTTTGCCAGTGCACTTGTTTTTTATGCAACTAAAACTTGCATCCAAGCCAGGAATTCAGGCCACTGGGAGCAACAACCAAGGGGTCAAAGAGCAACATGTTGCTCACAAGCCACTGGTTGGGGATCACTGATATAGAGCATCATGTACCCCCTAGTGTAAACTATAAGGATGTTAGCAGTTGTGGACATATAAAGGCATAAGGTTTTTATACAGGGCATGGTACCAAGGGGAGCTGTCAAATAACCTCATTTTAGAACACTGGGTATATTATTTTTTAGAATTCACAAATTACATACTATAACATGCTATAACACTTGCCTGACAGTGTTTCACTTTTCAGTTGGTCTTCATTGTACTTTTTTTTTTAATAGTCTTTCAGTTCCAATGTCTATTCCCTGCTAGAAGAGGAAACTGCTGTCCATGTCAGGATTCTTTATGGATTCCAGTGAGGGCATGATCTGTAAGGCTCTAACACAAAAAAAAATCAATTGAAAGTTGTCTTTGCATTTTTATACTTATACCAAGCTATAATAGTGAATTTAAAAAAGTGATTCGCTCCCTTTAACAAATGGACACATGCAGAACAGTGTCTCAACTCAAGTTAGTTTGACTGATTGAGAAGTGAACACTGGGCTCTGATAATGACTGCTGAATTGATAGCCCACAAATAATAAAGACTGTTGCATGAAAATGAACGCAATGCAAGTGAAGGGGTGGAGGTGGAAAAGCCCTTTTTCATGGAGAAGAATATGATCATGTGTGTTCATTAGTGCAGACCCTGTACAAAATAACAGCCTGTTCTCTGGAAAGTGAATGTATCCATAAGCACATGAGACTGTCGAGTGCAGCTACAGTTGGGCAGTAATGTACAGCCAGTGACATTGAGTCATTACTATAAAGTAGGAATAAGGATCCAGCCTTTGTGCAACCAGTTATTGTAGCAGAGTAAGAAGCATCCCCCAGTGAGTAGAGACAGGTCAGTGCAAAGAAACACACAGACTGTTTAGGTAAGTTTTTTTTTATTTTCAGTAGGAAATCAGAACCTTGAGACAGTGTTTATCCAACACAAACACACTCCAAGTGCTCACACATACATAGAAACAAGGATTAGGAAGTGCACATCACTGGGGCAGATCATAATGCAGATTCCCACCATGTGAAACAAGCAGGGCACATGGTAACCCTTCAGTGTAAGGCAGCTCTGTAACAACATTTCCAATTGATGCCCAAATAAAAGTAAAGTTTCCAATTTAAAGGAACCCATGTGCTATTACTGCAATTTCTCTTTGTTCATCTTTAGTGGCCAATGTTATAATTTGGCAAATACAACAGAAGCGACCTGCATAAGCGATAAGATTTTCCTGTCCGTCTATAGGGATGTGTACAGCAAGCAGACAAAGACCATTGTCTGAGCCCTGGAGCAAGTATTAACTAATCAGTCTGACATCCACAGGAATTCAGATTTCCATTGCTGTTAGGAGTAAAGAAAATCACAAAATGCAACCCACTGTACAAATATGTTTGAAAGGTCTGGTTAAGGCACTAGCGTTAACCCTATTGTTTCTATGCAGCTCATATGAGCAAACTCACTGCCAGTTGGCTTGGTCACTGTCTGCTCTGCACATGGGCATGCACCCTGTATATCCGGGCTACTATAGCAAATAGGTAGTAACTGAAGTCTAGTGGGGGCAAACAACACTGTGCACTCAACTTAACCTCTTTCTATTACAAATGATTTCTATAGTATTGCTATACCAATGAATGTGATCTATAATCCTACATGAAATCTAGGCATGTGAATAATGACATATCTTGTTCTTTATGCAACCAGCAAATCCACTGCAGAAACAAGGCTTAGCATTTCACTGAATCTGGATGGGTGCCATACACATGAACAGAACGTGTGGGCCAGTAAAATAATGCTAATCATATATATGAAAAAGATAGCACATAATGTGAAGAATACACACAAGGCTTAACATACTGTATGAAAAAAAAAAAATAAAATATATAAATATATATATATCCTCCACAATCCTTAAATCTCCAAATAGTCACAGTGGGGCTCCTAGGACAGAACACATCCTTGGTAAAAACAAAAATAGACCTTTCCCATTAACTCAGTTTTTAGTTTACCATAATAAAACACCCCAGCTTCCTGAATTGTTTATAGGAATAGTAAATAAAAACAAAAAAAAAAACATCCTCCTTATTGTGCAGAAACAAAGTTTAAGACAGGCATTTGAGGACAGATGAGGCAGTTTTGTGTAGCTAAGTCAATATGAGAAATACGTAGATACATTTAAAGGTGAAGCGTTTAGCTTATATGTTAGTGCAAAGGACCCCGGGGAGTGTGCCAGTGGCTCACCTTTACTCAGTAGTTCTAGGAGGAAGGTTTGGGGGTGCTGACGTCTGTAAGTCACGTTGTACTGAGGTGCTGGGACAAGGTGGCAATTAATAATCCAATCCAAGAACAGTGAAAAATAAAGTGAGCAAAATAGTAGTAGTAAATGCATGGGATCTATTATCCACACATCAGTTATCCAGAGAGCTCAAATAATCAGTATATTGCTAAAACTCAAAATTTGCCATTATTTCCCAACACTCTATTCTTGTATAAAGCCAGAAACGAACCTAGCATAGATGTAGAACTGTACTGTGTTATGTTTACATGAGTTCTATGTAGGCTCTGGCATTCTAGATAATAGCTCCATAGCTGCAAATTTTAGAAAACATATCACTACCCCCCCAAAGTAACATTTTTAAAACTCCATTATGGAACAGATGCAGTAACTTAAGTGACATTAGGACTTATTTAGCAGGGGTAGGAATTCTACAGGACACACATATTGCTCCACTAATGGCCCAAACACAAAGCACCCATGGCCCTTCCATCAGAAAGTCCAGAGCAGCTGGCACCCCTTTGTTTGGAATGAATGGTCCCACCCATTTGCTTCCTCTCTTTGCCTGGGAGTGCAAAGAGTTTCAACAGTGAGCAACTGGGGACTGGTAAACCAGACTGCAGGCAAAATAAACATTTCTACCTGGGTTTTGTACTTTGAGATCAATTAAATAATGAGCCCGCGTGTGTGGTTATAATTGGCTTTCACAGGCCTTTTCATAATAGTGAAAAATAATAGTACGTGTATTAAAAACTTTGCCTCACTTGAGCTGTATTTCTGTATGTGCAATCAGGACAAATTATTCAAGTACTAGCCTCCCTTTAAATGAATTTGTCAGTGTAAAAATAAATACTGGGTAAATAGGCTGTGCAAAATAAAAAATGTTTCTAATATAGCTAGTTAGCCAAAAGTGTAATGTATAAAGGCTGGAGTGACTGGATGTCTAAAGAACAGAACACTACTTCTTGCTTTTCAGTTCTCTTAGTTTCAGTGACTTGAGGGAGGGCCACACGGGTCATAACTGTTGCTTTTGAATCTGAGCTGAATGCTGAGGATCAATTGCAAACTCACTGAACAGTTATGTCCCATGTGGCGCCCCTACAAGTCGCTGACTAACTCAGAGTTAGAGAGCTGAAAAGCAGGAGGTAGTGTGTTCTGTTTTGTCAGACATCCCGTTCACTCCAGGTAACTCCAGTCTTTATACATTAAATTTTTGGCTAACTGTATTAGAAACATTTTTTATTTTGCACAGCTTGTCTATTTATCCAGTTTTTATTTTTACCCTGAACTGTTCCTTTAAGTGAAATACAAAAAACACTGAACCTGTCAGTGGAGAGCAGCCTGGCAGTCAATGTAGTTAGAGGCCTGTGGGGTTTCACTGCTTTTACCACCCTACGAATAACCAACACTCCCTCATCCTCCTCATGGCTGTCCAACCAGTCACAATACAATTTGCTTTAATACTTGGGAAGGTAAAAGGAAGTGTTCCCAACATTCATACCTACTGTTACATGACAAAGCACAAAGAAGTGTAACTGAGACAGTCAGGACACATGTGTAAGAATGAGCAGGGAGATTCCTACCAAACTGCAGACACATTATAAACCTACAGATGAGAAGGTCCACCTGGAATAGAACTGCAAACTGAACAATGCTGGGAGCTGCAGTTTATCAACAGCTGGAGTCCCACAGGCTGCTCATCTCTGGTCTACAGACAAACATGACTGTGCCTAAACAAGAGAATCCAAAGGGATATATATATATATATATATATATATATATATATATATATATTATACAGGTATAGAGAACTTTAAAAATGGGCAAAACAAACATAAAAACTCAATTTAAAGAGATTTAAAACAATCTTTAAAAAAAAAAAAAAAGATAATACTGCTGGCAGTGGGGGGATCGTTTGCATCAAAGATACATTAGTAGAATAATTACATGTAACACTACAATCAGATGTAAACAGACCACCAGCCATCTGTCACCCTGTGTAAGAATTACCCAGACATACAGACTGGCAGCTCTCAGCAGGACAAAGTCACATTCCTGTAACAGCGCAATAAATCAACCTTCTGTAACCAACAACCTCCAGACCTTGTTGCAACCTAAACCTTTTCTATTATCTATCTAAAACACTGTGCTTTGTATAATTCATGTTGTATTTCACAAGACTAACACAATTTGCTTGTTTTCACAAGAAGAAAAAAATAGGTCCAAAAATGTAGTCTGACATATGATCAAAGCTAAATCAAACACAACAAAGCCAGAACGTGCCACGTAATGCACCTGTAAATACTCACCGACTCGCGCTATTTGGTGTTACACTTCAACACACACATTTTTTGTTTGTCTTTAAGGCAGTGGTTTGCACAGATTGGTTCAGTGAGTGTTTAAGAAAAAAAAATCTATCTATATCTTATATCTCTCTCTATTTATATATATATATGTACAGAGTATTCTCAGAATGAGGTCCATGGCTGAATAAGTAGCACATCTGCAGGACAGCTCCATTTCCCTTGCAGCAGTATAAACACACGCAGTGTCTGGTGTCTCTGTGGCTTCCCCCAGCTCAGTGCTATAAACTGGATGATGTTGTTCATTGCTGTACGGTGCAGTTGATGAGGCAGGAAAGCGGAGTCTCCACATGTACGGCTGATCATTTCATGCTCCTCCAGTTATTTTGGGGAACAAAATAGTAATCCTCCGCAATCCTTAAATCTTCAAATCACTCAAAGGTCATTAGATTGGCAGGAACCTGTGGGGCATAAAGTAGAAAACAATGTTGTACAAAGTCAAATAAACAGTGTTTCAATAAGAAAGCAGGAGAGTACAATGGCAAAAAGGAAATGCAGGTGCAGGGTTCCCAGGTTTAGAAATGGTACTCTAAATGCCCTCATACATGGGCCGATAAAAGCCGCTGACAGATTGAGTCGGCAGCTTATTGGCCTGTGTGTGGGGCCCTCTGACGGGCTTCCCCAATCTTTATCTGTCCAAAAGTCGCCTAGATCTCGATCGGGCAAGTTAAAAAATTCAGTTGGATCACAGCTGCTTCTTTCTGTTGATGTGGTCCTGCAATCCAACCACCTGTTTGGACTGCATTGTGATTCAGTCGTTGGGCCCTACGGCCCACGATCGGATAAACCAGATATCACCCATCTCAATGGGGACATATTGGGGAGCGATCCGCTCGTTTGGGGACGATCTCCCTGTGTATGGTCAGCTTAAGAAAGTGGAGTAACCAATCCCCTCAGTGGACTATAGTAGAAACTCAGACTTAGGCTGCCTTCCAGGAACAAAGTGGAGGAAATACAAATCACATAAGTAAAGGAGTCATAAACACATTGTTCTAGAGCAATTATTCCCCTGGGTGGGGGGGGGCACACAGCATTTGCTTGCCAAAAAATATAAAAAAAGAAGAAAACAAGTTGTGAGCAGGAGAACCCCAAAAGTGAAATGAAGAAGACTAAGGAGAAGGAAGACTGAGGGTAATGCAAGCAACAGCACAGAGAAAGTAAGTGCCAGGCTGAACAGAGGAGAGAATTAAAGGTGAGGTGGGCACAAGAGAAGAATGAAGAGAAGAGAAACAACAAGGTAGAAAGGGCAAAGAAAGGAAGCAGTAAAAACTTCAACATGGACAAAGTGGAGTCCATTAAAAAGTCAGTCAAGAAGTGGAACAGAGAAAAGAGCTAAGAATATATAATATATATATATTATTTTAGAAAAGAAGAACAGGATGATTAGAGAGAAATATTGAAAAAGGTAAAAGAAAAAGATATGCAGGGAGGGAAGAAGAGTGACAAGAGAAGAAGCAAAAAATGTTAAAATGAAACAGAAGACACTAGCAGGGAAATGGGAGGAGAATAAAAGAAGAAGCAAAGTAAGTTTGGATTCCTGACTGAACCTACACTACAGGGCAGTTCTTTATTCGGGTACCTTTCCTTTTTATATCCTCAAACATTTTCTTGGTTTCCTTAGTGATATTAAGGGGTTGAACAAATGCTCGGTTCTGATGGAGGGTGACAACTCTGATACAGGATATGGTTTACCTTTAAGGGGTGTCTGATTGTTCTCATTGAGATTAGCAGCATTTATAAGAAACTTTTTCTGCTTGTTGCCAATTTGCTTTCAGTAGAATGGGGAATATGGGAGGCAGCATTCTCCTGAAATATTCCTGGGCTGGAAGTGTCATTGACTGCAGGTTTGTCATCCTCCTAAATGGTTGGTGGCTGAAAAAAGGTGTCTGTCCTCTAGGGGCCATGACAATGAATACATACTGTGCCACTGCCTTCATAGATCAACTGGTTGTGGAAATTAGGGACATCACTCATTATACCCACATTATTCTAATAATTGCAAGAACTATATGTAGAAAGAAGCTGCTCTAGATCAGCAAATCAAATACAGAGCGTCTCACCTGCTGTCTGTTTCTTTGGCAGGCAGCACTTAGATGTTTGTACCATAACATGGCATTCATTCGGCTACCGGCTTGGAACTTGTAGGAATTTCCTAGTAGGAACAAGGCTAAATTATTATTATTTTAATGTCATTAGCAGCACTGTCATGGGAAGAACATGTAGACAGAGCCATCCTTTGTTCACATCCCTTTTAAGCAAAAGCATTATGGGTAGCTAAACCCTAGTTGCCATCTACAAGTAAATAAACTGAAATCAAATACAAATGTAAATGTTCAATCTTTAAACCATGGAGCAACAAACGTGACTATATAAAGATTATACACACAGACTAATAAGGGGTTGTTCACCTTTGAGTTAACTTTTAGTATGATGTAGAGAGTGATATTCTAAGACAATTTGCAATTGGTTTAAATTTTTTATTTGGGGTTTTTGAAGTATTTAGCTTTGTATTCAGCAGCTCTCCTGTTTGCAGGTTCAGCAGTCTGGTTGCAATGATTTGAATAAAAGACTGGAATGCGAACAGAAGAGGGCCTTAATAGAAAGATGAGTAATAAAAAATTAGCAATAACAAAAATTTGTGGCTTTACAGAGCATTTGTTTTTAGATGGGGTCAGTGATCCCCATTTGAAAGCTGGAAAGAGTCAAAAGAAAAAGGCAAATAGTGAAAAAAAAAACTATAAAAACGAAAACCAATTAAAAAGTTGCTTAGAATTTGTCATTCTATAACATACTAAAAGTTAACTTAAAGGTGGACCCCTTTAAAAGCAATGGTAATAACTAGGTAAAGGTAATAATAGGCCTGTACAAATGCTTTGAGGTACAGTCTCATTAGCCAATGATATGTGACACAGATCTCCGATTTACAGCAAGTAATAAAGTTACTCCAAATGTTTTGTAAGGCAATAAAGTTAGCAATGCCATTTCTAGGTGAAATCTATGGCTGCTTATAAATGAATGTTGCAGAATTACATTGATTGCATTAATCCAGCCCTTCTAGCTGGATTTTCTAATCTCTGAATTTGGTAACCCTAATGCAAAAGGAAGTTACGGATCATATATTAATAGGACCAAACACATTTGTCAGAATTTTCCTATCCATGTGTTCCAGATCCGTCCCATGTGAAAGATTGAGTCTTGTGCAAAGGCGGGGAGAAGTTGAAGGTGATGCCAGCAATGTCCTTCATTTGTTTTATGTTTTACAAGAAGATAAATCTGTTGCCCTGAAGTGTATGAAAGTGTATTGTGCAACTTTAATGCTTTTGTTACAGCAGTGATATGAAATAGAATTTTAACATTCTCACATGTGTACAAATGGTCCAACCACATCCCATTCTCTCATACGCACACAATCCCCCCCCCAAAGAACCACTGATCACTTTAATTTATCGTTGACATTCTGTGGTACATGGAAGTCAACTATAAACCTGGAAGTAACTAGCAGGCATGGAAAAGAACAGAGAGAATTAAAGGCAGCTACCTATATGTTACACACCCTTATAATAACCACTGTGCATGGAAAGTGAATTGTCAGCAGCATGATACCCAATGCACACAGAACATGAGGGCAACCCAAGTAAAGGTTTTGTGGTCTAGTACATAAACACCAAAATTAAATCCAAGTTGTGGCCCTTGCTATGTCCCTTCTCCCCCCGACATTCTGAATTTTAAAAACAAAATCAAATTTATTTCTGCCACCTTATAAACTCCACTGTCCATTTACATTAGAATGGAAACATCCACAAAAATTATCAGGAGAGAATATAAGAACTGCAAGCCTGTCTGGCAATTTAAAAAACAAAAGAAAGATGAGAGCCAGAATAAATACTTGGCAGGCAGGTTTACCGACAAAGGCAAGGAATTAGAAGCAATCACTAGAATGTAAAGGAAAATTCTGGAGACTTGCTCTGCCAAGAGAAGAATTAGCAGGTTAGATTATAACCACCTATTCAGCATCTGTATATTTCTACTAACATTTCTCTACAGCAGGGGTGTCCATTCCAGATGGAGCTATACACTGGAATATGGGACACCAGGATATTAAATAGACTTATTATTACTACTAACTGTGCAATGAGCAGAGTCCCCCCTCCTGCCTACTCCTATATCCTTTGCAACATGAAATTTCCTCGTGAACCAAGGGTTTCAAAGCTGGGCCTCATTCAGGCCGCAGGTTGGGCACCCCTGCTCTACAGGATCCTTAGTCACTACCTTATTTCCTAATTGTAATGTTATTCAAACTCCCACTTCCTTGAATATAGCTTTTTATTGGGTACAGAATAATAATGTCTATTTACAACTGGCCCTACCAACTGGTTAAACACAAAAGGGTTACATTTCCTGTAAAACGTATGTATGGTGGAACAATCCCTTCCTGCTTGGAAGATACTGGAGTAGAACAACCAACCACTCAGGAGATTCCTAACCTAAACTGTAGGTTCCTTGAAGAGAAGAAGTCTATCAGCTTTTATTTGTCACTGTTATTTCTCCAGGACTCTACTAGAAATGTGTTTTCTGTATTATAGAAGGAGAAAGGAAGCTTTCCAAAATATTAGTTACCCAAACTTTTAAGGACCCTTCAAAGTACATTTAGTCATGGCCCAGTGCCTGCCAGGAAGTGTACAGGTGATGTGGTTCTGCTGATATAACATGAGGACTGAGGAAACATATTCATTACATTTTTGGTTGGCATTACCACACATATGCACTTTTCTCTGGATCCCTGAGAGAAGGGGTAAATAGAGCATCTGCTGGTTTCTCCTTGGGTGCTTAGACTTCTCTTCCATGTTCTGTCACCCCAAGGCCCTCTAAAGGCAGGCATGCAGGAGTGTAACTACAGAGGCAGCAAACCCTGCAGCTGCCAGAAGGTATAGGGGGCCCACCCTGATTCTCAGGGTGCAGGTATGTCTTGTGTGTAGGAAAGGCATTGTAGGCATATATTTCTTACCTTTCTCTGAGTCTGTTAGCAAGAAGTGATCGGGGTGCTCAGGGTCCTCGGACATCATTGCCATCCAGCCAAGAACAGAAATGTTTTTTGTCGAAATAGCTTTGAACTGAAACACAGAAAAAAATACTAAGCATCAAATAAATGCAATAATGATAAAATATAGCACAGCAGCAAATGCATGTTCTCAGCTCTTATATTAAATGCATTCCAAAACAGGCTTGCTTTTGCACTTTCACCCACCTATTTTCATTGTTCCAGGGACATTAGAGGCTCCCCCCTCCTTAGCAGTGGACCAATTATAGTTATTAAATAAAAAAAAACAACCAATGGCATCTCTAAACAGATCCCCAAAGTAATCTCTTTTTAGGCGCACTCCCAAACACTTGTGGAACATGGTCTATTTAACAGATGTGCATGCAAACAGGTTGCATTAAACAGTGCGTGCTGGTGTTATATGTATGTATAAAAACTATAAGCAGATATTTTGGAAGGAAAATCAGCAAGCTTTTTCTCTGAGTTTTTTTTTACTGCATTAGTAAGTTTGTCACAATATCTAGAAAGCATGAATTTTTTTGCATATGTGTATAGTATTTATTTATATAGCAGCAAAAATGTAGGCAGTGTTAAATAAACAGGAGTATAGTTTATATAAAGTCAACAGTATGAATAAACACTTAAGTGCTAGTTTCAATACACAGTTGTGATGAGTACCCTGCCTGAGGAGCTTACAATCTATTTTCTGATGCTAATGTATGTGGAAAGATGTTAATATAATCTAAAGACTTGTGTGCATATGACATTTTGCCCACTTGGTGCCCTTAAAATGAACCATGACTACTGAAAATGCATTTATTTTTTTACCACAAGTTACCACAACTGAACATTATTATTATTATTATTATTATTATTATTATTAACATCTATTTCTATAGCGCCAACTTGTTTCGTAGCGCTGTAAAGTGAATGTGATTATACAACTAAATCACATGAATTACATACATAAAACATAAGGAGTTACATACATCACAATATATATGGAGTTACTGTACATATATCACAATAAATACTGGTACAGGAGGTGAGGAAGGTCCTGTACAGAAAAGCTAAATGGAAGGGAATGATACACAAGGTGTGGGAGTGGGCAAGATCAGAGTAAAGTGGGTGAGAAATGTAGTAATGTAAGCGGTATTGAGTAGTTAACAGTGAGGGTCGGCTTCTCTAAAAAAGTGGGTTTTTAGAGATTTCTTGAAAGCAGAAAGGTTGGGAGAAAGTCGGACAGACCATGGGAGAGAATTCCAGAGGAGGGGTGCAGCGGCCGGGCCCCCCTAAGAACCAAAAATCACAGGGTCCTGGACAACTGTCCCCCTAAGCCATCCCCTGATGGCGGCCCTGTTTTCATAGAAGCATGTCAGTATTGCTTTAAATTTGCATTGCTTAAATATCTGTAGGGCATTGATTATATATCTGCAAGACCTATAGACATTTTTATAATCATAAAGAAACAAGATAAATGAAAGTATTGCATGTGAGTCAGCTCATGCTGCACATCGGCTTCACATCAAACTGTATAGTAAGATTCAGTTAATCAGATCAATGGCATGCAAAAAGAAGCAAAAAGCAATGAGAGAGCACAGTAGCCCTTGATTATTGAGTTTATCAACATGTCAGAAGATGGACATCACCTACAATAAGTCTACAGTGGTGTGAAAAACTATTTGCCCCCTTCCTGATTTCTTATTCTTTTGCATGTTTGTCACACTTAAATGTTTCTGCTCATCAAAAACCGTTAACTATTAGTCAAAGATAACATAATTGAACACAAAATGCAGTTTTTAAATGAAGGTTTACGTTATTAAGGGAGAAAAAAAACTCCAAATCTACATGGGCCTGTGTGAAAAAGTGATTGCCACCCTTGTTAAAAATAACTAAGAACAAAAGTAATTGAGATGTATCAGTCTGGTAAAGGTTATAAAGCCATTTCTAAAGCTGAGAGCCATTATCCACAAATGGCAAAAACATGGAACAGTGGTGAACCTTCCCAGGAGTGGCCGGCCGACCAAAATTACCCCAAGAGCGCAGAGACGACTCATCCGAGAGGCCACAAAAGACCCCAGGACAACATCTAAAGAACTGCAGGCCTCACTTGCCTCAATTAAGGTCAGTGTTCACGACTCCACCATAAGAAAGAGACTGGGCAAAAACTTCCAAGGCGCAAACCACTTTTAAGCAAAAAGAACATTAAGGCTCGTCTCAATTTTGCTAAAAAACATCTCAATGATTGGCAAGACTTTTGGGAAAATACCTTGTGGACCGACGAGACAAAAGTTGAACTTTTTGGAAGGTGCACGTATCGTTACATCTGGCGTAAAAGTAACAGCATTTCAGAAAAAGAACATCATACCAACAGTAAAATATGGTGGTGGTAGTGTGATGGTCTGGGGTTGTTTTGCTGCTTCAGGACCTGGAAGGCTTGCTGTGATAGATGGAACCATGAATTCTACTGTCTACCAAAAAATCCTGAAGGAGAATGTCCGGCCATCTGTTCGTCAACTCAAGCTGAAGCGATCTTGGGTGCTGCAGCAGGACAATGACCCAAAACACACCAGCAAATCCACCTCTGAATGGCTGAAGAAAAACAAAATGAAGACTTTGGAGTGGCCTAGTCAAAGTCCTGACTTGAATCCTATTGAGATGTTGTGGCATGACCTTAAAAAGGCGGTTCATGCTAGAAAACCCTCAAATAAAGCTGAATTACAACAATTCTGCAAAGATGAGTGGGCCAAAATTCCTCCAGAGCGCTGTAAAAGACTCGTTGCAAGTTATCGCAAACGCTTGATTGCAGTTATTGCTGCTAAGGGTGGCCCAACAAGTTATTGGGTTCAGGGGGAAATTAATTTTTCACACAGGTTTGGATTTTGTTTCTCCCTAAATAATAAAAACCCTCATTTAAAAACTGCATTTTGTGTTTACTTGTGTTATCTTTGACTAATAGTTAAATGTGTTTGATGATCAGAAACATTTTGTGTGACAAACATGCAAAAGAATAAGAAATCAGGAAGGGGGCAAATAGTTTTTCACACCACTGTATGTTAACCAGGATGGACACAGCATATGAAACCAAAACTGAAAACCAGGATGCATGGTGATTGCAAGAGACAAAGGCTAAACGATATAAAAAGAAAAGGGCTAGACGTAATTAAACAGAAACAATACATTAGTATAGGATGAGTAAAAAATAATACATAAAAATAATGCATAACTAAAACTGAAGGAAAGGGAGTGCAAAAGCAGGAGAAGTAAAGGAAGGCTCAGGTAATGGCACATGAGGTGCTTTCGGTGCTGCATAAAAACTTGTGTCAGTGTCCCCAGTGACTTGCAATGCAATGGTCTGGCAGCGCTTGCACATCATTTCCATACAAGTCACATGAGGGGCACCAGCAATAAGTATTAAGGCTTTTTGAAAACCTGGAACTCAAAGCCCTCCAAGTTCCATCATCATAAGATGTAAAACAGGAAGTAAACGTGAATCAGGAAAGGAAGGAGGAAACAAGATAGCCCAAGCCTTTTTGTACATTTTTTGTCACTTCAAATGTTTTTATCATTTGTTTCTTCTAATTTACACTAAAATCAGTGCAAATGTGTTTTTTGATGTTGTCAAAAAATGTGCTGGTGCTTTAAAGGGAAAAAATTCCTGTGAAGCTCTGTTTGGCAAACCTAAGTGTTTCCAAATAACCTGGCTACTTTCCACATTAAAGGGGTTGTTCACCTTTGAGTTAACTTTTAGTATAATGTAGAGAGTGATATTCTGAGACAATTTGTAACTGGTTTTAATTTTTTATTTGAATTTAAAAATTACCCTAGCAACCCTGCATTGATTTGAATAAGAGACTGGAATATGAATAGGAGATGGACTGAATAGAATTATAAGTAAAAAAAGTGGCAATAACAATACATTTGTAGCCTTATAGAGCATTTGTTTTTAGATGGTGTAAGTGACCCCCATTTGAAAGCTGCAAAGAAACAGAAGAAAATTGCAAATCATTAAAAAACTATGAAAAATAAATAATGAAGACCAATTGAAAGTTTTCTTAGAATTGGCTCTTCTACAATGTACTAAAAGTTAACTTGAAGGTGAACCATCCCTTTAAATTTCTGGATGATGTTTTCTTATCAGAGAAATCTGGTTACATGGTTGAAACAGATGTGCAGCATGTTCTTTTTAATGCAAAAGGTCAGGGTGCCATTATGAAAAAAAAATCATAAGCATAGTTAGTTTTAGAAACCATATAAAGTGAAGCAGAATCTTTATTAGAATGATGGTTAGAATTAGAATTGCTTCCTGGAAAAAAACAGTATTTGTGCTTCTTTATACCCAGCAATTTGCCCCTGAAGTTTTTCTAATTTGGCCCTAAATCCCACCCATGTGAAACAGTAGGAGAACAAAGAAGTCTGCAAATAAAAGCTTTTCAATATGCTGGAGGGAGTTCTGCCTATGTATGGGATAAAAGCTAATGCTTCCAAACACTTAATATAATTGGGTTGTTTATTTGCTTTAATCAACAATGTCTACTTATTCCATGTTTTGCAACATAGAGAACATTTCCACATGAACACAATTTGTTTTTATTAAGAACAGACTAGAAAAAAAAGGTTTTATTTGGTCTCTCACAAGTAATAACTTGATGAGACAGCCAGCATACCAGGATCAGAAGAACTGTAAAGGCTTGTAGAGAAACATTAGATTTATATAGGAGGAGGCCGAAACATTAGTCTCGCATTTAAAAAAAAAATACATGTTTTAATTACATATAAGTCCCGAGAGTGGGATCCTCTTTGCTGGTTATATATATATATATATATATATATATATATATATATATATATACACACATACATACAGTATATACAGTTGTGGTCATCAGCTTACATACACTAGCAGAATTTATGATTTCTTAACCTTTTTACAGAGAATATGAATGAAAATGCTCTTTTTAAATCATAATCACTACACAAACTACCCAAATGACTCTGATCAAAAGTTTACATACCCCAGTTCTTAATACAGTGTATTGCCCCCTTTAACATCAATGACAGCTTGAAGTCTTTTGTGGTAGCTGTGGATGAGGCTCTTTATCTTCTCAGACGTAAAGCTGCCCATTCTTCCAGGCAAAAAGCTGTCTTGCATGAACTGTTTGAGGTCTCCCCAGAGTGGCTCAATGATATTGAGTTCAGGAGACTGATATGGCCACTCCAGAACCTTTACTTTATTTTGCTGTAGCCAATGACCTTGGCCTTGTGTTTTGGATCATTATGTTGGAATGTCCAAATACGTCCCAAGCGCAGGGTCTGGGCTTATGAATCATAAATTCTGCCAGGGTATGTAAACTTATGAGCACAACTGTATATGACACTGGTAGGACATTGTTAGGGATATGTTTGTTGGTAGTATATATTGTAATTGACATTGTTTGCTTTTTATTTACATATGTTGACCCACATCATGTATGGCTCTGTAAGCAGGGTTGCCTCAGCTTTGATGATTTCACATTGAGGATTAAGATCCAGATTAAAAAGAAATTTGAAAATGTGCTTGACATACAAATGACTGGGATACTTACGTGTTTTCTTTCTGTAGCTTTCAAAGATTTTGCAGTATAGTAAATCAGCTGTGTGCCACAAAGAACTGCCCAGTATTTTGTCCAGGATGCAACCTACAAATTAGCCAACACAAGGAAAATGCATATTTATCTCAAGAAAAATGTATTAGGCTTAGAGTTCCATCAAATTCAAAATCAAAAGCATAATTGTGATTTAGATGAATGCTTAACACTTTGGAATGAGTAGATTCATTTATATAGTAAGGCATACCAGTATGCCCTCTTATATTATACAGCACATAACATTGCTCTGTCCAGGAAATAAAAATAGAGACTATATAGCCTTGACCTCGCACCCCAAAGGCTCCATGCACAGAGCAACATAGTAGCGATTATTGATTGCTAAATGAAATGTTGGCTGCAACATTTGTTTAAATAGAAGATGGTAAGAGGCAAGTTGATGAAGGAAGCAGAAATCTTACGGTTGGCTTTTTTCCTTCTTTTAGTACAGTTTTCCGGCGCAGAACCCCCTGTACAGCCACTTCCTCAGGACACAAATGAACAGCCAGATCTGTTGTCTCTGCAGAACTAGAAGAAAAGAAAACTCCCGATGACATTTTTAAAACCGTCTGAGCCCATTTGTTGGCAATGAAGTCACTCTAAGCTTGACAAGCTGGTTTAGAGCATAAGCAGGGAGTTCAATTAGTTAATAAGTCAGGAAAAAGCCTGTCTGGGACAGAAATGGAGAGGGGCCTCTGATGCTTTTGTCAGATAGATCATCAGATCTCAAACAATAAAGCAACAAGCAAACCGCAAGGGATTCAGCGGAGATCAGCAGCAGCACAAAAGGGCCATGTGACATCATCAAAGTGTTATGGATTCAGTTCTTAGACATTAATATCAACTGTGCCCACTATTTCACCATATAACCACACATATATATATATATATATATATATTGCTTTATTTTGGAGGCTTAAAGGTCCAATTATGGAGGCTTTTTATTTAGAACATGGCACATTTTGAAGCACTGGGGAGTGCTCTGTTATTGTTATGTTGAAAGGCTAGAACTGTTTTAGAATCCCACTTTTTGATTAAAAGCACAAGTTATTTTGAATAGACTCAGTTGTGGTCTCTGCAGTGGCATCATTAACAGACACTAAAACAGAGTTAAGAGAATTTACGACTGAACATAACTGGATATGTTCAGCTTTATGCCGGACTAGTGACCCAGAACTGACACTGCTCTCCAACAGGGAAAACGTGAAAAGGCCAAAGACTATTTAATTGTGCATAACATTTAAACCATAGTAAAAGTTAAATATTTTTTAGTTTGTGCAATTAAAGTAAAAAAAAAAAAGGAAGTGTTGCAAGGAATAGGAGGAGTTACAAGGTTTGATTTGGGCTGAGGCTGAATAATGTAAACTTGCCTGGAGCTCTGCCGCTGAATGCAATGGAGACTGAAAGATGGCATCTTACTCCTGACCATAGACAATTGGGAAAGGTGAGTCCTACAAAGGAAGGGGGGTATTTATAGCTCAACGAGTTCCCTCAACTTTTCTACTCTTGGTGAGCCAGAACAAGAGGAAATGCAGGAATAAAGATGCAATGGGGCCTCAATGCCAGAGGAAAGGGGTACATGTTTTCCATTGGGTAGCTATTATTTACCCTTAAAGTAGAACACTTTTCCATAAGTCAGTAACATTGACACAAGGTCCAATCACTTATCCCAAATGTCTGCCCATGCTGTTAACAAATAGTTACTATAAAGGTTCACCTTCAAACACTTTTTCCAGTTCAGTTGGTTTCATATTATTCTCCAGAAATAAAGACTTTTCCCCAAATATTTTATATTTTATATTTGTGACTGAAGTGTACAATTTCATTTTTCACCTTCTACAGCAGCTCTGGGCGGGGGTCACCAACTCTTTAACTGTTCTAAATTGATTGTTCGGCTCGTTTACCACCATACACGAACCGAATATCGCACGGAAATTCGTTCCATACGATATTATCGGAGCATCTATGGCCACCTTAAGCATAGGATCAAATCTGCAAAGTATAAAGCAGAGAATCAGGTTGCCGTTTATTTTGTCTGATGCTTAGGGTTGAGGCCAGAGAGCAGAGGAGTTGTGATGTTTTTGGGGGCAGGATTAGGAGGTTTTTGGGGGGAGGAGTTGCATAGTTTCGCTAGGAAGAGACTGCAGCCCTTGGATTAGGTGAGTAGGGGAGGGGGCAGAAAAATAGAGTTTACAAATTAACTGGCTAATACATTGATGATAAATGTGATACCAGCTCCAGCCATGGCTGGTATTTTACTGGGGCCAGTGAAATACTGGCCAGGTGGCAACCCCACTGATGCTACAGGACTTATTAAATTCTTTTGTTCGTTCTTTTGTTGGTTTTTCTGAGTGGGTCCCTAAGCTCAGTAAATGACATCAGCACAGAGCATGTGCAGTGAATCAGCAGAAAAGAAGATGGAGAGTTACTGGGGTATGGGCTGGTACCGAAACCCAAAACATAATGTACAACATTTCTACCTTACTTCTTTAGTTAAGCTTTCATTCTATTTTAAATATTTTTTTAGCAGGCTTAAAGTGGCTGTTTACCTTCCAAAACTTTTTTCAGATCAATTGTTTTCAGATTGTTCATTATAAACAAAGACTTTTTCCAATCGCATTCCATCTTTTATTTTTTACAGTTCAATGTTCCTGTCTCTAGCGTTTAAGTCAGTTCAGTGATCCAGATTCCAGGAGCATCTGAACTGTAATGTTGATTCAATTAGTTGATACATTACTCAGCAGTATATTAGCAACTATTGTATCAATTCTAACAGCTGCCTTTAATGAAACTCAGGAATTCTGCTCAGCAGTGACAAAGATAACAAATGTATCAACTATATTTATCAATTTAGAACAGTTAGAGAGTCTGCGACCCCCCCCTCCGAGAGCTGCTTTTGAAGGTGAAAAATGAAACTGTATACTTAAATATTAGGAAAATGGTGACATATAGAAAAAGTAATTGGAAAAAATTGTTATTTCTGGTGAACAATCTGAAACCAACTGAACTGGAAAAAAGTGTTTGAAGGTGACTTTGAGTAAGGAGAAGAGGAGTTGCATATTATAGAAAGATCCCTTATCTGGAAAACACCAGGTCCTGAGTATAACCGGGTTCATATCTGCATTTGAAACAATATAGGTTCCATGAGAAAAAAAGCTTCTATTAAATTCTTATTTTCAAGATACTTCCCCTTTAATTCCAGTGGCTTGTGGAATGCTGAAATGTAACCATGGGGATTAAATAATATGTAACAAATTGCCACACTAGTGTAACCCGTAGCACTAGCCATCAGCAGGCTAAATAACCTAGTTAAGATTAAAAATATAAGAAACCTTATAAAAGTAGGGCCACACAGAAAATACTGGGCAGCCTCACAGGCAAGTCTACATTCTCTGCCCAGGCTCCAATATACTGGTGAAAAAAAATCACATTAGTGTTTCTCACAGTGTTCAGCAGCTGCACTTCCCACATAGCACACGTTCCAGCAGTGCATGAGACGCTGTAATGGAAAACACTCTTCTGCCCAAGCACAGAAGCATAAACTATAACTTTAGGGAAGGAAATGCTTTTGTGAGAGTCAGGAGTGGGTATATGGATGTAAAAATCATACAGCTGATGGCTATTAAACCCTTTTGTGCTTTTAAAATTTCTCATTTCATTCTGCAATGCCTTAGGGTAGGGGGAGACTAGCATATTCAGGGAGATTTAGTTGCCAGGCAACTTATCGCCTCTCCTGCATGGCAACAATCTCCCTGAACTGCCTTCTGTCTGCTCAAATGAGGAATCGCCTGCACTTATGCACTCACAGCACTTCGATTTCCAAAGTCGGACGGTGTTGCCTCACGAGGAAACTTCGGGCGACTTTGGAAATCGAAGCACCATGAGTGCATTAGCGCAGGCGATTCCTCATTGAAGCACACGGAAGGCAGGAAGAAAGCAGTTCGGGGAGATTGTCGCCACGTGGAAAAGGCAATTAGTTGCCTGGCGACTAAATCCCCCCTAATCTGCTTGTCTTTCTCTCTTTAGATGAGTTTGCTAAAACATTAATAATGAAACTATAGAAACCTAAGGCATCTTCAACAATTTGCAAGAAAGGTCCAAATGAACAAAGTGACTGGTGCACAGTTCTATACACACTCCAGTGCCAGCCCCAAGGATGAGGGCCCAAACAAGGCCCCTGCCCTGACTGCCCAAACAAGGCCCCATACCCTGATGCTTTAACACCCGGCTTCCCCAGTGTGTGTCCAACACAACTGATCCTGGACAGATGTGATTAAACAAAAGCATGGCAGGCAGAAGAGGTTTTGTGCCCAGCTTTTTCCCGTCACCCATTGCACCCTAGGCACATGCCTCTTCTGCCTACCCTTAGTTCCAGCCCTGATACTCTATGCAAGGTCTATATGATTTAACACAATGACAAACAAGTGGGATTTGCATAATAGAAGAAGCATAACTAATAGTTACAACAGCAACATTATTTTAGGCCTCTCAAAGCTTTGGGAATAAGATATTTTTCATAAACATATACTGAACCTGCTTAACTGTTTCTTCAAAGGAATGTGCTAAAGGTAGCAGCTTTAAGGGGCCTCCCCCAAGTGCCTTTAAGTTAAAGAAAAAAATACTGTGTGCGGGGGCACCTGAACATCTGCAATCAGCACATCTGGTACATCACTTCCTTCTGAATGACCCGATCTAAGGCTGAACCAATCAAAGTACAGTGCTGCCCCCCCACCAAAAGTCACTGGGTCTGTTGACCTGCTACAAGGTTTAGGCACAAAGTATTACAGGCAAGAGGTCAAAAAACTAAGGCTACCCTGGTCATAAAGGGAAGCCAGGTATGGCGCAAGATGAATGCATAATAAAGGAAACAGGCAGAAGAGGTAGTAATAGTGTTAGAATGGACCCTTTGGAATAAGATGAATGACTAACATCCAAAGCAAGTATTTCACAAAAAAAACCCCGAAACATCCTTAGTGAGCTAAGCACCATTATTTTGGCAAAGAGAACTGGTTTCCCACTCCTGGTTACCTAATCAAAGGACTGCCATAAACTGAACTGTACTTTTACACCAAGCCCACAAAACTTCTTATGGTTTATTATTCCTGTGAATAACAGGATTGTACAATATTTCTGAGAGAGGATGTTTAAGCTGTAATAGACAAACGTGTTTTCTAAAGCAACAGAAAAAAAACACAAAATGTGTCATATTTAGTAATACAATAACCCTAAAACTTATTTTTCGGAAATATTCTATTTCATGTTCATGTTTAATTAGTAGGTCGTCCTGTTGCTAAACATGTGCAGCTTTCATATACAGTATATTAAAACAGTGGACTTTATTTTTGCAGAGATTTCTTCTTCTGCAACTCTGATGATGACGATTCCTGGTCTCCTGGAGCTCTGTGGTCGGACTGTTATAAGGCTAATGGGACAGAGGGCACTTCATAGCCTGCTTAATACTCCATGCCACGTACCATTGGTTTAAATGGGAATGCACAAGTACTTTTACTTTTTTTTAGCTTAACTCAACACTCAGTGGGAACATAGAACCTCAGCCATAATGGCCTGCAGTGTATACTGACTGCTACTACAGATATGGGATCGTTATCCAGAAACCCATTATCCAGAAAGCTCCAAATTACAGAAAGGTTGTCTCCCATAGACTCTTTCATCCAAATATTTAAAAAGGATTTTCTTTGTAATAATAAAACAGTAGCTTGTACTTGATCCCAACTAAGATATAATTAAACAAAAGACAATTGGGTTTATTTAATGCAAGGGTGTCCAACCTTTTGGCTTCCCTAGGCCACACTGGAAAAAGGAAAACTGTCTGAGGCCACACATGAGATACATAAACACTTTTGATTTGTGAAAGTAAAGACAATACACAGAAAAGAACTGGAATATGGGACACCTGATATTAAATAGACGTATTATATTATTATGAGAGTTTCAAGCAGGGCAGCATTTATATCCATCCTGGGCCACATGCAGCCCTTGGGCTGTAGGTTGGACACCCAATTTACTGTTTACATGATTTTCTAGTAGACGTTAGTAGACGTAGGGTATAAAGATCCAAATTGTGGAAAGAACCATCATCCAGAAGGCCCCAGGTTCTGAGCATTATGTATAACAGGTCCCATACCTGTAGTTGGAGCAAGCAAACCCCATCCTCCAGCTATGCAAGAAAGATGTATAATTAGTCAGGTCATTTGATTAAAACATGTTTAGTAGCTAGATATATTGTATGCACAGCTGATGCCTAAGAAGCCACTAAATTATATTAATATGTAAAACAATGATACTGGAAAATCTGGGCCTCAACTAAAACACTTTGAAGAGACATTAAGGGGGTTTATTTGGCTGTCTGGCTTTTTGAGGCAAAAATTTAATTTTAGTTTTTTTTTTAACTCAATTTTTTTTGGGGAGGATTTATTAAAGCCAGATGCTGCAAAAAGTCTGAATCCAAAAATCCACCATCTCAAACCTGCCAAAGAGGTCCCTATCCTATTTGGAAGTTCTGTGGCTTGCGCTGGAATTAGCCTGAAAAACCAACTATTTCAGGCAACAATCCGAAAAATTCAGGCTTTTCAGGAAAAATCCCAAAAACATCATACGATTCAGTTACAAAAACTTTGAAAAAAATTGTATAATTCAGGTTTTTAGCTTGAGCTCTCAGAATCCCTCCACTAGAAGAATTGCAAGAGGCTTCCAGGATACTAACCAAGAACACCTGTGTGTGTTTATTTGACAGGAACACACACAGACTACAAAGAACTGGTAGGGGATATCCTGGTAAATGTTAACATAGGTACAAGTTCAATATCTTCTTGATCCTGGTATGAAATAGAATATCAAGCACAGACTAACAGCCAGACTTTGAATCTACAGTTCACTATAACAAACACATTCAGTCTTTTAAACACAGCACTGCTCAATATGTTGGTGCTCTAAAATACATGTTAATAATAATTAGGCATGCAGCGAATCCAGGATTTGGTTCAGGATTTGGCCTTTTTCAGCAGGATTTGGATTCAGCCTAATCCTTCTGCCTGGCCGAACCGAATCCTAATTTGCATATGCAAATTAGGGCCAGGGAGGGAAATCACTTGACTTTTTATGCACAAAACAAGGAAGTAAAAAATGTTTTCCCCTTCCCAAGTTTGGATTTGGCCGACTCTTTCGGGAAGGATTCGGGGGTTCGGATACATCCAAAATAGTGGATTTGGTGCATCCCTTATAATAATACAGAAAGGTGTATATCTCCAAAATAATATTGGAACTGCAGATTCAAAGATACAGATGCAGGAGGGAAAAAAAATCACCAGACACTAAAAAGGATAACTAATGCAGAAACAGCGCTCAGAATATTGTGCCCAGCAGCTGAAAAAAAATAAAAGATCTTTGTCACACCCCATCACCAAGAAAGAACCAGAGGAGTAGAAGCAGCATGTTTATACCTGCTGGCCTTCACCGGGCCTCGATATCCATTCCATGACCCTCTTGTCATCGGACCCAGAGAATGGTACAACCTGTTCCTGTTGGATTCCATTATAGATCGAAGGTGTTACTATCACACACTACTTGTCACATATAAGCAGTTAGAATTGCAACAGATCACTCTTACTTTGAGAATGTTTGCAGTGGCATTTAGACCAAAAAGTAGGATTATAATTATATATTCATTTTATTATCATTATATATACCTTATTAAGAGTGTTCAGTATCCCTTAAATAGGAATTAAAGTTAGACAAGCTTATTTTGTGTAAAGAATATTACTTCTCTTATTATGTTCATATCATTATGTGCCATATCAAGCATGTTGTAGTGGACAAGAAATTGGACTTTTATTCTAATTACTGCCAAGGTTATAAACATAGTATTAACTATCAATAAATATAAAAGGGTAGAGAATAAGGCAAATGACAAATGCAGCTGATTTTCAGCTTGTGTATAAATGCAGTAAAGGAATTAACCATTCCCCTAAATCAGGAGTGCCCATACTTTAATAATGTGAGGTCTACTTTTAGTGATGTTGTACCACTATGATCTACATCCATATCACTGTTCACATTCTGTTGAATAGAAAATATTACTTCAATATGATATTGATTTATAAGAGAATTTATATTGCTATATTTAAAGGGATACTGTCATGGGAAAACATATTTTTATAAAAACGCATCAGTTAATAGTGCTGCTCCAGCAGAATTATGCACTGAAATCCATTTTTCAAAAGAACTGATTTTTTTTATATTGATTTTTGAAATCTAATATGGGGCTAGACATATTGTCAGTTTCTCAGCTGCCCCAAGTCATGTGACTAGTGCTCTGATAAACTTCAGTCACTCTTTACTGCTGCACTGCAAGTTGGAGTGATATCACCCCCCTACCTTCCCCCCCAGCAGCCTAACAACAGAACAATGGGAAGGTAACAAGATTGCAGCTCCCTAAGGGCAGGGGCACATTCAGGGAGATTTAGTTGCCTGGAGACTAATCTCCTCTTCTTCGGGGCGACAATCTCCCCGAACTGCCTTCGGCCTGCTAAAATTAAAAATTGCCTGTGGCAATGCACTCGCAGCACTTCGATTTCAGGAGTCACCCCGAAGTTGCCTCACGGGGAAACTTCGGAAATCGAAGCACTGCGAGTGCCATTGCACTGGCTTTTTCTCATTATAGCAGGCAGAAGGTTTGGGAAGATTGTCACCCAGAAGACGAGATTAGTCTCCAGGCGACTAAATCTCCTGTGTGACCTTACCTTAACACAAGATAACAGCTGCCTGGTAGATCTAAGAACAACACTCAATAGTAAAAGCTAAGTCCCGCTGAGACTGATTCAGTTACATCAAGTAGAAGAAATAACAGCCTGCCAGAAAGCAGCTCCATCCTATAGTGCAGGTACAAATCACATGACTGGGGGCAGCTGGGAAACTGACTAGCGCCATGTCAGATTACTTGAATATAAAATATCTGTTTGCTCTTTGGAGAATTGGATTTCAGTGCAAAACATATTTTCCTTTAAAAAAAAAAAAAAAAAAAAAAAACCCAAAAAAACCTGTTTCTTATGCAACCATAACAGAATAAATATCTGAATGAAAATAATAAAACAGGAGGGTGATCTATACAAGCTGTTTGTTGACAGTGTCTTGAGACCTACTAGTCACCAACTAAGGGTCTATTGGTATATCCCTATCTACCTTTTGGGCAACCCTGCCCTAGAATCAGCTCACTTGTGTGTCTGCATCCAGAGCCACTAACTCAGCCTGGGTGCAGAGAGATGCAGCAGATTTCAGTGCAAAAATATACTCATACAAAATCTGCTTCATGTGTCAGCACCAAGGTTAATGCAGAGACACTGCGGGCAGACAAGTAAGGGAAAACCAGCAGAAGGGCCGTTTCTCTGTTTGCACTTATATGCAGGAGAAACAGCTGTGTGTGGAAGTACACCCCTAAGGAGTAGTTTTATCAGTAGTCCAGAAATATATTTATATAGTGAATAAAGTACCCCCTCTTGTAAAATATAAGGATATTATAAGTTACCGAGGAGTTTCATGACCATATAAAAATACGAGGCCGAAGGCCGAGTGTTTTTATACAGGTCATGGAACTTGTGTTATAATACACAAGTTTCAGTGAGTCATGTGACAGAAACGACATCAGAACTCACCGTTTATAACTGATAACATCAGAACTCACCGTTTATAAGGATATCATTTACAAGATATTTACGGCTTTTGTGTATTATATAGTGGATAATGCACACCCCAATGTAATTTATAAAGATAGTATTAGTCACTGAGGGGTTATGTAACCATATAAAAGCACAAGGCCACAGGCATACAAACTAGTTATTCAGTACAAAATAACCGAACTGGCCAACCTGACTGCATGATGTATGGCCAGAGAGAGGAAAAAAAACCCAAAACATTTTCCAATCTAATGGATGGAAAAAAATTAAGTTAAAGACTGGCCATGTAAATATAATTTCTTGCAAAAGACTTAATAGGATTTAGACCAAAAATTAATAATTAAAATGAATATAAGGAGCTCATTTTTGGTAGCACGGCTTCTGTCTGAAGGACTGCCATCATATATATATGTTTAATTACTTCTGCTGCTCAGTCTCAGTGGTGGAGAACAATGAACTCAATTCCAAGATTTGTCCAATAGAGTCAGATGTCATTTAATAAGAAAAACCTATCTCGCGGTTTATTATATGAAAACTCTATTGAAGTCTAAGGGAAAATCTGCAACAAAATTAGGAGAAAGGCTTTTCCTCCTCAAATTAAATCTCGCACATATGTTTTCACATGAGAAACCATAAAATAAAATTAAAAAAAATTTAAATAATATTTTCTCATGCAACGGAGTCGGCAGCAAAATCCTGCAATTGGCAAGCAGGAATCAAACCTTGACAGTGAAAAGATTAAAACTTTAACCTTTAATTTGTGCTGTGCTTATGGCAGTCTAACCCCATGTTCAGCATGTGTTTAAACAATTGTGATGAAGAAGGTCGTAGCCTATTGTTTTAATGGTTTTGTAATCTTGAACTAATAGGGGTTAAGCACTGAACCTAAAAAAGGTTTCACTTTTCAGCTTCTTGCTTCTTCTGAGCAACTGAGAGAAGAACCCCACTCCACCTTAATGAACACAGCTCATAGTCGGACACAGTGTAAAAGAAAGCAGTTTTTACAGAGCTCATTATCTTTCTTTATACTGTAGCGATTACAGTATAATAATAAAGTATGAGACGGGAAAGTAGTAAAGGCAAAGCAATTTTTCATTAGTGATTTATAATAGGAAAATGGAATTAAAATGATAGGCATTTCAACACAAGTCATTTATTGTAATTATGTTGAACAAAAAAGGTGTGTATAAATGTATACTGCCCCTGAACTGCAGGAAACTGCCAATAAACTTTGTCCCGGTACTTTTTTGGCAGTAAGACAAGGGTGACAGTTAATTTTTTTCTCCTAAGTGTATTTTTGGAACTCTGAGGGGTTATGTTAAAATTTGACAAGCTGAAATATGGAGGCAGGCATGACATACACTGAAGGATTTCTCAGAGGAAGTGCATTAGATACCTCTTGATAAACATTGTATAAATAAGCTGTGGCAACATAACTTACAAGAATATAGTGTAACTTTGTTGTGCATTTGGCTTGAGAAGCAGTCCCCCTTCTGTTTATCCATGTGCAAATTTTGTTGCATATATTTGTTATACCAATATTTTCTTCAGCAGTTCCATGGGAACTTTAAAGGGAAATGTTGTGCAATAATATCATAAACAAGCAGAAAAGCTGTTCCATTTGCAACACACAATAGGCCTAAATGAAAGTGGCACAAGGTTTGGTTTCTCCTCTGGCGTGTATACACCAGTGCCTTCTGTCATCTGTATGTTATCTGTATGTATGCATGGGATCAGCCTGTAAGCACCTACAGACACACAGAGAGGATTTAGACCTTAAAAAATATTCATGAGCAGTGCCATGCCAACATCTGCTCTGCAAGTATATGGGCAGTCTGATTTCTGATTCGAAATGGCCCCTTCCAGTTTTTTCTTATCTCTTCGGGAAGTTCTTTGATCATTAAATAGGTAGGTTCAATATACTGTGATCTAGATTCTCAAGGGCTGGCTTCAATTAAGCCTAGCTGTGTTCAATTAGCTGAGTAACATTAGTTGAGTAACAAAACTAAGGCATTTGCTTTCTCACATTGCGGATATGCATTTTACACAATACACAATAATAGAGCGAAATGAGAAGTAATTAATACCATAGAAAATTAGAAACTAGAATACTATTTAAAATGGGGTATACTGTTCTAAAACCTTCAGTCATTTCCAACATGAACACAAAACATTACTAAATGTACTAAATGCTTATTAAGTAAGCAGCACATACCTTTCAAAAGCTGGCCAAGGCATGTCCTCACTGAGCTCAGAGCCATCACTGCTTCCTGCGAAACAAAACTGTGGTTTTAAATGCACTCTCTCTTATTATTACAACTGGTTAATGAAAATAAAATTGAAGTAATAGCTTTAATTAGGATGGCCTTGTTGGTGACAAGCCGGTTATTCAGAATGCTCGGGACCTAGGGTTTTCCAGATAACAAATCTTTCCATAATTTGGATCTTCATACCTTAAGCTTACTATAAAATCGTGCAAACATGAAATAAATCCATAAATCTGGTTTTGTTTCCAATATGGATTAATTATATATATTAGTTGGGACCAATCACATGGTACTATTTTATTATTACAGCGAAAAAAGAAATCATTTAAAAAAAAATTGGATAAATTGGAGTCTATGGGAGACAACTTTTCACATACTATGATTTTAGGTTCAGATAGGTTGGATCTAAGCTGAGGGCTCCACAGATGGTTGCTGTTTGACAGCACAGACGGGTGCTTATAGCCAGGGAGATATTAGTCAAGATGAAACTGATTAAAATTCACTGGAAATAGTTTCAGATAAATTTAGTAGGTGGAAGTGCAGAGACTTGAAAACAAGTTCAGAGAAGAAGTGATACACACAGTTTCCTTCATGCTATAAAATATCAATTACTTTCATGATATTATTTCTAGCCCTACAAAGCATTTGTTTCTAGATGGGGTCAGTGACTACCATTGAAAGCTGGAAAGAGTAAGAAGAAAAATAATAAATGCACTATAAAAAATAAATAATGAAGACCATTTGAAAAGTTGATTAGAATTGACCATCCTACAATAAATTAAAAGTGAACTTCAACCTCTTTAAGGGGATATGACAGACATAAATGTTCAGATCAAATGTTCCCTCTAGGGGTGTCCAACCTTTTGGCTTCCCTGGGCCACACTGGAAAAAGAAAATATGTCTGTGGCCACACATGAAATACGCAAGCAGTTTTGATTTGCAAAAATAAAGAAAATGCACAGAAAAGAACTACAATACCAGTTGGATAACCAGATGGAGCTATACACTGGAATATGGGACACCAGGATATTAAATAGACTTATTATTACTAGTAACTGGGCAATGGACAGAGAACCCCCACACCCCCTCCTATATCCTTTGCAATATGCCGTTTTCTTGGGAACGAAGAGTTTAAAGCTGGGCCGCATTCATATCCATCCTGGGCCTCGGGCCGCAGGTTCGACACCCCTGCTCTAAGCTGTTCACTTGAGCACCCATATTGTGAGGCCAAAACTATAGCAGCAGTGATAATGTGCTGCTCATTCAATCTTCCACATAAACCACACAAGTCAGTTAGTTGTCCTGTGTATGCCTACAGCATTATTCTTTCTTGTAAGGACGAATTTGTTAGTCCTGGACTTTCACTGCTAGAAGTATTTCATTGCATTTGCAGAAACCGAGCTTATGAAACAAATTAATTTTAATACTTTTCACTGGGATATAAGTGGCCATTGTGATTAATTGTTGATTTTAAGATGCTGTTCTTGAAAAAAGTAAGCCTAGAAGATGATGTAGTACCAGGTAATCTATGGGATTCATACTGTACTTGCAAACTTCCTCACCTTGGGGAGGGAACAACCAATACAAAATGACTGGAGACAAGTTGAAGTCTCAACTTTAGTCACTAATTCCCACCTCATGACATAAACATAAAATTCTCCATTCAACTACACCTTTCTAAACAATCTGAACTGTGCCCAGGATTAGGATTTGTTAGTGTCAGCCCCATCTGGAAGTAAACTGTATTTATGATGCACAAAGGAATTAGAAAAACTCTTCAAATTACAAATCTATTACATTTGCTTCAGCCAATTGCTTCCTAAGCTTACCTATTGATATCCCACTTGAAAGAGTGGAGCTTTCAGCTTGCCCTCGTGTTGGTGTGTGGGGTTCCATTACACTGTCATCTAGAAGGTGGCGAGGCCCAGCATTAGGGAAGGTTGCACTTTTAAATTCAGCCGAGTTCATTTTATGTATGAAGCTAAAGATAAAAAGGAATACAACAGAGCCATTTAAATATCACTCTAGCTCACTTTTGTCACATTTCAAGCAACCTTCTTTTAAATGGCAAGGAGTCAGAGCTAAAACAGCTTTAGGAAACAAGCAGTATAGCAAAGATCATGCAATATAGTGTAGTAGATTTGCAAGTCCTTTGTGGTCTATTTAGCCCACTTTCCAGAAACTTAATTGGTCAGAGTTCACATACACACCACACTTTTGTGGCTCACAAGCATGTTCATTTCAGGACACACTGTGTGGTTTTGGTGGATACTTACTAGCGTTCATTGTTCATCTATGCCAAATCTATATCAAAATATCTTATCAGGTTAACATATACAATCCCACAATGTGCCCGGTGTTCTAACGTACTAATGAAAGCGTTTACACGGGAAGAGCAGCTAAGCAATGTTTCTGAAAGGGGGATCTGGACAACAGTCTGTACTGGACAGGGACTGGACACTCAGTTCCCTCGTAGCCCTGGTATGTGACCGTGCAAGAGTGGGAGACAGCTGTAAAGGTGAGGTGCACTCAGACGCTGGCAGGCTTGGGGCACATCAGGAAAACTTTGCCCACGAACCCCACTACAAACCCTGCTCCGCCAGCCAACACTGATACAGCTGTAAGTTTCTGTAAGTTATTTCTTAATAAAGGCTTTGAAATTTAAAATGTTTTTTTTTGATGTTACTGGTCCTTTAAATTTGAAAATACAAGTTGTGTTTCAGGTTTGGTTTGGAATTAGACCAAATCATTGTGGAAGAATTATTATTCAACTGAATGCCAGAAGTTTGGGATGAACACTGTGATTCTTGGGCTGCAGTTCACGGTAGATTTCATTATCCTGTTGCCTTTGATGCAAGGGTATAAGTATTATAACTCACTGTAATAAAACATGGGGAAATGTAAAAGAAATACATTTTATGGAATTGGCACTGACTTGTATCCCAGACTGTGACATTTGCGGTGCCCATGAGGGATCAGGTTTCGTGGAGAGGGAGGTGTTGGAGGTAGCAATACTCCTTCCACTGGAATGCTTTTCCGCGAGCTTGTAGGTGAAGCCCCAACTTCTGGACCTAAGAAGCAAAGCAAAATGCCTTATGGACATCAACAAGAACATATCATGACTACAGAAAAACAAGACACACTCTCAGAAAATGTTATAAACACAAGGAATTGGTACATTCATTTTTAAAATATGCTCTTTTACAATGAAATTGCTTTACAATGAGTTGAGGCATCAGCTTGGGCCCAGCACTCTGGGCCAAAAAAGTACATTTCTAGTTGGGATAATATTCATGTCACAATGGAAAAATGCAACATAAATCACATGCAGGTGGCTTGCAAATATTGCCTAAAGAGTCACACTCACTGGAAGAAATTCTAAGCAACCCCCAGAACAATTAGAATAGCAATGGCACAGCCAAAGTATTAAAAGGATAAAATTCAAGTAAAAAAATGGTCAGCGTCCTTTTTATTTGAGTCTCATTGGTTGGGATGGGTTGCAGAAGCCCACATCCTTTGCTCAAACATAGACATTAGATATGGTGGGGTTGACAAGTGTTGTTGTCCAGCAAGGACCAGTTGTGGCAACTGTCCAAGCACTGGTGTAACTAGATGTTACTAGATGCCACAAAAAATTACTTTTAGGGCCCCCAACATATCCAGAGGTTGTCCTTTTGTATCAATATATATTGAAATTGCTCATTAATTAGGGACTCATGGGGCCCGCTATACCTCCTGGCACTCTATGCAGCCACATGGTCGGCTTCCTTTAGCTTTGGCACACAGGGGTTTTCATAATACCTGCCAACTTTAGCAATAAAGTTAGAAAGACGATAACCTATTCCTAAGCTTACCCACTAAGTCTTCTTTTGAAGCTGTTGTACGAGGTGTGCTGGTCCCAGGTTCAATTTTTAATGAAAGCCTGCACAGTAAACAACATGCAAAATAAATTAAGGACAACATCACATGATTGATAAAATGTCCATTTCCATTATTTGTATATTCATTTAAAGAATTACATTTGTTCCACATGTCTACAGGTTTTAAAGGTCATTAAAATCCTGTGTAAACTGCAGAAGGAAATGAGACTGCACAATAAATTATGACAGATAAGAATCAGTAGAATATGAATAGAAAGATAAAATCACAAGGAAATGTTTGGGTGAAATTAAGGGTGATATGTATAAATGCCTCATATAAAGGATTGTTTTTGCGTGCTTAGGAATACAATTCACAGATTTCCAATTAAACACTGAAAACTAAAAGAAATATGTGTAATATGCTCAACTGAATAACCCCCCAGCTCAACCCTATCTCTCCTCTTATACCATTCTTCTCTTTTAACCAAGGGAGCTCCCCCTTGGTACTGTTGGAAAATTTAAATGCAAAATAAAAACCTACAAAAAACAAAAACACTGAAAACTGTGTATTAAATGGCTAGAAACATAAAAAGATTGAGGATATTACAAACTGTTAAAGGGGATGCTAAATTAAAACAAAGTAGTGACCTCTCCTCCAGCCAAGCCTCCAATTCCCATAATGCCTCGCACCCTTCTGTTAACAGAACATGTAGGAGATTGTAGAACTACAGTTCTGGTTGGAGAAGGGGCGCTAACTACTGTGTCACGGTTTCAATTGTGCATTTAGTCAGAAACAGCAGTGCAGAGCATAGAAAATGCTTTTAATAACCATTAAATATATGAATAACATTACAAACTTTGCTAAAACACATCCTCTATATACTCAGCAGCATAATAAGACTTTGATCCCATTTCTGACTCATGAATTAATTTTTTTGCTTTTGTCCAAATAAATGTTAACTCAAGGGAGGTGATGCTGTTGTCTGCACTTGAGCATATCTTGTTTTGATTTCACAACATCTATCACGTTTATGGCTGTAGAGGGCTCCATCTGGGGATATAATTGCTTAACTTACTTAACTATTAAAGTAACCCCGATCAAAACACAAATGTACAGGTTTATACCCACCATGGTAATGCAGGAACTCTAATTAGCAGTCTCTTTCTAGAGCAGGGATAACCATAGTGTAAGCAATAACATTCACACAGAGTGTGTACAAATATAATTTGTTGCTCCTTTTATTATTATTTTTGCCTTCTAAGGAAAAGGTTGTTTCTTTGAAGACTCTGGTGAAGAAGTAAAATTCCACTCCATTAGGATAGTTCCCAGTAGGGATGCGCCAAATCCAGTATTTGGTTTGGGATTCAGCCTTTTTCAGAAGGATTTGGCTGAATCCTTCTGCCCAGCTGAACCCAAATCCTAATTTGCATTTGCAAATTAGGGGCGGGAAAGGAATTTGTGAGACTTTTTGCCATGAAACAAGGAAGTAAAAATGTTTCCCTTTCCCACCCCTAATTTGCATATGCTAAATATAATTTGATACATATATATATATATATATAAATAATATATAGATATAGAATAATATATAGATATAAATCTAATATCTAATAAAAAAAACCAGTACATTCCTAGGATTGTTTTTTTTATGTAACTGACATAAGGTGAGGTTTGTTGTCAAACTGTGATGCAGCCCACAAATATTTGCTGTAGTGGAAAGATGTACTGTTACTGAAAAATATCTGAACTTAATTTTATAGGTATTTGCAAATAAACATTCTTCCTGCACTGAAAACTATTTTAAGTGTTGTTAGAACATGAGCTATAGTGGGTGGGTGCATAACTTATACAGGACAAAGCTTATAAAAAAATGCACCTGGGATCACAGAAGGGTAAAGAGGGAATCTATTGTCCATTCAAAAAGCAAATTGTGATCATACCATTCTGTCTGAAGCAGACATTTGCTACTACTGCCAAGTTACTCAGTATTCATGATACAAATGCCAAACAAGAATCTCTCTATGATTTGCTTCATATATCTTTTATGCCAACTTTCCTTAAAAAGAAAACTGTAACTGTGTTAAAAACCATATGTGTCTTTAAAAATAAGAATGAAACACAGCACAAAACAATATTTAAAAGGGGGTTTCACCTCCCAAATATTTTTCAATGGAGAGGTTTTCAGATTGTTCACCAGAAATAAAATATTTTTAAATAGCTTTCAATTTTCAATTTTTTTTAACCTTTTTTTCAAAATTAAACTTCAATGTCCCTGGCTCTGGTATTTCATTCTGGCAGCTCAGTAATTCTGAATGGTTATAATTTCCTACACTAGTTGACACTAGCCACTATTGTATCAATTTTAACAGCTGCCTTTAATAAAACTCATGGATTCTGCTCAGAAGGGACAAACATAAGAAATGTATCAACTAAACGTATCAGTTAAGAACAGTGAGACCCTCGCTCCCCTCCCAGAGGTGCAAAACTTTGCACTTCAATATTAGAAAAACAGTCAATAGAAAAAATAAGGTAATTGAAAGTTTTTATTTCTGGTGAAGTATCTGAAAACTAAACTGATAGATGTGCTGGAAAGTGAGCAACCCCTTTAATGGAGGGTACAAAGCATACAATAACTGCAGACTTACAAAATAGGGAGGATCTTTTTTCTGTTGGGAAGCTGGGAAACTGGGCAGCAAACTGGAAAATGAGGTTCAGTGTTGATAAATGCAAGGTTATGCACTTTGGCAAAACTAATATAAATGCAAGTGATACACTAAATGTCAGTGTGTTGGGAGTTTCCTTAAAGAAGGATCTTGGGGTTTTTATAGATAACAAGTTGTCTAATTCTGGGCAGTGTCATTCTATAGCTACTAAAGCAAATAAAGTTTTGTCTTGCATTAAAAGGGCATAAACTCAAGGGATGAAAACATGATTATGCCTCTTTATAGGTCCCTAGTAAGGCTGTGGGCTGCAGTCCTTAAGAGGGATATAAATGAGCTGGAGAGAGTGCAGGGACATGCAACTTAAAGGAGAATTCAACCCTCTAAAAAAACAAAAAAACCCCAAACCTGTACCCCCCACCCCACAGAGGGATGGAAGGCTTAAATTAGGGTAGAGTCAAGGTTTGGGTTACTTTCTCTGGAAAAAAGGCACTTGCGAGGGGACATGATTACACCTTACAAATACATTAGAGGACATTACAGACAAATAGCAGGGGACCTTTTTATGAGTTTAAAAAACAGAAATTTGGCTCTTAAAGTTACCAGGAGTGGCCTTTTGCCACCCCAGGTAACTTTGCTACTGCCATCTGAGGCGAGTTTCTCAATTTTCTTCATGACAGTGACACTAATATAGCCTGCACCCAGGTTCAGCTTTCACTGAATCATTGAAATAATTTCAGAGGTACCACTTTAAATGAGTAACTACAATAGGAAATATACTGCAGTAATCCTAGTGATGCAGAATTTTGGGTTGAGACTATCATCACACTAAAAGAGCCTTTGTTTCTTATTTATTTTAATAAACAGAAGAAAATAGACAGAGGAAAAACAACAATGATGAAATGGCTGGAGGAAAAAAACAATGCTACTTTCATCTGGAACTAATACAATTCTTTAAATGAGTAACTACAATAGGAAATATACTGCAGTAATCCTAGTGATGCAGAATTTTGGGTTGAGACTATCATCACACTAAAAGATCCTTTGTTTCTTATTTATTTTAATAAACAGAAGAAAATAGACAAAAAAAAAACCAAAATAGAGTCCATCCGCAATCAGATCCCTACCTCTACTAGTTCAAACCAGCTCCTCCTTCCTATGCCCCCTTCTGCATGTCCCAATTCCTTCCCTCCAGTAACAATATCTGAAGTCTCCAAGCTTCTCTTGTCCTCCCCACTCACAACTTGCCCTCTTGACCCTATGCCTTCTTTTCTGCTCAAACACTGTGTGGCAGAACTAACACCACCACTTACTCACATCTTCAATTCTTCTCTAGCCTCTGGAACCTTCCCTTCTCCTTTCAAACAGGCCTGTGTAAAGCCTATTCTTAAAAAGGCCACACTTGACCCATCCTGTCTGTCAAATTACCGCCCTGTCTCCCTTCTCCCGCTTGCCTCTAAACTCCTAGAACGTATTGTTTTCTCCCGTATTACTAACTTTCTACACACCCATGATCTATTGGACCCACTGCAATCGGGTTTCCGGCCTGGTCACTCTACTGAGACTGCCTTGTGCAGAGTTACAAATGATCTCCAGGTTGCCAAAGCCAAAGGTCACTTCTCCATCCTTATCCTCCTTGACCTATCATCTGCATTTGACACGGTTGACCACTCTCTCCTGATGGAGATCCTGTATTCGCTTGGCATCCGGAACCAGGCTGCATGTTGGCTATCTTCATACCTTTCTAACCGAACATTCACTGTCTCTTGCGCTAACAAAACCTCATCTCCGATTTCTCTTAATGTAGGGGTGCCGCAAGGCTCTGTACTTGGTCCATTGTTGTTCTCTCTGTACACTCTGTCTTTGGGAGATCTCATTCGCTCATTTGGCTTTAACTATCATCTGTATGCTGATGATACCCAAATATATTTATCCACCCCTTCATTAACAGCTGAAACGGAGGCTCAAATCTCTAACTGCCTCCTAGCAATCTCCAACTGGATGAACCAGCGCCACCTCAAACTCAACCTAACAAAAACTGAACTAATCATCTTTCCACCTAAACCTGGCCCTACTCCCCATTTTACTATCTCTATTGATGGCATGCTCATTGACCCGGTCAACTCAGCACGCTGTCTAGGGGTGATATTTGACTCCTCTCTCTCCTTCTCTGATCATATTAACGCCACTGTCAAAACCTGTCACTTTTTCTTACGTAATATTGCAAAAATACGTCCCTTCCTTTCACCTGCTACAGCCAAGACACTCATGCATGCTCTCATCCTATCCCGACTAGATTACTGTAACCTTCTAACAGGCCTGCCTAACTCCCATCTCTCCCCTCTACAGTCTGTTTTAAATTCTGCTGCCAGAATTGTCCTTCTCTCATCCAAAAGGGTACAGGCCCCTCCCCTGTTAAAGTCATTATCATGGCTTCCGATAAAACAGAGAATAACTTATAAACTTCTCCTCGTAGCCTTCAAAGCCCTTCATTCCTTTACACCTAACTACATCTCATCTCTTGTTTCTCTATATGTTCCTGGCCGAAACCTCCGCTCCTCTCAGACTAACCGCTTGGTTGTACCCCCCACTTCTACTGCTGTTTCTCGTGTCAAACCCTTCTCTCTTGCAGCTCCTTATATTTGGAATGCCATTCCTGCATCTCTCCGGAGAGAATCCTCCCTCAATGTTTTTAAAACAAAACTCAGAGACTACCTCTGGGAGCACCTGGATAACACCTGAACTGGCACTTGTTTCACCCACTGTAAAAAGCACTTTATTACCCCTCCAAATTGTGTCTTTATGTTACCCTCCCATTTAGACTGTAAGCCCCAAGGGGTAGGGCCCCCCATCATCTTGTCTCAACAATTATATTTTATATTTATGCAAACTGTATTTATAATAATGCACTTATTGTTACGGATTAATGCAGTGATCCCTTGTTTGTACTACTAAATTATTGTTACTGTACAGTGCTTTGCCCTCAAGGAGCGCTATATAAATAAAAATATACATACATACATACAAAAACAACAATGATGAAATGGCTGGAGGAAAAAAACAATGCTACTTTCATATGGAACTAATACAATTCTGGCTTCTAGGCCTGGCTAAAACCACTGGTCAATATTAAAAGGAGAAACAATTGTATTATGTTTACCATAATTGAATTATGTTTTTATATGTAAAAGCAGAACTTTTTTTTATATTTAATAGAATCGAGCTAACTGTAGTTTTATTCCAAATGCAAATGTGCAAAAAAAAATTATATATTTAACCCAATTTGAAAAGAACAGGAATTGTGATGTGCAGTTTTACAAAAAGTGGCCCAGCCTGACCTTAACCCTTCCTCTACTAACTCACACCGACATTACTTGTATACCCACCTCACTGACATTACTGCGGAGGAATAGGAGTTCAGAATAATTGGACAAACATAAGACCAGAGCAGTGGTCAATAAAAACAACTGTTTTCTCATCTGTTTTGCTTACAAGCAATCCAAGCAGAGGATTCCAACAGCCATGCAACATCACCTTATGTTCTTTGTAAACAATAGCACACTGCATTATCTCCTGCAACCTTGACTGTCACTGTTGAGTCCATTATATGGGAAATTATCAGTTTACTGGTAATTATCTACTACACAAGGACAAAAAATGCTGTAGCTTCACTTAACTCAAAGTACCTGTTTAAGTTTAGAAATAAAACCCATATATTTTTTGATTAAAACAAAAGTATTGCCTGTGCTTGTGCTGAATAAGGGTATACTGCTCTTTTAACTATCTCAGGAATCAACCAAATCAAAAAGCAACTGCTTTTGCCAGATGCTGAACTCCCTTCTACAAATACTTTTAAAATAATAACCCAAATCTTAATATCAACCATATTTACAGTAATATTTTAATATATCCATTACCAGGAAGTCTGTTTTCTCTAAAAGGACGAAGGACTGGTTCAAAAGCTAATCATATCATGTCCGTGGCAAAATTTACCAAATAGGCACCAAGGCCCTGTGCATGTGGCAGCAGTTTTAAGGTGGTGGCCCTCAGGTGCCTGAATGGGAAAAGATCAGTCAGCAGAGCTGAGGGGGTGTAAGGGTATCCCCTAGCTTCTAATCACTTCTGATCAGTGTATGCACAGCATTGCACTAAAACAGAATGTAACAGGAATTGAGCGGTACTTGAGGCAGTATATAATATACTGTAGCCCTGATTCTACCTTTACTGCAGAGTAGGATATCTTAGGAAATTCGGTCAGAATTGATGGCAAAATCAATGCAAGTTAACAAAAAATACTGGAAGAAAATTTGCACTCATCAGCCAGGAAGTTTTTGATGGACTTTCAAACACAAAAAAACCACTGGAAGAGATGTAGAGAGCATGGATAAAACATCTCCTGAAAATCTTCACAATTTCACAACCAAAGCTGAAACTGATGCAAATGGATGATTGCATGATGAATGTGAAGTTGGAGAAAAAAAAAAGAGCTATAGGAGATTAAAAAAAAAAGAAAAAGAAAAATTGTATGGACTAATTTCAGATCAGTTTCATGATACTTTGAAGTATCAGTCAAACACATGACTGTTTCTGGAAGACACCAATATTTTGAACATTAGTGTATAGTATAGTGTGGAGTACTAGAACTCTACTTACTTGTAATTGTCATCCTCAACAAATTTCTGAAGCTCCTCAATGTACCGCACTGAGTTCAGATATTTTTGGACATGAGACAGGACAGGGATGTCTAACAAACAGAAAATAATCACTGCAAATCATATGGAGTTAAAAGCAAGGAGTTAAAATCCAACAGAAAATGCTTTTTTTTTAGCCTTTACAGACATCCACCATCAATATTATAACACTGCTTTCACTATATACCTACCATATTCACAGGATGTTTGGAGGTCAGAGATTATCCGAAGAATGTTGTTCATCAGGTTTGATCTCTGCTCACTTTCTAGGATGCTGCCAGTAGATGGGTATGCAGAATCGATATATGTCAGATCTGAAAGGTAAATACCTGGAAAAAGAGAGAAGCTTGCATGTTTGAAATCATTTTACCAGGAATATATTACAGTGTGAATTAATGACACTAGCAGATGCGAGAAGCAAACAAACCTAAAAAAATCTGCCATATCAAAGATGGCCTTCACCCTCGAGAGGGTGTGTGTGTGTGTGTCTCCATTTGTGGTTCTCCTTTTCTCTTTTATGCTCTCGTTATTAAATATAATGCACAGTGAAATTGAAGGATAGCAGTAGCAGAAAGGGATGAAATTCCATAGTAAACAGCTTATTTTACAAACATGAAATTGTATTAACAATAGGTGAAAGAGTTCACCATTTGAGAAAGACACTTCTAAAAATCCTATACGAATGAACAGAAGATGGGTGAGTTTTTTTTTTTGTGTGGAGCTCTACTCACACTTTCATATAAGCTGCCCCTTATTAAAAGAGAAGGAAAGTCATTTATACTTGGGGGTGTCAAAATTGATTGTTTGGAGCAATCGTCTTCTTGACGTCTTTGTTCTTCACATTTCTCGAGGCAGATGCATACATAGTTGAATGAAATATGCAGCTTTTTCAGGAAGAGGATAGCTCCATGGCGCTCGCTGGAATAACCCTGGGCCAGTGCAGTTTTCAGGGTTGTCGGATAACTAAATACATCCACTTGGAGGTTGCCTAACTTTTGGCACCCCCAGGCAAAAAAATATTTCCTTCCCCTTTATGAATCAAATTGTTAAATCAAAGCTACTGTCCAGGAAGAAACTTCCAATCTAAACTGCACCAGCATGCCCCCATTTCCCTGTTCTTCCTACAAGCTGAGAAGAAGCTGTGCATAATTCCCTTGCCCATCCCACTGTGCAGTGCGGATTCATGTAGGACGTTTGGGGCAGTATAGGGGGACAAGCTGGTGTAATTCTAGAGAATGGACGGCTTTCCAAAGACACTACTCATGCTAGAGTTTTGTTCTCATTTACTGCAAACAGAATTCCACAAGTACAAAAAAGTGCAAACACAATACTTTTTTAAAATAAAGAACATGCCACTAGGGGAACCTTATGTGTTCATGCCTAGGTCACATAAATGCTCTCTTTTTATTAAAATAACCTCCTTTAGGCTCCTTACCCATGGTATTTTGTTTGTGTCTGAGATGCATTTAAAGTTTCAGTGCATAACTAATTGATTCCATATTATTCGGGCTGGTTGTGCCCATGATCATTCAGATCAGCATTTTAGCACATCTGCGTTTCATTGCATTTTTCTAAACAGAACTGCTTGCATTTTAATGCGTTTGATGTATGGCAAAATACATTACAATAGGAAGACAATAAAAACACACTTTTTCCTCTAAATTTTTTTTAATGTACATATCAATAGCTGCACATTGACATGTCGGTGAGTAAGAGCTCTTAAGTTGGTCACAAATAGGGTTGATATAAGCTGATGACACAGCCTCACCAGCTTCATGGTCTGTTTATGGGGTGTTTGTGACTGCCAGACAATTATCTGGAGAAAAAATGGGATGATATCTACTGGCAAGTTCTGTACATTGATGCCGTCCTTGTCTGACAGCCCATAATATGTTGGTGCTCTAAAAATACGTTATTAATAATAATAATAATAATAATATGATGTCCGTTGGTCCCTGGGCCACTTACCCCGCCTGATATGCACCCACGCATGGGAAGCCAAATTGGCACAATATTATTTGGTGACTTTGCTAAACAAGCATCCACATTACATGTATGACCAGCTTAAGCCATGTAACCTTACTGGCTCAATGTATTTCCAATTGTTGTCTCAGAATAATTGTTGAAACTTTGCCATTTCTGCCCTAGCACCATCTCATTCCTTTATTCCAGGTTGCTTTAGGATAATCAAATAAGAACAACAGCATTTTAATTTACAAATACCATGGCAATAATAAACAGGGTTTAAGCCAAAAAAAAAAAAAAAAAGGACGGGGGAGAGCGGGTATTAACTTTGGCACTTCTGTCTTTAGTATGTATTATCCAAAACATGAGTTTGGTCAAATTTTTTGGTGGTTCTCCAGACACAGAGGATATTATCAAACATTTCAGGAAAATGGGTTCTCTTTCCCATTCTCAAATGATACATTTCTACATTGTTTTAACATGATCCACTCAAACAAATGAAGACCCCCCCCCCAAAAATACTGAAACGTGCCAGGAACGTAACTTTTTCTCCCATTCAGACATTAATACACATGACCAAGACAGACCCTTTCACTATACCAGGTGAGAAGGGAAAACTTATACCCTTACTCTTACATAAAGAAAATAAATAAGGAATCTCTAAAGGACAGGATGGCCATAAACGTTGGTTATTTTCACAAAGTGGTACAAATACTGCATGTTTAATTCAGTACAGATGTAGGATCAGTTGTCTGGAAACCTGTGAGAGAGAATCGAGAATCTGAATTCAGAGAGCTCCGAATTATGGGAAGGTCATCTCCCACAGACAACATTAGATCCAAATATTAATAAAACTGTACCTTGTTCTTGATCTAGCCAAGATATATTGTATCCTTATTGAAAGAAAAACAGCCTATTGGGTTTATATAATGCTTAAATGATTTGCTACGAGACTTAAGATAACTTATTCTGAAAACCCCAGATCCAGAGCATCCTGGATAACAGGTCCCATACCTGTACTCAAATGCTAAAGCCCCTCTTGTCTCAGTAGCTGTTAGTGCTTACAGGCTTCATCATCAATCACACCTACAGTATAGATCATCTGTCTGGACAAACTCAATGAAGACTTTTAGAAATGGTTGGGGTAGAGGAAAGGGCTTCTAAAGAAACATTTACACTATTAGATGATCTTGCATTAATTACACAAAAAACTAAATACACAGACATATCCGTTCTGAGGCATCCCGCCCATTAATGACGCAACTAGGGTATATTTGATATAGGCTTTAGTGGAAGCAAAGGGAGCACTTTTATACATCTGGTGTGGCACACAGGCTATTTAAGAGGTATATAAATATTTTGCATGTATCATGTGGTTCCTGTACAATTTTTTAATTTAAATGGTTACCCTCAGGAGTAGAAGATGTCACTTCAAGAAGCCATGTTTACACATCTGTGGTTAGAGGAAGGTAGCCACAAGCACCCATATCCAATTTAAATGGAATTAACTATACTATACTGAGAACTCCGTTTCCATATAAATGTGAAATATGGATTCAGAGGTGTTACAGAGAACGTTACTTAAGAATAGCAGAATAAAGAGTAAGTTTCATCTCCCATCCAAATCAATGTTAAATATTTAGACTACAGGGATGGGATCCGTTATCTGGAAACCCATTATCCATATGGTTCTAAATTACAAGTCACCTTCCATAGACTCGATTTTAATTAAATAATTCAAAATTGTATAAAATATTTCCCTTTTCTCTGTAATAAAACAGTAGCTTGAGCTACTCTGTAATAAAACAGTAGCTTGAGCTAGATCCCAACTAAGATATAATCAATACGTACTGAAGGCAAAACAATCCTATTAGGTTTCTTTCATATTTCAATTATGTTTTAAGTAGAAAAAATATGGAGATCCAAATTATCAAAGGCCCCCCTTATCCAGGTCTAGCATAACAGGTTTCATCCCTGTACTTTATACAGCAAAATGAAACTCTTAAAAGATACCTGTTATATCCTATTTGAGTAAAAATGGCATCATTTTCAACTATAGTCTAGAATTAAAACACACTACAGGTACGGAACCTGTACAGGACGTAGGGTTTTCTATACAAAGGATCCATCCGTAATTTGGATCTTCATACTTTAAGTATGAACCCAGTTTTTATTTTTACACTGAAGAATTATTTAAATACAAAGAAAATTTTTTTTTAAACAAATTTGGAATATTTGATTATAATAGATTCTATGGGAGACAGTCCTTCTGTAATTCAGAGCTTTCTGGATAACAGGTTTCCAGATAACGGATCTCATAACCAAAAATTGTTTGGATGTATAGCGTTATTTGACATATAAAGACAACAACAGACCTTTAGAATTATGCAGTCTACTCTACACCTTTTTATTTTGAAGCCAAATATTTTGCTCTGAAAAATGGGAACAAGGCAGTGCAGAAAAGTTTTCCATACATACAATCGGCATTAGCACTTCATGACCTAAACTCTCCTTGCCTTCAGTGCTATGTTCTAGGGAGGAGCTACACTTTCCCTAGGATGAAAAAAACCTCATAAGGTGGGTTGAGCACTCATGTTAAGATACACGGATGGACTTCAAGGAGAACAAAAAGCACAAAACTGGTTTATGGAAGCTGCATGCATTCAAGGCACAAGCAAAGCCAGCTGGCTAGGAGACCACAGCTTGTGACAGCTAAATCATTACAGGTTCCAACAGCAGCTCCAGGGCTGAGATGAAGTTCTCTACATTTACTCCCTGGACTCAAGCGAAGAACGAGAGCTGGGAAACTCTGCATCTCACTTAGGTCCTTGCGATACACAGAGAAAGCTATGCAAGAGAGAGCCAGAGGATTCTGAGACACGCAGCGATCTTACCTTCTTCTCTGGACGCATTGTTCTGCAAGTAACACAGACCGGCTCAGCCTGCACTTAAAAGGTTGGTTTTAATGCTTTATATTTACAGTAGAATCCCCATTTTACGTTTTGCAGGGGATCCGAATTAAACAGTGCAAAATCCAGAAAAATTTTAAATTAGGGAAATGTGTTATGCATAATATGTAGGTGGGACCACAAAACAACAATAAGGGAAAACTTAAAATCAGGGGATGTAAAAGAGGTTTCACTGTATCTGTATGGATGTAGCTTTTTTTGTTTAATAACAATGCTGACAGACAAAATGAAAAAAAAGTTCACACAATGCTGTTGAACTGTCTGAGACGTGAAACACATCTGGAAGCTATTAACCCCTTCGCTGACAGGGGGGGGAAACGTTCTGGAAGCTAAGGGCTCAATGGAGAACCCGTTAGAGAAGGAATATCAGCTCTGTAAACGTGAGCCAGCATTCGTTATTCAGAAAATGTAAAGCAAACAGAAATTGAAATGAATGACACACTCAAGTGTAAATAAGAGGATGACAAAGTGAAAATCTCAGTAAGTATTGCCAACTGGGCTGAAGATACGTGCAAAACACAATCATAGACCAACTAAAATATTATCTGGCAAGAACGTTGGTCTGTGAGGCTGGGTTTCCAAGTAAGAATGTTGTCTGAATGAAGCGGACTTCCAGCAAGAACACATTCACTTACACTGCTTAAACTAAATCTTAACCAAGGATGCAACTTGCGTTAGACATTTGTGTACGGATAATATTTTTGCTTTTGCTTCTTAAAAGTAGAAGCTTTTTTAACATTTATGTTAAAGCAGCATTGCTGAACAATAATATCCAACTTGTTTTTTTTTTTCATTTATATTAGGATTCTATGATTCAGTTACCTGGTATTTTTGCTGTTGTTACAAGTTATCATAGTAACCAAGAAAAGTGGGTTTTAGATAATTATGCATCTACTGTTCAGTCCCTGGCTTTCACCTATTACTTTTCCATGTTCATGGTCGTTTTTCAGATTACGTTATCTGGAGAACTGATAAGCAACATATAACACAATGCTGTGCTTGTGCCCACACCAACCAATCCACCATATGCGTTTCAATGCTCCAAACAGAACATGTAACCTGTCCATTTGTTCTATTTCATACTTCATTAATTAACTTTTGGGGAAGGTATAACTCCATCAATGGCTGGGTAAAAGATCACGGCTTATATAGAAGCCCATAGTCCCTAATGTGAAACTTGGGTGTTGGGCTCCCCACCAACTTCCTATTTCTAAAACCACCATCCCCTATCTGATTGTATGTTGGTCTCTTTAGACAACAGATTTAAAAAAAAAAAAAAAAGCATACAGTTGCTTTTATACAAGACTTGGATATCCTAGTTGAACTTACATTTTATGGCACTAGGTTGATTATTTCTACTTAAGCATCACAACGTTTCAGAACTGCTGTATCAAGCGATAATAATATTTTATTATTATGAGGTTATTCCTTTTTGAGAATTTCACCATACGGACAGTCTAATACATTCACAAAACATGTAAATAAAAAAACTTCAGGATCAACTACTTGTGGACAATATTGCGCATTCAGTTAGAAGCCACTTGAAATTCGTTGCTACTAAATCCACCACTAGGAATTTCTGCATGATTACACAACAACAACAACATATTAATAGGTACTGAAAGAATAGCTGGTAGGATTATTACAGAAACAGATGCAGAGCTGGATTTAGATCAAAAATGTGGAGGCCACATCCCTCCTAAATTCTTAAACAAGATGGAAATAAATCATTTTTGGCCATCCCTGTGATTCAGAACAGGCAAGCAATTACCCACATGATCAAAGCAAAAAAAAAACCAAAAACATTATCTCGCCATCCTGAGAGCTTGGCGCACTTCCCTCTAGGGAGGACAGTGTTGTTTCAAAAGACCATCACATAAAGCTCCATGAACATTCAAATTACAAACTTAGTCTGCAGCTAATTAACAATAAATAGTTGACAAAACAAACTTGCTCCTTGAGAGTAACTACCAGATCTTGTCTCTCCACAATGGAGCAAATCATATTTTGATATTACATGGATAACGACTGTACAACGTCACAGAATTTATTTGCATAAAAAAAAAAAAGTCTTCAACTGAACATAGGCCCTAGACCTAAGCAGGCTCAAAATCTTATATTAGCATGAAAGACAAATAATAAACCATGTTAAGAGGAAAATCACAATTCCACGTGATACTTGTGAAGAGAAAACAAAGGGGCAGATTTACTATTATTCACTTAAAAATCCTCTAATTTGTTCGAAATTTGATGAGCATTCGACTATCAAATGGTTATCGAAGAGTTCTAGGTAATTTTTTCCTCGATATTCAATTCCTCGAATACCGATCCTTCAATTTCACGAAAAAATCATACTATTTCCTACGATCACTCGAAAAATTTGTATGATTCGAACGATTGAGGCGTTCGATCGTACGAATGGTATTGGAGCAGGTGTTTGGGAAAAAAAAGCCCATGGGGGGATTCCTATAGGCTTCCATTGCAATTCGGTAAGTTCAATGTGGCGAAGTAGGCAGTCGAAGAAAATTTTAAAGTTAAAGTACTTCGATCATCCAATGGTCGAATTATTGAATATCCGATCATTCGATCTTTTCGATCATTCGAATTTTGCATATTCGATGATCGAAGTGGCCAAATTTCCATATTCGATCATCCGATTAAATCGTACGATCGGAATTCGATCGAATTCGTTCGAACTTCGATCTATTCACGTGAATTTCGTATATTGCATATCATAGCTGGCATTTTTAGCTACCGTAATGAATTTTCTTACAAATATATTAGGTCTATACCTACAGCAGTGGCAGCTGTGCCCTCAGTGGACTAGACTTGGTATATGAGCAGGAGTATATTGCTCAAACACATGTTGTACCAGTTTATTGACCTGGGTAAACTATGTTAGAGGTAGCCTCTAGTCTAGATGGTTTCAGGGCACAAATTCCCAAGGACAAAGTCCCATCGTCTTAAACAGTAAAATAGGCATTAGTCTTAGGATGAAATGCTGCCTTATAATTACAGTCAACAATTAATTCATTGCAGCTGATTATCACATCCCGCCGCAGCAACAGGACATTTAACTGTACATTATAGGGATGATCTCACACACCTGCAAAAGAATTCTAGAAATACAACTTACACAGACCCCAATTAAATCAATCAAATTTCAGAATGGAAAGTACATCTTATCATCTAGGGAATAGAAGTTAGTTGGTAAAACAGGAAATAAGTAGAAACACACAGGACAAAATAATGATTTATTGAAACAGAGCACTCAGGGGAATGTGTAAAATTTTTTTCTGCATTCCTGCTTACCTGCAAAGCAGGATTCTGAATATTTAATACACTTGGAAGAAATGACTTAGTGTACAGAAAAATCCCTGTGAGGGAGATAAGTTGGCAAACAGATAAAAGGAAAGGTGCAATGAAATGCAAAAAGACGTTCTTAGTTACAGCTCCAAACAAACAATACGTCTCATTTGTACCATGGGATACACTTTCATGGCTCAGAACAGCAAAAACATTGATGCACTCCAAAAGTATTATCCACAAGGGATATTGGAGTCTAAAGAAATAGGATAGCCTGAGTAGAAAAACTGGAAATATTCACTGGCTGCTCCAACCATGTCTGGAAAAACATGCACTGAAATTTGACTTCCAGGAAGGAAACCAGCTATTGGTCTACCAAAGGTTATAGAATAGAATTATTTCTATTACTTTTTTTGTTACACTTGTCACAACCATTTGCAATGATTTTCAGACTTGCCCACATAAAGATATGCCTACGTCAGCACAGATGGATAAATAAATAGACTAGCTCTGCTATTGACTGATCCACAAGTGTTCTTCTAAGGATATTCTGAAATCTTGAGCTACTGGTGGCTACAATGGACACATTCCCAACCACTGGGCTCAATTACTGGTTTAAAAGTTTTCCGTTTCTCTAAACCTGAAGTTTAAACGTTAATGAGAATGTAAAGGCAAACTATGCCATTAATGAAGCCCCCCACACGACTGCTGTAGGAAGACAGAAAAAGGAGAAAAATTAAATTCTAAGCTTCAAAAGCAGGAAAAAAAAGTCAAAATAAGAGCTAGAAAACAATCTTTATTTCTGCTGCAATATATGAAAATAGGTGAACTGAAAATTAGTGTGCGTAACCCCTTGAACAGTAGACTGAAATGGTAATACAAGTATTATGTAAAGCTGGCCATAGACGTAACAATTACGATCTTTCTCGGGAAAGATCTTTCCAAGAAAGATCGTTCGTTTCAACACACACGTGTAGAGCTGAATCGTCAGATATACATGTAGAAACAATAGAATTCTACTTGTATCTGACGATTCAGCACTAACAGTGGCCGATGTTCAGGGAGCTTTCAAAGGCATCCCATCAAAATTTTCCGTCCAGTCCGATCAACCAGCCAAACGATATCTTAATCCTCTGACGATGTCGGTCGGCTCATTTCCCACCATACACGCACCGAATATCGTACGAAAATTCGTTTCGTACGATA
>CM044438.1:79723940-79726440 GCA_024363595.1 Xenopus borealis | reverse complement strand
AAATTTTTCTAAGAAACTATTTCTGGCATTTTATCGTAATGGTTCCATGGAAAAAATGAGGTCAATTATGTCAATACTTTCAAGTTGGAACACCTGGAATTGTGATCATTCGCGATGCATTTGTCAAGTCTCCAATTTTTATGATACCAAGAAATACTCATCCCTTGAAAACCACAAAAATGTAGAGGGTACATAGAGGGGATGTTAAAATGTAATTTGGCCACAGTATACTGCAGATAGCCATACAATTGCTAGCCTTTTCAATAGTATTTGTAAGGTTTCCGCTGTTCATTGCAGTGGTTTTGGCAGGCCTTGCAACTTAAGAATTAATGTGAATTATTACACTTAGAGAATATTTCTCATACACCTACAGCAGCATCTTGTGCATAGCGGGCTACACATGTATTATGTGGCTCAAGGGGCACCAATTCTCAGGATTAAGAATCATAGTTACAGATGCAGCCACTTGGATTTGTGAGTTAAATGTGTCATGACTCAAGGTTAATTGAAGAAACTTATCTAAAGTTATCTTAACTCATTTAATGCATTTAACCTTTTCATTAGCATACCAAAGCACCATTGTTTTCAATGGTGAACTCTTTAATCGGATGGGATGCTGTGACACAATATTCTGTGCTAAGTGGGATAAATGGGATAGATGAGTTAAGTTATTCTGTGTCAAATGCACAATCCAAAGTGGCTTCATCTGTATGTTTGAAAGTGTTTTGTACCCATTCATCCGAACCCACTTAATGTAATATAATATACTCCATTCAAAATTTGTAAGGCACTGCGCATAACAATTTCTAACAAACTGCGCAAATGGAGGTCCATTAGTTAGTCTATTAGTTAAATATAGATCAGAATGTCACAACGGCTCCAGCCAGATGTTCATATCTTTTAGATCTATACTGGACAATGTATGTAGCAAAATTAGCTCGGGAATCTTGGTTGTACCCTGGAGCACGGAAACAAGTTAATTACTTTCAACAATTACCATGGATGATACATAGTCAGGTAACGAATATCTTTTTAAGTACAAGGAGAAAAATACATTTCAGTAAAGCAGTTTAGTTCTACTGACTTTACTGCTTTATCGTGAGCAAGTTTTTTTTCTTTAAAGATCATATTTTGCACATCAGAAAGCATTTACAGAAATGTGAAATTGATTTCCAAAACAAATGATAAGCTATATGAAAACAGTTGCTATGATGTTAATCAAATTCTCCTACAATTGGACACTAAATCATAGGAACCAGTCAGTTTAATCAGCAGCATTTGATTGGTTACCATGAATTACTGGACTAGAGCAATCTAATATAAGCTTTATCTATTGAAAATAAGAATCTTTAAATATAGTTCCTTAAACATTTGTTGACAATCAAGTCCCCCTCTCTGCAACCCTTTAAAAGTCAATGAAAGTCAATGGCTAATGGCAGTAGTGGTGCTTCTTGGCTAGAAGATAAATTCCCCAATGCCAAGAACCAGTTCCTTTCCTGCATCTTGAACCATTGCACAGAAATGAAAGTGATGGACTGAAATCTGTGCATGAAACCAGCCCGACACAATGGTTTTGGCGCAGGCAAAGAAGGAGCCGATTCTTGGCATTGGGATATGATAACAAGCAAATCCATTAATAGCAGAAGCTGGAGTATTCATGCAAAACAAATTTAGACCTACTATAAACATAGAAAAAAATTAGGAAAATGTGAGCTTTATAGAAGTCTTAAAAGGTTTTAACATTTTAGTCAACAAATGATTTAAAAATAATACCTTAAAATAATAATCTAAGAATAAAATACCCTCTCTCTTCCAGACCAAGGAAATTCAGCATATTATTTCCATTTTACGTAGCATGACACTGAATAAAAGCCCTTTTCTGTTCTGTGATTGTATAACTTAAAGGGATGGTTCACCTTCAAGTTAACTTTTAGAATATTGTAGAAGGGCCAATTCTAAGAAACTTTACATTTGGTCTTCATTATTTATTTTTCATAGTTTAATGATTTGCAATTTTCTTTTGTCTCTTTGCAGCTTGCAACAAATGCTCTGTAAGGCTACAAATGTATTTTTATTGACACTTTTTATTACTTATCATTCTATTCAGTCCATCTCCTATTCATATTCCAGTCTCTTATTCAAATCAATGCATGGTTGCTAGGGTAATTTGTTCCCTAGAAACCAAATTGCTGACACTGCAAACTAGAGAGCTGCTGAATAAAAAGCTAAATAACTCAAAAACCACAAACAATGAAAAATTAAAACCAACTGCAAATTGTCTCAGAATATCACCCTCTACATCAGGGTTCCCCAACCTTTTTTGTTTGTGAGCCACATTTAAATTTAAAAAAGAGTTGGAGAGCAACACAAGCATGAAAAAGTCCATGTGGATGTCAAATCTGATTGGCTTTTTGGTAACCCCTATAGGGACTGGTAGCCTACAGGAGAGAATGTTTGGCAGAACATCTGTTTTTTATGCAACCAAAACTTGCCTCCAAGC
>CM044438.1:79699045-79723930 GCA_024363595.1 Xenopus borealis | reverse complement strand
ACAACAACATCCTGGTAATTACCTTACAGTAACAAATGGGAAATCAAATATTTTAAGGATTAACAAAATGAACGCTGAGGGGACCGTCCCTCATGAACAAAATAGAACATTCCCTTAATTTGTCAACTATGACAAAGGCAAACTTTTTAACACAGAGAAACTTTGAAAAAAAGAAAAATACAAGCTTTATCCAATGGAATGAGCACTGCCAAATGAATATTCAGAAAAATATCCTAGGGAACCTGAGGGGCCTCACAGTGCTTCAGATTGAAAAATCTCAATTTCCACCGCAAACAAAAGTCTTGTGTTTTTTATTTTGATGGCACATCCTGTACAAAGTGGTGTGGTAGAGATAAGTATGGGACTAAATGGCTTAACAGTTTGCAACAGGGAACTGAAAAAAAAAAGGATATATGAATACGAATGCTAACAGAAGCTAATTTCTCCTTTAAATAACTACAACATTACAGATGTATGGCACGGGCCTTCAGCCAACAAAATGAAACTGTCCTCCAGTGACAATACAAGTGTCTAAAAAAGAAATTCTCTTGTGCACTAGTCAGGTTGACAGTGACTGATTTTTAAGTCTGGTCACATACAATTGCATGCCAAAGAGTATACTTTTATTTGTTTTGGACAAAACAAGAAGATTTAAACAGCAGGGCTATTGGCAGGTTACATTTTCAAGGAAGAAACACAAGGGTGATTTAATGTCTGTTGACACCCAGGGCAGTAGAACTTGCACTCAATCAAAGATTAAGATATGGGTCTTGAATAAATATGCAAAGAACATACTGCAGAATGTTAAAATGCTTATTCTCAAGGTTGTACTCGAACATAAAAACATTTTTATTTTAAAAATAACTGAGTTTCGGTACTTTCAAAGGAAAATGTAACCGAAAATTAATGTAATTGTAGAATGTTACACTATTAAAGGAATAGAAATACCAAAAAAATTTAAGTGTTTAAAAGTAATGAAAATATCATGTAGTGTTGCCCTGCACTGGTAAAACTGTTCTGTTTGCTTCAGAAACACTACTATAGTTCATATAAACAAGCTGCTGTGTAGCAGTGGCAGAAACTGAAAAAAGGCTATATGGCACAGGTTAAATAGTGGATAACAGATAACATTTCTACAGAGCTTATCTGCTACCTGCTGTGTTACCTGAGCCTTTTCTCCTTTGAATGGCTGCCCTAATTGTTACACATCGTCTTATTTATATAAACAATAGTGTTTCTGAAGCAAACACATCAGTTTTACCAGTGCTGGGCACCAATGCATTATATTTTTATTACTTTAAAATACGAATATTTGATTTTACTGGTACTTTAATAATAAAATCGTTCAAGATTAAAAAAAATGTAATGATACCGTGTATACATTTGGCATCAAACTCATGCAACAAGAAATATGAAGAGAACACATTGCCATTCCTCATCATATAATGTAGATTGAATCTGCCAAAAGAAAAAGCTTTTTTTCAGTGACCAGTATATTAACATCTGTATATACACTGAAAAGCTAAAATGCAAATGGTTTTACTTCAGGAATACAGCTGCAGGTACTAGGGGACTAAGAAACAAACTTGTTTCTACCATGTATAAATGTAGATAAAAGACAGAAAATGATCCTGTTTCTTTCTATTAACAGGGCCATTCAGAGACTGCCAGCATGCGAAAGAATCAGGATTTTCCAATAGTGGAATTTATTTGATAAAACCAGATAATGCCAACAGTCCTATACAGCTTTGGTGTGAGCACAGTTTGGATCCAGGTGGATGGGCAGTCATACAGAGGAGAATGGATGGATCAGCAAACTTTTTTAGAAACTGGGAAACATATAAGGTATTCAAACCATGCCATCTTTATATTAATTACATTTATACTGAATGCTTTATGACTGTGGAAGAATGTGGGGGATTCTATTGAAAAGGGAGGAGGGGTTATTTTAAAGGAGAACTAACCTTAAAAATGAATAGGGCTAAAAATGTCATGTTTTATATACTGAACTTATTGCAACGGTCTAAAGTTTAAGCTTGACTAGGACTTAAAATTTGTTACAGGGGGGGGGGGTCACCATCTTGGAAAGTGTCTCATGCTCAGTGGACTCTGAGCAGCTGTTGAGAAGCTAAGGTTAGGGGTTGTCCTGTAATATAAGCTGATGATACAGAGCCGATTATTACATTCTGATGGTAGTTGCACTGGTTTCTGTGCTGCCATCTAGTAATTATCTAATTAATTACTAATCAGCATTATATTGCATCAGTTCTATTCTATGTGTACTGTATATTGTGATCGATTCCCTAAGCTCAGTAAGTGACAGCAGCAGAGAACATGTGCAGTGAATCAGCAGAAAAGAAGTTGGGCAACTACTGGGGCATCTTTGGAGACACAGATCTTTACTGCTAAAGGGTTGTGGTTGCCTTGGGCTGGTACAGAAGTCCAAAACATAATGTACAACATTTTTAGCTACTTCTTTAGTTTAACTTTCCTTGTCCTTTAAAAAAAATTACATGTATGTATGTAGAGATAGATAGAAACAGATACATTTTAACAATAAAACAGTAATATTTAATTTAATTCATCTCTCCCTAAAGAAAGGGTTTGGGAACATTGATGCAGAGTACTGGCTGGGACTAGAGAACATCTACCAATTGACTAACCAAGACAATTACAGACTTCTGATAGAGCTGGAAGACTGGAGTAATAAGAAAGTTTATGCAGAATACAGTAGTTTCCGATTGGAGTCAGAGAGTGAATTCTACAAACTTCGCCTAGGAACATATCAGGGTAACGCAGGAGACTCCATGATCTGGCACAATGGCAAGCAGTTCACCACACTGGACAGAGACAGAGACATGTATTCAGGTAAATAAATAATGTCCTTTATCTTCATATTCCTTAAAACTATAACAACAAAAATGATCAAGCGAGAAAAAAAGCAGGGACCAGCAAAAAAAAAAAAAAAAAAAAAAAAAAAAAAAAAAAAAAGGAGAATAAATGATTACTGGGTGATTGGAAAGCAGGCTATAGAAGACAAGAAATGGGGGTATCTTGAGAAATGCAGCCGCAAAACTATGGATAGCCTAGTTGCAGAGATTGTTTTACCCATCAGCTCAGGACAAGGGGATTGCAAAATCTGCAGGCATATAGAATAGCTGAATCAGTCCAAGGTCCCATATTATAGGTTTCCTTCCTTTTCACCAAAAACAATATACTAGTTATTTAATGAACCGGACCTCAGCCAGCAGTGCGTGATGGCACTGTATCGATAAAGAACTATAGCCGGCACTCCTGTTTACAACGGGAACAACAGTGATAAAACCAAACCTGCTAGCAATTAGAAAATTAACCCCCGTATATATTAATAGGTGCTAAGTTTGCCTAGGAGCAGTAACCCACAGCAACCTATAAGATGTTTGCTTTTAAACAGGTGACCATTAAATGTGTCCTGCAGATTGGTTGCTATGGGTTACTGCTCCTGGGCAAACGTATCTCCTCTTATTACATCACCTCCATAGAGAAGTGAATCAAATGCATGATCTTAGCCCCCAAAAGAATGCAAACAACTTTTTATAGCAATCTCTCTTGATTTCAGGTAACTGTGCTCATTTTCATAAAGGAGGATGGTGGTACAATGCTTGCTCCCATGCCAATCTCAATGGAGTGTGGTACAGAGGAGGGCATTATCGTAGCAAACATCAAGACGGCATTTACTGGGCAGAGTACAGGGGAGGATCCTATTCTCTCAAAGCAGTCCAGATGCTGATTCGGCCGATTGACTGATGCATACAAAACAATAAACAGAAGCACAGACACCAATCATATAGCGGAATTAAAACAATATTTTATTTTTTAAGACTTGATTTTATTGAATTATTGACAACTGATGCATTAGAAATAATCCAAAAAAACTATTTATGGAAAATATGAAATATGTTACACTTTACCCAAGATGATTCATGAAAACGAAATGTACAACAAGATAATGTAATGAATATGTCAATATGATATTTACATCAGAGGCATGTATGGAATTCTTTAAAAAAGCAAGTGAAGCAACAGAGCAATTTTGCTCATATTTGCATAACATTTTGTTTAATGGCATTGTCAGTCCACCAGTGGTGTTCAGTTACAGGGGAACTTCTGCTCTGAGGCCAGATGAGATGCCTGGAGGGGCAACTAAAAGCAACCCGCAGGACAGGTTGTCTTTTGTCTCTGTAGAAAACCAGAAACTCCACCCAATCTGCAATGAAGTAGTAAGTTGGTGGAATGGAGTGTTGGGAGGGTTAGAAGCCAGATCCGGGGAGGGGTGAAAGCTAAAATTAGGGTTAAAAGGCAAAAAAAAAAAAGTAGAGAAAACATGGGAAGTAATTTGTATTGTAACTATACAGTTGCAGGGGACCGGACTGTGGGGTCTGCTTCCTCTATAGCTAATAAAAAAAGCTCCTCTCCAGCCGCTCTCTCTTACTGGCGAGGAAGGGGAAATCAAGTGGCATGGACATGGGCAGGGAGGGGGTGGGAGGATGAGGATTGGACTGTGCTGGGGCCCCCTGAAGATTTTTTTTGCAGCGATGCCGGGAACACTCTAGTTACGCAACTGGAAGTAACTTTACCCGAGTAGAGCTGTTGAAACTGGGAAGCAGTAAAGCAAATGTGTATTATACATAAAGTATACATACACTGCAGCAGAAATCCCTAACAAGTGGCTCACAAGCAACATATTGCACACTGAACCCTTGGCTGTTGCTCTCAGATATCCCAAAGCAGCTGTTCATTTTTTTGAATTCCCAAGTTAGAGGCAATTATCAGTTGCATAAAACCCAGATGTACTGCCAAACATACGTTTGCAGTCAGTCCACAATAGGGCTACCAAAAGTACTGATTTTGCACCACCCAGGAAATGTTTTTATGCTTGTGTTGCTCCCCAACAGGTTGGGGCTCCCATGCAATGAACAGATGGTAGTGCACAAGCATAAGCTCTGCAAAACACACACAGGATACACTGCAGGTAAACATGGAAAAAAACCTGAATTTCTTCAATAAAAAGACGACAATGGCAGACAGCCCTCAAAAATATAGCAATGTATAACAAAAAAACAGCAATAATCAAAAGGTTTATACCCATTGTGACTAACAAGATAACTAGATTGGACAACCTTCTGAAAACCAGATCCAACTTTCACAAACTGTCATGTATACAATCTAAGGAAGTTTTATTTCCTTTGCGTTTATACACAATGAACTGATGTTGTCATTGTTAATTATTTAAGTATATGTATGTCTTATACAGTATGTTTTATATTTTATATCAAGATACCTGTATGATGGTTTTAGTTGAATGTCAACTACTTGATGTCATGGAATGTGAGCTCTGCTTTAGACAAGAACTTGGAAATTATATTCAAGTTTCCAGACATAAAATATACAACCAGTAAATCTAAAAGACAAGCACATTATGTGTTCCTTTTTGCAATAAAGGCAAGAATCCCGGTAATCTCGGAGAGGCACTTTATACATTAATACATAGGGGCAGATTCATCATTGGTCGAATATTCGAATAGATTTTTATTCGAATTATTCGATTCAATTGAATTTACTAAATTCACTGGTCGAAATTCGAATCTATTTGAATAATCTATCATTCATGTGAATTTAGTAAATCTGCCCCATAGAGTGGAAAACTTTGCCTGATCACCACCATTGAATACAACAGGAAAAATAACTCAAAGGGGGGGAATTCACAAAAGTGTCGGGAAGGAAAAAATGTCTTTAAAATGTCGTAGCAACAGCCGACAAATTCACAGAGCATTTCCTTGCCAATTTTCCGACATATACGACACTTTTGAAATAGTGTCGTGAAAAGTGGGCGTGGTTTTTTCGGTGCCACTTTCCACAACAGTTTTATAAATTACTGGTAAACTAATTTTTTTGCCGACAATTTTTCCGACACATTAGGCTCTCCAAAATGAAAATGTCGGTCAAATTGTCTTTTAAAATGTCATGTAAAATGTCTTTTAAAATGTCGTGTAATATGTCGTCAGTACGATGAAAAGATATACGACATTTTAGAAAATTGTCGGACTTACGAGACATTCAGAGATGTAACATCTGCCTTTGTGAATTTGCAATTTGTATGACATTTTACAAATTTGTCGCCACTTCTGGGTTACTTATTTTACCAACACTTTCATACTTTAATACATAAAAGTCGCACCAGTCAGAAAGCATAGGATTTTCCTTAGTTATTTAATGAGAACCAACCCCTAAAATCAATAGGGTTAAAATGCCATATTTTACTTACTGAACTTATTGCACCTGCTTAAAGTTTCAGCTTGATTCAGCAATGATTCAGGACTTAAAACTTGTCACAGGGGGTCACCATCTTGCAAAATGTCTGTGACACTCACATGCTCAGTGGGCTCTGAGCAGCTGTTGAGAAGCTAAGCTTAGGGGCCGTTGCAAATTAGCAAGCAGAAAATTAGTTTGGCCTGTAATATCAGCGGATGCTAAAAAGCTGATTATAAAATGATGATTCTAGTTGCACTGGTTTTTGTACTGCCATGAAGTAATTATCTGCATTAATTACTAATCAGCCTTATATTGTGACATTTATAATACAGTATATTTTGAGTTGGTCCCTAAGCTCAATTAGTGACAGCAGCACAGATCATGTGCAGTGAATCAGCAGAAAAGAAGATGGAGAGCTATTGGGGTATCTTTGGAGACACAGATCTTTACAGCTAAATGGTTATGGTTGCCTTGGGCTGGTAAAGAAGGCCAAAGCATAATGTACAACATTCCTATCCTACTTCTTTAGTTGGGCTTTAGTTCTTTAACAGCCATAGGAAGAGCACTTCCTACTTGTCTGCTTTATTTTGTCCCTGTATTAGGTAGGTGACTGTTCAAATCTAATTGCTAATAAGTTTTTATGGGCAGCATTACAGGTTATATTTAACTCCAATGTCAGTAAACATGCCCCCAAGTGTTTGCTTTCAAAGAGAAATGCAGTAAAAGCTATGTGCCGATTGGCTAAGGGGTTATAGACAAGTTGTATATTTTGCTACTTACTCACAATTCCCCATAGGTGCCAAAAGTGACCGCAACTAGCATTTAGAACAAATCTCATCTTGTTGCAAAGCCCTGTATACAGACTGATGATTATATATTTTTGGGCATAAATGGCCATATACCTATGTGTCTATGGCCAGCATAATGTAGCTGCCCAATGGTTAACAAAGACATATATAGAGGAAAGTAAAGCAATGGCTCACTTTAGGACAGGTACCACTCACTGGGACAGCCATTTATAACAACACACTGCATTGTTAATGATAAAGAGACTGAGCAATGGGTTACACGTGTCTTTAGCAGACAGTTGCAGTCAGATTGCCCAAGATATCACTTCTGATTATATTATTTCTTAAAGTCCCTCTCCTTGTCTGGACAACATCCAATTAGAACGGACACAGATTAGTACGTATAACTATATCTGCAAGGTGAAAATTATTTAAAAACATGGATTGGGGGCTATGAACATACGGTGCAAGCACATGACGGGAAAATACTATAAAGCCTGCACACAACCAACTATGTGATATTAGAATGAGAACAGGAGGCCTCAATTGTCAATTGTTGCTCAACTGTTTACTAAGGTTTAGAATATGTAAAACATCAAACAAGTTTACTTTATCAAATATAAAACTAAAGCATGTAATGGAATGGGGTTTTCACTCCCAACCTCAATTTTCCACCTAGAACAGGTATGTACTTTAAATTATAAACAAACTTTTACTCAGATCTGCCATACATGTAACAAGATGTGTATACCTGGTAAATTGTATGGTTGTAATGCATTGGGAGTACAATTAATGGATTAAAAAAAATTATATTACAGAAATTGTCTGCAGGTGCAGTCTTTGCTAATCTTTATGCAAAATGAACAGTAAAACTCATGTTCTTTGCCTACTAGCAGGACTTTGTTAAGTTGTGTGCGTGACATCACTTCCATGTGCTTCCTCGGCCCTTAACCCTCTCAGCTGCTCCGTCATCGGATTTTATACGGTTTGAGGGTGGGGGTTTAAAAAAAATTTAACAAAATAGGCATGCCGAGGGCTGCCCCAAAGCCTGCCGCCCTACGCAGTAGAATATAGAAAAGCATGCTACATAAAACACATTTAATGACTAGGAGTAACAGTTAAGTTGGCCATACATGTTTTTTTATGTTGTACGGCAAGAGTTGGAAAACTGAACCAGTATTGGCAGTCACACGTGGATATCATGCAAAGATATTATATCGTTCTCCAACATGTTTTCTAACCTGTACAATCTACTAAATTGTCGATCGCTGTGGTATGAAAATGGTCATGACAATTATTCGGAGCCCACACACGGTCTAGAAAAATAAAAAGATACAAGGGCTCTCTGAAATCCTGGCATCCCCTGCCCCAGTTATTTCACTGGAGGCAAGTAACAAACCAGAAGCTGCCTCTCTGCTGATGTTTGCCCGTCTTTTACATTACATACTGTAGCACTATAGACACCAGGGGGACTGCTTTCCAGCTGCTCTCTACCTCAAAGCACAGCTACATACAACTATTCTACTATTTGTAATAGTGTACAACACACTGAATGGCTTGGTGTGGCTTTTAGGACTGCCGTTTTGGAGGCACGACCCAGTAAAACTGCCAGGTTGGTTACACCTTTCCTACGCGCTACAGGGCAGTCTGAAAACGTTCTTGTGAAAATCCCTTTTGTCGACGATAAAAAAAACCCCACAGTTTCTTTGTTTCACATAATTCATAATTATTTTCAGATTTAAAACTATAATGCCTAATGTAATTGTGCAAGTAAGAGTTTCCAGACAATATATTTGCCAAATAAAGAGAGTCTGAAGAAGACTGGAATGAAGCCGTGATGCCTAAAATAAGAGTTTACTGTGGGTGGTGACAATAAATTATTACTGTATTCACAAAACTCAGTCTCTTAAAGTGATACTGACACTAAAAAAATGAATTTTAACGAACATTAAATGTTACCTATAGACTATGTTGCTCATTTTTGCCGAGAGGTTTGTTTTTGTATATAATTGTTAGTTGAAGTTCCTAAGCCTGACTCTCTGACTTTGCCAACCTGACTGTCCCATCTCAGCCAGTTAGTTACAGTTTTTAATGCTAACGGACTCCTGCTGCACAAATATGGCAGCCCTCTCATACAGGAACATGGGGAATCAGACAGGTAATGTAAAAGCATTATGCAAATACTTTATGGCAGAGTTAGAAGTAGCTTTCAAAGCCAATATTATAATCAATGTAAAAAAGAGTTTAATTCCAGGAGTCAGTATCTCTTTAATTAGAGCCAGGCAGCCTTTGGCCATATCGATTCTGCAGAACTCCCACATCAGACAGGTAATGTAAAAGCATCATGCAAATACTTTATGGCAAAGTTAGAAGTAGCTTCCAAAGCCAATATTATAATCAATGTAAAAAAGAGTTTAATTCCAGGAGTCAGTATCTCTTTAATTAGAGTTAGGCAGCCTTTGGCCATATCGATTCTGCAGAACTCCCACATCGTACTGTAGTTATGTACCAGCCGAGGGTCAAAAGTTGCCTTTCAGTGAAATCAAGACATAACTGTCATACAAAGAGTTAATGTGGAGCTGAATGTCTTTGCCATTTTCGCACTTGGTAGTTTAAGTACTGGCACCGCTTGTTTAAATGGTTGGAACAAAGGCGAAAGGCTAAAATGAGAAAGTGATTTCCATAACCTATGCAGCAAGCCAGAATTATTCTTATTCAAAATGCAACCAATTTCCATCACAAGTAACCCAAATGTCAGAGACTATTTATTAGTGATATATCACTGGCCCTGTACAGTTAGAAACTAATTAATAAAATCCTTACTTAATGTCTGGGCAGGCAGCAAAGACTGTTAAAAGATCCCATGTGAGCAGCTCTTCTATAAAGAAAGATGTCAGGTAATGGTCAGAGGAAAAATAAAATAGTGGAGGGAAAAACAAGCCAATTTTCAGTTAGCTTTTCCATGTGTAGAAATATCCAAAAATATTTCATTTTGTCTGAAAGCCAACACTGCAGTCAGTAAAGCAAATTTTCAGTGCACCAAAGCATTAATTTCAGCTATTAAGATGCACAAGAAAACCAAAACAGAGGAACAGCAGACTAGCTTGTGGTGATTAAAAGATTAATATTTCCACCAAACATAGTGGAGGTCAAAAGCATCACCTTGGCATGTGCCTTAACTGTGCTGGAGCACTGATGAATAACGAGCTGCAGAAAAACTATTATGAAATGGATAATGGGTTTGCATAAGAAGCATTTTTACAAAGTGAATCACCTATCAAAGAAAAAATATATCTTCTGTTAAAGACAGACTACATGAGAAAGAGTACAGATATGAAAACAGTGTATTGTAGTAGTTACAAAGTGGAAATTTTGTCTTCTACGGTTTCTGTCTAAGATGAGAGGAATTAAAATATTATAGAATAAGAGAGCAAAAGGCAGTGGGGCACAATGAGCTGCTCTCAAGAGCGATTTTGTGTTTTTGGGCCAAACCCCGCTCAGCTCCACTTTGGGTAGCAGAGTGGAGACAGAAGCTATACTTGTCAGTGCAGTTTTACGGAGGTGCATAACCCTGCAGGCTGAGAGCAGTGGAGCAATACTCCATGTGCCCTCAGCCTAATATGTTCTTTACAGGAAATTAAAGGTTAAACCACTGAGGGATGCCAAATGTTAGACACACCTTTAATGATTGTATTGACTTACCTTACATCCTAGTCCGGTGCTCCTATTAGCAAAAAACTGGAGAGGCCTAGAGTAACAGTGAGCGCCATGGAAAGATCGTCCTCATCCAATTCTTTGTTCTTCAATGCCCCTGGATCGAGGCATGGCAGAAAAGTAAAAACAAATTCTGCTTTTCAGTCTACTGCACATAAACACCTGGCACTGTAGAACTCACTGAGAATACCTTAGCCCTGTGCAGTTCTCTGCCAATAGGAGCACCAGCTCAAGGTGCCAGGTAAGCGATTATATTATAAATATTGATGGGTGACTTACATTTGGCACCCGGTTTGATTTATTCTCTCCTTCTCCTTTAATTAATTTCTGACTTGACTGACCATGGCAGGCATTCAGAGAGGTTGTAGGCATGGAAGGAAGGCTTAATGATGCTAACATTAAACCTACAGTATATTCCCCTATTAGGTGCGTAAAATGGAAGAAGCCTTTGTTGGATAACGCATTTTTGTAGGTTAAATAGCATAATACTATCCTTTTTAGTACATTTAATTGTTTGGCTAGCTTATCTATTAAGCAGAGTGACTTTTGTTATGAAGATCATAAATAATTTATTGAAATATATATCAAAAGTTTTAAAGTCAAGCTTTACCCTTGGGGGGTGCCAAATACAGCCAACACATGCATTTTACACATTTGACAGTATAACAATGCACATATTTTGTGCACGCCATGGGAGTGGCGAAGAGTACAATTAATTGTGGAATTGTACAACAACTTTTGAAAAGTCCCATCCTAAAAGCAACAGAAGTGGAGTAAGTCACTAAACCAGTGAAACTTTGAGAATGAAATACTAATATAGGAGACCGTGACCCTTTAGCATACTGTACATGTGGCATCTTACAAGTAAAGTATACTCAAATGGAAAAATCTCAATGCTGGGGACAAATTAAGATACATGAATGGGCTTGAGCTTGGAGAAAAAATTTCTTTCCACTTATTTTTTCATAAGTGCCAAAATGTACAAAAAATAAAAAATTGCACAGGAAATACATACCCATATATTCCATTTACTGAACCAGTTATTTAACATACTGTACTACAGGTTCACAAATTGAATTTCAGTAACAAATCATGTCATGCAAATAGGTTTCTAGAAGCCTTAAGTAGGAAGGAACCATAAAATCATTTGGAAGGCTGTATCTGACATACTTAAGTCCTGTCCTTCAGAAATATAACGATAAACCATGCAGCAGCAAAGTTCTATTTTACCTAGAAGCATAAATATTACTTTATTCGAGCATAATGTATATTTCATCACAGCTTGCTAGTGGCAAAGTAAAACAGTTGCAGACATGAAAACTTACCCAAGTATGGAATGGAAGGTGTCATTTTCAAACTGTTGATGTAGTCTCTTAGTCGCTTGTAATTATCTTCTTTACTAACAACATACTCCAGTTTCTCAAATGTGGCTTTGTCCTTACGACTCAATAGCTGCAAATATATAAATTAATAAAAAATTCCCAAAATGACAATAAATTTATAATAGAATGTTTCTGCCATGCTGTTGTTTTTTTTTTTAAATATACTGTTATCTGCAATTATCTCTATACCTACAGATTTGTGAACATTAAGGGTGCAGTATTGAAGGATTTCTAATTCTATGCTCTTTACTTAACTCACATGATTGCTATCAAGTAAACCCCCAAAGTTAAATGACATTTTTTATGAAGACAGTGTTCCTGCCTAAAAGGAACATTAAAGCTAATCTTTTGCTTAATTTCTTCCTGGGGAATAGCAGTCATCGGGTTTGCTAGTTTTTCCTTATTGCTTGTATAGCAGGAGTTTCCAGACTGGGTGACCTGGAACAGTGGCAAGGGGCAGAGCCTGATTGGCCATTTGCTCATCTAGATACCCATACTGGTCCTAAAGTTGGGTTCATATTGTTTACTATAACTGGGACCCTGGAAAAAGGCTTGGCCTTCAATAGGGATTTCTATTGAAAAAGTTTTACAACCACAGCGGAGAAGATAGAAACCATCCGCTTATCCTACCATAATTTTGCTTAACAATTTGAGTAGGGTAGCCAGGTGATAGCTGCTAAAATTTCAAGTATAGTAGCCGGGCAAGCACTGAATTTAGCTTTAACTTGCCGCCAGCAAAAATGGTTGTTACTGAGTGATGCCATGATGGCATGTATCACTAAACCAACTGATTAAAGTAGGCCTACATTCAGGTCAATGGCATTGTCAAGTGAGATGCAGAGACTTTGGTCTATTGCAGAATCCCTTTAGCCAGGCCTGGATATCTATCAACCAGCTAATATCCACCAGTTGCCGTTAAAAATATATTGGAGGCAGAATGCTAATCAGGGGGTCACTTTTCACGTGACTTATTAAACGACAATGACAGACAGAATGTGATGCAAGTTTTGGAGCGGAGGGTAAGTGATACACTGCTGAAGTGTGCAATGGATTTTGGAATTTATTTTAACTAAACAACAGATCAGAGTTTTTATGAACTGCAGAGTGTGATGAACATAAAGGTGACAGAAGGGTTTTATATATTGGGCTGAATGCAATGATTTTTTTTCCTTTTCAGCAGATTTTAGGTGCAATTCTGAGAATTATGGCAAACTCCCCATATTTAGGAAAAAACAAGGTCTCAAGCAGTTCTGGAAACAGGTTCTATCCCTATATTAAGTTTCTAACACACTGGTAATTTTTAATGGATCAGTAGAATATTTACTCAAACCAAAACAACATTCATCTTTCTATGTCCAAGTCAACTTATGCAAATCTTATGCTATTTTTCTCATGTCAGGCACACCTGACTGTGCCTGCAACTAATTTGCTCATACAATGATACAAAACTTTTGGCTTGGAAAACCTGTCCTGGAATAAGTGAATGCAGTCCTCTCCAAATAGTTCAGAAAGCCTTCTAATGTAATGTGATTACCCCAGGGGTCAAATAACTGGATCAGCCCAATATGGCCCACAAGTTTGTTGAGAAATCTGGTAGACTTGATCATTAGGGTGACTTTGGCAAACAAGTGCATCTGAGCTTCATAAACACACACATATTTCAGTTGTTCACATAATCGTTCAGGGCACCCACACAAAGCAGCAGATTTTTGATTGTATGCGATCCGTTCACTATAATGTGAAGTATACAGAAAAGTTACATTAACTGCAAGCAATAGCACCCATTTTAGTTTTCCTTAATGCTAATTTAAACAAAATGTGAACATTCTGTGCAAAGTAGCAAAGAAAAGCAGAATTTTTTACAGGTACAGTAAATACCTTTCTCCCAGGTCCACACAGTCAGTGCAGACATTTCGGGATTAAGGTCAGTGGCTTTTGCAGGCAGGACAATCAAAAGATTCACTTTTGTTAAATAGTATAAGAGAAAGAGAGGTTGGAGGAGAAGGAGAAAGAGTAAAAAAAGAATGCAAAAGTAGCTACAGAAAGAGAACGATTAATCTTAGCCAGATGATACAGATTCTCTGTTGGCAGAGAATTCACTGCCCAGCTGCTCCCCTTCTGTTCTGCAAGTAATATGGATTTCAGGGCAAATTGCAAAAATCTGCCCGTCTGCCAGTACACAAATGGAGACAATGCTTCCAGATACAGGCAGGGCAAGAGCAGAAGAGCAGTGGGGAAGGGCAAGAGCAGAAGAGCAGTGGGGAAGCAAATTATCAGTTTACGTTTCTCCTCAGGCAAATAACCGCAATCGCGTGGACCTAGTTAAAATGGGGCTGAGGAGAAGACAGGAGAAGAAGAAATTACTACAGCATGGACCTGGAAGAAAAGGATGTACTGATTAAAAAATTCCTTTTCCCCACAGATGGCACTAGATGTCTGGGGATGTAAAAACACCTTCCAAAGTAAACAAGAAAGGTGATGGGGAATTTCAAGTTTATCAATAATTGCAGCACCATTCTTCCAAAATCTACATCAGAGTAGGCTTGTAGAATCTGGCAAGCATATGAATTGGTGAACATGGAGCAGCTTTGCATATAGAATTAAATAGCTTGGTGTCTCAGTACCCATGATGTACATCCAGCTCGGATAAAATGTACCGTGATTGTGAATGGTGGTTGTTTGCAAGAATGGATATAACCAAAGTGAATTCCCTTAAAGGACCAGTAACATCAAAATCATTTATTTTTATGTTGAATTTTGTAGAATACATTAAAAAAAAAACTCTGCTTCTGCTCCTCTTCAGAAAATGAGTCAGGGCAATGATCCATCGTGGGGCGCACAATTTCTCCTATAAGGAAGGCAGGGAGGGAGGAGAAATTGAGCACCTCACAATGGATCACCTTTTCTGAAGAGGAGCACAAGAGGAGTTTTGGTAAGTTATTTCTTAATAAAGACTTAGCGATTTTTATTTGTATTTTTTTTTCCAATGCATTACTATTTACGATACATGCAGATTTATGTAGGATAAATTTCCTAGATGTATGGGTCTATAAAAATAATGGTGAATTAGCTACAGATTTATATGTTAAGCTTACGGACAAAAATACCCTACTGTTGTATTCCTCATCCCATCCAGCACATGTAGAAGATCTGTACCAAGATCTCAATTTGCATGCGTTAAAAGGATCATCTCTGAAGACAATATTTTGGAAAGTAGGCTGGATGAGATGGCGAATAAATTAGTTTTAGTTTTTGGGTTATTAAAAAAATCAAAAATTGAAATAATGTGTCAGTCAACTAAGAAAGAATCCAAAAAAGTTGATAGACTAGCTTTTGTAAGCTCTTATAACATTTTATCTAGAGATGTTGGTAAAATAATGAATAGACATTGGGATATTTTAAAAATATCTTGTCAAGGGATACCTGCTTTCCAAAATCCACCTTTATTATCATTTAAGAGGGCTCAATCCCTGAAGGATAAACTAGTGCGAGTGGATGTTGGAGTAGGGAAGGAGATGATACAGGGAACTTTTTGTAATACAATGAATGGCACTTATCCCTGTCTTCCTTGTAAACAATGTAATAGATGTATTAAAGGTGATACTATACATCATCCACATAGGGGCACTGCTTTTAAGATAAAATTTTATTATACATGTCTATCAACATTTGTAGTGTATGCTATAAAGTGCCCATGTGGTTTGATGTATATTGGGCAAACCACTAGACAAGCTAAAGAAAGGATAGGAGAACATAAATCTGATATAAAGAGAACGGTAAAACAGAACCCTGTTGCATGTCACTTTGTTGATGCAGGACAGTCTCCCGGTTACGGTTCCAAATTTTACAATAGATTCCTAGGCCTAGGAGAGGTGGCAATAGGGTAAAACAATTATTAAGATGTGAAGCAAATTGGATTAAGAAACTTAGAACCCTTAAGCCAGGTGGTCTGAATAAGGAATATGAACTGTATCCTCTGTTATAAATTTAAAAATGTGAATATGGTAATTTTTTATTAATTTTTTAATTGTTTTTAATATGGCACATTACTTCGGTTATTTCTTAGTGACTACTAGATATCATATTATTGAAGCAACAAAAGCTAAGTAGGCTAATATGTTACAAACAAAAGGGAAATGAATTGTGCACTGGATGAAGCAATAATTGATACTTGTTTTACTATTGGCAACATTATGATAGATTGTAACCACTAGGTGGTATTGTTAATATGGATATTTAAGGAAGTTCAATTATACAGTTTTTAACTTTGTCAGCTTGAAAAAGGACCAGGTGGTTCGAAATGTTGCTGTGCCAGATGAAAATCTTGAAATAAATCGTTACATGGGAGTGCTGCAATCTACTTTGGAAATTTATCACCGATTGGTTACCAGGTAGTAACCACATGGGTCAGAACCATTTGCTTTTGAATCTGAGCTGCATGCTAAGGATTAATTACAAACCGACTAATTAAATCTGAGCTGCATGCTAAGGATTTATTACAAACCGACTAATTAAAGGGGAATGAAAGGGATTTTACACTTGAGGGTGCTAAATGTTAGGCACTCCCAAGTGACTACTTTTACCTACCTGATACCCTGGGCCGGTGCTCCTATCAGCTGAAAACCAAACCGGTCCAGGATCTTCTAGCGAGCACCACGGAGAGATCAGGAGAAATTCCTGCTATGTCTGGTCTATCAGGCTATGAATGTGCAGTAGAGCAGAAAGCTAAACTGAAACGAAAAAAATTATCTATTTTGCTCTATTGGACATGCGATTTACCCAGGAAACTTGAAATCAAAGCAGCAGGAAGTTGATCTCTCTGTGGTGCTTGATAGAAGGACCCAGGACCGGTGTGGATTTCGGCTGATAGGAGCCCGGGGAATCAGGTAGGTAAAAGCAGTCACTTAGGGGTGCCTAACTTTAGCACCCCAAGTGTAAAATTACTTTCCTTCTCTTTTAAGAGTTAAAGAGCTGAAAAGCAGGAAGTTGGGTTCTGTTATGTGAGACATCCAGCCACACCAGCCTTTATTTATAAAATTTTTTGGCTAACTAATTATATTAGAAACTTTTTTATTTTGCACAGTCTATTTACCCAGTTTTTATTTTTACACTGATCTGTTCCTTTAACGGAACAGTAACATCAAAAAATAAGTGTCTTAGGACAGAGAAGCTGCAATTTAGGGAGATTAGTCGTCCAGCGAAAAATCTCTTCTTTAGGGCAACTAATCTCCCCGAACAAAGCAAACTTCGGAAAATGAATCTCATCAGTAATACATAAGTAAAAAGTTTTTATACGCATCCTGAAGCAGTCCAGCCTGTGGAGGGGGGACAGTAAGATTAACCCAAACCCAGTAGAGATTTATAAGGTTGTAGCTACTGGTTGGTTAAGGTAGCATAGTGCGACAGGGTGCTCCTTTTATGGGGGGGGCGGGGGATAGCAATTCACAATACAAAGTTAAAAATGAACAACTGTGATGAGAACTACCTCACACATACAGGACAATCAAAAATTGGCAACAGCAGGTAGAGGGCTAGTTTTATAAAGAAGAGTCTAACGACTGTCCTGCACCCAGAAGTGAGACACAAAACCACAACTGCTACCAAAAATGTAAAACTGCTTTTATGCAACATGTGATAAGACTAAATGTTAAGTTGTTATCCTTATATCCCTAACTTTCTGTGGCTGTGTAGAGAGTATGTGTACATCAAATATTTTTTTCAAAAATGCTTTATACAAAAATGGTGCCATTCTTTTTGAAATGTATTAGCTTTCAGCTTAATACGCGAATAAAATGCTGTTTCAATGTGACTAAACCTGCATTATGTTTTAAGGAAAATGTGGTCCTGCAATGAAAGCAACCCTTTCCACTTCTGAATTTCTGTTCTGTAGAGCAACTTTTGATAATGTCTCCAACAGTCTCCTAACAGCTCGCTAAAGGGTCCTCTGTTAGCCCATTAATTTATCAGAGCAAAGGAAAGAATTATCTGTTTATAGTAAAAAAGTCATCTGTCAGACAAGATGGAAACTGTAAAAAGAAAATTAAAATACGAGGAATAAAAAAAAAAAAATTACTTTTCTGTAGTAAACTTATTGTGTTTTATATATGGCACTCTGTCTTCGTACAGCTGCAATACATGGCAACTTTGTGCAGCTGTATTGCCTTCCTCCCACTCTCATGGACTCATGAATAATTTTATTACTGTAATCCTGCACAGAGCAGATTCAGGAAAGGTGACCAGGCTTAGGTACTAGAAGGAACAGAGAAGCGGCTGTTAAAGGAAAACTATAGCCCCGAACACTGTAGGTTTCACTAAACTACCGGAGTGCCGTCCTTTCCGTTCGTGTACATAAATGCGTCCATCCCCTATTCTTATTTAATGGAAAAAATCTTATTCCATTGCATTCCATAACCTCCCCTATTAAAGCAGGGACTGCTCAGACAAAGAAAAATCTGTTGTCTTTAGAGCTTTAGACCACACGGGAAGATTTAGGGAGATTAGTCGCCAGGCGACTAATCTTCCTGAAATCTTCCTGTGTGGTCTAACTCTAAGTGCTGCATTTTTAAACCATTTACTTATCAGAGGACCTAAGCTGGAAACAATAAGCAATCAAAAGCATTCCTTGCACTAGATCAGAGCTTATTTACAGAAACAGAAGGGTACTTACTGCCCATGTCTTGGTAAGCCTAAAGATTGGAGTACTCTGAAGCCCAGACACCACAGCCATTAAAGAGTGGAGGTTGTTTAGCTCATAAAGCTTCTACAAATGAAAGACATATATATATATTTGAATATTGTATTCTAATAAGCATATTTTTTATTTTACAACTGGAGTATAATATTGATTCAGGCTCTGCCATTGTAAAGTAATAATGTGTTATACTGTCCATCCATCCTATATTTTCAGGGACATGCTCATGGGAAGAGAGTGTGGGGCTTACCAGTGAGGGCGTAACTAAAGAACTAGCAGACCTGTGCATCTTTAATAACAGTGTTAAAATTTTCATTTACATAATCATCTAAATAATATATAAAGTATCTACAAAAAATTAGGAAATCATTGACATGTATTCACCCCCCAAAAAAGTATTACATATGAAATAGTTTGGAAACCCCTCTTAATTCTTTGGGGTTTTGTTGATCATTGTCTGCGTTTACAAAGTAGCAACTTCTTTTTAATAGATCACATGCCTTATAGAAATGGTAGTATTTCAGCAGTGACAAAGTTTATGGGATTAACAGAAAATATGCATCATAAAATTAAACAGGGGCATAAATTTGGGCACCCCAACAGAGATATTACATAAATACTTAGTTGAGCCTCCTTTTGCAAATGTAACAGGCTCTAGATGCCTCCTATAGCCTTTGATGAATGTCTGGATTCTGGATAGCGGCATTTTTGACCATTCATCCATACAAAATCTCTCCAGTTTAGTTAAATTTGATGGCTGCTGGGCATGGGCAGCCTGCTTCAAATCATCACATAGATTTTCAATGATATTCAAGTCGGGGACTGTGACTGCCATTCCAGAATATTGTACTTCTCCCTCTGCATAAATTCCTTTGTAGATTTCGAAATGTGTTAAGGGTCATTGTCTTGTTGGAATATCCAAACCCTGCGTAACTTCAACTTTGTGACTGATGTTTCAACATTATCCTGAAGAATGTTGATATTGGGTTGAATTCATATGACCCTTGACTTTAACGATGGCCCCAGTCCCTGAACCAGCCATAAAGCCCCACAGCATGATGGAACCTCCACCAAATTTGACAGTAGGTAGCAGGTGTTTTTCTTGGAATACAGTGTTATTCTTCCCCCATTCCCCCACTTTTTGTCATGACCAAATAACACAATTTTTGTCTCATCAGTTCACAGCACTTTGTTTCAAATGACGGGGGCATGTCTAAATTAGCTTTTGCATACAACAAGCAACTCCGTTTGTGGTGTGAGTTCAGAAAGGGCTTCTTTCTCATCACCCTGCCATACAGATGTTCTTTGTGCAAATTGTCCTGAATTGTGGAATGATGTACAGATACACCATCTGCAGCAAGATGTTCTTGCAGGTCTTTGGAGGTGATCTTTGGGCCGTCTGTAACCATTCTCATAATCCTCTGCATATGCTGCTCCTGTATTGTTCTTGGCCTGCCAGAGATGGGGTTTACAGCAACTGTGCCTGTGGCCTTCCATTTCCTGATTACATTCCTTACAGTTGAAACAGACAGTTTAAACCTCAGAGATAGCTTTTTGTAGCCTTCCCCTAAACCATGATACTGAACTATCTTTGTTTTCAGATCTTTTGAAAGTTGCTTTGAGGATCCCATGCTGTCACTCTTCACAGGAGAGTCAAACAGAAGCACAACTTGCAATTGGCCACCTTAAATACTGTACCTTTTCTCATGATTGGACATACCTTCCTATGAAGCTCAAGGCTTAACCAGCTAATCCAACCAACTTGGTGTTGCCAGTAATTTGTATTGAGCAGTTACATGCATTTAAATTAGCAAAAGTACAAGTGTAGCCAAATCTTTGCACAGACAGTTTTTTTACATTTGATTTAATTTCATACAACCGAATAATGCTTCACAAAAAATCTTTGTTCAGAAAACACCCCAGTACTCATATGTTCCTGGGAAATGAAAGACATACCACGGTTATACTTTTTGTTGAAAGTGGAGTAAATTATTATACAGGCTGAGAGGGGTTCCTAAATGTTTTCATATGACTGTATAAGACTTTCTTTGTGAGTTATGGGAGACTACTATTCATTAGAGGTGATGTTTGTGTAACCTATTGAAAAGATACAATTGTTCTTACAATTGAGATGTAAAAACAAAAATATTGAGTTGAGGATCTCTGCCAATTCCTAGTAAAATAAATAGAGAAGCAAAGAATCCAGGGTTTGGTTTGGGCATATACAAGTTAGGGTTTGGATTAATTTTTGGGCATATGCAAATCGCTGTCCATTTGTAAGTAAAAGTCTAGCACTTAACACCAAGTAATACATTAAACCATTTGTGTATCTGGTATATTAGAATCCCTGCAACACATTCTTTCACACACAGGGTGCATGGAAGTATTTAATGACAGACTGAAGTGCTGCCAAATGATGTGTTAGAGGCAAATATTTATATTGTGGCTGTTCTCACTTTAGGATCAGGTGCACATACACATAACGACAGAACATAGCAAACAAAGAAACAATGGTCACCTTGGCAGTTTTAATGTAATGACTCAAGACCTCAGCTCGAATTTTTAGTGTTTGTGCATGAAGTATCTCTCGAACTACCCAAAAACTCACCTGCAATGGAAACAAAATAGGAATTAGCACAAGCAATACAAATACAATACACTGTTATATCAACACATCATGTCATTTTGTTGTTCTTTCAAACAGAAAAAAACTGGGAAAAAATGTCACCTTGGCTTGGTTCTTTGGTGTCTTAGAGTAAGAGTGGCCATAGAAGTTAGTTATGATCTTTCCAGGAAAGATCGTTCTTTTCAACACACACATGTAGAGCTGAATCGTCAGATTTACAATAGAATTCTACCTGTATCTGAGGATTCATCAATAACAGTGGCCGATGTTCGGGTGCCTTTAAAAGCACCCATTCAAAATTTTCCAGCTAGCCCAATCGATCAAACAATATGAAAGTCTTCTGTTGATATTGGTCAGCTCGCCATAAAGACACTGAATATCATACAAAAATTTGTTTCGTACAATATTATTGGTGCATCTATGGTCACCTTAAGAAGACTTGAATTCCACAGATGCACATTGTAAACGAATAGTTTCTCTCTAAACTACATGGGGAATATTTTCGGTCAGTTAACACTAGGGATGCACCGAATCCACTATTTTGGATTCGGCCGAACCCACGAATCCTTCCCGAAAGATTCGGCCGAATACCGAGCCGAATCCGAACCCTAATTTGCATATGCAAATTATGGGTGGGAAGGGGAAAACATTTTTTACTTCCTTGTTTTGTGCCAAAAAGTCACGTGATTTAGCTCCCTGGCCCTAATTTGCATATGCAAATTAGGATTCGGATTCGGTTCGGCCAGGAAGAAGGATTCGGCCGAATCCGACTGAAAAAGGCCGAATCCTGGCCGAATCCCGAACCGAATCCTGGATTCGGTGCATCCCTAGTTAACACTCAATAGGCTCTAAGAAATTCCAAACTCTGTGAGTCACTTTCAGTGGTGCTCTATCTAGGAATCCTGCTGCTCCACAGTTCCAAATACATAGCAGTAACAACGAAGAATCAGATGGCACTGCCACACAGCAAAATGTGCTATAAGTTTTGGAGGGCTTCATCATCATGGAGGGCAGAATCAATGTTCTCTACACTTTATTGGGCCTCATCACCTCCCAAGATATCCCTTGCAATCCAGATAAAGGAGGACTTGCAGCCCCTAATATGTTTTACTATTATCTAGCCACACAACTAGTGACAGCATGCTGGTGGGCCGACCCATTACCCCAAAATGCTGCCACCACGATAGAAACATAGACGGTAGGCTCCTACGAGGCCAGCAAATATCTACTATATCGAGAAACGAAAGGAAAAAATAAATTCTCACCGGTAGCAAAATTAACACACCAGTTTTACCATTGCAGTGCAACACTGCATTCCATTTTTATTACTTTAAAACAATTTAACTGTTTGATGTTACTGGTCCTTTAAATAACCCAGGGAATCCACTACTACAAAAACTATATGCAAAGTGGACACAAGATATACCACATCTCACTGGACAGATATTTTGGATACAGATCAATGGACAGATATTTTAGATACTCACAGTGTGATGTTAATCAACACTAAAGATAAAATGATAAAGTTTAGATTCTTACATAGATCATATCTGACCCCATACAGACTACATCTTATGAATCCAAATATACAGTACCTTATCTATGTCGCAAATGTTGACATTCACCAGCAGACTATATCCATTTGGTCTGGGAATGTCGGGATATCCAACATTTTTGGCACCGAGTAGCAACCAAAATAAGTAGCTTCTTAGCCCTAATAATTACAATGGATCCCGCAAAACATCTACTGAATCAAGTTGAGGAAACAGCCCCAAATTCATCGGAAAGGGCACTTCTATGTTACCTATTTATTAAAGCAAAGAGACTCTATGCACTTAACTGGAAATCTAGTCAACCCCCAAAAAGAAAGAGTGGATAGAAATGGTTAACGCATCAGTCCCCTTTTACCAGCTAACCTACCTGCACAGGGGATGCCCAAAGAAATTCAATAAAGTGGATTTGTAAGTTAAATGCGTCGTGACACAGGGCTAATTGAAGAAACTGCGTTATCCAAAGTTATCTTAACTCATTAAATGCATTTAAACTTTTCATTAGCATACCAAAGCTCCATTGTTTTCAATGGTGAACTCTTTAATTGGATGGGATGCTGAGACACAATATTCTGTGATAAGTGAGTTAAATGGCATAGATGAGTTAAGTCACAACGCATTTAACACACAAATCCAAGTGACTGCATCTGTACCATCACCCCTACTTCACTCTGAACCACAATCAAGGAATAGTCCACCCCTCTCACCGTAATTGCTCCTCCGCCTCTCACCTTAAAGGACGACAGTTACATTAATTAGGTTGGGAAAATCAGTTTATGGTTATCATACTTATGTAAAGAATGGTTACTCATTTATTTTTCGGGTATTAAGATAAATATACACTGCAAGTATAATATGTTCAGTCAAACGTTTTTGAAGGTACAAGCATACTCACTGGGTTTATGATGACACCTTATTAAATCGGTGATATGAATGATTAAATGGGTAACCAATGCAAAATGTGTATTTTTTGTTTGTTTTGCTTGAAAACATTAATAAAAAAAGAAATTATAAAAAATATATTTGTAATAATAGATATCTGCTTGAAGAATGAATGCTAAGAAGATAACACTGCTGGCCAGAAGCTCTCTAAGGGTAATGGCACATAAGCTGATCTTGAGCATTTGTAGCTACATGGGAAAGGAATGAAACACTTAAGAACACCCTCTAATCTGTCTTTAAATGAAAATAGCACCCCCAGTCATCTAGAGAGGTCAGTGGCAGGATTTATTGCTCAAAATATCCAGTGTTACATATTCAAAGCAATAAGCTACTGAAACTTGGCAGCCCTAGATGCCTTCAGACAATTCCTATTAAAATGAATAGAGAGGAATTTCAAATGCAATTAGTGTATATAAAAAAATGAGCATATTGCGCTTTCATTCAAGGTCACAGACAATTCCACCAAAGGCACAGTTTCCCTTTTGCTGCACACTACTTCATGCAGTAACTAGCTTTCCAGTGTGGAAACTTATATAATTTGACTTAAAAGTCTGGAAATTTGTTGTCAGAAAGTGAGGGTTTGAACCATATTCCTTCATAAACATTTACATATATGTTCCAATGCATTTTTAGAACCTCAAGGATGTATTTTTTTTAGAGTATCTAGGAAAGTTGAAAAAAGTCAAAAGCAATAAAACCTGTTATTCTTGGAAGCGGGAACTTGAAACAGGAATTATAATTTCCTGAAAAGTAAAAAGACTGGCTTACTGTGGTCCATAGCATGCCTTTTAGCTCTGATAATTCATGCACATGGTAAGAATCAAATTCCTCAGAGCTCTGATTTGTTTTTCTCCACCTTAAAGTCTAGCATTAAAAAAAAGAAAAAAAAAAAAAAAAAAAA
>CM044438.1:79681382-79698974 GCA_024363595.1 Xenopus borealis | reverse complement strand
AAAAAAAAAAAAAAAAAAAAAAAAAAGTAGTAACTACAGATAGGGAAGAAAAGAAGTATTTAATGGCATTGCTTCAGCCTTTGCAGAATAATCCGTGGTTATTTCAATTACACTGGTGCTGCAGGACGGCTGTGCTAAACTAACACTTAAAGTTCGAATACACATCAAAGCAAAAGGCAGTGGAATCACTATGCTATGTTTTTCAGGGGACCAGAGATGTAGGACTACAAAAAACAATTTAAGATGAGGGAAACCGTTATCCACAAACCCCCCAGGTCCCACGCATTTTGGATAACAGGCCCTATACCTGTACCAACAAAAGGGATTTCTTTATTATCGTAGGACCAAGCTTATCCAGAAATGCTAGTTTAAATGTACGATTTGTCCATTAACTAAAATAACCATTTCAGGTGATCATAAATTATAGCTCCAGAAGCTTTGATTTCTAGAAAAAGAAAAACAAAGCTTGCTGTCCATAGCAGTGGGGATTTTCCATATACAGGTATGGGATCAGTTAACAGGAAGACCTTTATCCAGAAAGTTCCGAGTTACGGAAAGGCCATCTCTCATAGACACCATTATAATCAAATAATCCAAATGTTTAAAAAAAAAAAAAAAGTTTCCTTTTTTTCTGTAATAATAAAAACAGTACCTTGTACTGGATACAAACTAAGATATAATTAATCCTTATTGGAAGCAAAACAAGCCAATTGGGTTTATTTAATGTTTACATGATTTTTTTAGTAGGCTTAAGGTCTAAAGAACCAAACTACGGAAACACCCGTTATCTGGAAAGCCCCAGGTCCAAAGCATTCTGGATAATAGGTCCCATACCTGTACAGAGTTCTGTAACTGCACTTTGGATGTTTTCAATATAGCACGATTAGCTGCAGAAAAATCCCACAAATTCATTTCTGCTGCTGCCACAGAAATGTCAAGTATGTGTAGATTTGACTTGTGTTTTGTATCATGATTAGTGGGTGTCATACATTTCCATATATTTCTCTATGCGCACTGTGTCTGAATGAGCTTTGCAGATAACAATCCAAAATAGACACTCGGGGGCAGACTTACCAAGGGTCAAATTTCGAAGTTAAAAAACATTGAAATTCAACCATCAAATTTTTGTCTGTTTTTTTTTTTCGATTGAAAACGGACCGTTTTTTATCGAATAGGTCTGTTTTCGATCAAATAAAAACTGTTTCAAATGCATCGTTCGATTTGAATGATTTTGCCCAAAAAAGTCTGATTTTCAAAAATTTCCAAAAACACTCTTTAAAGGTAGCAGGAGGTCCCAAATAGGGTAAAATAGCAATTTGGCAGGTTTAAGGTGTCGAAGGGTCGGAAAAGATTTTTTTAAAGAGCAAGTACTTCGATTTTCGAATGGTTGAATTTTGGCCCATTTGATAGTTGGAAGTACCCAAAAATGACTTTGCAATTCAAATTTTTTTACTCTGAATTTTCATTTTCACTTCAACGCTTAGTAAATCTGCCTAATATGAATATGAATGATAACACAAAAACTTTTCTTTCACTCATTGTTAGCGGTTGGCTGAAGCCATTTATTGTCAAACAAATGTATTTACTCTTTTTAAATCATAATCACTACATAAACTACCCAAATGACCCTGATCAAAAGTTTACATACTCCAGTACTTAATACCATGTATTGTCCCCTTTAACATCAATGACAGCTTGAAGTCTTTTGTGGTACTTGTGGATGAGGCTCTTTATCTTCTCAGACGGTAAAGCTGCCCATTCTTCCTGGCAAAAAGCCTAAAGTTCCCATAAATTCTTGGGCTGTCTTGATGGAACTGCACATTTGAGGTCTCCCCAGATTGGCTCAATGATATTGAAAAGAAAAGGTGAGACACACCATATATACTGCAGGTGGGGAGCTTCCCCTATTTACTGTGACCACCTGTGCATCAACGTTTCGGGCAATGTTTTTCCTTGCATCCCGCACAATTTTTCTGGCAGTTGTGGCTGAAATTTTAGTTGGTCTACCTGACCCTGGTTTGGTTTCAACAGAACCCCTCATTTTCCACTTCTTAATTAGAGTTTGAACACTGCTGATTGGCATTCTCAATTCCTTGGATATTTTCTTATATCCCTTTCCTGTTTTATAGAGTTTAACTCCCTTTTCCCGCAGATCCTTTGATAATTCTTTTGCTTTCCCCATGACTTAGAATCCAAAAAACATCAGTGCAGCACTGGATGAAAGATGCAATGGTCTGTCAGGAGTCCAGAAAATCACTGACCTTTTATATACACCCACTAATTACAAGCAAACAGATCACAGGTGAAGATGGTTACCTTTAATTGCCATTCTAACCCTTTTGTGTCAAGTTGTGTGCATGTTATCAGGCCAAATCACCCGGGTATGTAAACTTTTGATCAGGGTCATTTGGATAGTTTGTGTAGTGCAGTGGTCCTCAAACTTGGCCCTCCAGCTGTTAAGGAACTACAAGTCCCACAATGCATTTGCCTGACTGTGGCTGTCAGACTCCATCATTGCATTGTGGGACTTGTAGTTCCTTAACAGCTGGAGGGCCAAGTTTGAGGACCACTGGTGTAGTGATTATGATTTAAAAAGAGTAAGCACAGCTGTTTGACAATAAATGGCTTCAGCCAACCACTAACCACGAGTGAAAAAAAGTGTGTGTTATCATTCATATTCTCTGAAAAATTGTTACGAAATCATAAATTCTCCCAGGGTATGGAAACTTATGAGCTGTATGTGTTTGGGCAAGTGCACAAACCACCAGTTTTTAGACTTTTTCTGTTTTTTCTTCTTGTTTATTTTCCACTTTTCTTAACTAGTGCATTCTTGATTTTTTTTTTTCTTGCTTTTGCATACTACTAGTCTGATTTCCAGTTTACAGTATCTATCAATTAGATCCTCCTAATATGGTCAGCTATCTGACCCCCATGTACTATCCTACAGTTCAGGGCTTCTGAACAATAACATCAAGATTAAAAAAAAAAAGTAAAACACAATAGAAAATAAAGGGAAAAGTAAGTAAGTACCCTGACCTAAGTGCCTGTATCCCTGTAAGAAGGAATCGCAAATGTGCTTTCAGGCCAAAACACAAAGTTAATAGTAGGACTAATTCATAATGACATTTAATGAGGGAAAAGGTGCATATCATTTACTTCCTTTTATTTTCAGGTTTTTGAACAAACAACTAAGTTTTAGGACTATTGGAATTATCCAAGTGTATAATCATCTTGAATATGTTACAGAATATATGCTTGTGTGTGTTATCTTTCAACAATTAAAGGTTTTAATTAGAGGTTTCTGAGGAAAACCAGAAAACGATACTCACTTGGTTAAAGCGTCTTGTGAAGGCCACAGCATTAGGTGCAGAACTGTACTTCTCCTTCTTATTCCACCCACAGCTTGATAATTCCTGAGAAAATAAAACAAAATTAGTTAATTGACTATAATGGTGAAAATCTGCAGTTAAGACCATGAAACATAAACCTCATGCTCATGTTAGAAATTATGAACAATATTCTGAATGATATTATATTACATGTGCAAATTCCCATTGCCCTTTTGCAGCTATACTATTAAAACACTTGTTTTGTGTTGATTTGAGACTAACAAGTGTCATGTAAAATATTTAAAGGAATTGCTCAGTAAAAAAATTAAAACTGGGTAGCTTTCAAATATAGTCAGGCAAAAATGTTATGTATAAAAGCTGGAGTGACTGGATGTCTAACATAATAGCCAGAACATACTTTTTGCAGTTCTCTGGGTTTCCACTGATTGGTTACCAGGCAGTAACCAATCAATAACTTGAGGGGGGCCACATAACTGTTGCAGTATCTGAGCTGAATGCTGAGGATCAATTGCAAACTCACTGAACAGTTATGTCCCATCTGGACACCTTTCAAGCCACTGACTAACTCAGAATTATAGACCTGAAAAGCAGGAAGTAGTGTTTTGGCTATAATGTTAGACATCCAGTCACTCTTGCCTTTATACATTACATTTTTGGTTAACTATTTTTTCATTTTGACATAACCTCTATTTACTCAGTTTTTATTCTTACACTGAACTTTTCCTTTAATGTATGGGTGTCTCTGCTCCAACCCACATCACATTTCGCAATGCTAAATGTGGTACATTATATGGGCCCTGGCAGCCCAAAACAGGTGAATGAGCTCATTAAATTGTAGTGCAGGAACAATAGATGCAGAATAAATAAAATGCCAGCGATCCCCAACATGCTGCTGACAAAACCATTTGAGGTTACTCCCAGTGGCCTCAAAGCAGGTGCTCATTTTTTCAGGCATGTTGGCAAGTTTTAATGCACAATGACCACTATCAAACGGCATTCTGGAGGCTGCCAGTCCTCATGCTGCTACCAAACCAGTGCCCTAATTTGGCACTCCCTTTTTTCATGCTTGTGTTGCTCCATAAATCTTTTTACATTTGAATGTGGCACACTGGGTAACAAAAAAATTCATGATCCATGGATAAATCTATGACTATAAGCTATGGCTTACTTAGTGACCCCAGACAATTATCTGTAAACTTTATTCAATGGATCCCACTCTGCTATCTGAATTGTCCTTATTAAAATGCATACACAACTTTAACAATGTGTCTCAGAGACGCACTGTATGAGTACCATCAGCATTCATTGCCTTTAATTTAGCTATAAAAATGTCAAATACATTTCTTTTTGTTAAAGCTTTTGATTAACTGGAATTAAACCCTGGACCCCAGTGCTGCAAGGTGCTAACCATTGTGTTCCTTTTTAATTCCCCTTAATCAAAAACTTTGACAAAGAGCAAAATGTATTTCAGATTGACAGGTTAAATTGAATTATTGTAAATATGTATTTTTATAAGACATTAAATCTGCATTTTCATTTGGTACCATGAATATATTGATGTAGCATGCATTGCACTGTACAGCATTAAAAAATTTAAAAAAAATTGCACTGCTACAGTTAAACTGTAATCTGGATTATACAGCATAGAAAATAAATTTTACGGTTAAATTCCCTCATGATAACGATAACGTTTAAAAAAAAAAAATATCTGCTTTCATAAAAATACCACAAGGAGGCCATTCGAACAAATTCCAATGCGTGTAGATCATTTAAAAGAGTAATGTTCTTATAAACCATTTGATAGCTGGAATTTATGAGATGTCAAATGAAGTGTGAGAGACAGTGCACCAGAAAGGCTGTATGTCTGGAAAAGTTTAGAATACAACAAGGTGAACTAAAACAGTCCCCATTTGCAAGTTCTAAGTACAGAGCAGTATTTAATGTAATGATAAATGGGAGTCACTGAACAGCAGTCATGAACTTCACCATAAAACATTTCAATTTCAACATTTTGGGGAGACATACCAAGACACAGCAAGGTCGTCTTTTTTTCTTTAAACACACATGAACACAACAGAAACAGTGGCGACAATTAATATTTCCCAGACCACTATTTGTTACTACAACTGCTCTGGCCAGCCAACCAAAGTAATAGAAAACCAACAGACCCAACAGTCATGACATAATTCTCCTGATTCTGTGTAACGGAATTATTAATTGAGGCTTGTTCCAAATAATAGCAGTCAAATATGGTCCTTATTTAAGGAAGGAAGGAAGGAAGGAAGGCAGCAAACGTTGCAAATGCTGGTTACAGGGCATTTCTTTCTGAAAATCTGAGTAAAATGGGTTGTTCCAGACATTGTCTAGAAGAACAGCGTACTTCGATTAAATAGTTGAAAACATATAAAGAAGTGCAGAAAATAATATATATATATAGCTCAGCTAAAATGATCTTTGCGTTAAAATCTTTAAAACCTTAAAGATAACAGAAAACAACCATTTGAATGGATAAAAGAATAGCCAAAATGCCAAATACTCAGCCAAAGACGGCTATAGTTACCCGAGTACGGTTATAATTAGAAGATGCTTATGTAAAGCCAAGCTATCAGAAGAAAAAAAAAGTGCCGAAATTACAATTTGCCAAAGAACACTCTGACTGGCACAACATTGTGGACTGATGAAAGCAAGATTGTTCTTTTTGGGTCTAGGGCCAGAGTCGGTTAGTAAGACGCCCCCACAAACACTGAATTCAAGCCACAGTACAGTCTGAAGTCAGTGAAGCATGGTGGCACAAGCATCATGGTATGGGGACGATTCTCATACTATGGTGTTGGATCTATTTATCACATACCAGGGACCGTGGATCAGTTTCAATACATCAAAATACTCGAAGAAGTCATGTTGCCTTATGCCGAAGAGGAAATTCCTTTGAAATGGGTGTTTCAACAAGAGGATGACCCCAAACACACCAGTGAAAAAGCTAAATTTTAGTTCCAGACCAACAAGTTTGACATTATGGAGTGGCCAACCAATCCCTGGACCTTAATCCAATAGAAAACTTGTGGGGAGACATAAAAAAATGCTGTTTCTGAGGCAAAACAAAGAAATGCAGAAGAATTGTGGAATGTAACAGGTTCCTGAAGTTGGTCAACTCCATGCAACACTTGCAAACAGTGGTTACAAAAGTAAATATTAGTTCAGTAATTCAAAGGAAAACAAAATATTGAAAGATTTTTTTTATACAGTGAATGTTTGGGTTTGCAAAGAAGAATGCAGACATAGCTATTTTTTGGAACAGCCTAATATTACTTTTTCTTCACTTTCTGTAAAGGAACAACACTAATTTGACAATTTTTTTTCTTCATGTTTTGATTTGTAATATAATGTGCAGTGTTCCTGGTGCATTTGTGTGTGTGTGGAAATAAAAGCTATCATAAGAATTTTGAGTTTTATTCACTGTATGCCAGAGAGATTTAGCCTACTCACTGTATCGATAAAGTGTTTACAGGGAAAAGGGATTACACCATAAGAGTGGTAATTTTGATGTAAAACATAAAACATCAATGCATTCATATTCAAAGATTTAGACAAACTGGCCCTTTTGCATTTTTATAGATTTTATAATTCAGAAAAGCAACACACCTTCAAAAAAAAAATACTTATGTGAATGTTAATGGATAATTACTTTGTTGAAATCCATGAAAAAAATGAACTATAAAATGAGGCAATTGCAAATATTACAGAACTCTCGTTTTGTCATAATTTGTTAGAGCCTGATTTAATTCAGATGAACAGATCTTATTTCTCTGACCCTTGCAAACCCTTCCTCAGGGTTTGTGTTATAATGAACAACCACGGCCTCCTCTAAGTTTGATCTCAAAATTGACTCATAAAATGCAGGGGAAGGCTATAAAAATGTCTAAACACGTATTGCTAGCAATTTCAGCTGTCAGAAGTTAAGATGGGAAGCAGAAATCCAGACAATATGTTGGTACTATAGAAATATAATAATAATAATAATAATAAAACGACCATGAAAAGTCTGAAATAGAATTACCCTAAGACTGGGCATGTATGCAAAGCAAAAGCCCCATATCACAGTTAAGTACCAACAGGTTTATCAGGCATGGGGTTTGGTGCATAGGACTACTATGCAGTGCAGTTTGCATAAATATAATCTACAGTCATATGAAAGAGGCAATTGCACATGTTGGCCTGAAACCAGCAGGAGTAACTGCTGAAAATGACCACCCAACATTAAGGGGCAAATTTACAAAATTTGTGTGAAGAGATCGAAGTTCGATCGAATTCCAATCGTACGATTTTTCGTAGGATCGAATATGCAAATTTGGCCACTTTGAAGGATTTTAACTTAAAAATTTCTTCGAATGCCTACTTCGCCAGATTGAACCTACCGAATACCAATAGAAGCCTATGGGAACCCCCCCCCCCCCCCAATAGGCTTCTTTTACAAACATCTGCTCGAATACCATCTGCTCGAATACCAACGCCTCGATCGTTCGAATCATGCAAATTTTTCAGAGGCTCGAAAGTAAAAGTACGATTTTTTTTTTGAAATCGAAGGATCGGTATTTGATCGTACGATTTCATCGAGAAATCGAATATCGATGTAAACGATAGCCTAGAACTATTCGAGGGATTTTAGGTGAAAAATAGTAAATTTGCCCATAAGATTTGGTGCTAGTCAGTATGGGCTACCACAAAACTCATTCGATAGTTGGTGGTCTGTATAGCTGAATGAAGTTGTGTGCTCTACTTACATATAGGCTGCTATGTGCTTAAAACTCCACTGATCACAGAACATCCTAAAATTCCTCACATCTTTCCTCCCCAAGCTTCATAAGCAGTTGGTTAATCCCCCAGGACGACCCATAGTCTCTAATGTGGGATCTATTTGGCAGCCATTAGCAGTATATGTAGATATGTATTTACAGGATGTTTTGCCCAGCTTAAAACTGTTTAAGTGACACCACAGAATTTTTTAGTAGACTTTAAAACCTTACAATACCAATGGGCAACTTTTTACTTTGTTCTTTGGATGTCAAGGACCTTTTCACTTCTATCTCTCATGTGGAGGGCGTGGACTGTATTCGTAATTACTTGTCACAAGGGAACACACCCAATCTTATGATTAATTTGATATGTAATTTACTTGAAAATGTGTTGATTAAAAATTATTTTCAGTTTAAAGATGAAAACAATTTACAGTTACAAGGCTACACCATGGGTGCTAACAAGGCACCGGCATACGCCAATATTTTTATGGACTATTTTGAACAAACATTCATATTCACCAATACACAATTCACGTGTTTCATCCATGGCTACATGCGCTATGTGGATGACACATTTTTCTTGTGGACTGGGACACTAGAGGAACTCAATGAATTCTTGTCAGATTTTAATCAGGTTCATTCCACAATCAAATTTACATTAGAGAGTAATCCAACTGAGATGCATTTTGTAGACGTTAATATTTTGTACACTGGTACATCATTTACTACCTCAATGTATATTAAACCAACTGACGGGATAACAACTTGTGATCATCCTCCGGGATTCTGCAAAGGTCTTCCAAAAAGTCAGTTGTGAAGAGTGCGGCGGTTTACCTCCACTGACGCTTTATATAAAAAGGAATCAGCTGAGATGGTGAATACATTTTGTGAAAAAGGTTATAACAAAGCCTGCCTTGAAATCGATCGTATTCCCAGTAATGTATTACTTTAAAAAAAATCCATAAATTGCCGTAAGACACAGAGAATTCACTTTATTACAATTGTTGAAAGTAATTCTAAAGCTTTTCCCAAGATTGCATTAAAATATTGGCCCTATTGTAAGCACAGACCCCAAATATGGCCACTTGTTTTAGGCACCCCCGATGTTCTCGTACAAACGAGGCAGAAACATCAGAGATCTTATAAAACCTACCTCTACAAATTGGCCATGCTTCCAAGGGTACTTTTCTTTGCAGGAATTGCCGCTATTGCAATAGCACAATACCTGGGGATACGGTCACAGACCCTCTTCATGGCTCTAAGCATGCCATTAAAGGGTTCTTTACATGCAACATGAAAGATGTGGTTTACTGTATTAAATGCCCATGGGGGTTGGCGTATGTGGAACAAGATTAAATTAAATCCACCATAAGAAATCAGCTGCCACCCACATTTTTGAATAAAGAATATAAGCGAAGTGACAAAAATAAAAAAGAAACTTGTGCAATTACGATGGCAAATTTTGAGACAGTAAAACAGGGACAAGACAAAAAATGTTTATTACATCAGAGGGAATGCTTCTGGATTTGGCTACTCAAATCCAGGTGTCCGAAAGGCTCAAAGGGGTTGTTCACCTTTGAGTTAACTTTTAGTATAATGTAGAGAGTGATATTCTGAGAGAATTTGCAATTGGTTTTAATTTTTTATTATTTGTGGTTTTGTAGTTATTTAGCTTTTTATTCAGCAGCTCTCCAGTTTGCAGTGTCAGAAATTTGGTTTCTAGGGAACAAATTACCCTAGCAACCCTGCACTGATATGAAGAAGAGACTGGAATATGAATAGGGGATGGACTGAATAGAACAATAAGTAATAAAAAGCGGCAATAACAATACATTTGTAGCCTTACAGAGCATTTGTTTTTAGATGGTGTCAGTGACCCCCATTTGAAAGCTGCAAAGAAACAGAAGAAAATTGCAAATCATTAAAAAACTATGAAAAATAAATAATGAAGACCAATTGAAAAGTTTCTTTGAATTGGCCCTTCTACAATATACTAAAAGTTAACTTGAAGGTGAACCACCCCTTTAAATGAAGAGTATAATTTGTCTTGTTTTTTATGAAAATCTATGTATATTGAACTATATGCTAACCATGTTTTTCTCCTTTTTAACAGATAAGAAAACTATTGTGATTATCACCCAGGGTTAGATAAAATCTTCTTCTCCCCTTTCCATATAGGCAGGGTGAGTTATATCATTTGTAATTTGAAATAGTTGTCAATATGTTTCATGTTCCACTGCTTGTTGTTTACCTTATTCGAACTGTAGCTATATTATGTTGTTTTAATTGCCACATCAGTTGTATTTTCTGGAAGAAAAATACCATTCTTTTCACGGATTTCTAAGCACCGATTTTTTATTGGACAATATATAAATTTTTATTAGATTGGTTTTATCCCAATGAACAATTTTTCACATGTATATTAGCACTTGGGAGTGAATTACGTGGACTGCCAATGCATTGCAATTACCTATTTATTTATTGATATACACCTTTTAACAATTTTGGTTATCCAATTTTGAATGTAAGTGTTTTAATTGATTACTCTATTTGTATCTTGTTCATTATGGGTTCTGGATGCTTGACAAAGGGGCGTGCCCCCGAAACGTTGCACTTCCATACTTTGAATTAAAGCAAGGGTTTACCTGCAAATTAACCTCGAGTGCCAGTATTCCTTGTTACTTATACTAACAACTTCACTGTGCCAGTAAATCAAAAAACAAGAGAAGAAGGAGAACTCCAGCAGAATCTCTGCAAAACTTTTATTCCAGGCTGTGTAACCAAACCCTGAATAAAAGTTTTCCAGATATACTGCTGGAGTTCTCCTTCCTTTTTTGTCTTTGATTCATATAGCATGGACACATTTCCACAGTGCTTTAGAGATTATACATCATTAAAACAAGTTCCTGACTCAGAGAACCTTACAATCGAAAGACAAAACTCTGTTTTAAGTGAGTGCCCAATGCTTTGTACGGTATATTTTATTATTTATTTCCAGTCTGTTCAGTGTGTGTGTATGTGGGAGATGAGCTGACAGATATCGACAGAAGACTTGGATATCGGTCAGTTGTTGATTGGACCAGACGGAAATTTTTTATGGGGCACCTTTGAAGGTGAACTGCCACTGCTGAATCATCAGATAGAGGTAGAATTATATTGTTTCTAACTGTATATCTGATGATTCACTCTTAAGCTGGCCATAGACGTAAAGATTTTTGAAAGATCCAATGGTTATCGTGAGACCACGATTGTCTCAAAACGATCGTTTAAATGCCTGATGTGTCCATCAACTAAAAAGACCATTTCAGGCGATATTGCCAGCAAAAACTGAAGGATCGCAGCCTGCTTGCGCTGCAAACATAGGTAGATTGCATGGGGACCGATAAAGATTTTCTAACCTGGCCGATCAATCATCAGACCATTGTCGGAGGAAAAATCGTGAGACGAACGAACGTTTGTATACCACTAACCGCACGATAATTTGACAGATTGGTCGGACTTCCCTTAGATCGGTCGTTCGGCAGGGAACGATCGTTGCGTCTATGGGGAGCTTAACACGTCTATATTAAAAACAAACAATCTTTCCAGAGAACAGTAGTCACAGGAAAGATAGTAATTGTTACGCCTATGGCCCCTTAAAGGAGAAGGAAAGGAACAAAACCACCTGAAACGCAAGGTTAAAAAATCACTTATGTCATTCAGATCTCCTAAAATGCATGTCCTCATCGTTTTTAAATTCAGCGATGGCTTCAGTCACATTTTTTTTTATTGCGCATGTGCAAAAAAAAACAGTTGACCCAGTTGATCGATATTGGGCCTCACCTTAGCCTGATCTGTATGAAGTTATTGTCCCCTCGCTGCGTACCACAAGTACTTCATGCAGACTGCTATCCCCATTGTAATTTAAAAGGGATTCCCTTGTGTCTCCTACACACAGAAAAACTCCTCTTCTAATTGGGTGGGGAGCGTAGGCACAAGGGTCAATGATGACGCGCTCATAGCTGCATTTGCATGAACGTCATCATCATTGGGAATAAGGCTGCGCACAGAATACATGCGCAATACAAGTAACGTCTGCCTAATGTGCATCAAGGCTGCCTCTGGCAGCAGAGCGGAAGATGCCTAAGATAAAGGTGACATCACCCAAGTCACACACTACCGTCTTGAGAGAGTGTCACTGCTTAAACACCAGACCAGGGAGAACAGATTGTGAACTCTCTGTAAAGCTGGCCATAGATGTAAAGATTTTTGAAAGATCCAATTGTTATCGTGAGACCACGATTGTCTCAAAACGATCATTTAAATGCCTGATGAGTCCAACAACTAAAAAGACCATTTCAGGTGATATTGCCAGCAAAACTGAAGGATCGCAGCCTGCTTGGCCCTGCAAACATAGGTAGATTGCATGGGGACCGATAAAGATTTTCTAACCTGGCCGATCAATCATCAGACCAATGTCGGACGAAAAATCGTAAGACGAACGATCGTTTGTATCCCACCAATTGTTTGTATCCCACTAACCGCACGATAATTTGACAGATTGGTCGGACTTCCCTAAGATCGGTCGTTCAGCAGGGAAAGATCGTTGCGACTATGGGGAGCTTAATTCTATGTGCCAAAGCCTTTACTCAAAAGGCTATCTATGTTTTGACTTTCCTTCTCCTTTAAGAGTTAAACATTTAAATGTATATCTAATGAACTACTCACCTCTGGTTGAATAGCTTTAAAAACAGGGACATCCATCACTGTTATCTGACCCTGCAAAACAGAATAAAGGGATTATTATTTTTGTTATGCTAATTAACATGTAGTTAAATTCTTTGAGCCTGGAAGCTAGTCACACTGTGGACACACTGAATACTGGGACAGAGTAAGAATTGTTTCATTGCTACAGCTAAATTATGCTTCTTTCATAATAGAAATTTTTAAGAAATGAGACAGGACATTATGTTACATAATACGCAAGTTGCACTGCCAAAAATGAGCTCTATTGTTTTCAACTTATTTTGTGCTTATGCTCAATATGAGAATACAGTGTCCATACAGAGGGCTAGTGGTAACTTACAGCATATTCCTCTGGCGTAACCATGAGAACATCAAACACAACAGCATCAAAACTTTTTTTCAGCTCCGATGAGCCCTTGTCACTTAATGACTCCGAACTGCTGCTTTTCTGCCAAAGAAAAAAAACTCATGTAAATCCGAAAGCCACTTTAAGAAGTGTGTTATGAGCTGTTTATGCACAAACCTGACACTTAACACATTTAAAACAGTTGTTAAATAAAAAGAAAACATTTCTGCAATATGCATAGCTGCATATTGTATGTGGATAAATATTTGCAGTATGGGCGTACTGCTCATGACATAGGTGCACAGGCTTATAAATATTTCTAGAGGCACCAGAACAGTTCCAAAGCTAGGTAGGCTGCATGAGGCAGTTCAGACTGATATCGGCCTGCTATGCAGATAATAACCAGCTTAATACAGACTAATACAGAATGGTTCTAGGACTGTTCAGAATATTGCAGGTACTTAAAAATGCTATCCAGTCTAAATCTTGCCCATATTACAAACCTCAAGGAGGTATATTTATTATAAGCATGCAAATATACAGATCCCAAAGAGAGATTTATTTGTATAATTTTAATTAGATATACAGTGGTATGTGAATGTTTGCAAATGCTTTAAAATTTTCTACATTTTTATATGAATGTCTCTTAAAGCATCACCCAATTTTCAAACAAGTCCATAAAGTAGAAAAAGAAAACCTAGTTAAACAAGTGAAACAAAAGTTATTATATTAGGTTACATATATAAAAAAAATCCGATAACATATCTGCGTGTAACAAAAGTGAGTGAATCGGGCTCTCGGTATTTGGTGTGACCCCCCAAGTCCAGCAATAACTGCAACTAAACGTTTGAAGGAACTATTGATCAGCCCTGTACAGTGACTTTTAGCCCATTCTTCCACACAGAACAGCTCCAGATATACTGGTGGGTTTCCTCACATGAAATGCTCACTTTAGGCCTTTCCACAACATTTCAAATTTGGATTAAGTTCAGAATTTTTGACTTAGCTATTCCAGAACATTCACTTTATTCTTCTTTAACGATTTGTGTGTTTAGGATCTTTGTCTTGCTGTATGATCCAATATCTGTTGAGATTCAGTTTATGGACAGAAGTCTTGATATTTTCGTTTAGAATTCTCTGCTATAGTTAAGAATTCATTGTTCCATCAATGATGGCAAGCCATCCAGGCCCAGATGCAGCAAAACTGTCCCAAACCAGAACACTCCCACCACCATGTTTCACAGATAGTATAAGGTTCTTATGTTGGAATACAGTTCTTTTCTTTCTCCAAACAGAACACTCCTCATTGAAGCCAAAACATTCTATTTTGGCTTCATCTATCCATAAAACATTCTTCCAGTATCCTTCTAGTATGTGCGCATGGTCTTTAGTAAACTGAAGACATGAGCAATATTTTTGGGGGAGAGCAGTGGTTTTCTCTGTGTGACCCTGCCATACAGACCATTGCTGTTCAGTGTTCTTCTGATAGTGGACTCATGAACAGTTGCTTAGAAGTTACCCTGGGTTCCTTTGTAACCTCTCAAACTATTAGGGTTAGTCCACACAAGGCGATTCTGGGAGATTAGTCGCCTGGCGACTAATATATAATTTATCGGTTAAATAGGTTTTTGACGTCTACCTTAAGGACTTGTTTGAAAATCAGATAATGATTTAGGTTACATTCATATAAAAATATAGAACATGTTAAAGGGTTCACAAATTTTCAAGCACTACTATAAACATTGAGTGTTAAGAAACCTGTCTGGTTTGTTGGATTTTTTTAAGTTCATGATAAAGAATCAATTTTCCAATATTCAAGGGAAAATATATAAACAAGAACTATATTTTAGGAGCATGTGTGATAGGGAGCTTACACTGTATGATCATCTGGACCATGTATGAAGAAATAGAAGCTCTGCAGTTTAGTAGTGGTGGGAAACATGCCAGAGCTAAATAAATAAAGGATAATAATAAGTATGAGATCACATTTTGTGGTGCGTACTGAACATTCCCTCTCTGCATACAGCAGCTGGAACATGGCCCAAAGTAGGGGGCGGGGGAACAATGAAAGTTTTCTTTTTTTTTTTTTTTTAACTGGGTCATTTTTATAACCACATGAAACTGTTTGTTAGCAAATATTTGTAGTTTTAGTTCTAGGGAAATATCTAGAACCTCAATCATATGGGCAAGCAATATAACTTTTTACATAGGACGGTTACTTACTGTCACTTACTGTTTAGCCTACTGCGTTAGTCAAGTCACTCAGTTAGAATATGTCTAATGCTGGACTGTGGATGACACAGTATTGTGCTAGAGATGGCAACATGATCAACACTGCAATTGCATGAAAATCTCAGCACAATCTATTTACCATATGAAAAGCCACCCGGGCTACAAACTAGGTTAAGAAGCTTAGGTGTGTTTAAATTCACTAGAAACTACCTAAAAACCAAGACCTGTGATATCCATTAGCAAGAGCCAGGTTAATGTAAATGGAGGGCGACACTGATGCAATCAACTGGCCTGGAAAGAATTCAACTATGTAAGTGCACCTGCATGTAGGGTTGCATTGTCTGCATTGTATGTTCAATAAACCACAGAACCAACAGTTTGGATGTTCAAAAATTGCCTGTGTGGCCAGTGTAAGCAGTCTGACACTGCCCTATTAAATAAACCTTGCAGAATGGGCATTAAGAGTTCAGTACACAATAAATCTAATGGAACACTGCACACTGTGAAAGACTTCAATGGATTTGTGCAGTCTACTTCATAGCCTGTCTAATACCCAGTGCAAAAGCAAGGCTGCATTTTGGGACACGTGCTTCCAACACCAAATACTTCCCATAAAAGTTATGAAATAAGTGCCACACACAGACAAATAAGAAAAAACCTCTACAGAACATTACAACGAAGAATATCCTTAAAGGAACTGTTCAGTGTAAAACTGGGTAAATAGATAGGTTGTGAAAAATAAAAAACGTTTCCATATATATATATATATAAATATATATAAGTTGTAAGACTGTTGCACACACTTCAAAGGAGAGAATAATGCCCTGGTGCCAACAGAATATGAATATATATATATAAACTGTAAAATTATGTTTTATTTAGATCGACGTTTCGACCCTCAATGGGGCCTTTATCAAGATATAGATATATATATATATATATAGATATATATATATATATATATATATATATATATATTCTATATAGTTAGTTAGCCAAAATGTCATCTATAAAGGCCAAAACTATACTTCCTGCTGTTCATCTCTCAGTTTCCACTGATTGGTTAACAGGCAGAAACCAATCAGTTACTTTAGGGGGGGGGGGCATTGCCCTGAATGGATTTCAAAATAAGTATCTAATGCTACTACTGTGGGTGCAATCACAATGATGTGGGGGGCCTACTTACCTCTGAAGCAGTAGCCGGTAAAGTATTGGTGGACTGGCCATTCAAGAGGTCCATTCTTCTGCACCATCAGTGCTCTCCTCCTCCTCTGCGTGTGTGGCAAGGTGCTGATAGTTTCATCTCCACGGAAACAAAAGCATCGTCCTACATCAGACAGACAGACACAATGGCATCACATAGTTTATACTTGCAATTTTACAGTGTCAAATTAACTTTACAAGATAAGGAAAAAATCCACTGCATGACAGGGAAGACCATTTTTACACATATAATTGTTAAAATATTTAGATTCAAAATAAACTTTTAGGAATGAGACTGACGTAAGCACATAAATGTGTATGAGCTATGAATCAGTGACAATAGTACACAATAATTTCCTTAAGCAGGGCAACGGCCCCACCTGGTGGCAGCAACAGTCCTGGACTTTTTTTTTTTAATTTTAGGCACAGATATCTATTATCCAGAATGCTTTTACAAGCCAATGTTTTCTCAGATTTAGAGGAAATCTTAAAGGATTGTTTTGCCATCGACAAAATGCTATTTCAGCTTCACAGTCCAGCACAAAGCATGGTTTCATTATTACAGAGAAATAGGAAATCACTAAAATTACAACTGCTTAAAACGGAAAAGAAGATCACCATTTTAATACATTAATGTATTCATTTTTATTGTGAGAGTTCACATTTTTCTAAATCCTTATGGGTTTAGGTTTACAAACATTATATAGCTTAGGGAGACTTGTTTAAAAATAGTTATTCAAAACTATTTAATAAACTTGATGTCAAGGGGCCTTCAAATAACGATTAAAAAGAAACATCTCTCTAACATGCTGGTGACCTTGTTTTTAAACAGCAGGAAGAGTATTTTATTGTGTATCCTTTAAATAGCATAATGCCAAACATATGTATATAGTCCAGAAGACTGATGCACACACTTCTTGGGATAATTGCCCTGGTGCAA
>CM044438.1:79600678-79669804 GCA_024363595.1 Xenopus borealis | reverse complement strand
ACATACACACTTAGTATATATATATATATATATATATATATATATACACATACATATATACATATATACACACATACACACTTAGTATATATATATATATATATACACACATACACACTTAGTCGCCTGGCAACTAATCGACTCTTCTTCAGGGCGACAATCTCCCCGAAATGCCTACCCCCCTGCCTGCTTAAATGAAAAATCACCTGCAGCAATGCCATCGCAGCACTTCCACTTTCGAAACTTCAGGCAGCTTTGGAAATTGAATCGATGCAAGTGCCATTGCACTGCGTTTCCCCATTTGCCCATGCACCCTTACCGTTATAATCCCCAGAATGAATATTTTTTTGCCCTATGATGTTCTATGCATGTGGTTCTTGGCTATCCTTTCCCTGTTGTATTTAACCACTGTAAACAGCACTTTTCTACACATACTAGTGTCCCCTGCGCATCAGGTTTAGTTAAGAGATCTGGGAATTCAACAACACCCTTGAATATACATATAAAACTTGCTTTAAAAGTAACCAGCAGACATGAGGTACAGATTAATACCATGCACTATTTCTACATAAAACTGTAATCTAGCGTCTATCCTATTTCCCACAAGCTGGGGGTGGCACCTATGTTTTAAATAGACAAGAAAATTAGAGACTTACAGTACAGCAACCGGACCAAGAACTGAGCAACAGGCATGAAGGGGAAAAGAAAGTGTAAGAGCAGCTCACATTACTCCAATATACTGACAATGCTTTGGTGCCTTTGACAAATAAGGAAGGATACAGGGAGACTTGCTGTGAAACCCCCTAATGTGAGTCTTTCCTGTCACTGCAAATAGCTGTAATTAAAGGGGATGTAAATGCAAAAAGAAAAAATCCCATTTTTACTTTCTTTAATGAAAAAAAATTCTATTTTTTTTTTATAAAAAAATAACTGACTGTATGCAGTGAAATTCCCCCTTCATTTTACTTGCACCGACTGCTGCGGATAGGAAACCTTCAGGGAGGGGAGGAGGGCAAGACAAACAAACTGAGCATGCTCAAGCCCTAGCCCTGGAGGTTTAAGCTGAAAACAGAAAGTCTGATACAAAAGCCCATGTGTACACAATAGAAGGAAAGACATGCTGTGTTTCTTTTGACACAGCATTACTTTGAGGGTTTTACTGGTGTATTTATATAGACCTTTCTGATAAAGCTTACTAAATTTTAGCTTTTCCTTCTCCTTTAAAGGTGTTTTTCGCCTTCTAAACTCACCAGTTAAGTTGTTTTCAGGTTGTTGACAGACAAAGACTTTTTTTCAATTGCTTTACCCTTTCTCCAAAATTGTTTAAAAGTCCCCACTGACACCCCTCCGTAGGCTCCTCCCCCCTGCACACTGTTACGCTAGAATTGTGTCCCTTACAAATTCTGACCCGCATAATGCAGAAGAGCACAGCGGACCACAGGGGCGCTTGGCTTCTTCTGGATCCTCTTCTTGCCATTCAGTAATATACAGAGCTTTCCAGCTCGAACTGAGCATGCGCCATATACGGATATGGATTGGCGCTTGCTCAACAATGAAACCAAGACTGACAAACATGGCGCGGGTCACAATTTCTAAGGGACACAATTCTGATGTAAACATGTATTCCACATCCAGTTTCTGAATGGTTACAATTTGTTCCATTTAGTTGTTCCATTTAATTGATCCATTTCTTAGCAGTATCCGTGCAACATTCACAAATATTGTATTAATTCAATAGCTGCCTTTAATATATCTCAGCAGGGCTAAAGCTAAGTTACAAAAGTCGATGACCCCCACACCCAGCTTATTTAAAAATAAAGGTAAAAAAATATTTAATAGAAAAACGGCTACAAATAGAAAATGAATTGAAAAGGGTCTTTATTTCTGGTGACCTATCTGAAAACAACTGAAAGGACAAGAATTGGAAGGTGAATGAAAACCCTTTAAGAAACAGGATTAACAATTAATCTTTGTTTTATTAACCAGTTTCATATTTGTAAGGTTTAAAGTTAATTTCTGTTTGCTCTGCCTCAGTTAAGCTTTATCATTTCCACCCCACTAGTTCATTCTGTAGCAGGCATGCAAAGGGAGAAGTGCTGTGAATATAAATGAGCTGCTTAGATAAAGTGTAAATGATCCTGCTGTTTGACTACTGCCATGATCCACAGTATATATCTAGAATCCCAGCTATATACACACACACACACACACACACACACACACACACACACACACACACGAGACTGGACTCTTCATTTTTTTTTTAAATATATATATATATATATATATATTTTTTTTTTCCCCCATTTATTAGAACCACAAAACAAACCGATACATCAGTTTTCCCCCCACAAAGCATACAAAACTTTGCATGTTGATTTCAGGTGCAACAGAGAGTTCAGAGTAAAGGGGCCAATTACATTATTATGGGTATTCTAAAAAAAAAATATATTTTGTTAGTTCACATATTTAATTACTGCTTGCTTGCAAAGGGTCCGATTTACTTTTTATGGAATCCTATGCATAACAGGCTTTGTGAGGAAGATGAAAGGGACTATTTATAAAAGAACTGGGATGCTGCCAGTTTGTTTTGTAATCATAAGGCAGACGCACGCTTCAAAAAGAAAATTATAGAAGGCTACAAGAAAATTTAAATGTCATTGTATATTTAACAGGCTGAAAGCCTGTTACATTTTGTTATCATAATAAAAGACAATGTAGTATATGAAAATTCTTTAGCTCAACAGAAGTCTCTCATCTCAACTTTTCCTATTCTTTCCTAACATTTGAGGAGTATTACAGAGTTAGCCTACTGTAGCCTCCAATGTGAAGCAGCTTGATTTATTTCTGTATCCCTTCCCTCGGGTAGTGTTATAAATAACACTTTTACAAGAAGCCTGTGGGGAGTGGCTTAGCAGCCAAAGGGGAGTGGACAGCCAAATGAATTAGTAAACCCCAAGTTTGTCAAGAAGCAGAGATGTTGTTGGTATTCTGTTTTTACCAAAATGTTCACAGATAGTGATAAAAATTCCTTTACTTGCAGTGAGCTCAGAGTTGGTTCATCTTAGCGTGGTCCTTATAGGTTTTGCTGTATTCTGTCTTCCCTATGCTTCCTTTAGGTGTGCCTTACTGTGCCTATGCTAAGCCCCCCTTCATGTGCCTTACTCTGCCTGCCTGATGTTCCATATGCCATACTCTGCCTGCCCTATGCCCCCCTGTGTGTGCGCCATACTCTACCTGCCCTATGCCCTGTGTGTGTGCCATACTCTGCCTGCCCTATGCCCTGTGTGTGCGCCATACTCTGCCTGCCCTATGCACCCTGTGTGTTCTTGTTGCAATATGGGTGTGGATTAAAGTAGGTCTGATCTAAAACAGGGAGTTGTCAAGACGGGTTTCTATTATCTGACCTCCACCATGCAGGCCAGAAAATGTCTGTCTCTAGGAACCACCTAAGTTGGACAGCATTGTTTTAAAACACTGAGTCAAAATCGATAGGTATGGGGTCAGAGTTCTGTTATGGCTATGGTAGTCATGTTGGCGACAGTTACAGTAGACAGAATTTTTGTGTGTGTATGGCGGAAGACGAGTAAACCGATATAGCCAGAAGACTTAGATATCAGTTTGCTTGCCAATTGGGCTAGCCAGAACATTTTGAGCACCTTTGAAGGCACCTGAACATCTGCCACAATGATTGCTGAATCGTCAGATAAAGATAGAATTCTATGGTATACCTGTATATCCGAAAATTCAGCTCTAACAAGTCTGTATTGAAAACACACCATCTTTTGTAATTGTAACCTCTATGGACACCTCAAGGCAGTAATAGAATAGGCAAAAGCTGATAATTATAAGAGACAGAACAAGCATCGACTGAAACACAAGGCCAGAGGATACTGCTGAAAGAACTTACAATCTCAGCCTATCCACGGAAGTGAAAGAAAATAAGTAAATAGAAAAAAAAACTGAAATGTAGGAAAGGCAGTAGGTATCAGAGCTATATCATGGAGAGCTATATCATCAGTCAAGTCAGAAAGTGAAATATAAAGACAACTATAAAAGCTTCTGGGAGTGAGCCCTACCTTGGATTGTACATGAAAGGGATAGTTCATTTTCAAGGGTTAATCTATAACATACAATTAATCTTAATTTTGTTTAATAGCATGAGTTTATTTGGCCAAACTTTTCAGCTTTCAAATTGTGTTCACTAACTCCAGCAGGCAAGCTACAATTATATTGTTATTGATCCTTTATATGACTAATATTTCAGAACTTTGTCTGCTCAACTTGTCTGTATGTAATATTGGGTACAGTCAAGATACATTGATGTATTTGGATTCATCTTGCATGTAAGGTAGGCAGAAGTACAGTATTTTGCCTGCATTTATCTGGGATTCACTCCAAAATGTGCAAATAGAAACAATGCACCTTGAACATATGAGAAAATATCCTGCTAAGCATCTATGGGTATAGGTTAGGGAGATGACTGGCTACTTTAATAAAATTATAATTCTAGAAGTAGAAGTCCAGGGCCAGTAAATGTGTAAAATGAATACTAGAAGCAAAAGTTCCAGTTGGTTAAACAGCTCTTGCTTTCCAAGGTCACAACATAATTTGTATTTATGTCATCTCACCAGGCATCAGAATACACCACATGGAAGAGCCCAATTGTACTTAACCAGTATCCTGTTTTTTGGATACTGTTATAAAGGCAAGCAATATATCATCTTAGAATCTTGTTTGTGCACCAGAATGGGGGACCCAATGTCCATCCCCATGCCCTGGCTGCACAATTAAACAGTGCAGAGAATGGGGGAATGTGTGGAGAGCAGGAAGTGCTGAATTTGACTTTGTCTGACTTTATCATAAAATGAGTAAAAAAAAAAAAAAGTTTACACTTTTTCCTTTCCTGTCTCTAGTTTGCATATGCAAATTTGGATTCAGATTTGGTTTGTTATTTGGCTGAATGGGTGCATACCTTATAATAATAAAGCACTGAGGCGCCTTTAAATAGAGGCACACAATGCTATTTGGGGGAGCTTACTCGCCCAGCGACAAATCACCTCTTCTTTAGGCGACTAATCTCCCCGTAGTGCCTTCCTGCCGGCTAGAATGTAAATTGCCAGCCGGATGGTATTTGGAGCACTTAGTTTTCCAAAGTTGCCTGAAGCTTCCTCGTCAGGCGACTTCGAAAAACAAAGTGCTCAGAGTTCCATCCTGCCAGTGATTTAAAGTGATACGGACACTAGAAAAGGAATTTTAACATATCCTATATATCATGTTGATCATTTTTTGCTGAGAGGTTTGTCTCTAGTTGAAGTTCCTAAGCCCGACTCTCTAATGCTAACGGACTCCTGCTGCACAAATATGGCAGCCCCCTCATACAGGAACATGGGGAATCAGACAGGTAATGTAGAAGCATCATGCAAATACTTTATAGCAAAGTTAGAAGTAGCTTTCAAAGCCAATATTATAATAGATGTAAAAAAAAAAAAAAAAGTTTAATTTCAGGTGGCCACACATGGGCTGATAAAAGCTGCGACAGACAGAGTCGGCAGCTTATTGGCCAGTGTATGAGGCCCTCCGATGGGCTTCCCCAATCGATATCTGGCCAAAAGTCAGCCAGATGTCGATCGGACGATACTTAAAATCCCGTCGGATGACGGACCACATCTGCAATCCAACTAGCCATTTACGCATAGTTATGATCCGATTGTTGGGCCCTAGGGTCCACGATCGGATCAGCCCCCTAACGCCCACAAGGTAGGGAGAGATCCTCTCACTTGGCGGTGTTTGTCCACCTTTCCAGCAGTGGGAAGGCATTGCGGGGGGGGTTATTAGCCCGAAGAAGAGGCAACTTATCGCTAGGTGACTAATCTCCCCCAAATAGCATGGCGTGCCTCTACCCTTAAGTGAATAAGTGAGTGTTGTGTGTGCTCTGCTGGCCCTTATACAAGTAACCAATCAATTACAATTACACAGTTAACCCTACCCAGCTCTCAACAGACACCACAAGAGATCTCTTCAATGGCTGTAGAAGAATCAGGGGATTCTAATAAATGGGCTTTTCATCAGTCCTATTTTATGACTGTGTACTCTAACAGCACCCATGTACAAATGCTCTAAAGCAGACCAGCTGGTACAATGGCATATAGACACTCCTTTTCTCCAATTGAGTTTCCCAGTTCACAAATACTTGCACTCCCCCAACCAGAGATAAGGTGACAGGAATCCTTCTACAAGGAATAAACATTTCCATTTCCAAACCTTAACACAGTTCTATCCAGCTCCTTTTAAAGGGCACCTATTGCTTAAAAAAGTTACCCCCAACCAAAGGTGCAGGCTGATAGAGCCCGCATTCCGGATGGGGTTGAAAAAAAGTTTAAAAAAGTACTGGTACCCCCAACTGGCTCTATCAGCCCGCACCTTTGATTGGGGGAAACTTTTTTAAGCAATAGGTGCCCTTTAAGTAACAGCTGTGAAACCACAGATAAGGCACTTTTTTTTTTTAAAGGAATTGTCCAGTGTAAAATAAAAACTGGGTAACTAGATAGGCTGTGCATAATAAAACATGTTTCTAATATAGTTAGTTAGCCAAAATGTAATGTATAAAGGCTGGAGTGACTGGATGTCTGACATAATAGCCAGAACACTAAAGCTGGCCATAGACGTAACAATTACGATCTTTCTCGGGAAAGATCTTTCCAAGAAAGATTGTTCGTTTCAACACACACGTGTAGAGCTGAATCGTCAGATATACAGGTAGAAACAATAGAATTCTACTTGTATCTGACGATTCAGCACTAACAATGGCCGATGTTCAGGGAGCTTTCAAAGGCATCCGATCAAAATTTTCCATCCAGTCCGATCAACCAGCCGACCGATATCTTAATCCTCTGACGATGTCGGTCGACTCATTTCCCACCATACACGCACCGAATATCGTACGAAAATTCGTTTCGTACGATATTATCTGTGCGTCTATGGCCACCTTTAGGGCTCTTACACACAAGCGTTTTTTCCTGCGCTCCCCTGCGTTCTGTTTTGCTGCGTTCAGCCGCAGGGGAGCGCAGGTATAGACGCACTCATTGCATTTCAATGGGGCTGTTCTCACACGAACACATGTAGGCGCCGAACACAGGAAAAATGCAGCATGTTGCGTCTGAACCTGCGTTCGGCGCCTACATGCGTTCGTGTGAGTACAGCCCCATTGAAAAGCATTGAGTGCGTCTATACCTGCGGCTGAACGCAGCAAAATGGAACGCAGGGGAGCGCAGGTAAAAACACTAGTGTGTAAGAGCCCTTATTCCTGCTTTGCAGCTCTCTTGGTTTCCATTGATTGGTTACCAGGCAGTAACCAATCAGTCAAAAATAAATGAATAACCAATACCTTGTCTGCTACAAACGGGTGAATCCCAAACTTTATTCCAAATGTTTGAACACTGAAGTGTTGTGAGCACCATGGAATAAAGTTTGGGATTCACCCGTTTGTAGCAGACAAGGCATTGGCTATTCATTTAATTTTGACTATTTCACTGGCGAGTGGCTAGGCCAGAGCCTCTACCCAATTCTCCTGATTGGACTTTAATTGGTAACCAATCAGTGACTTGAGCGGGGCACATGGGGCATAACTGTTGCTTTTGAATCTGAGCTGAAAGGGGTGGTTCACCTTAACTATATTGTAGAAGGGCCAATTCTAAGAAACTTTTCAATTGGTCTTCATTATTTATTTTTCATAGGTTTTTAATGATTTGCAATTTTCTTCTGTTTCTTTGCAGCTTTCAAATGGGGGTCACTGACACCATCTAAAAACAAATGCTCTGTAAGGCTACAAATGTATTGTTATTGCCACTTTTTATTAGTTATCATTCTATTCAGTCCATCTCCTATTCATATTCCAGTCACTTATTCAAAACAATGCAGGGTTGCTAGGGTAATTTGTACCCTAGAAACCAAATTGTTGAGACTGCAAACTAGAGAGCTGCTGAATAAAAAGCTAAATAACTATAAAACCACAAACAATAAAAAATGAAAACCAACTGCAAATTGTCTCAGAATATCACCCTCTACATCAGGGGTCCCCAACCTTTTTTACCTGTGAGCCCCAACTCGTTAAAAAGAGTTGGGGGAGCAACACAAGCATGAAAATGTTCCTTGGGGTGCCAAATAAGGGCTGTGATTGGCTATTTGGTAGCCCCTATTTGGACTAGCAACCTACAGGAGTCTCTACGTGGCTTTATACTTAGTTTTTATGCAATTAAAACTTGCTTGCAAGTCTGAAATTCAAAAATAGGCACCTGCTTTGAGGATACTGAGAGCAGCATCCAAGGGGTTGGAGAGCAACATGTTGTTCAGGAGCTACTGGTTGGGGATCACTGCTCTACATTATACTAAAAGTTAACTCAAAGGTGAACAACTCCTTGAATGCTGAGGATCAATTGCAAACTCACTGAACAGTTATGTCCCATGTGGCCCCCCTTCAAGTCACTGACTAACTCAGAGTTAGAGAGCTGAAAAGCTGGAAGTAGTGTTCTGTTCTGTTAGACATCTAGTCAGTCCAGTTCTTTTAAGGGTGAAAAGTCAGATTAAAAAATCCTCAAAAAAGCAGTCTCACAAGTGGCTTTAACAGGGAAGTGACAAAATCTGCCCCTGTATGGCCAAGCTTAAAGGGGTTGCTCACCTTTGAGATAACTTTTAGTATGGTGTAGAGTGATTTTCTGAGTTACGTTGCAATTGGTTTTAATGTGTGGTTTAAGAGTTATTTGCAAATTGGTTGCTTTGGTACAAATTACACTAGCAAAGATTCACCGAATTGAATAAGAGACTGGAAAAAGAACCTGAATGCCTGAATAGAAAGAGGAGTAATACAAAGCACCATAAAAATCAATTTGTAACCCAACAGAGCATTTGTTTTTAGGAAAATGGAAAGAATGAGAAAGTTGCTTAAAATTGGCCTATCTAGAATAGCTAAATTTGCTCAAAGGTCAATTAGCTTCACTAATTTAAAGGCAAATATAGATTGGATATTTGTTAACAAAAAAAAAAAAACTTATCAGTATCACATTAGACAAACATACCCAATTAAAAAAAAAAAAATGGCAGCCCAGGGATGATTATAGATATGGAGGAATGCTTCTATTATCATTATAGTGACTATAAGCTGAGATAGGCAATATTCCGATTATTATTTTATTAACATGTATTTCTAACGAGGCAATTTTCAGCGACTTAGCACCGTGTGTGAAGTAGGTGCAGGCTACTACCAGTTTAGCAGGCGCAAGACAAGGGCAAGCAATTCAGGGAGATTAATCGCCCCAAAGAAGTGGCAGTCGCCAGGCAAATAACCTCCCTGAATTTTCGTACGATATTCGGTGCGTGTATGGTGGGAAATGAGCCGACCTATATCGTCAGATGATTAAGATATCGGTCTGCTGGTTGATCGGGCTGGACGGAAAATTTTGATCGGATGCCTTTGAAAGCATCCTGAACATCAGCCACTGTTAGTGCTGAATTGTCAGATACAAGTAGAATTCTATTGTTTCTACCTGTATATTTGACTATTCAGCTCTACACGTGTGTGTTGAAACGAACGATCTTTCTTGGAAAGATCTTTTCCGAGAAAGATCGTAATTGTTACGTCTACGGCCAGCTTAAATCTCCCCGAATCTCCCTGTCTTCCCCTACCCTAAGGGCAAGGCCAGACGGGGAGATTCGGAGGAGATCTGTCGCCTGGCGACTTCTCGCTGCAACAAATCTCCCCCGAATTTCCCGGAATAGCTAATTAGCGCTGCTCACCCGCTCTGCGTAAAGTCACCTGCGCTTGTTCACACGCAGCTGCACGATTTTAAAAGTCGCTCAAAGTTGCCTCGCCAGGCGACAGATCTCCCCCGAATCTCCCCGTCTGGCCTTGCCCTAAAAGCACTGGGAAATGCTTCTGGTGTCAGTATCTATTTAACACTCTGCAACAGCTTACAAGTGTGTGCATAACCTGCCTCATTACACAGAACCCTTGTTATCAGTGTACAAACACACCAGACAGTGTGCTCATAACCAGTATGCAAACACTTGTCACTGTTAAATAACCCACTCATACAAGTTCATTACCTTGTACCTTGTAATGAAAGGCAGAGGGTATGGAGAGTGCTGCTTTCCATGGCCAGTTACTTCCATGGAAGCACACACATACACATATGTAACTTTAGGATCAAATTAGCCCCATTTCATAGACAATAGTTGCTTTAATTACTAGTTTCTCTATCTAGCATTAATGAGATTGAAAGCTTTTGCCATAGACACTACTACTACTACTACTGTGAGCTCCAGTTGAGCAGTGAATAGCTGATGTTTGTCATTTTCTGCCAGCTATTCAGTTGTCGATGCATAATAGCAGCAGTTTTGTGCTTTGTTTTTAAGTGCAGCTATTGTTGCCATTAAAGAAGCAAGAGCGGATAAAAAGCAGTAAGGACCACTTTACGAGAGCACTTGCCTGTAAACACTGACACAGGCTAATGCGATCGCTCATTTGAGGCATCCATTTATTTTATTTTTTTTAACGAATGATAATATTACAGGTCTGGGAACTTTTATTCAGAATACTCGCACCTGAGTTTTTTCAGAAAATTGAGCTTTCTGTACTTTGGATCTTCATACCTTAAGTCTATTAGAAAACCATGTAAAATCATTAAATAAACTGGTTTTGCTTCCAATAAAGATACATTATACCTTAGTTTGGATCAAGTACAAGGTATTGTTACAAAGAAAAAGGAAATAATTTCTTTGGATGAAATGGAGCCTATGGGAGGGAGATGGCCTTTCCGTAATTTGGAGCTTTCTTAATAATGGATTTCTGGACAACAGTTCCCAAACCTGTACTGTAAAAACAAAAACAGGAAAATACGAGGTATGGGATACAAGTTAAACTGTGTTACAATGACTAACATTTTCCAAAAATAATAACTCAATCAGGAATGTTTCATGTTACAATTTGCACCCAGCACATGTTATCTGAAAGAGGCTTCATAACAATGGAATGGTGGAATTATTGAATTATCCATTTAAAATTTCACATGGACTCCATGGAATGTAACCAAATACCTCTGGGACTAAAGGAAAAGAAAATTTAAAGCATAACCCCATAGAAGAAAAGAAAAAACTTTGCAGGTTTCAGCAGGTTCAGATTAGCCCTGCATGTTATGTGCCAGCCCTATTTAGCAGTCTATCTTAGCACAGTTAAAAAAAGATGTTGGACAAACCTTTTAAAAGAACAAAGAACTGCTGACGAGAAATCAATTAGAACTGCAATGGGGGCAGTGAACTGTGAACTGAACAGAGCGCAGCCCACCTGACCCATACAAACTAGCCGAGCTCTGCCCTAAATACAATGTGAAAATACTATTCTAACACCCACATGAATCCTTCGAACACAGCTAAGCATCAAGCTCATGGAATAGGCAAATACAAACAAGATGATTTCTTGATAAAAGACAAATTGCAACATTCATGAATAATACACAAATCCTTTTATAAAAGAACATATTGTATAAGGCACTGTATAGAAATTATTCAGACGCAGCCAGATTCTGTGTGGATTGAGACACAGGGAGGTTAAAATGGAACTATCATGACTTATTACCCTTTAACATTAGCCTATTATATACTGGTATGCGTTTATTTATAAATTTGTATTTATAAGCTTCTGATGAGCTTGCAATCGAACTTCCATATTATAATCATACAACACGCTCAATAATCTGATCCAAACATCAGACCCATTTGGCGATGGTTTGGAGAGACAAGTGCAGCTTTTAGAGTTGCGGCAGACGGGCAGATTCGAGGATATTTTTTTAGCCTGGCGACTAATCACCTCTTCTGCGCAGCGACATTCTCCCCGAACTGCCGTCTTCCTGCCAACCGTCTGCTTGAATGAAGAAGCGCCTGGACTAATGCACTCGTGGAGCTTCGATTTCCGAAGTCGCCCGAAGTTTCCTTGTGAGGCAACTTAGTCTGACTTTGCATTAGCACAGGTAATTCTTCATTCAAGCAGACGGAAGGCAGTTCGGGGAGATTGTCGCTGTGCACAAGAGGCGATTAGTCGCCAGGCGACTAAATCTCCCAGAATCTACCTATCTGCCCCAACCCTTTGAATCAAAAGGGTTTGTGATTTAATTAGCATAAATGAAAAAAAAAACATATTGGGTAGTAAAAAGCAAACAAAAATGTTCTGATGAAGGGCTTTACAAATAAAGTATATTGAACATTCAAATAGTTTCTGTAACAAACAATGAATAAAACTGTATGGGCACACCCTGAAACTTTATCTCTTAAGAAATGCAATAGAAGATCTCAGGGCCTATCAATCAGAACAGATGCAACAGCATAAGAGCTGGTTAAGCAAGTCTCCTCCCTAGCAGTCAAAAGGAGGAGATGAGAGATAAGGAACAAAAAGTTGTACAATATATCCAGTAGAGGTTTCGTGAATAATGATACAGGCAGAAGGGCACACAAATGTCATGACCAGATATATAAAAGAAAGAATAATCATTGAATACAACAGGCCTCCTAGTCATCCATCATCCCACTGCCCTATGCAGAATAAAAGTAGACCGTTCTACTTGTCTGAACCAGCACAAAGCACATTCAATTGCAATACACAAACACAATTGTTGCATTTAGAGTGTCAATACAAATGTGGGGGTTTATGCAAGGGCCAGATCACAAGCTGGAAGATGCTCCGTATGTTCAGTGCAGAAGAAGGCAAGCACAACAGAAACTGGTTTTTGAATGATTCCCTGCTAAGTAACCTGTCCAGTGCTGGAGTGCCTTATGTCATGGGAGCAGAAGAAAATAGACAAAGCAAAAGTTTCAGCCTGTCAGAACAGTGTTGAGTCATTCGGATTACTGGCTTGTTCACACACAGCTACACTGACCTCATTGTTGTTACTTTAGATCAGATCTCATGAAGTCAGCCTCAAGCATTAGCTTACATACAAAAACACTCATAGGAATTTACCCAGGGTCTTCCCTTGGGCAAGTTTCATCAATGTTGCCACATATATGTGACTAACACACTTAAAGGGATTCTGTCATGATTTTTAGGATTTTTTTTTATTTCTAAATTACACTGTTCACACTGCAAATAATTCACTCTTCCATATCAAATTTCATTCCTGAACCAGCAAGTGTATTTTTATTTAGTTGTAATATTGGTGTGTATGCAGCCATCTCAGCTCCTTTCAGAAAGAGCCAGCACTTTAGGAGGGAACTGCTTTCTGGCAGGCTGTTTCTCCTACTCAATGTAACTGAATGTGTCGCAGAGGGACCTGGATTTTATGGAGTGCTGTTCTTAGATCTACCAGGCAGCTGTTTTCTTGTGTTAGGGAGCAGTTATCTGGTTACTTTCCCATTGTTCTGTTAGGCTGCCGAGGGGGGGAGGGGGTGATATCACTCCAACTTGCAGTACAGCAGTAAAGAGTAATTAAAGTTTATCAAAGCACAAGTCACAGGACTGGGAGCAGCTGGGAAATGGACAGTATGTGTAGCCCCATGTCACATTTGAAAATGAAATATAAAAAAATCTGTTTGTTCTTTTGAGAAATGGATTTCAGTGCAGAAGTCTGCTGGAGCTTCACTATTAACTGATGCGTTTTGAAAAAAATAAATTCCTCATAACAGTATCTCTTTAAACTGGCACCAGATGTGTAGATATAACCTTCAATATTGGACAAACGATTGTGTGGTACAATCAGAACTGTAATTAGATCTGATGCTGTCCTAGGTATCGGACCTAATACACCCCCCCCTACAGCGCATCATGCGCATGTCGTCACACGCATAGATGTTGTAGAAGTGACATCACGCACCTCGTGCAAGTGACATCACTTCCACAAACCAGCCTGGCCCCCTACCCCTCACCCCCAGCTCTTTCACTGGATTTCCAATAGAAATGGAGGAAGATGGGCAATTTTTTTATATTATTTTAAAAAATACATTTATAGGCACCCGAGGGTCGTCCCCCAAAACCTGCCGTCCTAGTGTGCCTTAATATAAATATGCCCCATGGTACAATCTCCCAACCTGACATTCAGATTAAATAAAGTAGTAAAAAGGACAGACAATGTAAGAAAATTATGTCTGACAAATAGTGAGTCTCCCACTGATATCAGATTGGCAATACATGCAGAGATATTATCGTTAACTGGCAGAAATCTTCTAAACTGTCAGATCGATCACCATGGCACGAAAAATGGTGGGACACTCCCCACACGGTCTAAAAATCGTACAAAACGAAGATTCATAAGATCAAATATTTGCGTCTATGGCCAAAGTTCAGGAACAAACCCTGACCTATTAAAGAAATACTATTCATACTTCAAACATAGCAGAAACATTGGTCATTTTGCAATGACATAAAAATGAAATATGGCAGTCATCTAAAGTGGTTTACTTTCAATATTGTTTTAAGAAACCGCCATTCTATTTTCAACAACTTAAAGGACCTTAAAGGAGATTGAAACCTTTGTGAATAAGTGAAAGCCCTTCAGAGCTCATCATCCCAATCTTTGCCACTCAGGATCCCTTAAAACATATTGTGTAAATTAGAGTCTTGGCTTCTCTGCAATCATATAGCAGTGAGCATGCAAGATTGAATACAGGTCTACACTGGTTTCAACTACACATGCACTAGCTAGAAAATTGCCAAGAAGAGAACCTGAAATGGTGCAGAATGGCACTTGCCAACCCTACTGAACTGCTCAGGTTTACAAAATAAAAAAATAGCAGCCACATTTATGAGTCCTATATGGTGCAATTCAGGAGGGACTTGTACAGGGTGCAATTATTAAAGGTTTTGTTCCATTTAAAGAGAAAGAAGAGTATGAAGACAATGAATGCATGCACAGGACATGCCTCTACTGTAAATTAGCTATTAGGCATTGTGTAAAAGACCACTTAAAGGACAAGGAAAATTTCACTAAAGAAGTAGGGTAGAAATGTTGTACATTATGTTGTGGGCTTCGTTACTAGCCCAAGGCAACTACAGTCCTTTAGCAGTAAAGATCTGTGTCGCCAAAGATGTCCCAGTAGATCCCCATCTTATTTTCTGCTGATGTACTGCACATGTTCTGTGTTGCTTTCAGTTACTGAGCTTAGGGACCGGTACTCACAATATACATGGAATAGAAATGTCACAATATAAGACTGATATCAGCCCTGTAGAATCTGCTTATACATACTTATACATGCTTATATTACAGGCCAACCTAATTTTCTGCTTGATAATTATTGACGACCCCTAAGCTTAGCTTCTCAACAGCTGCTCAGAGCCCACTTTCCAAGATGGTGACCTGGTGATCAGGCAGTAACCAATCAGTAACCAATCAGTGACTTGAGGGAGGGCCACATGCGTCATAACTGTTGCTTTTGAATCTGAACGGAATGCTGAGGATCAATTGCAAACTCACAGAACAGTTATGTCCCATGTGGCCCCCCTTCAAGTCGCTGACTAACTCAAAGTTAAAGAGCTGAAAAGCAGGAATTTGGATTCTGGCTATTATATTAGACATCCAGTCACTCCAGCCTTTATAAATTACATTTTTGGCTAACCAACTATATTAGAAAGATTTTTTATTTATCTATTTATCCAGTTTTAATTTTTATACTGAACTGTTCCTTTAAGGCTGAAGCCAGACGGGAAGATTCGGGGAGATTAGTCGCCTGGCAACTAATCTCCCCGAATCGCTAGCCCCTGCCTTTCAGCGACTTAAATGAATAATCACCTGCGCCTATTCACACGCCGCACTGCGCTTTTCTGAAATCGCTCAAAATTGCCTAAGCAGGCAACTTCGGAAAAGCCGTGTGAATAGGCGCAGGTGATTATTCATTAAAGACGCTGGAAGGGAGGGGGAAGCGGTTCGGGGAGATTTGTCGCCCCAAAGAAGAGGCGATTAGTCGACAGGCGACAAATCTCCTCGAATCTTTCCATCTGGCCTTACCCTAATACTAACTAGAAAGTGTGCTCTGCTTGAAGCAGGGTAATATCTTGTACCCTAAAGCATTGCATCTATTACATGTTAAGTTAGCACAACGCAACTGCCACTCCTGTCTTTAGGCAGCAAAAGTACTGCATCCAGCTTTGCAGCCAAAATTCAATCAAGTTTAATAGAGCCTTCAATTACAGAGGAAATGCTCAACTATACCAACTGCTTTTTTGTAGTGCAGGTGCAAACTGCCTTCCCCACTGCAAAGGAACCATATAATTCAAAGATAATCATGCTGCAGAAGTCTGAATTATGTGAAAGTCTTAATTGTGGGCACAAACCGTTTCACACTGTTCAGTGTGCTACAGTGCAATTATCCTCAGATACTAATTGAAGTGTTCTTGAGTGCTACCTCACTCTAATTGATAAGGTCTGCCATGGGCAGTGTGTTTCCCATATTTCTCTAATGGAAATGATAACGGTCACTTTAAGGGTAAGATTTGGGGAGATTTCGTCGCCCTTACCCTTAGAGCAATTTTTCACCAAGTGAATAGTTGTGGTCAAAATGTTATATGGGACAATTATCTAAAAGTGGCAGCCTGTGTCAAACTTTCCTGACAACTGGTGGGAAACACCATAAAAGGAGAAACGTAAAGGAATCTATTCAACAGGCAGAGAAGTGGTAACCAAATGAGGCCCGTCTAATGGAAATGTAATATTGTGCTAGGACAGATATGGTCGCTCTTTAGTGCTCCAGTGTTCTAGTTTGAATGATAAATGGAGAAATCAGATTAAAAATTAGAAATGAATTTTAAGCAACTGCACAGACCACATTCTCTTCTGTTTAAAACAAGTTGGAGAGATCTACTGCAATGAGTCAGACAGTTAGAGATTGAAAGTTGAAGCTACGCATACTATTAATTAAGCTTACAAGTAGCTAGGTTAAAAAACAAAAAAAACAGAACATATGTGCCCTAATAAAAGGCATATAAAAAATAAAGCAACTGCTTTGGAATCTCTTTACCCAATTATATCAGACCTCATAAAGTAAGCTTAGGGAGTCATGATCATGAAAATAGGGGACCTGACTTCAGAAGAAGAGCATAGGAAAAGAAGTGGGTGAAAAGCTGATTTATTTTCTGTTGAGCATTTAAATAAACCTAAAAATATAAAAAAAAGAGTAACCATGCCCATGAAACACAGTGAGTCACAACCAATTGCCAAACGCTGTTCTTGTAGGAAATTATAAAAGGATTGCTTACGGACGTGTTTGAGCAAAGCATTCTGTTTTTCAGACTGTAGAGTAAACATGTATTAGCTAGTCATTTCTTAAACTAGCCAAGCCTGCTTCTTAACAAATATGGTGCAAACATATACTTCTTTCTTTGAGAAAAATTATAGTTCTTAACACACAGAATGGAAGTGAATTCATATTATAACCGGGGGTCAGGTTTAAAAAGATTGTTGCAAAATATGATGAAAGACCATTGTTTTTGGTAAGTCAGTAAGGCAAATTTCGTTTAAAGAGGTGGTTCAATTTAATTTAACTTGTGGAGGCTTTTTTTTTTTTTTTTAAGTACAAATAACTTAAAAACTCCCAAGAAAAAAAATCCAACACCCCCTAAAAATCAGATTTGATTAAGGGCAGGGACACACAAAGGGATTTGGGAAGATTTAGTCAGATCAGCACAGCTTCCAATTACTTCTATAGCACCTAGACAACTTTTACTTTGCAAAGTTTGGTATTAAGTTTTCATGTGTTTTTTTTTTTTTTTTTACACCAGTACCAATTTTATTTTTAAATTCGTTAGTGTACAACGAAAAAACCCCACAAAAATAACTTACCAAAACTCTGCATCTCTTCAGAAAAGGAGACACTGTGAAGATCCATCATGTGGCGCTCAGTTTCTCCTCCCTGGCAATCCCCTATAAGGAACCGGGGAGGAGAAATCGAGCGCCGCATGATGGATCGTCGCCCTGTCTGAAGAGGATCGGAAGCGGAGTTTTGGTTCTTAATAAAGAACTATAACTCTTAATAAAGACTTAGAGATTTCAATGTTTAATTTGTCTGTGATTTTTTTTTTTTGTTGTAGATGAACAAATTAGAAAAAAAATATATGTTACCGGTCCTTTAATAAATTTAGAATCTTTTGTGCTATTCCGAAAGAATAGAAAGAAAACCTCAAATTTTTGGAGATTCCTGTGATTAAAAAAAAAAAAAAAAAATCACAATTTGATTGTTAGTATATGGGCCTCTTTGTATGTTCTAGAATGGCCAATTCTAAGCAACTTTTCAGTTGGTTTTCTTTTTTTTTTTTCTTTTATAGTTTTTGAAATTTGTCTCTGGTAGCTGTGAGCAAAAGCTGAGGCAGAAGCAGCATGCCACAGTGTTTGGTAAGGCTGCCAATTCAATTTCAACAAATCTACAATCTGTTCCTGGCACTGCCCAAACCCACTTTTCCCATGTAGCTGAAAGATATTCTTTAATATTACAAAAAGCAAAAGGTTCTGTATATAGTCACTAAGTCCAGCCAGAGTGCCCCTTAATTGTCCATCTTTGTCGTTGTCAGTCATGATGGTTATATATCCCCAAGAACTGCCATGGATCTCAATCAAAAGCACTGACAGGCGATTAGGGGTATTCGGATCAATGCTAGACAGACCCCCCCCCCCCCCAAGAAAAATTTATAGTCAACATGAGATGAGACTTATGTTTTAAACAAATACAGACACACAATACATAAAATACTTTCAAAAATATAAAAAGGAAATTGCTAATGCCCAAAGCACAAAACAAAACATAAAAATCTAACACTACAAAATGATCCCATGGTTTTTGTCCTGGCACCCAAATGTTTTATGTCCTAAAAAAGCGATATGAGAGAACTATAATAAAAATAAAAGCATCGGTCACATAATTTGCATTGCAATTTTGTGAGAAATGTAGCTCCTTACCTGGTTGAGAAAAGGTATGCTGTACTATAAGAGCTAAATGTTTTCTGAATGTTTTTTATACACATTTTTGAAAAGGATGTGGTTGTCACCTTTTCTTTATTATAGTTCCATTTGTTCACACAGTGGGACATTTTAAAACTATTACTGTTGCAGAAACGGTTCAGCAAGTAAACAATTATACATTTTAGTATACCCCCATGTTCAATATGAATTTAACAAGGAAAAGATGAGCACACTTCTTTTAGTTGCCACCATCCGGGTTCTTGCAAGGAAGTGGGAGGACTAAAAGGTAATCAGATTAAGGATAAGGGCACACAAGATGTAAGGAAGGGGGATGTTTATTATTGTATTAAAATTAACTCAGCGACAGAGTACAGACAGAATGGAGGGGAGGGAGGTAATTAATGATCTAGTTACATTACAATGAAAATATATATATTTTTTAATTCAAAGAATAAGTGATGCACATTTTCAGCATAAGTGATATTTATTGGTCTCACGTTCCTGCCCCTAAACAGCTGAACACTTAAACTCATGATATACTTTCTCAATTCCCTTTGAACAGGGAGCAGTCATTGCTTTTTCTGATGTATCACTCACCACCACAAATTGTCTTCCCTTTATGAGCAACACAAAACCAGGGGCATGTCCTGGAATCCCTTACAGTTTCATTATTTGCATGGTTTGGTTGGACATAACTACATACTAAGAATAGTAGCCTGGAAAGCATATACCTTCTACAATGGCAATGACACGTGGGGTAATTTGACTGATATTTTTCCTTTATGCAGTTTCCTTTAAGAACTTTGCAGATCTCTATAAGAACATACTGCATTAAAGCAGTTTAAGATTCATAAATAGGTCACTTATAATTAGGGATCCACTGAATCCACGATTTGGTTCGGGATTCGGCCAGGATTTGGCCTTTTTCAGCAGGATTCAGCCAAATCCTTCTGCAGGGCCGAACCGAATCTGAATCCTGATTTGCATATGCAAATTGGGGCAAGGGAGGGAAATCATGTGACTTTTTGGCACAAAACAAGTAAAACATGTTTTCCCCTTCCCGCCCATAATTTGCATAAGCAAATTAGGGTTCGGATTCGGTTCTGTATTCGGACAAATCTTTCGGGAAGGATTTGAGGTTTTCGGCCGAATCCACAATCGTGCATCCCTACTTATAATATTTTTATAAAATGCTCAGTGATGATATTGGTTATAATTAGTCCTTAGTGGTGTCATTTCTGTCACATGACACACTGACACTATGGGGTAGATTTATCAAGGTTTGAATTTCAAAGTGAAATACTTTGAAATTCTAACAGGTCCCTGTCATTCAAAGCGTACGATTAGCGCATTTGATCAAACAATTCAAGCGATTTCTCCCCCAAAAAACTTTGCTTCTCAATTTTAGCCTATTCGATAGTTAAAGTACCCAAAAATTACTTGAAATTCTAATTTTTTTTTGTGTTCTAATTTTCACTTCAACCCTTGATAAATATGCCCCTATTAGGCCCATGTGGAGACAGAGTGGATTTCGGCACCAAAACATGCAAGCTTGCATTTCGGCCCTGAAATTTGCTTAGACACATGCTGAGAAACTTCCCTGCCATTTTCCTTAAAGGGGTTGTTCACCTTCCAAACACTTTTTTCTGTTCAGTTGTTTTCAAATTGTTCCCCAGAAATAAAGACTTTTTTCAATTACTTTCCATTATTTATCTTTTACTGTTTTTCCAAAATCTAAGTTAAGGGCAAGGCCAGACGGGGAGAATCGGGGAGATCTGTCGCGAGGCAACTTTGAGCGATTTTTAAGATCGCGCCGCTGCGTGTGAACAAGCGCAGGCGACTTTACGCAGAGCGAGTGAGCAGCGCTAGTTAGCTATTCGGGGAGATTCGTTGCGGCGAGAAGTCGCCAGGCGACAGATCTCCCCCGAATCTCCCCGTCTGGCCTTGCCCTTAAAGTTGAATGTTGGTGTCTCTGGTGCTCGAGTCTGGCAGCGCAGTAATTCAGGTGCAGACTCTAAACTGATACAATTTTGCAACATTTAATTGATACATTTCACAGCAACATCTCTGGAGTATTAGCAACTATTGTATCAATTCTAACAGCTGTCTGTAATGAAACCCAGAGATTCTGCTCATAAGGGACAAAGATAAGAAATCAGTTAGACCCAGAGCTGCTTTAGAAGGTGCACTATGTAACTGCTTTCAGACTGGCTATTATTTATCCTATATTCAATGTAACTGAAGGAGTCGCAGTAGGACATGGATTTTTACTTGATTGCTGTCCTTATATCTACCAGGGAGCTACATTTCCAATGTTCTGCTGATGGGCTGCTGGGGGGGGTGAAATCACTCCGCAGTAAGGAGTGACTGCAGTTTATCTGAGCACAAGTCACATTACTGGGGGCTCCTGTAAAAACTGACAATATGTCTAGCCCCATGCCAGATTTTAAAATTAAATATAAAAAAAAAATCAGTTTGCTCTGAGAAATGGATTTCAGTGCAGTGCTATTAACCGATGCATTTTTCACCTCACAGTATCCCTTTAACCACACAGGTACTTTTAAAATAAAATTATACAAACATTTCTGCATGTAGGAGTTGGGCTGCATTTTAAACAATAATGTCATGTTCCACATTTTTTTTCATTTCTGGCATAGATAAATCTTTAAAACACTACAAGCAATGTTAATAATTTGCGGTATTTGGCAGTCATGCACAATGTAAATACACAAATTTGTTATGTGCGCGCTCTGCAGATTAATGACTGCCATTTTCCATGCCATAATCCACATGTCAATGCATTTCTAAACATTGAGTGAAGGGAACTTGAAATAGGCAACCCTGAGTCACAAAGTCTGCTGCTGCAAGCACACATTCCTTATGGTACCACAGTCAATGATAAATGACAGATAAAAAATGTGAAAAGAAAATCTAACGTCCCAACATGCTCTGCATTGTTAGTTTTGGATTATTAGTATTTACATATTTTAGCTTTTTTCCTGCTGGGGTGACCAACTAAACCAACCAACTGCTTATTTACTATAGACCAGGCCAGTCTAGCGTAAGTAAGCCTTTCCCTTTACGTCTGATGCTAATAAATCCAAATGCTTAATCACATGATGTCTGCATGTATAATTACAAGAGTAAAAATCGTGAGCATTGGCTAGATGTTACTTAATGTAGAACTTGTTTTGTGGAGACTGATCACACTTTTCCAAACTTGCCAGCTTTGCACAGGCAAAGAAGTCTACAATAACTGTTCTGCCACCTAAGTGCTCCTTGACAAACTCTCGTTACACTGCAGCATTAATTAATTAAGGGTTTAAAGGGGAATCCAACCCTCCCCCCCGGGCACTACCCCCTCTGTAGGTCCCCTTCCCTCGTCCCCTGCGGCCTACCTCTTCCCCCGGGCTATTGCCCCAAAGTTGCTACTTACCCCTCTGTGTAAGTCCCCTCCAGCGACGTTCATAGGGGCCATCTTCTCTTGAAACTGCTTCTTCCGGGATCCATTGGCACTCGGAGCAGCATCCAGGAAGAAGCAGTTTGAAGAGAAGATGGCCCCTGTGAACGTTGCTGGAGGGGACTTACACAGAGGGGTAAGTAACAACTTAGGGGCAATAGCCTGGGGGGCCTACGGGGATGGGGGGTCGGATTCCCCTTTAAGTAAGCTGGAAGAAGCAGCCCAACAAAATCGGGATACTTAAAGGGATACTGTTTTTTTTTTCTTCAAAATCCATCGGTTAATAGTGCTGCAGGGCTTCTACACTAAATTCCATTTTTCACAAGAGAAAAGAGATTTTTTTATATTTAAATTTGACAAGGGTCTAGGTATATTGTCAGTTGCCCAGGTTTCCCCAGCCATGTGCCTTGTGCTCTGATAAACTGTAGATACTCTGTACTGCAAGTTAGAGTGATGTCACAACCCTCCTTTTCCCTCCAGCAACCCATCAGCAGAACAATGGGAAGGTAACCAGATAAATGTCCCCTGGTAGATAGAAGAACTGCACTCCCATCAGCAGAACAATGGGAAGGTAACCAGATAAAAGTCCCCTGGTAGATAGAAGAACTGCACTGTGACACCTTCAGATACACCAAGTAGGAGAAACAATAGCCTGTCTGAAAGCAGTTACATCTTAAAGCGCTGACTCTTTCTGAAAGCACATGACAAGGCAAAATGACCGGATATGGCTGCCTACACATCAATATTACAACTAAATACACTTGTTTCAGTTAGGAATGCAATTTTACATGGTATTCATTAATAAAATCTACACCATAAAAATCATGACACAATCCCTTTAAAGCAAAGTATGATAAAACTTCTTGACAAACATTTCAGCGCCACTGTAACTGAGAATCCAGAGAGAGTTCTGGTTACATTTGACTTTCTGTTCTTGGTATACACACATTTACAAAAGGCAAACAACAGTTTTTACAGCTCTGATACAAACATAACTATAGCGGAAGTTTGCAATGTGTCTTGTCGTTTAATATAACGGTTATAATGGTGGTAGGGTTGATTGTTACTATTAAATATTCTTGAATATGTACTCTGGAGCTATGGGGCAAAAATGTCAGTTTAAGGGAGAGTATAAAAAGAACAAAAACGCAGGCTGAGAGCAGCAGAGCCTGTCCTAATAGCATGTAAAGTTTTTCATCCCAATATTACCATGGACGGAAAAACATTTTTGCACAATGCAAGAAAACACCACCTGTGCCATGAGCCTAAAGCAAGTTGCAGGGGTGAGATTCATGTGGGAGGCACTAAAAGAATTTCCAATAAAGTCCCCGACAATTAGGTTCTAGCATTTTTCTGCAGGTGTAAAAAGACCAAGGGATAGGCTGCTGCATGTGCCATGAGCAAAAGGCTACATCAAACACTTTACAAAGAGTAGCTCTTAAAAGTCACAAGAGAAGAAAAACATTTCTATCAGTAAAGCTCTCAAAAAGGCCCCTTGTCGTCCAATAAAAATACCTTGAAAATGAACAATGTGCTGCACAAACCTACAAGGATTTGTCAGGAGCATTCAAACTGAGAAAAAATGAATTCTAAAATTCTGTAAACAAAACTGTGGAGTATGAGAACAGAACACATGTCCCGATAACTCCTGACTAATGAGAGCATACTTGCGGAAGAAAATTTCTTTGGCTACTTAAAAACAAATTACCCAACAAAAAGGCTTTTGGATGAGTTTTCATTTCCCCCCCTTCCAGCTACATAATAATGTGTTCATTTGGTGCAGATGAAGTACAGGTATGGCATCTGTTATCCGGAAAACCGTTATCGAGATCCAAATTATGGAAATACCATCTCCCATAGATTCCATTTTATCCGAATAATGCTAAATGTTTTAAATGATTTCCTTTTTCTCTGTAATATTAAAACAGTACCTTGTACTTGATCCAAACCAAGATAGAATTAATCTTAGTTGGAAGCAAAACTGTTGGGTTTATTTGATGTCTTAATGATTTTCTATTAGACTTAAGATATGACGATTCAAATTAAGGAAAGATCCATTATCCGGAAACCCGGATAACAGGTCCCATACCTGTAAAATGAGGTACCTATGGATGAAGTACCAGATATTTATCAGGCAAAGCTTAGACACAAAGCATATATAAGCAGATTTAGTTAAATATTTAAATATAGTGCTGTGAAGACAAGAATGGGCTTCACAAGAGCAGCTATTTACATATTTATTCAATGGCAGTGGTTGCTGGAATCACTTTGGAATGCCTCAGTGAGCAGTGTAGGCCATGAGTGTGCATGAGTTTGTGGCAGGATACAGCTCAGTTGTGTAACTTACTACAACAAGCATGCTGGCAAAATTAGCCCCTCGTTCTAATCTGCATTCTAAGATAATGTTGATTGGGCCACCTTGTTTTTCTTGAGCAGACTACAGTGGTCAAAATGTCAAGATGCATGAGGTTTATTTGCTGGTTTCACATGCATTCCCTACTCTTCCATGGAAAGAAACGCCTGCAGTGAAGGGTACATGTGTATTATGTGCGAATTTTAAGCCCTGGTCTCCAGGAGGAAAGCCTGTTGAACAGGAAAGGAAAGTCCTGCTTTGTACCGTATGTGTTTGCAGGCAGCAGAAGCCAGTCTTGTTTAGTTATGAAATTCTGTGGATTACCTTTCAAAAGATTTCACAGGCAAAACTACTACCTAGAGGCTTCTTTCCCACTGGTGCAAAACAGAGCTTCTGAGCTGCCTATATCTGGTATTATGCAGGACTTCCCGCTGTCTCTGAAGAAATCACCACTGGAAAGAACCCAGACAACCTGTAGCATACAAAACAGACAACCTCTCATTAGTTCTTACACATATGTCTGCCAGTAACAGGGCTTTTGGATGCCTGGGAGTTTACAGTAGCGATGCTAATAGCTCAAACTACAATTCAAAACTCTTAACTACACAATGCTCAAGAGATCACCAAGCTGCACACATCCTGCAATGTAAAAATACCCAACAGCTACACAGATAAAAGTATTTAAATGAGCAGGAACTGTGGCACCCTCCCAAAACCAATATGTCTTTAAAGAAAGCATGACTAAACACCATTTGCTTATTTACCCAGGATTGCTAAACAAAGATGAGCTGATTTTAGGGAAGATATGGACATGTTTCATCCTGCCTTAATCCTACACATATAAGTTGGATCTCTAAAACCAAAGGATTTCAATAGTCTTACCGTAAAGAATCCTGCCCTATGGTCTTAAAAAACTGATCTTCAATCAACCTACTTTTTTTCTTGTTTCTATTTTGAGATGGATATCAGCAGAACTATGTTTTTTTATATACTCATTGTCATACCTTGTTATGGATAAAGAGTGGAGGCCTAATAAACTGCGGGCCTAAAACAGGGGTCCTCAAATAAAGGGGCCAGGTTGAATTATTATAACGTATTTCTATAGCACCAACGTATACAGAAGGTGAGGAAGGCTCTGTGCAGAAAGAGCTTACAATCTAAAGGGAATGATACACTAGGTGTGGGAGTGGGCAAGAACAGAGTTAAGTGGGTGGAAGTATATAGTATTTTCACGTGATAAACCGTGAGATGACTTTTTCTCTCCAAATTGAACCTAGCTCAAAGCCTGAAAAAACACTTGCCTTCAGTCACTCACCAAGGCAAAAGATAACAGCAGAAAGTTGCCAAAAACAAAACAAATCCCACAAACAACAGTGCAAGGTCCAAGACCAATGAAAAGTTAATAAAGCAGCAACTCAAGTCATTAGAGGCTATGCTCATAGTCTTGAGTATAAATAAAGACTGTACAGCAGCAGCATGCAAATAAATACTTACTAAATAGATGGAATGTTAAAACTGCGGGGTAAAAAGAAGACAAAGTAACAATAATAACCTATGTGATAAATCAATGATTTTAATTTTATTTATAAATGTCATTCTAACTAAAAGCAGTGTTTTTTACGTCCCTTCTCTGGTCCTTTCATTTGAATAAATATAGCAGTCAGTTCTCCTCCAGGTCTATTAATCATCTGGCTTTTGCTTTTGTTACAGAATTCAGAACCAGCAGTGCAGAGAATCAGTTTCAAGATACTGCTTTGAATCACAAACACATTCACAAACAACGTATAACAAAATAACCAAATTGAATTTTGTAACCAATGTATACTGGAAAGAATTATATTTTTTTCATTATGCAAAAATGCTGCTTTTGAGTGTAGATCCCCTTAAAGTTTCAACTTTAAATCAACTTTTAATATGTACATAGAGTGGCAATTTGCAATGGATTTTCATTTTTGATTATTTGCGGTCTGCGCTTGCTGGAAAGAGTCAGAAAAGGGCAAATTAAAACTATAAAAGAAATAAACAGCCAAATTGAAAGGATGCTTAGTATTGATCACTCAATCCATTCTAACATACTAAAAGTTAAAGGAACAGTAACATCAAAATTTTTTACAAAAAAATTCGTTAGAAAACAACGAAATAAAAACACAAAGACAAATTAAAATTTCAAATAGAAAAGCCTTTATTAAGAAATAACTTACAGAAACTCCACTTCCTGTCCTGTTCAGAAAAGGCGACATGGCGATAATCCATTCTGCTGGGCTCGATTTCTCTTCCCTGGATATTCACTGACAGCACGTAGATCTCCTTCTCTTCATCGTCCCCTCACTGCGCTCTTCTGCCGGGGAAGTAACTTCTTTCAATATGCCCAAGTGCTGGCGATTCCCTTGCTTTAGCGGAGAGGAAGATTGCCTGCAGCAGCACTCGGTACCAGGTTTATTCATTTTCTACAAGGGAGCACACATGACAACAGGCAACAGGCTGCTCGCTGGAGACAGAAGAGGCGGGCTTAGAACCGGGTTTATTCTTCATTTCCTACAAGGGAGGCATGACTGGCAAGGTGGGTTTAGCCAGAGGGACGTGGGGACTTTGAGCCTAGGGCACTATGGAAGGGTCCCATCAGCTGAGGCTTTTCCCTGTCTGTTTTCGCTGCTTCTATGAGATACACGGTTCAGACTGCATTAGTCGCCACTAAGTTATTGCCCTTGCAGTGCAGCACAAGCAACTCTCTAGATCTTGTGTTGACTGTTGCAGGGAACACTGCTCTTCCTCCCACGCTGCCATTTCCCCATCGGCTCCCTATTCGCCCGTGTCCTGTTGCAGCCAAGTCCAGTGTATCGGCCAGCGGCAGTCATGTGCGCTCCCTTGTAGAAAATGAAGCTTTAACCCAGGTACTGAGCGCTGCGGCAGGCAGTTCGCCAGCCCGCCTCTTCTGTCTCCAGCGAGCAGCCTGTTGTCATGTGCGCTCCCTTGTAGAAAATGAGGAATAAACCTGGTACCGAGTGCTGCCGCAGGCAATCTTCCTCTCCGCTAAAGCAAGGGAATTGCCTGTCTCTCCCGCCAGCACTTGGGCATATTGAAAGAAGAGCGCAGTGAGGGGACGATGAAGAGAAGGAGATCTACGTGCGGTCAGTGAATATCCAGGGAGGAGAAATCGAGCCCAGCAGAATGGATGATCGCCATGTCGCCTTTTCTGAACAGGACAGGACGTGGAGTTTCTGTAAGTTATTTCTTAATAAAGGCCTTTCTATTTGAAATTTTAATTTGTCTTGGTGTTTTTATTTCGTTGATTTCTAACGAATTTTACTGTTCCTTTAACTTGATGGTGAACCATCCTTTTAAGATTTTGATTTTACTATAATGTTGCTAACATCAATGACAAACAAGAATAAAAAAAAACTATTTTTTACTCTCCATCTTCACAAACCCTATAACAAAAGTTCTAAGTTTAAATGTCCATTACAATAAATGAAATCGATATTTTTTAGTCAGGATTATGGTTTGTTTTACTCCCTTAAAATGAAAATCTACAATACTCCTTGCTCATAGTCAGAGACCTAAAAAAATTCCAAATGAGCAGCAATGACAACAGAGGCAGAGACAGAGACATAAACAACCATGTAACTAAGAAACCATTTTTTAAACTATGGGATATGTCCTACACAAGGGTGTCTCTTGCCAAAACATATATCACAAAGTACTATTCACATACAGCATGCCAAGAACATAGAAATGTACTTTAAAGGGGAGGTTAAGCATCAATTTAACAATTAGAATATCATAGAATGGTCAATTCTAAGCAGCTTTTTCAATTGGTCCTCTATTTTTTGTAGTTGTTTTTTTTTATGATTTGCTTTTCACTTCTGACTCTTTCCAGCTTTAAATGGGGGTCACTGACCACCTTTAAAAACAAATGCACTGTAAGGCTACAAATGTATTTTTATTGTATTTTTTTTTTATTGCTCATCTTTTTATTCAGGTACTCTCCTATTCATATTCCAGTCTCTTAGTCAAATCAATGAATAGTTGCTAGGATCATTTAGACCCTAGCAACTAGATGGCTGAAATTGAATTGCAAACTGGAGAGCTGCTGAACTAAAACCTAAATGACCTAAAGAAAAAAATTCAATAAAGTTACAAAAAATGAAACCCAACTGCAAATTGTCTCAATATATCTCCCTCTACATCATACCAAAAGTTAACTCAAAGGTGACCAATCCCTTTAATGATTATTGAAGGGGAAATTTAAAGGAAAAGAAAAGCAGTATAATTGTCCATTACAGTAATAAAAATACTATGATAAAAAAACATATTGTGGTATTACAGTAGCAGCAGTACTCCAGTAGGTGTTTAATAAGTATACAGAACTGTTTAAGAGGAAGCTTTCAATTAAATCTATTAATCAACATGCAGTCCAGTCCCAAATGACCCAGCACCATCTGTCCACATCCCCCCCCCCCCCCCCCCCCCATTACATTGGTGAAGACAGCAGGCGCACTTATCTGTGCAGACAGCAGGGCTTTCCAGCTAGATCATGCCCAACAAATGGTGCCTTTAAAAAAAAACAAACGACAAAGCACATGTGGTTGCAAATAACCATTTATATGCTGTATTCCACACATCCCAACTGCTTTCTCTCTTTCTCTGTGCCTTCCCATTTATGGCCGATAATGTAACAGTAATTGCAAATGTCTTCTCTACATTAGTGAATTCAAAGGCAGAACAAGAAATCAAGCCAAAGAAAAGAAAGCAAGAGAAGTATAAAAATACAGGCAGTTCTTGACAAAGCTAAAAGGTTAGACAGGGTCAGTGGTCACTTAGATAAGAATATAATCAGCCATTGCTCTCTTCTCCTATCCATACAACAGCAGAGAACAAACAGGGTTTTTATTTTTGTACACAAGTCCAACCCTACAAAGTTGTTACTTATCCAACCATTCCCTGCAGTGGGGTGCTACTCCCAAAAATGTTCAAAATATACATCAATGCAGGGATGGGATCAGTTATCCAGAAACCCATTATTCAGAACGCTCCATATTAAGACTCCACAGACTCCATTATAATGAAATAATCCGATTAAAAAAAAAAAATATATATATATATATATATATATATTATTTACTTTCTGTAATAATAAAACAGTACCGTGTACTTGATCCAAACTAAGATATAATGAATCCTTATTGGAGCCTATTGGGTTTATTTAATGTTTACATGATTAACCTATGAAGATCCAAATTAAGGAAAGATCTGTTAACTGGGAAAACCCCAGGTCCTGAGCATTCTGCATAACAAGTCTGTACTAGAATGCAGGGCAGTTTCACTAGAACAGTATAAAACTGCACACAACAAGTAGTGTGAAAAGAGCAGGACACATGGAGAAGGGGGGGAGGAGGGAATCACACATTGTATATGTCAGAGACCCTTTTCATACACAGCTTTTAGCACAAACTGTCAGGGAGACAGAAGAGGCAGTGCAGAACGTTTCCTAAAACAACCTACAGAGAGGTAAACATTTGGGAGGGAAGGAAAAAGCTACAGGGGAAAATGTACCTCCACCTCTGATGGGCAAACAAGCAACAACATCAGAAAGTTTCCCTAGTTACAGCTAATTGTACTAGACAAGCACCAAAAAAAAGAAGACTAATGAAGAGCACATTACTGTAACACTGCAAACTTGTATCCCCAGCACAATCTCTTTGGAAATGAAACTGTCAATTACTATGTGTGCTGAAGCAGGGCAGCGGGTGAACTCGTCCCAGCAGCAGACCAGGGCTTTTGTTGCAGAGGGCAATGGGAATTCTGCATGGAGTATAACAATAGGCTTTGTTGGACATTAGCAGTCCTAATAGCCACAATGACTAGCACTGCTCTTATCTGCCAGTGTGCCATGGCTGTACCCAGGCTGATTGTTGGAAAAAAAAAAAAGACAGTGAAAAATGACAGTGAGAAAGATTTTCTTACCAATTACAATTTTATTTAGAGTCACAAGCCTTTAGTACTTTAGCTCCCTGTTACTGCACCTGCAACAGGGATTGTCAAGGAGAGTCCCTAAACTGCTTATTTAACAAGTCCCAGCAGCCCCTGATGAGCAGTGCTGCAGCTGGAAGGCCACAGGCTGGAGAATATTAAGCAGAGTCCCTAAAACTGCTTATTTAACTACAAGTCCCAGCAGCCCCTGATGAGCACTGCTGCAGCTGGAAGGCCACAGGCTGGAGAAATATGCAACAAGGGATTGTTAAGCAGAGTCCCTAAAACTGCTTATTTAACTACAAGTCCCAGCAGCCCCTGATGAGCACTGCTGCAGCTGGAAGGCCACAGGCTGGAGAAATATGCAACAAGGGAGCGTAAGCATATATAAAATGTACATTTGCCATTCAGTGTGTATTAAACTTTGGCATTCATCAGGAGATACACACAAACCCAACAGCACAGGGGCAAGAGAAGGCAATGTGGCCCTGGTGAAACTGCTTAGCCTGCTATTGGCTTAATCCACCGCCATTAACCAATGGGAGGCCGAGCAGATTGTTTAGCAATGAGACCCTATGGCACAGGCAGCTTTCTCAATACTGCATTGTCGCTCGCAGAACACTTTTAGAGAGAAATCATAATTCTAGCGTTGAAATAAGAAACCCTGTTAATGAGGTAGCTGCAGAACTACATATACCAGCGGCCTACGGCCTGCAGAAGTGGCGGCAGGATGCTGGAAGTTGTAGTTCTAAAAACTGAAGAGCCTCACGCTGCGTGCAGAATACCAGGAGCAGTATAATGTATCCCAGTGTGTATCAGCCTCGCACAAGGAGGAGCCCAGTACCAGCCCGTCACTCCCCTAAGTGTGAATGGAAGACCATGGCAACGCCGACTACTCTGCCTACTGCTTTTCACTAACCTGACAGCTCTCCGCCAGCCTAATATAACGGTGTCAACGTCGCTCCCCGGAGCTTCTGTGTGCTTCTCCTCTCTCTCATTCACACGCCGGCTCGGATCCGTGCGCGTCCCACCCCCTCACACTGCCAAGGTTTGATGGTAGGCAGGTTCTTTTTGGTCACGTGTCCGTCCGCGTTCCCGATTCGCAGGCACCGGGATGAAGGCAGAGAGGAGGTGCGCCAGCCGTGGGGCGTGGCTAAAATAAAAAGGGCGGTATTATCGTAAACCCAATCGGCGTAAACCATTGAATAGTAGCGCCAAAATAAATCGAAGAAATAGAGCTGAAGCTGAACCCGGAGCAATCAGCACGGTGTCCCACTGCTGCGATAATAGCGAATGAGCTGAAAATAAAGCAAGTCCAAAATTAAAGTTAAGTTGAAGTGCTGGGATAGTACTGGGTGTGTTATAAATAATTTGTAGACGGATCTGTGTGGAATATTGCCAAATGATTTCGTAGTCTAGTTTGCCCCTTCCATAAATAACCTTCTAAACAGGAAAGCTAGCTTGGGCTCAGCAAATGGAGCGCATTTAGGTGGCAGTAACCCATAGCAACCCATTTTATGGCTGGCTTTTTTCATCCAGCTGCAAGTAGAACAATGAAAGAAACAATTTGATTGGTTGCCATGGGTTACTGCGCAGGGCAAATTTGTACAGTGTTCATAAATGACCCACAGTGAGGGGCTATTTTCTAGGCCTGAACAAGATCCATTCAGTCAGATCCCGGCCAAGCCACTGACCCGATCACCTCAGCGGGTCTGGACTGAGAATTAAAATAGGCCCTGGCATTTCAGGTACACAGAGGCCCAATCAGCCCACATAGAGGCCCAAACAGTCCCCACCAGCCCACTAAATACTGACTTTCTATGGGACCTTATAGCAGCCCCTCAGTCATTTGCCAGAACCCACATATTGCCAGTCCGTGCCTGCACCTCACCCCCTTCTGCAAAGGCACACGCATGTGCTCTGTGACCAGGGTCGATCCGGGCCCCTACCCCTCCCCAAGGCACTCACCGTTTCAGTGCTGGAGAGGGTCGGGGACAGACCTCGACGCTACTGCTGTAGCTCTCTCTGCACTAGAAGAGACGAATTTCCAGTTTGAAAAACGGAAATTCGTCCCTTTGTTACCAGGAGCAGCATTTTTGCCACCCCTGGCAACCAGGGGGGCGCTGCTGCCTGAGGTGAGTGGCTCAACTATGACCCCTGTCTATGACAAAGTGCAGGGAGGGAGCAGAGCCCTCCAATGTGAAATACATGTAATGCTATTTCAATTCTGCAGAGATGAAAAACCTTTAAAGGCGATGAAAAGGCTAAAAGTAAGTCATGTTATCAGAAAGATATGTATAAAAAAGTCTATATAAATACACCAGTAAACCCTCAACGTAATGCTGCTCTGAGTCCTCTGTCAAAAGAAACAGCATTTCTTTCCTTCTATTGTATACACATGGGCTTCTGTATCAGAGTGTATCAGCCCCTCCAGGGCTAGGGCTTGAGCATGCTTAGTTTACACTTCTCTCCCCCTCCCTGCTGTAATCTGAGCCCAGAGCTATGAGTGAGCAGGGAGAGACTCAGGCAGGAAGTGATGTCACACCAAGCTACTGTGGCAGCTGCCATCCTCATCAAACACAGAGCATCTAGAGCTGGTTACTCAGTTATGGTAAAGCATTCTGCAGAATAAATATAGTGTTCTAGTTTGCACTAGTGTGGCTAATCTATTGGCAATAAACTGTATTGGCAGCTTTCCCTCTCCTTTAGGGTTGAACTCCACGGGCAAATTCGGCGCGATCTGATGCGCTGCGCAAGAGCACAGGCTTCACGTCGGATGCAATGGAAATAAAGTAAATAATAGCGTTGTCGGAGAGTGTTGCAGCTTTGATCCAACGCAACATGACTGTCTGATGCAGACACTGCTCGCTGCGTCGGTTTTGTCGGATCAGCGCTGCAACTTGCTCCGACATTTCCATTATTTTCGTTGCATCTGACGTGACTCCTGTGTTTTTGCGCAGCGCGTCGGATCTTTCAGAATTCGCCTGTGGAGTTCTACCCTTAAACTTATATTTGAAGCTGGAACCTCACCCAAATTATTATATATAAAAACCAACATATTCTGCAGTGCTGTACAATAGATTGTGCATCTGATCTTCTTTCTTTAACCAGGAGCCTGACTGCACTTTAAATGTGGCTTACATATGTCACTGAATGCAGCTAAAATATTACAGAAGTCTCACATTTCTATAATGTGAAATGATCTCACTGATTTATTTATAAGAGGTAAATTAGCAGAATGACAAACACTGCACTGTACTCCCTATACCTGTTAGGAGCGATAAAGAGGACTGCTTTGCAAATCCATGGCAGAGGATCACAATGTTTGTCATTCATTTGCACTAGATTAAATGTTCTCTGTGTGGTTGGTCCTGTGTTCTGAAACATCCACATTTGATCAAGCATGGAGGACAAGTACTTGAAACTGTCAGTTACTTTTCAGATTCAAAAGGCATATCTCATGTTAGTCTTCTGTGGAACTGCTGCTACTCATGTTAGGGGAAATATCCATCAGTTGACTACGAATTCTTAGAGTTCCAGTACACTTGTGTAGCCTTTGCCTGATACTTGACTATATTTATTTTCTGCTGGGACATTCAGGCTTACACTTGGCATTATACCATGTAACCATTAATTATCTATAATATGAATTATATAATTACAAGCAGACATTGTGGCAGGAACCCTGATCCTTATTAGTTCCAAGAGCCATCTGCCTCTGTCCACAGACCTCTTCTAACCACTACAGGGCCATGAAAAATATATCTAGCTCTGCTGACCCGGGGATTTTTCTTCATGTTCATTCACACCTCATTGCCAAGGATTCCTTGGGCTATGCTTAGTTATATTTGGCACATACAACTGTGTATGTGCAGTGGGTAACTTTGGCTCCAAATGAATGGGGATCCAGGCTTACTTGAAAGTCATGACTGCCGGACTACTAGTTGTTTTTTTTTTTTAATCACACTTTTGTCCATTGAAGAATGCATTGCAATTGGAATTGTCCTTCGCTTGGCTCCTCCTGCAGTTCCAGTAATGCAAATGCTTCTGTGAATCCAACCCCCAATGGAAATTCCTTTCAGATGGGGGTACTAACAAATGAGTAGCCACTAGTACCCTCTCTGATATTCTGGTAACCTGATATCCTTCATGGACTTTACAGATATTCCTTAGTATTCCCTCTCAGCACACTGTATAGAGCACTAGTAAGTTCCCATCTAGTATATACTGTACAGTTTTGGCCTCCAGTGCTCAGTGCTGGGTGTTATTGAATTAGAGAGGGTACAGAGAAGGGCAACTAAGCTGGTAAAAGGAATGGAAAATCTTAGCTATGAAGAAAGACTGGCCAAGTTGGGATGTTCACACTGGAGAAGAGGCGCTTAAGGGGTGATATGATAAATATGTATAAATATATAAGGGGATCTTATAATAATCTCTCAATGCTTTATGTACCAGTAGGTTTTTCCAGCTTGCTTTCACCCACTCCGATTAGGAGTTTCTGCCTAAATATTCGGAAGGGTTTTTTACAGTGAGAGCTGTGAAGATGTGGCATTCTGGGCTGATACATTAGATAGCTTTTAAGAAGGGGTTGGATGGAATAAGTATGGGAGATAGCTGATAGTACATGTTGATCCAGGGACTGATCCTTTTGGAGTAAGGAAGGATTTTTTTCCCCCTATGAGGCAAATTGGAGAGGCTTCAAATTGGTTTTGTGCCTTCCTCTGGCTCCTCTGACTAGCAGTTAGGCAGGTTATATGTAGACTTAAACGATTGAACTTGATCATGAACGTTGATCATTAACTTACTATGCAACTATGGTCAGGGACTGGCTTTTAAATGTTACCTAGAAATTGTTTCCTTGGGCATTTGCTCTTATTGACTGCACGCCCTACTTTAAAGGGCCAGTAATATCAGTTTAAAAAATAATAATAATAATTGTTAGTATTCATCAAAAAATAAACACAAACACAAATTAAACTTTTAAATTGCAAAGCCTTTATTAAAAAATAACTTATTGAAACTCCACTTCCGCTCCTCTTCAGAAAAGGCGACAGGGCAACCATCCATTCTGTGCCAGTTGATTTCTCCTCCCTGGCTATGTCTCCTGGCCGCCCTATGTCTGGCGTTCTCTGCTCTGCCAGCAAGATTGTGGCAGCATTGCCTCTCCAGCCTGATCCCTCCTCCTGCTATAGCCTCGCAGCCCAGAGACCAGGGAAGGACCACCTCATCCACACTCAGGGGAGGGGGGCACAGTTCCAGTCGCACTTCCAGCGCCCAGTCAGGGACACAATGTACAATCTTTAGCTCCCCTTTTTTGCTGTGCAAGAGACAGAGGGAGATCCCTTGAGCGAAAATCCAAGGAAACAGCTCCCAGCAGTGGCAAGCACCACAGCCAGCTTTTTCTTCTCCTCCAGGCACTTCTAGATGCAACAGTACTGGCACTGGCTGTGGTGGTGCTGGTCTATGGGGCAGTTGCAGTTGGCATGATACCGGTGTACATTGGTCCCTGCACACCATGCACTCGATGTGCTGCTGACTGCCTGAGCCCTGCTGCCCCGTTTCCAGCTGCACCCAGGGTGATGGAGGTCCCGGCTGACTGGGGGTCTGCGGCATGTGGGGAGCAGTGGAGAACACTTGTTGTTGCTCCCAGGCGCTGCCACCTGAAGTGAAGCAAACTCCTCAAGAGGGAGAAGCTGACTATGCACTGTGAAATAATGACTATGCACCGTGTATGGCAATGTATCTGGCTGCAAGGACAGAGAAGATGGGGAAACAATAAAAGAGAACACAAATAAAGAAAGCCTTTCCCGCTGAGTCCTGTCGCTCTTCCTTCTCACTGATCTCCTTTCCTTTAAAAAAAAAAAAAAAAAAAAACGGTCTGGGATGCGGCGGAGAGGAGAGAGCTCTTGGCTACATTCTGGGTCACTGCTGCTTCCTCCTTCGCTTCTCCACTCCACCTCAGGCTGCCGGTTTCCCGTTTGTACAGTAAACCTTAGTGGGTGCCTGAGAATGTGTAGCTACGTACAGACCAGGGCACAGTGAAGTCGTTCTCCTTCCAGTCCTACCTTGTCCAGTTCACTTCAGGCGGCAGCGCCTGGGAGCAACAACAAGCGCTCTCATACGATGGATCTTTGCCCTGTCGCCTTTACTGAAGAGAAGCGGAAGTGGAGTTTCAGTAAGTTGTTTTTTAATAAAGATTTTGCAATTTAAAAGTTTAATTTGTGTTGGTGTTTATTTTTCGATATATACTAACGAATTAAAAAAAAAAATATTTGATGTTACTGGTCCTTTAAAGCTTGTCACCTCGCGATTAATCGACTCTTCTTCTGGGCGATGATCTCCCCGAACTGCCTTCCCGTGCTGGCTTGAGTGAAAAGTCGCCAGCAGCATGGCACTCCCTGCGCTTTGTTTTCCGAAGTTTTCGGCCAGACGTAGATCGGGGAAGCCCGTCGGAGGGCCCCATACACAGGCCAATACGTTACTGACACAGTCTGTCGGCAGCTTTTATTGGCCTGTGTATGGCCACCTTTAGTCATGTAGATGATTGCCTCTAAATAGATGAGCAAGAACAAATAAACTGCAAGTAAATGTTCTTCTAGAGTAATTGCACCAACAATCCAGATTAATAAATCATCCTTTATTTATTGGAGATAAATATTTCATGGTCAGATTTCTCTAGCTTCATTCCATTAGAAAGGGAAATATAAAATAATCCATCCAATGAAATTAAGGGTAAGTATCCAAGGGAGATCTATAAAGAAATTCATGTCTTCCCTCACATGGCTCACACTCAAGCAGTCTGTCTGTGTTGAAGTGGAGATCAAACACCTATTAAAGGGCCTGTAGAGCCTCAAAATATTGTGTTTATATTTCCCGGCAGTTATTTATTTTAGTAAATGGAGAAAATTCCGTTACACATTTCTATAAATAACTTGATGGATCAGATATCATTTACCCATTAGTTCACACACTAAAGCTGCAGACTGTACTGCTATTAAACACATTCTCCTGTACCAGGTCCTGTCCCATTCCATGTTTCACTTGTGAAGTCAGTGAGAATTCAGCTGTGGGATTCCATCTGTTCCCGTTCTGTAACCTGATCCTAAACCAAACACTTGATATATGTCCTGTTATTAAACACAATTATATCAGTGCTGTATCCTACGGCACCTGCCCTAAAACTTCCAAATGGAAAATCAGTATGTTGAACAAAGCGAATAGAAACCTGGAACTGCTGAAGGTTAGAGCAGAACTGGCAGTAGTACTGGGCTCCCAGCATCACCCCATTGGGTAGATACATTGACTAAGTCTTTGTAAGTATGAGACCTGCTATCCTGAAACCAGTTATGTGCAAGTCCTGTAATATGATGGACATGGATGGATAATATGTGTCTGTAGAAGACATGCAGGAGTTAAAGAGAGGCAGCAATTGGGTCAGTATGAGGTGTAATCCTGCTTCAGGCAGCTCTGCTGGGATTAAACTAAAACATGGGGGTAGCTATGCCTGCGGCCCTCCAGCTTTATGGATTACATTTGCCCAGCGTAATTCCACAAAAGTTCTCTAGTGAACTGTTTTGATTTTTTTGTTTTACAAGTTTTATTAAAATGTACATAAACACGCCAGTTTTTAACAGAAGTTCAGTGTTGGATTAAGAAAGAAACTAACACAGTTTAGGGTGTATAGTATCCAGGAAAAATGACACACCAGATAAATTTTGGTGACAACACCTAAACTGTTTCTAAAGCTGGCCATACACGGGCAGATAAAGTTGCCGATACCCGTAGTTTAGACCAATTTGACAGCTTATCTGCCTGTGTATGGGGGCTTCCGACTGGTCTTCCCGACTGATATCTGGGCACAATATCGATCAGGAAGGTCGGATTTTATTCCGACTGACCCGTCAGAAGTCCATTGCACTTCTCATAGGGCCGAACGTTCGGATTACCCAGATATAACCATGCCAGTTAGTGGCATATCGGAGAAAGATCCGCAAAGATCAGCAGATCTTTGCATCTATGGGCAGCTTAAGGCTAAGGTAAGAAAACGAAATTAAACCAAACGTATCAATGCTCAGCGCCATGCTTTAGTCCTCTTACACATGGGCGATTTCACCTGCGTTTCCCCTGTGTTCCGTTCAGCCGCAGGGGAGAAAATTCCCTAGTAACCATGCAATTATTTGAATAAGAGACTGGACTATAAATAGAAGAGGACCTGAATAGAAGGATTAAAGGAAATGTCAACCCAAAAAAATGTTTTTGCCTAATAAAGGAAAACACAATTCTAAGCAACTTATTTATCCAGGTTGTGATATACAGTATCTAGTATAATTCATTGAAAGGCAACTGGACATTTAGAGCTTTCTTGAAAATATTTCACCACTCATCCGAGTGGAATTCCCCAGCATTTCAACCCTTGAGGGTATTAAAGTCACAGACTTCCAATCACAATGGTTCCATTGAACTTCAGTAAGGGTAAAGCCACACGGAGAGATTTCGTGGAGATTCGTCACCTGGCAACTAATCGCCGCAACGAATTTCCCCGAATAGCTTGGTAGTGCACACCCGCTACACGTAAAGGCGCCTGGCGACGCGATTTTAAAAGTCACTCAAAATTGCCCCGCCAGGGTTAGGGTTAGGGTTAGATTCATTTGCATTTCCAGCAAATGAATCTTAGTTGTGGCATAGTTTTATATTAAATGTGTTTTATGTACAATTGATAAGCTGCTTCCTTGCATAGACTATTCCATTGACGGTACACTTGGCTAGCTACAACCCTGTGTGAATACCATGGTTGTACATGGGACCTGTTATCCAGAATCCTCCAGACCTGCGTTTTGTTTTCTGCATAAGGGATCTTTCCTTATTTGGAACTCCAAACATTAAGAGGTAGATTTATTAAGGGTCGAACTGAAAATTCAAATTTTCATTTTTTTTTTAATAGTCAAAACTCTCAAATTCAAATTGTGAATTATCCAGAGTTGGTTTTGAGATTTAGCACACTCCATTTATGAACTGACCATTTATGAATTCAAATTCGACTATTCAGCACCTGAAACATGCAGAGCTCATATATAATTCAATGGGCGAATCGGCAAAATCCAAAAAATAGACACCGACGCTGGTGTCCAAAAATGGTCGGCGGCATCCGTTTTTTTCAACGCTGGCAATTTTGCCAGCGTTTCGCGAAAATTTGCTGCAATTTCGTCGAAGGCGAATAAATTCACCCATCACTACCAATGACCAATTTGGACATGTTAGTTCAAGTGACATTCAAGTTTTTTTCAATTAGAGTTTTCAAGTCGGTAAAATTTGGGCAAGTTGAAGGTATTCGATTTTCTTATTAAATAACCCCCGATCGAATTTCGAGTATATTCAAATATACTTAAAGGGATTCTGTCATGGGAAAACATGTTTTTTTTCAAAACACATCAGTTAATAGTGCTGCTCCAGTAGACTTCTGCACTGAAATCCATTCCTCAAAAGAGCAAACAGATTTTTTTATATTCAGTTTTGAAATCTGATATGGGGGTAGCCATTTTGTCAATTTCCCAGCTGCCCCTGGTCATGTGACTTGTGCCAGCTCTTTAGGAGGGAAATGCTTGCACAAGTCCCATGACTTGGGGCAGCTGGGAAATTGACAAAATGTCTAGCCCCATGTCAGATCTCAAAATGAAATATAAAAAAAATCTATTTTCTCTTTTGAGAAATGGATTTCAGTGCAGAATTCTTCTGGAACAGCAACATTTTTCCCATGACAGGATATATATATATATACTCATTACACAAGGAAAACATTTAAAATAAAGGTTCATACCTGGTAGAAATAATATGCATGCACAAGGTGTATGGCTCTTATACCTACATTCAGTAACTTAGTTCTATTGCACAGCTACATGGTTCTAACTGCTAATAGAATTAACCCATAAGAAATGGGTCACAATATTTAAGCAATAGGATCAATCTTAATTTTAAATTCAAAATATGGTATAAAAAGCTGTTCTGGAGCACAGAAGTAGCACGTTGTATGCTTTCTTGTCCATTTATGGAAGCTAAGATGGAAAGTTCTTATCTAATGTATTCCCTGTTTTCTTGCTAACAGCAGATTATAATGAATATTATTCTAGTTTAAGATTACTTCCAGGACTTTGATTAGGCGGATCTGCAAGCCAATGTTCTTTCATTTCAGGGAATTTATTCCAGTAACGCAGGTAGAGAATGGCACATGAAGAATAATGGAAATGGAATAGTGGTTAGTTGGAAAGATGGGATAATGTGCATATTAACTAATTCTTTCTCTATTTGAGATTTAAGCCAGTTTTAAGGCCCAGTGTTTGCTCAGGTCACATTATAACTGAATTCAGAGCTTTATTTTCAGCAGGATTTGGGTGAATCCAAGAGCGTGGCTGAATTGAAGCCAAACCCTACTTCCAAGGTATTTTTACAAATGTCAGCAGATTTCCCAAATCTTACCCTAGCTGGACTCCAGCTGCTTCCCCAGCAAACACTATTCAGCTCCACTTTTTTAGAATGTACAGTATGTACAATATATGTGTATCTCCCTATCAGTCTTTAACATATATTATGAAATATATAGGAAATAATAAACCCCTTATTAAATTGCCTATTACTGTACAGTATACAGTCTTCTGCCTTGTGCTTTTCTATGGGAATGGAACTCTTCGGTGACTTCTAATATCTCTATGTTTTGCAGCAGGGGGTACATCATTTTTCCAACACCCAGGACTCACTGAATCATTTGTCATAAATTACTTCACTTATTATAACTGATGGCCACTATATTTTACAGGATATTCATGGCTCTTGGATAGATAAAATAATAGTTTTTTTGTGTGTAAGGTTATGGACTTATGACATTGGCTTAGCACAGCCAATAGCTTCATGGTTTATGAAATACCTAAAAGAATGATCTAACAGAACAGCTCTGACCTTCTGGTCCCTGGCTCAAGGGCTACTTTGCACCACTTTGTTTACATCACTCTGGAGATATTATTTGGCCATTTAAGTATCAGCTCAGTGATCTGACTATACAATCCATGGGCTGATTAGATGGAGCACTCTGAAGTGAGGAGTATATAACTTGTGGGTTAGCGGATGACCTGATGAATACAACCAAGAAGGTCTTTGTCCTTCCCAGGTCAGTGTTGAGGGAATAACACTATTAGATGATCAACCAAACTGACAGTTTTGGGGGGTCAATTCATATATATATGTGTGTCCAGCTTACGACTCCTGAATCCTTTTACTACTCTGTTCCTCTAAAGTAAATGACAGCCATGGAAAACTTGAAGCCTGCCAACATGTAAATATCCAGTCTATGCCAAATCAGATCAATTGCAGCCGACCATGTGTTTATATCTCGTGTAGTACAGCCAGTCCTTCTCTTTGGGTCACTTAGAATCTTAATGGGGCTTCCTTTGCCAAAAAGGGGGGGGCAGTACAGTATTATGATCTAGAACATCAGTTTCATAAAGACAACATCCGTTAATAACTGAGATAACTGTAAGAAGTTTTGCTCTTCACAGACGTTGTACTAAATACTGTACCTATATATAATATTTTAACAGAATATTTCTTTTGAATGAATCATTTTTAGTGGCCACAATTTCGGACCAAGTCAGGCCCTGTTGCTTTGTGTTATTCTTGCTTTGACCACTAGTACTATGTGATTTAAACTCCACAAGTGGTCTGGCAAATCGCTAGGCAAGGGCACAGGCAGCGCAAAAAGTAGGTTTTTGGGGAACTTCCCCACACAAACAATATTAGAATTAAAGAAAGCACCAGTAACAGGTGGAAGTCTTGGTTTTTGCCTTTTAGTTAATACATAAATACCTGCCTAATCAACGCAAACTCCATTGTTCCACCAACGCTTGGGATTTAAAAAAGAAAACGCCGCCATAGCAGGGCCAGAACCCCATAAAAGGCAAAGTAATCTGTATTCATCTTTGAAATTTAGCTTTATTTTATTTGAAATTATATTTACATTTAATAAATATTTAATAAAGATACTGTTTAGAACTGGTTCCACCAAAAATGTAGACTATGGGGGTTAACATAACATACGCACAATAGCTAACAAAAAGTCATGCAATTTCCCTCCCTTCCCCTAATTTGCAAATAAGGGGAAGGGAGAGAAATCGCATTACTTTTTGTTACAAAACAAGGAAGTAAAAAATATGCAAATTAGGATTCGGTTCGGTATTCGGCCAAATCTTTTGCAAAGGATTCAGGGATTCAGTTGAATCCAAAATAGTGGATTCATCCCTGAGCTTCACTCAAAACTTGGCAGATTAGCAATAGCTGTGTGTGCGGCTTTCCATATTGGATGAGAAATACCTGTACGGCACATAGAAAAATATTAAAGGAAAACTATACCCCCCGGACAACGTAGGTCTCTATAAAAAGATATTGCATAAAACAACTCATATGTAAAACCCTGCTTAATGTGAATAAACCATTTTCATAATAATATACTTTTTTAGTAGCATGTGCCATTGGGTAATCATAAATAGAAAATAGCCATTTTAAAAAATAAGGACAGCCTCCTGGGATCCAACGGTGCACACAAACATACCAAACAAACTATAAAGTTACATGAGCCAATTAACAGACAGAGTTGTGTCTTTTGCTTCCACACTTCTTCCTGTTACAGTTAGAGTTGAAATATTTCTGGTCAGGTGATTTCTGAGGCAGCACACAGACCATCATGAAATGGTGGTTCAAGGCAAGAGATGTAAAAGGGCAATATTTACTTAAATATATATACCAGGTAGGTAAGATTCTTTAATATGTCACTTAATTTGATATAAACTATCTGTTGCTCAAGTATTCATTTTTTTCCTTTAAGCCAAATGACTTCAGTGTCTAATACAGCCAATGCTATTCACTATTAAGGACAGTGATCCGTATCAGTTATCTGTATTGTTCTTAGGGTTGCCACCTTTTCTTGGAAAAAATACCAGCCTTCCTATATATTTATCTTTTTTTCCTATTAACAACATTGGGATGAACGATCAAAAATACCGGCCAGGCCAATAAAACCCCGGCCAGGTGGCAACCCTAATTGTGCTGTTGAAACTGTTCTGAGAACGGATTCATAGACTAAAAAGAATAAATATCCAGGTGTGACACTGATCTGAAAAAGGGCACTTTGTATTGTTCCCATACAGAATGGCTTAGGTATGTGCAATCCATATATTTATGGGAGTGCGGAGAGGGACCAGAGCACAATCATGTTAATATAGTTGCACTACGGGCCTAATAATGAAAGGTCATTAACTAGAAGTCTGTTTTATCTGCTGCAGGTAGAAACATTGCTAGCAGTCCAGTTTTCTGCTGGAACTTTCACTCTAATGATAGTCGGCAATTCAACAAACTAAGTAAAGTCTTCAGGATAGTCTGAAAGGCCAATGCAAAGCAAAAGTGAAACGGATCTGAAATTAGGGAAGAATCCACAATTCCTTGGACCTATGCAATAAATCATTCAGTGAAACGGTGTACAAAATATATCACACGAGTAATGTCTAAATCACTGGACCAGCCTGATACGGACAGACATGCCTCTGGTCTGGATCATCCCTTGTTTGGTCAGATTTCATTTGCAGCAGGAATCAGGTTACTGCCATTAAACACATGTTTTCCAAGGAATTAAGAATAAGAGCAACAATGCAAAAATAAAAAATCCACATAAGATCTAAATCTGTAGGAAATGAAAGCTTATTTATTTTATAATGTTAAAACTGGGATATTGTGACCCAATTAAATTGATAAGGACACTGCGTTCAGTGAGCATTCCTTTCTTAGTCAAGAGGGAGCTTCCATACTACTTGCCTTTCCAATATCCATTCCATTCGGCAGAACAGTATTGCAAATACAAGATGCTACTGACTATGCAGAATACCTGATCCAAGCAGGTACAGCGGTTACTCGTGTACAAATACTAATATACAGGTATGGGATACTTTATCCAGAAACCCATTATTCAGAAGGTTCCGAATTATGGAAAGGATGTCACCAATAGACTCTATTATAATGAAATAATCCAAATTTTTACAAATTTCCTTTTTTTCTGTAATAATAAAACAGCAGCTTGTACTTGATCCCATCTAAAATACAATGAATCCTAATCGGAAGCAAAACCAGCCTATTGGGTTTATTTAATGTTTACATGGTTTTCTAGTAAACTGAAGGTGTGAAGATGCAAATTACAGAAATATCCGTTATCTGGAAAGCCCTAGTTCCCGAGCATTCTGGATAACAGGTCCCATACCTGTATATATCTTGCAGACAATAAGATCTTAGATTGTCTCCCATTTCTTTTCTATTTTTTAATGTAGAGTGATCCCTCCCCTTCAAAGTAAGATTTCCTATAGTAATGCACAATGACTTCTCCTTCTTTTCTTCATAGTCGTATTTAAAGTCATATATATCACGTCTTGTGATCTCACAGACAATAAAGGACTTGCTGTTCTTATGGCAATGTCACATGAGCAATTGTAACACATTGAATTCCATGGGAAGTGATGTTGTTGCTCTGGGCAGAGACAAGTAACAGCAGTCAGTGTGTGACAATATAATTTGGCTTGTGTTATACATTCACATGAGATGTACAGTACCCAGTGTATAACTGCCGTATAAAGACTAGAATGACATGCACACAGAAACAAGCACAGATTTATATATATATTCATAAATATAGATTTATGTAAAATATCAGAATTCAGATGGCAAGCAAACTTTACTTTGGCAACCCTGACAGGAATTTGTTCTGAGTGTTACAGGCAGGGCCGCCATCAGGGGGCAGAGGGGTTCTCCCATACTGCACTTTGTGAAATAGCAGGGCCTCCCTTGACTGCGCCCATTTGTGCCGCCTCTTCCGTCCTGAATAGCTGAACAGCGGAAGTCCGAAAACGGAAAAAATCCCCTGGCCACCAATTTATTATTTTAATAATCTATAGGCCCTGCCACCATGTTTTTTTTGTTTTAAAAATATTCTCTGGGGCCCCATTTTTTTTAACTTGCAAGGGGGGCCCTGGTGCCACAGTTTATTACTTATAAGGGGGGTCCCTGACCATCAATAGCTTTTTATAACTTGTGTGTGTTACCTTTTTTAACTCTGATGTCTGTGTGGTGTTTTATCTGTGGTGTGGAGTGGGCGGGATCTGGGGTGGACAGGGCCCCATAAATGTTGTTGTACGGGGCCCTGTGATATCTAATGGCGGCACTGGTTACAGGTGCTCATTTTTAGCCTTCCTTGACAGTTCAGATATCATTAAAAGTAATGATCTATTATTGGGTTAATATTTTCTATGTCACAAGTAGGGATGCACCGAATCCAGGATTCGGTTCTGGATTTGGCCTTCTTCAGCAGGATTTGGATTCGGCCGAATCCTTCTGCCCAGCCAAACCGAACCCGAATTTGCATATTCAAATTAGGGTCAGGGATGGAAATTGCATGACTTTTTGTCACAAAACCAGGAAGTAAAAAATGTTTTCCCCTTCCCACCGGCCATTCGGCCAAATCCAAAATAGTGGATTCAGTGCATCCCTAGTCACAAATGTGTTATTTTCCTCTTGTCTTGTGTCCCCTAATTTCTATTACTATACAGGCTCAGTTTGCAGTTTCAGACTGTCGGGTTTATTTGTTCTGTGCAACTCTTATTTCTTGTACTTTTAGGCTGAGGTCACATGGGCCATATTCTCCCCCCACCCCAGTTTTCAGGCATTATATTTGTACCTAACTCTGCTGTTTTCTATTGATTGCATTGTCATTTCCACTTTAAACTTGGCTGGTGTTCGAGGCTGAACCCTTTGGTGAGTATGCAAGAAGGGGCGGAGGGGTGCAGATTGTTCTTTTTTATACTGACTACATCAGAAGAGACAATTCCAAGTATCACACTAGCCTTAAGGCTATGACACAAAGCAATATTTATTCCTACTATAGATATGTAATCCATGTTTGGTCATTTCTATATGGGACAGGACTGCAATTTATATCCTTTTATAATAAAAGCCATGACTATCCTGTAAAATATATCCTTACAATACACAAAAGCCATGAATATCTTGAAAACTAGTGTGACTAGTGATGTCATCAGTTATAAACAATGAGTAGTGATGTCATTTCTGTCACGTGACTCACTAAAACCTGTGTATTATCATAAATAAACTAGTTGCAAAATATCAGGATATTAGAAGTCACCTTGGAGTTCCATGACCTGTATAAAAACACTCGCCCCTTTGGCCTTGCTCTTTTATATGGTCATGAAACTCCTCTGTGACTTATAATATCTTTATATTTTCCAGTAGGGGCTACTTTACTCACTATATAATACACAAGAGCCATAAATATCCGGTAAATGATATCCTAATAAATGGTGCTTAGTGATGTCATTTCTGTCACAAAAACTTGTGTATTATAATAACGTAACCCCTGTTGCGAAATATGAGGATATTAGAAGTAACCTCAGAGTTCCATGACTTGTATAAAAACACTCGTAATGTAAAAATACTGGTAATTGTAATGTAAGCCGTCTGCTCTTTGATAGGTCCAGACAGGACCAAAATCTGCAGGCTGATTTCAGCCCTAACCGCTAGCACAGGGGTGTCCAACCTTTTTGCTTCCCTGGGTCACATTGGAAAAAGAACATTTTCTGTGGCCGCACATGAAATACACAAACACTTTTGATTTGTAAAAGTAAAGAAAATACACAGAAAAGAACTACAATACCAGTTGGATAACCAAATGAAGCTGTACACTGGATTATGGGACAATTGGATATTGACATTATATTATGACATTTCCTTGGGAACCGAGCGTTTCAAGCTGGGCCACAATCATATCCATCCTGGGCTGCATGGGCCACAGGTTGGACACCCCTGCACTAGCAGAATCTTTTACTGCGTTAGCATACGGAAGCCTTGTCTTGGCTCGGGACTACTGCAGACACTCTGTGGACTTCCACCAGTGGTGTAACTAGATATTTTCTGGGCCCCATAGAAAATAATTTTTCAGGCCCCCAAAATGTCTAGAGGTTGATTTGTTTTCCCATTATTTATTGAAATTGTATATGAATGGGGCCCCTGTACATCCTGGGCCCCCTGCAGCCACAGGGTCTGCTTCCTCTATAGTTACATTCCTGACTTTGGCTCTCTCTTTCTCTCTTTGCACAACAAAATGCATGACTTCAAATAAACAAGGTCACAGAACTCTCACGTGTGTGACTTAAGGACACAAGGGTGGGAACAAAGAATTAGACATGGGGACTTTATTTAAATACAGAATCCATTTTATTGTAGGCATTAACAATAATAAAATATCTAATTTCCTTAATGGTTTCAAAACCCCTTTTTTTTTAACCATAAAATCCCTGGACGTTGAAGAGGAGAAAGATTCATAACGTGAGAGAAACAAGAGGAAGAGATGAGCAAGGAAACGAGGACAAACAATAAATTAACAATAAAAACAACTGAACATGGACAGATTTCTCTCATTTCAGTCACACAGCAGGCACAGTTTCATGACACCCTTGAATTAGCCCTTTAAAAAAATGTGGTTTCCATTGCAGTCATGGTCTCCTGAGAGGGAAGAAGGGTCCTATGAGGCAGATACATATAAGCACTTTTTACTGTTGGAGGCCACCAAGTAGCAATGCACTGTAGTGTCACCAACTAGTGAAAATGCCAATTCATTGGATATGTGTGTGTGTGTGTGTGTGTGTGTGTGTGTGTGTGAGAGAGAGAGAGAATGGACATTTTGACAAGCTGGTAACTTCTCTAATGGATTGTTAAACATTAACCATCTGTTAAGATGCCAGTAGGCTTCTATAGGCTTCTGATAGCAACTGTAATTAAACAACCCTGATCTATCTAATGGAGGGACAGGACAGTTAGAAGTTGTTAATAGATTATTAATCAATATTCTGACACACACAACTGTGCATAGGAACAGCTCACTTACACAACTGTTATAGCACAGAGAACAATTGGCTTATACACATGCATTTATACTGAAGCAGTGAACTGTATGTAGCACCTGTTTCTATACTCTAAAAGCTTTTCTTGTTCTTACATGGATGGAGAGATTCGCTTGTTTGGAGATGTTGCCAAACGAGCGGATCAGATATCAATCGGGGAAGCCCGTCAGAGGGCTCCATACATGGGCCAATAAGCTGCTGACTATGTCTGGCCACCTTTAGTCACTTCTTCTACGGTGTTAATTATTGCCAACCATGAAAGCACTTACTGAAATGCCTACATTCATACTCTGCATGGTGCCATGAAACATTGCCCTTAGTGCTCGGTAGTACCAGGATATCACTGGTCCCTGCAAGACATTTCAGATGCACTCTAGTCGCTCAATAGTTGCCAGGGAAAGGGCTGCTCAGCAACCTCAAACAACCTGACATGCACCTGACATAACTGTTAAAAACGTAACATTCTAACATGACAAAGAGGGGCCCACAATCTACAAGACATTCATTTCTCCAACATGTAGGGGCAGATTTATATAGAGTCGAATTGAAAATTTGAGTTCCAGTTTTTACATTTTTTTCAAGGTCAAAATTCTCAAGTAGAGTTTTAACTTGAATTCAAAGTTTGAGATTTATCACACACTGGCCCTTTAAAAACTCAAATTTGACTATTCGCCACATTAAACCTGCTGATTTCATGTATAAGTCAACGGGAGTAGTCCAGGGACCAATTTGGACATGCTAGTAGCCTTCCTGACATTTGAGTTTTTTTCTGAATTTAGTTGAATTCAATTTGAGTTTTCGAGTCGGTATAATTCGTGCAAGTTTAAGATATTTGATTTTTTTTATTAAATAACCCGCCCAATGGAATATCGAGTAAATTCAAATTTAATACATAAAAAAAAACGCACATGAAATAAATGTGCCTCCACATGTTCTCACTGCTTCACAAAATGCAATAATAAAATTGTTTCACGCATGTTGCAGTTAGATGATGACTGTGTATACCCCCCCCCAAATAAAATCATACAGGCTACTGGGGAAAAATACTACGTGGGTAATTTGTACAGTGACGTTCCCATTCCCTCTTAGATGCCGTCAAGTGATTCATAGTATAGATGTGAACTGTATAATTACATTTTACAATCAAAATATACATATATACACATCTGTAAACTCCAAAATATTTCTTTAAAAAAAAAAAACTTTCTAAAACTGATCGAACTGGGAATATGTTGCAGAGGCCTGGAGAAATGTTCTGACCCCTTCCAGACTTACATTGTGCCATCTTAGTGTTCTTATTTAGCCTTGAGGGAAGTGTCTCTATGAGTAGGAGAGCGTCTCCTGGCACTGCTGTTGGATTGCTGCAGTGCATTCTGGGAATATGTACAGCACTCCTTCAGCTCGCCTTAGTCTTTTATAGGAATCCCGCTTATTGGAAGATAAACACAAATAAAAATGATGAACCTTTTTCTTTCAATAAAAAAAACATATTGATTTCGCTGTGGTACTTTACACAAGTGCTCTGTACAGAGCATGGACAAATTCCCCCTATATACAGCGCGGTATGGCTAATAAGCTGCCATATCACTAAAAGGCATGGATAGGTAGGATTTACATATATTTATATTGCAGAGAACTTCATTACACTTGTCTTTTGGTTTAGCAGCACTGAATTCCAGAGATGGCACCGAGTCCTGACTTGAGATTAACAACTGCTGTTCTTAAATTCTCCATTTTCAGTGATTGACAGCTTGGTAGGGTTGGTCGGAGAGATTCCATTGCGCACCTGGGAGTTATAGCGCTCCTTGACCTGCGTGAGGGCACTCATCAGCCGCGTGTTGGCTGCATCCAGTGATATGATCCTCTTCTCCTGCAAGGGATGACAGTTATTCAAATATACATCTCAACTGCCAGTTGTTTACTCTTGTGCATCACTTGCTGCTGTCATTTCCTAGTGATGTATCACACTAGTCTGCAGAGATCTTTTCACTATCACATAGACCTCCTGGTTACAATGGCGTCTGTCTGTAGCACGGTTCTATTCAAATCTGACACTGCGGATTCATAGGCAGGCATGCTTAAAGGAACAGTAACACCACAAAATGCAAGTCTTTTTAAACTAATGAAAATATAATGTACTGATTGCACTACACTGGTACAAGTGGTGTGTTTGCTGCCAGGACTCCACTATTGTTCATATAAACAAGTTGCTCTGTAGCCATGGGGGCAGCCATTTAAAGCTGGAAAAGGAGAAAAGGCACAGCAGATAACAGATCAGCTCTGTAGTATACAATGGGATTTTTCAGAACGTATCTGTTATCTACTGTGTATCCTGCACATGAATGGCTGCCCCCATGGCTACAGAGCAGCTTGTTTATATAAACTATTGTAGTGTTTCTGAAGCAAACACACCCGTTTTAGTAGCAGTGCAGGGCAATACTATGTTACAGTGTCTTTCCTTTAAAAACCCTTTAATTTTTTGGCGTTACTGTTCCTTTACTAAAACTGTATCCCTATTAGAGTCTCCATTACGGCTGTTACATAATAGTTGTCTCATTCTCTCTAGGGAGCAATAGTAATAGGCTCTTTGCATCTGAAAAGCATTTTTGGCAGCTAATCCCTAGATAGGGCAGTGAGTTGTGACTATAACTCTTAGCAATCCAAAAATAGGCATGCTGGGGGTTTTTGGGTAGCAAAAGCTGAAGGTGACTGGTTGAACATAAGTGATGTTCTTTTTATCTGAAGCTAGGGTCTCAGCTTCATTTGAACTATGAATAAAGGGATCCTGTCATGGGAAAAACATTTTTTCAAAATGCATGAGTTAATAGTGCTGTTCCAGAAGAATTCTGCATTGAAATCCATTTCTCAAAAGAGCAAACAGATTTTTTATATTTCATTTTGAAATCTGACATGGGGCTAGAGTTATTGTCAATTTCCCAGCTGCCCCAAGTCATGTGACTTGTGCTCTGATAAACTTCACTCACTTTTTACTGCTGTACTGCAAGTTGGAGTGATATCACCCCCTCCCTTTCCCCCACCCAGCAGCCTAACAACAGAACAATGGGAAAGTAACCAGATAACAGCTCCCTAACACAAGATAACAGCTGCCTGGTAGATCTAAGAACAGCACTCAATAGTAAAAACTCATGTCCCACTGTGTACTATTCAGTTACATTGAGAAGGAAAAACAACAGCCTGCCAGAAAACAGTTCCCTCCTAAAGTGCTGGCACAAATCACATGACCAGGGGAAGCTGGGAAATTGACAAAATGGCTAGTCATATGTCAGATTTAAAAAATGAAATATTTAATTTAATATTTAAATTTCTCTTTTGAGAAATGGATTTCAGTGCAGAAGTCTACTGGAGCAGCACTATTAACTGATGTGTTTTTTTAAAAAAAAAAACATGTTTACCCATGACAGTTTCACTTTAAGTGTCACACAGACAAGAAACGTGTAAGGCTTGAGATGATTGTTCAGTAAAGTATTCTCCTATTAACTTCTTGGTCTGACTTGGCTTCCAGTGTGCCTACACCCTCTCTTTTTTGTTGCTATATGGTTTATGTCTGCTCCTTTGAGCCGAGAGTCTGGGCTGGAGCACCTGGGCTCTCTCTCCACTCGGTGGGTCAATGCAGTGCCCAGTTATTGCTTCTAGTTCTATTACTATTTCTATTGCTTTGGAACACTCCAACTGTCTTTATCTGTTCTGTTCCAACAGACTGAAGAAATGGCATCATAACATGATCATGTAAGAGGCTGTGGCTAAAGGGTGTATGAAAGGTCTAACGGTACCAGTGTTGGACTGGCCCACAGGGATACCAGGAAAACTCCCGGTGGGCCCAGGTGTCAGTGGGCCCTCTTGCTTCTAACAATTTGGCCTATTTCATGTTCATTCCCTATTTCTTTATGTGCAAAAAGAGGCTTAATAATGGAAGAATAGAGTATAGTAAGGAGATCTAAAAGAATAGGAGAATAAAGAGGTGAGAAGGAATGATAGTTTGTAAAGTTGGGCCCCTGGTTTAAAGTTTTCTGGTGGGCCCGTGGCATCCCAGTCCGACACTGAACGGTACTAAGGGGTAGGTCATAATAAACAAGTTGTGTGACACGACGCAGACTAATAAGCAGAAGTCAATGTTTCATTTTGCACAGAAATCAAGGAACTATTAATGCCATGGGAAATATCTTCATTGTGACGATTTGTAAGAAAACGAAAAATCCTATAAAATACCAAAAGTAAGTGATGACCTTGAAGTGCTGGCAAGGGAGGGCACAGAGCAACACTGGAGCGAGGCAGCCTAAAGCTTGTATAGAGGCATGAGGGACAGGCGAGTGGTGAAGAAGGAATGCACACAGACATAAGAGGCACTCTTCCAAACCCCATTCCAACTCACAGGGTCCAGGGAGGGGAAAGCTCTTCACTCCTTACAAGATACTAGCTGTTATCCCAGGCATGGCACAGCAGTGAAGCAACAGAAGGTTCTACATTCACAACACCCTCCTGAAACAACCTGGGAACACCTCCTAATTAATAAAAATACACCCTCTTGGAAAAAAAAATGAGTAAGCAGTTGTGAGCCTACACTACCCGCCTGGGATAATAGACTAGTACAGATTCTTCAATAAAACAAAGCAGATTTTATTCAGGAGGGCAAGCCCTTAGATTGTAAAACTTTTATAACTAAATTAAAGGCACAGTAAACATGTCTCATTGTGTATATCTGGGGCACAATACTGTTTGGTAAACTGCCATGTACCATGTGGGGTACAATCACCCTAGATACTATGTAACTATATCACTCACCAGATGCTCATGGTCTTTTATATGTTTCTTATTAAAGTGAATCATCTTTCAAATGGACCATTCAATTGCCTTTCATGCGCTACAAAAGCACAACTTCTATAAATAACTACAGGTATGGGACCTGTTATCCAGAATGCTCAGGACATGGAGGTTTCCAAATAATGGAGCTTTCTGTAATTTGGATCTTCATATATTAAGTCTACTGGAAAATCATGTAAACATTAAATAAACCCAGTAAGCTGGTTTTGCTTCCTATAAGGATTCCTTTCATCTTAGTTGTGATAAAGTACAAACTACTGTTTTATTATTACGCAGAAAAAGGAAGTCATTTAAAAAAAAAATTGATTATTTGGATAAAATAGAGTCTATGGGGCGAATTCACTAAGATCTGAAAATTCGCTAGCGTTGGCTTCGCTAGCGTTGGCCAGGTGAATTTTCGCCAGCGCTAAGCAAATTCACTAAAGTGCGAAGTTACGCTCAGGTCGGCGAACGGTAGCGTAGTTGCGCTAGTGTTACTTCACCAGGCAGAGCGCAGTTACGCTAGCGATGCCTAATTTGCATACAGCGGGAACTTTAAGTTATAATAGAAGTATATGTTACAGCCACTACATTCCACTACACAAGCCCAGGAAAACTTTAATAAATAAAATAAAGTTGTCCTATTGCCCTACATGTGCCCCCTGTATATTTGAGTTTCCATATGTTAGGAAATGTAGGGGGGAACGAGGGTAACCCCCCAAAAAAACGATCTTTTTCAGACTATCACCCTACAGACTTCTCCTGGTCTGACGAGGCAAAGTAACGTCTAGTGTAAGTGCAAACTTCAGGAAAAAGCTGATCTTAGTGAATTTGCGTAATTACGATCCTTCGTCAGTGCGCAACTTCGCCTGTCGCAAGGGTGCGAAGTTGTGCAAGTCTATCTACATCGCTAGCGGAAATTCGCCAGACTCGGTGTTAGTGAAGTTGCGAAATGACGTCTATTAGCGCTATTGTTAGACGCTTTGCGCTTTAGTGAATTTGGGCCTATGGGAGACGGCCTTTACATAATTTAGAGCTTTCTGGATAACGGCTTTCCAGATAATGGATCCTGTGCTATATGTATCTAAAGCGGAATATGGAAAATGACTTGTATCTTACTTTTCATGCAGTTAGCATAGCTGGCAAGTGAACACTGCAGAGGTGGAGACTGAACATGGCACGATGACTTGCATTCAGTATATATAGTGACAGGACCAAGGTCACATTCCCCTGCACTACAAACATCCATTCACACTCCCAGCTTGTATTCAGCAAGCGTTGGCATGCTGGGTTTTGTGCCAATTTTGATTCAAAGCATTTGCTTCTCCTGGAAGGCTTGGACAAATACAAACAAAAGAAGTGGTGCCAGGGAAAGAGACAATATCATGCATCTAAGAAGAAATATCACAGACATGTGGGCATTATGATAGGATATATGATTTCACTGGTAACAGCTGATGACATGCGCCATCTTTTACTATTTGCTGGTGCATTGAAAGGGCTGGTAAATAAAAGACAGCTATTTAAAGGGATACTGTCATGGGAAAACATTTTTTTTCAAAATGCATCAGTTAATAGTGCTGCTCCAGCTGAATTCTGCACTGAAATCTATTTTTCAAAAGAGCAAACAGATTCTTTTATATTTAATTTTGAAATCTGACGTGAGGCTAGACATATTGTCTATTTCCCAGCTGCCCCCAGTCACGTGACTTGTGCTCTGATAAACATCAGTCACTCTTTACTGCTGTACTGCAAGTTGGAGTGATATCACCCCCTCCCCCCGTCAGCCTAACAACAGAACAATGGGAAGGTAACCAGATAGCTGCTCCCTGTTACAAAGTAACAGCTGCCTGATAGATCTAAGATCAACACTCAATAGTAAAATCCACCTTCAGTTATACGGAGTAGGTAAAACAACCTGCCAGAAAGCAGTTCCATCTTAAAGTGCTGGCTCTTTCTGAAAGCACATGACCAGGCAAAATGACCTGAGATGGCTGCCTACACACCAATATTACAACTAAGAAAATACACTTGCTGGTTCAGGAATGAAATTTTATATGGCAGAGTGAATTATTTGCAGTGTAAACAGTGTAATTTAGAAATAAAAACAACTTCATAAAAATCATGACAGAATCCCTTTAAGGAAGCTTTACACTACAGAGGTTGCAACTGGTGTCCTGCCAACAATAACTGAATGTATAACTTCCAGCAAAAGTGAACATCCTTTGGAGGTTGTTGGATGTTTTATTTCTGCTGAAGGGTTACAGGTGGGAGATATAAAAAAAAAAACAGCAAGGACCCATCTGAATACTTAAGGTGGTCATACACGGAGAGATCTGCTCGTTTGGCGATGTCGTCCAACGAGCGGATCTCTCTCGATATGCCCACCTTGAGGTGGGCCATATAGGGGTGATCCGATCGTGGGCCCTAGGGCCCAATGATCAGATCACAATGCAGGGGATACGGGCGATCGGATTGCAACGAACAGATGCGGCCACGATCCGACAGGATTTTTTGTTTGGCCAGATATTGGTCGGAGGGCCCCACTCACAGCCCATGTATGGCCACCTTAAGGGCTTTGATTCAATAGTATCTGTAAGTGTAAATCTCAGGCAAGCCTGGCTCATACCCATCAAACAGAAAGAACAATTCAGTGACCAAAAACAAATAATATACACAGAATGCTTCGACTCTATATACGTATCTCCCAGTGGAATGGAAGGAGCTGGAATGTGTAGGAGATCAGTGTTCTCGCCAGGCTGATCACACAGCTTAACTAGAAGGTGCACTTGATTTACTTGCCTGTTTGCGATAAAATCCCATAAATGACCTCTAATTTAACATAGTTTTATGAGACTAACAGGAAGCTACTTCTGTGGGAGAAGTCTCAGTATTTTATTCTCTGTCTTTTAAAGAGAAGAGAGAGATGAGGCTGTTTATTAAGTGTCTGACTGAACGCCAAGAGGGCCAATGTAAAGAATTTAGGAGGAAAACAATACAATACTGTTTGTATTCCCATTGCAATTACATAAAACTAGGAGGACACAGCTTATTACTTACATCTTTCCATGTAAACATAACAATGGGCACAGTCATATTGCTTACTCGCTGCAGAAACATATACAACAGAGGGCAGTAATAACCATAATCATATAGATTTTGTTCTGGTTTCTAAAAAGCATGCATCTGCAATGCCATTTCTTTACTAAAATATATTTATGCAAATGGATAATGCTGATGTGCTCCCTATTTGTCTGAAATAATATAATCTACACGATTATTGTATTTTCAAAACCTGCAGCACAGATATAGAGCCTTGTCGTGTATGTATTTATCAGCCCTGAAAGAAAACACAGACACACCTGTGCATCAATGATTTTTTGCTTTGCATCAATGACAGCTTGCATCTCGGCATGGTCTTTTTTCAACTCCTCTTCTACTGCGATTAACCTGCAGGGAATCAGGGTGGGACATGTTAGTGGGAAACCACAGTTAGGAACAATAGTTCTCTGATGTAGGTCTTTGCCTTTTGACTTACCTGCTGATGACACTTTTCATTTGGCTGTCCTTCTCTTCTTGCTGATGGCGCAACCTCTCCTCACTGTCCTCCAGTCGAGATTTGTACTCCATTAAGAGCTTCTGCATTTGCTGCTCTTGCACCAAGAGACGCCTTTCATATTCCTCTAGGCGCTGACTTGAAATTTTCAATCGCTCTTTCAGCTTTGCAATCTCTTGCTCATACTTAGAGAGGAAGAAATAAAGGTTTCATTTAGGAGTTCCACATTAGGCCTAGACACAGAGCTGTAATAACACGGATTCTTGTATTCAGACTATACTTCTTCAGATTAAAAGGTTCACTAAAGTTTGAATCCTCAGCCGGAAAAGCAATGGTTATTTGCTTACCTTTTCTGCAGGTTTAGATTCATCTTTGTTTTGGTCTACAGTTTCATCCTCATCTTCATATTGACCATTATTAAGCACCCAGGCTGCTGTCCGTTCTACTGGAGACATTGTAGTGGAGTCCACAGGTGACTGCACCTTTTCATACATTTAAAAAAAAACTATACTCAAATAATAAAATGATTTGTTCAAAGCACAGAAATAATATTTAGTCTAGCTCCTATTTATAGTAAATGCATACATGTAAGTGTGAAAACCCAAAAAAGTATAAGAACAGCCATCATCAATCAGTGTAGAATACGTGTACTGTTTAATACAGTGTATTGATCCAAAACTATGGGCTTTCCTGACTGGCATCCAATCAGATTTGAATAAGTAGCAACCAAACAAGAAAATCTTGGCTGATAACCAAACTGAACCTTAGATACAAGTCCTGTACAATCTGCCCAATAATAATAATAATAATATTACTGACAGAATGTGGTTAGTTATGCACACCCAATATGCATCAGATTTATTGCTGTTAAAACAATAATCTGGACACACAAAGCTCAGTGACCTTCTTACATTACACTCAATGGAAGAAGCATATTTTGTTAGCACATTGCAGACAATGTTTGTTCCAGGCTGCACAAAACAAGTCTGTCACCACCTGTAGTACACATTTAAGACACAAGATGGCGTTTAGCTGATACAATTCAAGATTCACTGCATTTGCATACTTAAAAGCGTCAGTGGACATCAATAGGGGAATGTAATATACGTTTGTAACACAAAAACTAATTGCAGCGCGAAAAGTTAAGCCTTTGCGAGAACAAATTTTGCTTTGTGCAAATGCAACATAGCTTTTGCGAACCCGGAAACTGTTTAGCAACCACTTACGCTAGCGGAAGGGCGTTTGCGAATTTTATATTTTGCACTAATGCGCTGTCAATGTAATAAAACTTCTTACTGAAAAAGTTGCAATGTTTGCTCCAAAAGATTACGACACCTTCAAGCACTTCTTAAGAGTGCGCAATTATAATCCACAATAACGATCCGCAATGCAATAACCATTTAAGGAACAATATTACATTGCGAGATGTGGATTTCAACTCTTATTGGTGCGCAATGTTTTTCTCTTTGCGACTTTAATTACATTCCCCCTATGTGCTTAGAAATTGCATTTCCTGTTCATTTAGGCATACTTGCTAAAAATACTTCTGACCAAAACATTTTGGTGAATATTACAGTTGCACATTTATACAGTGTCCTCACCTGCTGTGTCTGCGGACAGTGAATTGCTCGTAGTTTGGGTACAGGGCTCTCTCTCGATGATGTGGATTGCTGTCTGGACTTATTTCCATTCTGCACTGGCTCAACAAGCATATTATTGGAGATCCCAGAGATGCTTTCTGCACTACGCAATGAGGCACTGTGAGGTAATGACTGGGGAGCTTTTGCTCGTGCTCCAAGAGTAGCCTGGTCTGTTTTACGGATCTGGGCTTGTCCAGTGCTGTTTTGCCTCGGCAGTGCTATGGGAATTGGCATGGTATGTCTCCTTGTAAAGTCCTCACTCTGAGTGCTCCTCTTTGTGAAATCTTCCATACTACTGTTACTGGGCCCACTGAGAATTAACTCTTCACTATTACTCTGGCTTCGAGAGCTGGCAGTGCTTAAATTTTCAAGGCTGGAGTCCACAGAAGCTTTGGGCATTGCAGGTGGTGGGTTGTTGAGATGATACACAGGATTTTGGAAAGACAGGGGTTGCAGGCTGCTTTGCTGGATCAAAGCTGGATGTAAGGGCTTTCTCACTTGTGGGGCACTCTGAGGCATGCCCTGGTTTTCACGTAGCTGTTTGATGGTAGCTATATGTGCAATAGACAACTGGCTGCCAGTTAAACGTAAGGTTCTTGGAGGTTCTTGGACAACTGAGGAACGGTCAGCATGATTAACATTGGAGTCTTGTAGATCCATCAAAGACACACTACGGCCATTGGGTAAGACATTCTCTCTTTCATCTTTGTCAGAAAATGACATACTCTGTGTTGATGCTTGCTGAACAAGCAGTAATGTTTTCCCCCTAAAGTAGCTTTCTGGGTTTTCAATTGTTGGAGACCTGAACCTTTGTATATCACTGTGGAGAGATAAAAAGATATATAAACATCCTTCTACAATTTTAGATACCACATTCTTCACCAAAGTGCCAAATATATATGCTAAAAGCTCAAGGCAAGCTATATAAAGTCAATGCTTTAGCTAGCGAAGGGCATTACTCTTTAAATATATGTGTCAATAAACATGGCACAGATTTTCAAACAGATTTGTTCAAAAGAAAAAAAGATGGCACTGAGTGCATTCAAAATAACTCAAACATCGCAGAAAAAAACAGGAGAATAACATGGCTGCAGTGTAACACAACACATTCCAGCAACAGGAAACTTCTTTGGAGGAACAGAGTCCATTCATTAGAACTCAGTATATTATATAGAATACAGAGATTAAACTTTAATGAACATGAGGTACCATAGTTATATACTATATTTTATATATATTTGACCAGAGGAAACCCTGAAGAAGGGATGGCAATGCAGCTCTACATGTTTATAACAAACACTTGACTTCACTTTAAATAATCATAATAATCAAATTTATGGATAACCAGTAACTTTATTCCCCTGGTAAAACAGTTAATATATTTAGGCAACGTAGTTTTAAGAGCTGGAGGCTGTACCTGTCTGCTGGATCCTCAAAAATCTTCTGGAGTCCAGATGAAAGGCTTCCACTTACATTGGGTGTGGAACTATGTTCACTGAAACGTCTTAGCTGCTGTTGGATTGGAGTAGGGTTGGTCAGTGACTTGGTGATATCAGCTAGAATACGTGGAAGTGGTCCAAGTTTCTCAACGGTCGCCTGTAGGAAGGAATTTTCACCCTGATTGGATAATATGTGTGGCAACATCCACCATTGTGATGGGGAAAGCCAGGAAAGGTTCGGAGGGCAGGAATATTTTTTGCATGAGTGTGTGAGCGCGTGGCATGAGCGCAGAACCAAATTATTGACCACGATGTGACGGATGAAGGATACGGGGAGCAGCCAGGTATCAGGGTAGGAAGGGGAGGGGAGAAAAGGAAATAGAGAAGAAATTAGGATTGGGCAAAACCAGAAGGAAAATAATTAATTTTAACATGCTCAACTTAACTAAATGTACAGCCATTCCAAAAGAAAACCAGCATGCAAAATCAAACAAATGATGGGAAATAGAAAGTAGGAGGATGGTGCAAAGTGTTTGCAATCAGAGGATGCAGTTATAATTGGTATAGAAAGAAGCATGCTTCCACTCCAGAGACAGGGAAGAGAGAGGTAATTAGTGGTACTAGGAGATTAGTTTAATGGAATTAGCCTATATCCATCACTGGTCTATCACTGAGGGTCAATGCAGCCCACATACACTGGGCAATGAATTGAAGCCAACAGAATGGTTCTAGGAGTCACACATCACTCAGGAAATAGGACGGGACGGATAGTTACCAAACACAGAGCAGCAAGACTGTAAATCACACGCAGAAGCACTCCATAAATAACATAGTATTAAAGGGCACACAAACTTACCATTACTTGGCAAGATAAAAAGTAACACTTTCTTTAACTGCAATACTTATGGGCAGATTTATAAAAGTGTGAGGTTTGAGCTCACCACAATAAAACTCACTCACTTTCAATTCATTCCTATGGGATTTTTTTAAAGCATATTATCAAACTCTACTGACTGATACAATTCTAAAAATACCATAAGAATTAATAGAAAGTGGGCGAGTTTTTCTGTGGTGAGTTCTAATCTCACAAGACACTTTCACATAAATGAACCAACTGTAACACTCACTAACAGATATCTGGAATCTACACAGTTTGGAAACAAACAGGCCGAGAAGATTAAATAGAAATGAATGTTACATTATTGTCCTTTTATATAAAACAACTTGTATTCTATCTTCAGTTAGTTTGTAACTCCTGACTTTTATGGGAAATGTTATGTTTGCCTGTCTTAACTAGTTTGCCTTTTACATTTCCAATCATCAACCAGACTGTACAGAAGTGTTGTCCTGTTATTATAACACTGGTATGGAGGATTATCCAGTTAAATTTGCTACGATATATGTTGGTGCTATAGAAATACATGTTAATAGTAAACGTTAATAATAAATGTGATCTCCAGTTCTTGTGCTAGATCTGGAAGTTTGCAGATGTACTAGAATTTCCAAGGCCATAGCCCGGGACGATCTTTTTTCACTCTAGTAAGCATCTAAATGTGTAGTATCATAAATAAATATGTGATCTGGAAAACATCATTTATTAAAGGGCCCAATCTGCTTAACTGCATAATGGGTAAATCACTAAAAAAGCTTTATTCCGTGTTGGTGCATCACATTGGGATGTCTAATGTGCTACAGCAGTTGTGCTTGAACTCTAACAGCACAAAGGCTGCAGGTTTCAAATTGTAAATTGTATTAGTGTTCATCAGCTGGAATAGTTAGGTATCCCCTTCTTATTGTTGTTATCGGCCACTCTATCCAGTATCTTTGTCAATATGAATTAATTGATTTTTTTCTGTCACGGTTTTAGAAACTGCTTAAAAGCAAAGGTTTACACACATATATTGATTTCCAATTTGCAGCTTAATCCAACCAAATAATAAGATGTGCAGAAGAAACAACTGGTTGGACAGCAGAGATAGAAAGCGGTTACCAAAGCCCTCAGATCAATTAAAGTGCTCAGGGACAGTAGATCAAAATGCTTTCTACAGAGAGCACAGCAAGATTTAGATTACACAAATAATCTACATTGCAATTGTAACACCATTCCTCTAGTCTAATACATCATACGTGTGCACAAAGGAAGCTGTAAAAAATATTATACCTATGGCAAAGGGGAAGAATGCACGTTACTCTGTAATGGAGTAACTCATTTTTAATAATCACATGGAAATGGAGCTTGACACCCTATTGTAAAAATGACTTGATTCTAACAATAAAGGTATTTTTAAGACATATGTTGATACAGCAGATGGCAGGGGACCAGAAATGATGGCCCTGGAGCCTAGAAGGTGTTAACATCTACAGGTGAGAGTAGGCTGTTTGGTTCAGGCTTGGCACCAAATTGGCCACCTTGCATCTTCTCAATTACCTATAATTTCCTGGAATGATTCAACTCTCTAAGCTGATAGGTATCATGGAGGATTGTGGCCATATTTTTTCCTTCAATTTCCTCTAAATCACTATGGAAACTTGCTTTGTGTGTTACTGTGTCTACTAGATTCAACACTAATAATCATCGGAAGGTTTCCATGCTACCCTAACAGAAGTAACTGCAAGTTATAAATGTCAAACAGAAAATGGGCTTTTTGGGATTTTACCTTATCCAGCTGTGACACCACCTCCCACAAAAGGCTGTGCAGCACAGAGAGCTCTCGGCCAAGGTCTATGTAACCCTCAAATCCGGGGGTGTTCGAAATGGTGTCTGGATTGGAAATCTCTTGTAGGAACCTTTTCATTCCACCCCACTCGTGCTCCAAAAAGTCATTCATAAAGGCCATGTATTCTTCTTTATTACCAAACCTGCAATACAAGATTTGGAAGAATAATCCTTACATAAAATCAATAAAGCCATAAATTATATTATTCACAATAATTTTTTCACGGATCTAGCAGCACTTGCTTAACTATGATAACTTTTAACAAGCACCAACTGAATGTCATGGCCATCGGTGGGGATCCCTATCAAGCTGTATAATGATCAGACCGGAAATAATTGCTAAAAACAAAAATACAGTTTTCCAGTGTTAGCTTGAGACCAATGTACTAGTAATCCATTTATATAATGGCAGCTTAAATTCAGTGGTCACAGGTAACCCACTGACTCCTCAGCAAGAAATCCAAATATTCAACCCATGTTTGAGCAGCTTAAAAGCACGCAGACATGCTCACTTATAAACAGCTTTTTCTGGATTGAGTTCATATTGCATTTGAAAGCATCTTGAACTAAATGGGTGACCAAATTATTTAATAGGTCTTATGTACAGGGATACATCTTGTAATGTCCAAATGCATAAAGTGGAAGTACAGACAAGAGGAGTAGGCCTCTAATTTGGCACACTTTCAAGATGCACATCTGAAACCCATGTAAAAGTGCATTTGTGCTCATGTCAACTAGATGATGTAAGACAATAATCTAAAGAACCTGATGTTACTAAGACCATGTGACAATTTGGGCTACAGCCTAGTCCTTTTATCAACGTTCTATTACCTATTTTCATTTTAAAGTGCATTTAAAAGCAGTAATGCCACATTTCTTCATACTCTTTACACCTACTTGGCAAAGTTGGCAAGATTTTGGATAACCTTGGCAATAAGTGTTAGAGTTCTGGAAGTGCGATCATCTGGATACTCCTGCATTAGCCCAAACAGGCTGGGGGACATAATTGCTGGACAAAGGAAGCGAAGAAAGAGTGATGCACTGATCAGTCGCTCGCTGATATCCTGCTTTCCTCGGTTTATGCATTGCTGTTTCCAAGAAGCAAACACTTCCTTCAGCTCTCTGGGAAAAACGCTGCAAAATGTGATATAGAAAATTTATGAAATTCACTTCCACACACCATTTTATACATATATAGTTTAAATTAGTATTAAAACAAAAAAAAAAACACATGGCAGCTGGATCCATACTCCCACTGCTACCATAGATAATAAGGAGGGGCAAGCAATATGGAATAAGTATTAAAGGAAAACTATACTCCATGAACAATGTCTCTATAAAAAAATATTGCATAAAACAGCTCATATGTAAAACCCTGCTTTATGTAAACAAACCATTTTCATAATAATATACTTTTTTAGTAGTATGTGCCATTGGGTAATGATAAATAGAAATTGCCATAATAAAAAAATAACGGCCCTCCCTGGGATCGTATGATTCACGGTACTCACAAACAAATCATACATGCTAGGTCACATGAGCCAATTAACAGACAGAGTTATGTCTTTTGCTTCCACACTTCTTCCTGTTACAGTTAGAGCTGAAATATTTCTGGTCAGGTGATCTCTGAGGCAGCACACAGATCATAACAAATGGTGGTTCAAGGCAAGAGATGTAAAAGGGCAATATTTACTCCAGTTTGATAAGATTCTTTAATATGCCACTCTATATGATATAAGCTACATGCTGCTTAGATATTTGTTTTGTGGGATAAAGTTTTCCCTTAATGCGAACACACATGTCCACCACAGTTTCTTGATACTTCACACTTTATTTCAGTGGGCACAAAAAGTCTTACTTTACAATAGGAAATATTTGTCATTTTAGCAAGCCAGTTACAAATAAACATATGTTTATTGTTAGCCAGGCCTTAACAGAGCATTGCTTCATAGCTGCAATTTTGTCCACTAAATATTTCGGTTGGATCCATAGATGTGTAATAAACACCTTTTTCTAATAACCGAATAAGAAAAATGGCATACATAGTGATACTGATTGTTCTGTCACCCGGGTGATTAATAGATATATGGGCGGGTTATTAAACTCTGGGAATAGCATCTCGTTCAATTGACCAGCAAACAGACGCGTACCTCTAATTACTAGTCGAGTAAATTAATAAGTCATCCCGAGTGTGGTGACACTTGGACATGTCCGGATCAATATTCAAAATATACCCTGGCATTTCAGGTACACAGAAGCCCAAACAGGTCTGTCTTTGGCATCTTACTGCAGCCCCTCTGTGCATTTGTTAGATGGATACTCACACAATGGCCTGCAGATATCAGTGAGCCCATGTGCCAAGCTTCAACTTGGGCTCCCTGATAGAGCTGCTGTGGGACCATTGTTTTTAAAGACAATTTTTATGGTATAGTTTTTTTTTTCTAAATTAAAATGTTTATTGCACACAATTCACTCTACAATATAAAATTTCATCCCTGAACCAGCAAGTGTATTTTTTTTAATTTATAATATTGGTGTGAAGGCAGCCATCTCAGGTCATTTTGCCTGGTCATGTGCTTTCAGAAAGAGCCAGCAATTTAGGATGGAACTGCTTTCTGGCAGGTTTGTCGTTTCTCCTGCTCAATGTACCTGAATGTGTCACAGCGGGACCTGGATTTTAATATTGAGTGATTTTCTTAGATATACTAGGCAGCTGTTATCTGGTTACCTTCCCTTTGTTCTGTTGTTAGGCTGCTGGGGGAAAAGAGAGGGGGTGATATGACTTCAACTTGCTGTACAGCAGTAAAGAGAGACTGAAGTTTATCAGAGCACAAGTCACATGACTGCGGGTAGCTGAGAAACTGACAATAGCCCCATGTCAAATTTTAATATGAAATATTAAAAAATCTGTTTGCTGGAGCAGCACTATCAACCGATACAGCATGCATTTTTATATTGCAATTTTGGGGTGTCATGATAAAACTCACCAGTATGAATTGATTATCTTGCAGAAGGCTAGCTCACAGCACATTTTTAAGTTGTTCTGGTGGTCGAATAGCTCACTTGAGGAACATTTGCTGGGATCCACCTCACAGTTTTCATCTGACTCATAGAGTGCCTTGATAAACTCCCCTGGGACAATGAAAGAGGAAGTCAGTGATAGAGAATGAATAATGGCAAAGCAAGTTGAAGAATAATATCAAAACAATAAACCCCACTCAGTGTGGTATGTTTAATAAGCTAGGTGTAGTAATGTGTACTACAAATGCATTACTATAGTAGGTAGTCATTAAAGGGACAACATAGTCTAAACAAGGAAATTTTTTCTAAGTTCTGAGAATTCGAAGGATTTTGATAGAATTTCGAAGAATGTTCCACTTCAAAATTCGACCATTAGTAAATCAGCCCCTAAGTGTACAGACTTAGGGATGTAGACATTCCCCTTGGTTCCACAAAGGGAAAAGCTGAAAGCTGGGTATATCTTCCTTTGCTGCTCCACTGTGTGTTTGCTTGCCGGCAGGGACTAAAGCTGGCCATACATGGGCAAATAAAGCTGCCGATATCGGTCTTTAGACTGATTTGACAGCTTATCTCCCTGTGTATGGAGGCTTCTGCCGGGTCTTCCCGATATTGTTTGGGAAGGTCGGATTTTCTTCCGTTCGAACCATCGGAAGTCCATTGCGCTATTCGTAATCCGATCATTCGGCCATAAGGCCAAACCTTCGGATTGCCCAGATACAACCCTACCAGTTAGTGGCATATTGGGGAAAGATGTCGCCAAACGAGCGGATCTTTGCATCTATGACCAGCTGTTCTTTGGTGATGTGAGTATATGCTATTCTATGTTGCTCTATGTTCCTGTAATTGTTATACACAACCTGTGAGTATATGTTATCCAATGTTGCTCTATGTTCCTGTAATTGCTATACACAACCTGTGAGTATATGTTATCCAATGTTGCTCTATGTTCCTGTAATTGCTATACACAACCTGTGAGTATATGTTATCCAATGTTGCTCTATGTTCCTGTAATTGCTATACACAACCTGTGAGTATATGTTATCCAATGTTGCTCTATGTTCCTGTAATTGCTATACACAACCTGTGAGTATATGTTATCCAATGTTGCTCTATGTTCCTGTAATTGCTATACACAACCTGTGAGTATATGTTATCCAATGTTGCTCTATGTTCCTGTAATTGCTATACACAACCTGTGAGTATGTTATCCAATGTTGCTCTATGTTCCTGTAATTGCTATAAACAACCTGTGAGTATATTTTATCCAATGTTGCTCTATGTTCCTGTAATTGCTATAAACAACCTGTGAGTATATGTTATCCAATGTTGCTCTATGTTCCTGTAATTGCTATACACAACCTGTGAGTATATGTTATCCAATGTTGCTCTATGTTCCTGTAATTGCTATACACAACCTGTGTGTATATGTTATCCAATGTTGCTCTATGTTCCTGTAGTTGCTATACAACTTGTGTGGATCAAGTTTTGAACAAACTATGTTATCTGGTAAGCATAAAGAAACACTGGTGCCCAATTATTGTGCATAGCACTTTATTATAGTTACACTACACCCTACCAGTTAGTGGCATATTGGGGAAAGATGTCGCCAAACGAGCGGATCTTTGCATCTATGACCAGCTGTTCTTTGGTGATGTGAGTATATGCTATTCTATGTTGCTCTTTGTTCCTGTAATTGCTATACACAACCTGTGAGTATATGTTATCCAATTTTGCTCTATGTTCCTGTAATTGCTATACACAACCTGTGAGTATATGTTATCCAATGTTGCTCTATGTTCCTGTAATTGCTATACACAACCTGTGAGTATATGTTATCCAATGTTGCTCTATGTTCCTGTAATTGCTATACACAACCTGTGAGTATATGCTATCCTTTGTTGCTCTATGTTCCTGTAGTTGCTATATACAACTTGTGTGGATCAAGTTTTGAATAAACTATGTTATCTGGTAAGCATAAAGAAACACTGGTGCCCAATTATTGTGCATAGCACTTTATTATAGTTACACTACACCCTGCCTCCACACCGTTTGCGAGGGCTTACACCCTGAGGAAAAGGTCTCATCCAGAGCACAAATATATATCAAAGTAAGCTTATTTGCAACACAAATATTTATAATAGACTTTTCTTGCGACTTCCATCCACCTTACCAAGAGCATCATGAAGGTACTTCTGTCCAACCAGCTTCAGATACTCCTCAATAGCTTTAGTGGCAAGTGTGTTTTCCCTAAAGATCAAGACATCGTGATCCCCACACCGGTCCACCTCTGACATCACCAGATCCGCTAGGAAGTCCTGTAAGGTTATTGGAAAAAGTTACTACATAATAATATAAAGTATATTATTTAGGCAGATGTGGAAAAAAAACAGTGAACAATTTACATTTGATGTCCGACTGTCACTGCCTTAAAGAAGCATGTATATTTCCTACTCATATGAATAGTCCCTTAAAGGGCAAGGAAAGGCAAAGAAATAAAATCCCATTTTTACTTTCTTTAATGAAAAAGAAACCTATCTCCAATGTACTTTAATTTTAAAATGTGTACTGTTTTTATAAGAACCCTGACTGTATGCAGTGAAATTCTCCCTTCATTTAGTGCTTCTGGCAGGGAAACAATCACTTATGAACAGCAGGGGGAGCCCCTGCCTTACTTACCAGCCATGCAGAACTCAAGCAGACCATACTGAGCATGTGCAGTGCCAGTGTCAGACAAAGATGTCTAACAAAGTTACAAGATGACAGCCCCCTGTGGCCAACTTTGAAAGCAAAAATCATTTGTTTCATTAGGCTTGTGGTGCAGTAAGTTCATGTTTATGTTTAGTATACAAAATACAGCATTTCTAGCCTTATTCTATTTTACACTTTCCTTGCCCTTTAATTATTTAAACAAACAAAGAATAAAAAAAAGTTCATACTAGTGCTAGAAACACACACATATATATATATATATATACCCGCATACGGGTAAAAGGATAAAAATAGTCCACAGATTGAGTTGTACATCAACGTATGTCATATACATCATAAGATGTCCGTGTGGCATGCTATATGTGGGCAAAACCTGCACTACGCTCAGAGAACGGATCAGCAACCACCGCTCTGCAATTAGCAAGGCACTTAGGGAACAGAAGGCCCTACAGCGAGTGGCGAAAACATTTCCTAAACCATGGACATACTCTACCCACGTTTCGATGCATGGCCATTGATTAC
>CM044438.1:79586082-79599300 GCA_024363595.1 Xenopus borealis | reverse complement strand
ATATATATATATATATATATATGTAAAGCAGTTTTTTACACAAAGCACATTATCGTTACACTTTAGTCCAAATAGAAAATAAACCACAAGGTCATATATTTTATATATTACTGTTATTGTGGCCGACTTTAATAGGGACTCGTGATAATCCCCAACATGGCTCGAACTAGAGGTAGACAGAACAGGCATGTGCCTAGGGGGTAGGTGGGTGCTGGGCACGTACATCTTTGCCTACCCCTAGTTTGGCTTTCTGAATCTGCCTCATTGCTGCTGCTGCACAATGACTGCTATGTGCTCCTCACCACAGCATATCACTTCCATATCGTATCCACTCCACCACCTCGTTTCTCAGAAGCCCTCCCCTTGCATCACTTCACTGTGACTGTAGGAAGGGGGTGATGAAAGATGGGGGGCAAGTCTTGGGTGCCATGGACGCTGGGCCTGACACCGATTCCCACTGTTTTGAATATGCAGTTCTACAACTGCCCTGGAAAATAACAGAATATGCCAAACTTCCAAAGAGTTCTGCGACATTACAGTGGCAATTAGAACGTATTTTAACTACTGGTAATTCTAGTGAAGAGGAAATTACCAAAGAGATACTAATAATAAGTAGTTATTAGAAATATGAATATCCAAGCTCTCTGACTATCACTATATATTTTTTACAAAGGATCAACATATTACACAGTGCTGTACAATAGAAAGGTGCATACATTATGCAAACCACATACAGATATTGTCCCTTAATTGCATTATCAGACTTCTTGTTCTGAGGACCACTGCTTCTATAACATCCTGTTTAACCCCTTAAACATATAAAAAATGTGAGAGACAGACATGTTGTAGCAGTAACTAGACAATCTGCTCTGTTCTGATTCATTAGACTGGGGAGCAGATGTTGGCACAGTGTTTCTGATAACCATGGTTCTTCCATGGCCAAGATGAGCAAAACAACATGCATGCCAAGATCCAATAAGAAGGTAGATTTTATTTGCTCAAATTAACATTTTTACATCCTTTACTTGAATTAAGCCCTTAACACAAGTAATATAGGGAATGCCTCAATGTACCCAAGGACCCCCAACAGACAACAATCCACTATAGATTAGGGTCCTGCTCAACTGACCCTGGGCTGGAGGAGGCTCCATCCTTCCATAGGCTCCACAAGTTTTCATTTGTAATTGTCCAATGGAAGGATCACACAGCCTTCAGCCCAGCAGAAACCAGAGCAGAGTTTACATTTCCCTTTCCCATTCCCCAACTGCAGGTACTGCTTCACTGGGGCTGGCATGGGGGTATTTGTAACCAGAAAAAAGTAGATGCCTAAACTATAATACTAAAATTTCTGTATGTTGCAGCGCACTCCAAAAAAGTCACAGATTGCTCTTTTTTTCATCCAATAAAATGATTCTTTATTCCAAAATTTGATTAAAATGCATACAGTTTCCAAGGTCTAGCGCGTTTCGTAATGACATACTTCCTCAGAGACCCCAGTTTACACTTGCGATGGCGTTCGTGAGCACACTAATAAAAAGGAGAGAACGACCTTTACTAATTTTTATACCTCTGAGGAAGCTAAAACTAGCGAAACGCGTTAGGGAAGGGGGAGACTCGGACAGGAATCCTACTCAAGGGACTGGTGAGTGGAAGGCTACCAAACACCCTGAGGGACCGGAGGGAACCCCATTTGAATTACTGCTTGCAAGTATTTTATCTGTGAAATGTGAGTGCATATTATATTGTTATAAGAAATGGATTTTAGATATTAAATAGTATTACACTATTCTGCGATTTCTTCTGTCTTGCATCCCATTGTGGAGTCCACGTGCATTGAAGTATCTGAGTACTGTGAGCCAGGATTTTCTTACTACGGGCTGTATACCACACTGGTGGTCTGTGAGTAGGCAATTCAGCCATAATCTCACTATTTGTTTTTAGAATTGAGCACCCGGCACTTTTTATTATACAATTGAACATATATTTAATAAGAATAACTTTTGGGGATAACGTCACTCCCTTTAGTTAAAAGATTAAGCTGATTGAAACCACTTGGTGAATAATCGCTATAATCATAATACTACACTATATTGGTTTTCTAAAATTTCCACTGCCCAGGCGCTGATCTCCATCAAAGGCAAATTTGTTTCCTTTTCGGCTTGGATAGATTTATGTAGTGGGGAGACTACGTGGAGACCAGCAGGAAACCGTTTGGACTGACATTGTAACTCTGGTTTGGCCGAAAAAACATTTGTTTTTTGTTTGATTGATCATCCATTCAATTTCCAGTTTACACCATGCCTTCACTCCTTTTATTATCCCAAACTAGTTCCAAAGCATGTCATGACCATTAACATAAATTAAAATAAATTAATCAATTTACACAATCAATTTAAAAACATCAAATTTATCCATACAAATGAATCAAATGCTCTGTGAAACATTCATGAACAAGTTAATTATGTTGCAATTCATCCATATATGTTACAATGTAATTTAAAACCCCTCACAATTAATTCACAGTATCCGAAAAGTTAAACAACATTCTACATTTCATGTCAATACCGTTCCTATTCTATATCTTATTTTTATCTCTTTATTTTTTTTAGAACAAATATATATTTATATTATTTATTTCTCTTTCTTTATATTAATTGTTCTTCGGGAACCAACTATTAAAAAAGTTTTGTTATGTCAATTAAGTTCTAATTTAACCCCTACCAAGGACTGGATTGAATGCATATTCATCAAACACTGTTAATCATATACTCAAATAACCTCACAACTTAATTAATATCAGCAATCCTCTACACGTTAACCCCACTCTAAAAGTAGCAGCTAATATCAAATACCGAATTTAATCCTTGGGGATGTCTGGTCCGTAGTTTATATATCCATTTAACTTCCATGCGTAAAAGCTTAGCCTGCAGATCCCCTCCTCTTGCTCCTAACCTTACATATTGTATACCCTGCACTTCACACAGCCCCACATCACTACCACCGCACTCCTTAAAATGCCTTGATACAGCCGTTAGTTCACTTCCCAATCTTATCTGGTTCAAGTGTTCTCTCACTCTTTCCTTTAGAGGCCTGATTGTACACCCTACATATTGTATGTGGCTTTTTGTGCAGGTTAATAAATAGACTACTGCCCTCGTATTACAATTTATATATTCACGAATCTTACACACGTCTTGCGTAGCACTGCTCACAAATTCATCAGACACCTGAGCCGCAGTACATGTCACACACCTTGTTGATCCACACTTATACATTCCACAGTTTTGCAACCATAATTTCGGTTTGGAATCCCTCTGGGCCAAAATGGGGCCTTCCTTGCTACTACCCGATAACCAGTTTTTAATATCTCTCTAAAGTCTGTATCTGCGTGAAGTACATTCAAGTTCCTATCTATTATCCTCTTAACACTATTAAACTGTTTACTATACCTCATGCTCAAAGTGAGTGGTTGCATAACTTCTCCCTTTCTGACCTTTGCTGTTAATTTATTATCTTGTTTAATCAAACCCTCCCTATCTGACAATAGGGCAGCCTCAAATGTCTCCTGCAAAATTCCTAAATTATATCCCTTATCCAGGAATCTGTCTCTCAACTGACATGCTTCCATTAGAAAATCCCTATCAGAGCTGCAATTCCTTTGCAGTCTAAGGAATTGACCCCTTGGTATTCCTCTGTTAAAATGCCTTGGGTGACACAAGTCAGATCTCAACAGTGAGTTTCCAGCACAAGGTTTACTATATACTGTAGTAGCAATTTCACCATCCTTAATGTAGATTAGTAAATCCAAATATACGATTTTGGAGGAATCAAAAACACTGGTAAATCTAAGGTTTAAATCCACATTCTCCAGACTCTCAACAAATCTCTGAAACTGATCACCTGTGCCATTCCATAAGAATATCAGATCGTCAATGTAGCGACAATACATGATGATATTCTCAGAGCCTGGAATATTACCTCCAAGGAGATTAGTTTCCTCCCACCAACCCATGTAAAGGTTGGCATATGTGGGCGCAAACCGCGCACCCATGGCTGTGCCAAGCACCTGGAGGTAATATGTGCCCTTGAAACTGAAATAATTGTGAGTAAGTAAGTACCAAACTGCCTCCAAAACCATTTGCTTAACTCCCTCCGTATATTCACTATACCTATTGAGATGATACTCAATGGCCACCATATCCTTTTCGTGTGGTGTACTAGAGATACTACATCAGCTGTTCCCCAGCCATATGCATCACTCCACTTAAGTTGGTTCAATAGCCTCAAAACATCTCTTGTATCCTGTAAATATGAACCCAATCTTTTCACCAATGGCTGCAAAAGTGTATCAACTATCTCTGATAAACCTTCATTCAACGACATGACCCCAGATATAATGGGTCTGCCCTTAGGTGGCATTTTCCCTTTATGGACTTTAGGCAGATGATAAGTGACACCCTCCTATGGATTTTTAAAGGAACATATCAGTATTGCTTTAAGTATGTACACCCAAAACAAGACAGAGCTGAGAACTTTTTCTAGTGCATATAATACACAAGAGTTTATAAGATTCAGAAAAGCAAAATCAAGTGTCAGCTCCCTGGGTGTCTACAGAAAATCCTTTAGTATGAAGTAAAAGTCCAGGGAGGGGCAAGTGCTCCACATCTATCTATGGAAGCCCATGGTCAGCTCAATAGTATTGTGGGGTTGCTGTATAACCATGGCCAGCAGATACTGCATCTTTAACTATCCTTCCTGTAATATCTGTGCAACAGAGATGTTATCTTTCAGATGTAGCTACACTAGGGAGAGATCTAATATAGCAGTGTGGCTATGGAAACATGAAACTGGTATGCTCAGCTATTTGCAAACAAACCTATGCTTCTGAACAAGTCTGGAGGAGATGATGCTGTGCTTTCTCAGGGCACTCCAACAAAATCAAATGTGAATAGCATGGTTTAAGGTCATTAACTAAAAATTGACATCAGGTAAGTATGAAATTACAAGTAGACAAAGATTTCAAATGATACAATACAAAAGAAATGCTGTGCAAGGTTGCCCAGACTCAGGGTCCAACTGGGCAGGGGGGACACCAGGAAAAAACCGGTGGGCCCCAGGCTTTAGTGGGCCCTGCCGGCCCAGATCCAGAACCTGCATTGCCTCAGGGCCCCCCCTCTGGACCCTGGGGGATTCTGCATCAGGGCCCCCTTCCAGACCCTGAGGGCTACTGCCTCAGGTCCTCCTGTCCAACAACTGCGCGGCGTGTGTCAAGACAAAACAGTGTGTGTGCTAACACGTATGCACCAGTGCGCACATGCGTGGGGGGGAGGGGGGGTGGGTTGCCGGACGAGAGGCCCTGAGGCGGCAGCCCTCAGGGTTCAGAGGGGGGCCCTGAGGCAGAAGCCCGGTGGGCCATGGGCCCTCCAGTCTGACCCTGCCCAGTCTTTACCAACACTGCCATGAACAGTAATGTAATTGCACTGCTGTCAAACAAAAGACATCTTGTTATACTTAAAGGGGTGGTTCACCTTAAAGTTAACTTTTAGTATGTTATAGAATGGCCAACTTTGCTATTGGTCTTCATTTTTTATTGTTTTAGAATGATTTGCCTTCTTCTTCTTCTGACTCTTTCCATCTTTTAAATGGGGGCCAGTGACCCAGCTAAAAAACAAATGCTCTTTAGGTTACAATATATTGTCATATTCTTACTTTTAATTCCTTGTTACTCTTCTAGTCATAGTCCAGTCTCTTATGCATATCAATATATGGTTGCTAGGGGAATTTGGAACCTAGCAATCAGATTACTGAAACTGCAAACTGGAAAGCTGCTGAATAAAAAGCTAAATAACTAAAAAAAAAAAAAAAAAAAAAAAAAAAAAAAAAAGAAAACCAATTGCAAATTGTCTCAAAACATCACTCTCTACATCATACTAAAACTTAATTTAAAGGTGAACAACCCCTTTAAATGAACATTACGGCATCTTCCCAATTAAACCCTGAATAATGTTTAGTACCCAAAGGGGTGATCTCATTAATCAAGCTCCTGATAACCAGCTCAAAATTCATGTTATGAAGGTTTTATTTATGTTCTTTTGAGTGGCTAACCAAGTTTTTTTTTTTTTCTAAATACAGATCAGACATTATGTATGCTGGAGTAAATGAGATCTGCCAGTTAACTTGAAGGTGAACCACCCCTTTAATTCCTTTAACTACATACAAGGTCAGGCAGTGTGCAAAACCTGCCTTTTCTCCACATTAGAGAAAACCTAAGGTCTCCCATTAGCCCTACATCCAGTTTGTAGGTGTTTTGCATCAATTTGCTTTATCAATTTATTTTAAAATCTATATAAGTAGATACTGTAATGGGTATACAGTGAATAGTGGTCATTGGTTTGTCTTAATACACTTAAAGCATAGAGTCATCCCTGGAGGTAATATCAAGCTCTCTGCAAGGTGCCTGTCCCAAACTATTAAAACAACATAACCAAGCAAATTTCAATCAGTTTACAATCAAATTGCTGGGCTGAACGTCTAGCTATAAGATTTATTCAGCACAGGGAAAGCTGCTCCTTCCAACATTCATTCATTTATTCCATTTGAGTGACCAAAACACGCGATTAACAAACAACAAGCAGACAGAAAGTACTGTTGCTAAAGTCTGTGGCCCCAAAATGAGTCTTTCTGGGAGCGCTGCACACTTAATGGGCCCTTATGCATGCATACTGCGGGGGATTTCTAATGCCACACTGGGAAGTCATTCCACCATTCATTACCATCATTATTTATTTATAGAGCACCAGCAAGATTTTAAGGGGTGGGGTTAGTTAAAGCGAGACACCTGCAATTTGGTGCATCCCTACTCCTTGGGTAGGATTAATGAACCACAATATTAAAAGCAGCTAGAGTTCTCACTGATCCAGTGACACTGTAGCAGAACATTTATTCCAGAAAGAAAATGTGATTGCTGTGTGGCATCCAAAGGAACAGAGTTGTGTCTATGCTTTGGCACATATATGGTTGGATTGGATACTACCACGCTGCTTTCTGTTATGTGGTTAATTAAAGTATTAAAAAAATACATATTTAGAAATAATGGAGTGTCTGCTCAGCTTGATCAGCAATTATCTCCCTAACACTGGTATTGCTTTGTTTTACACAGAAGAATTGCTATACACAGTTTCCATTATTAGCCAGTATTAAACAGTAGAAGATCTTTTTCATGTAAAAGCCATTTTAGTTACAGTGTCATTCATTTAAGTAAGGATACATACATGAGAATTAAAGTTGATTGCAAGGAATGGACAACTGTTTAACACTGCCCAAGGTAACTTTCTTTTTAGAACAAGGAACAATCCTCTACTGGATTAGTTATGAAAATCATGGGCACAAAAACATTTGACCTGAAAAGAGCTTCTGTGTAACACATTTAATTACCATTCTGCTAACAACATGAAGTACGTAGAACCAGGTATTATGTTTGCTGCACCCAGTTAGTCATTATTAGGGCTGTAGCTAATTATATGGTTTTCGTATCTGCCTGTTGCAATACCGTATTTACAGCTGAAAACACAAGAACAGGGTATGCCTTCTTCCCAGGGATCCCCTCTCCTGTGGGTATATACACAACAGATCTTTTGTAATTTCTATGTTATGCATGTGCAAGCCCTATTTGGGCACAGGGGATCCTTGGAAAGAAAAAAAATAAATGATGGCATTGAATCCTGCAGAATGTACCCTGAACCAGGTTATTGTTTCAATAAGAGGGGGAGGGTCATCCTGGTTATACAATAAAGTATGATTCATGAAAGCTCGTTGTTTTCTCTGAACTCAGAGAGATGGAATCCCACAGTTAAAGGAGACCTATAGGATAAATGAAAACACCCCAATTTTGTAGGCAATTATAAGTAATATATATTGTTGCTTTTTACATGGTGCTAAAAATTTATATTATCTTTAAAAATAGCCCCTTTATTGGTTCTCTGGTCCCTAGCTGTGTTTCAAATGTGGGGTGGGCGTGTCCTAACAGTCCCTGCCAGAAGCATAGTAGGAGTGGGACAGCCAATCACAGCCCTGCAGACACACAAGCGCAGACAGGCTTCAGTTTCCTCTCAGGTCCTGCTAGCTGCTGATTGGTTCCTGCCCTACAGTGCAGTGAGCTGAAAGCAGCCGGCTCCCCTGCACCGCCTGGGAATTCAGGGAGCAGGAGGTGGGAAATATTCAATAAATCAGCCTGAAACACTACTTTTTAAAGCACAATTCTTCTTTATCTAAATGAGTATAATGCACTGGTACTTTCTTATTTTTTACACAATATGTCCTCTTTAAATGGTAACAATAAAAAAGTTTCATGAGGACAGATGTAAATATATGAAGTTACAGTGGTGTGAAAAACTATTTGCCCCTTCCTGATTTCTTATTCTTTTGCATGTTTGTCACACTTAAATGTTTCTGCTCATCAAAAACCGTTAACTATTAGTCAAAGATAACATAATTGAGCACAAAATGCAGTTTTTAAATGAAGGTTTACGCTATTAAGGGAGAAAAAAAACTCCAAATCTACATGGGCCTGTGTGAAAAAGTGATTGCCCCCCTTGTTAAAAATAACTAAGAACAAAAGTAATTGAGATCTATCAGTCTGGTAAAGGTTATAAAGCCATTTCTAAAGAGCCATTATCCACAAATGGCAAAAACATGGAACAGTGGTGAACCTTCCCAGGAGTGGCCGGCCGACCAAAATTACCCCAAGAGCACAGAGACAACTCATCCGAGAGGCCACAAAAGACCCCAGGACAACATCTAAAGAACTGCAGGCCTCACTTGCCTCAATTAAGGTCAGTGTTCACGACTCCACCATAAGAAAGAGACTGGGCAAAAACGGCCTGCATGGCAGATTTCCAAGGCGCAAACCACTTTTAAGCAAAAAGAACATTAAGGCTCGTCTCAATTTTGCTAAAAAAAAATCTCAATGATTGCCAAGACTTTTGGGAAAATACCTTGTGGACCGACGAGACAAAAGTTGAACTTTTTGGAAGGTGCGCGTCCCGTTACATCTGGCGTAAAAGTAACACAGCATTTCAGAAAAAGAACATCATACCAACAGTAAAATATGGTGGTGGTAGTGTGATGGTCTGGGGTTGTTTTGCTGCTTCAGGACCTGGAAGGCTTGCTGTGATAGATGGAACCATGAATTCTACTGTCTACCAAAAAATCCTGAAGGAGAATGTCCGGCCATCTGTTCGTCAACTCAAGCTGAAGCGATCTTGGGTGCTGCAGCAGGACAATGACCCAAAACACACCAGCAAATCCACCTCTGAATGGCTGAAGAAAAACAAAATGAAGACTTTGGAGTGGCCTAGTCAAAGTCCTGACCTGAATCCTATTGAGATGTTGTGGCATGACCTTATGAAGGCGGTTCATGCTAGAAAACCCTCAAATAAAGCTGAATTACAACAATTCTGCAAAGATGAGTGGGCCAAAATTCCTCCAGAGCGCTGTAAAAGACTTGTTGCAAGTTATCGCAAACGCTTGATTGCAGTTATTGCTGCTAAGGGTGGCCCAACAAGTTATTAGGTTCAGGGGGCAATTACTTTTTCACACAGGTTTGGATTTTTTTTCTCCCTAAATAATAAGAACCCTCATTTAAAAACTGCATTTTGTGTTTACTTGTGTTATCTTTGACTAATAGTTAAATGTGTTTGATGATCAGAAACATTTTGTGTGACAAACATGCAAAAGAATAAGAAATCAGGAAGGGGACAAATAGTTTTTCACACCACTGTAAGTGTGGAGAAAGAAAAAGGAATGACAAGTTAACCATAATAAACCAGAAGAGGTTGGTGAGATACACATATACTGTATTAAATAGGGTAATACTGGTTTACTCATTACCTTTAGCATTATTCAGGACTTTGCACTGATGTGGGGATGATGCAGTTAGCATTTCAATAATCAGAAATATGAAACCAAATCTGCACTTGGTAATATAATGACTGATAATACACGAGGCAAGGGAATATACACTGACTGTTCTTTTGTCTTTGCTGCAAATACTGTAAGTAGCACTTAAACAATATTAGCAAAGGTGACTTCCTTAGTGATTACCCACATCTGTACTATGTCCTTATAAAGAAAGATAGCTGAGCTGCACCCATTCCAAAGACCATCCAGAGTAAGGGCTCCTACACACGGGCATTTTTACCTGCGCTCTCCTGCGTTGCGTTTTGCTGCGTTCAAATGCAGGGGAGCGCAGGTATAGACGCACTCAATTATTTTCAATGGGGCTGTACTCACACGAACGCATGTGAGCGCCGAACGCAGGAAAAATGCAGCATGTTGCGTTGCGTTCGACGCTTACACGCGTCTCGTGGGTACAACCTCATTGAACAAAATGAGGTGCGTCTAGACCTGCGCTCCCCTGCGGCTGAACGCAGCCAAACGCAACGCAGGGGAGCGCAGGTCCAAAACGCCCGTGTGTAGGAGCCCTTAGCCTGTGCTGAAGATCAAACAAATGTAACTTAAGTGGAAGCACAGGATTGCTTTAAAGGGGTGGTTCACTTATAGGTTAACTTTTAAAATGTGATAGAACTACCAATTCTTCTTCAGAATCTTTCCAGCTTTCAAATGAGGGTCACTGACCCCTTGTAAAAAAACAAATTCTATGTAAGGCTATAAATGTATTGTTACTTTTACCTTTTATCATTCATCTTTATATTGAGGCCCTCTCCTATTCATATTCCAGTCTCTTTTTCAAAATAGTGCTTGGCTGCTAGAGTAATTTGGACCCTAGTAACCAGATTGCTAACATTGCTGACATTGCAAGCTAAGAGCTTCTGAATAAAAAGCTAAATAACTAAAAAAACAGAAACAAAAGATGTATTGACTGCTGTTGTTCTTTGCAAGACCACCAAACTGGTGAAAATACCATACCCCTAAATGCATAATTTTTTTTACACTACTGCAGCCAGAGAAGAAGACATAATCTCCTCCATTCATTTGTTACAAAACAGATCCAAAATCCCATGGCAGAAAGAAACAGATAGGCATGTAAGTAACAGTAAATAAACATGTTAATGTTTCAAATGAAGATTTCATTACATGATGAATTTAATGTACTAAACATTGCACATTTCTACAGCTTTTTCATTTGAAAGGTCCTTTTATTACTATAATTTTACGTAGGAATGGTCACAACACCACTGTCTTTTAGGGTAGTGACACACGGGCAGATCTGGGCAATTTCGGGAAACGAAATGTGCTTAGCGCAGGCGACTATTCATTATACAGGAACGTAAGACACGCAAAGACAGTTTGGGGAGATTGGCGCCCAGAAGAACAGGCGATTAATCTCCCCGAATCTGCCCTTGTGTCACTACCCTAAAGAGATGTTTTCACCACTCACTTTATAAAAAAAGCCTATGAGTTTTATCTCTAGAAAGAGCATCAGAACCAGTGCTACTAAATGAAAGCTCAATTCTGTTTCATCTGTAACTACATAGGATGAAGCTAAAAAAGTTAAAAGAGGGAAGAAAAAAAAAATATCTCCTGCTTACTGAAGCAAAAAGCACAGTATCTGATCTTTGGGTAACAACTCACAACACAAAATCATTCCAAGAAAAGACTGATCCTGAAAGGACTGACAAAGTAGAGTTGCAACATTCTACTAAATAATCTGCAGAATAAAATCTAGGTCAGAAATATGAATGGAGCTGTAACATAAGCAAACATTCACACACTGCCTTTTACTTAATATACAATATAAAGAGACAGCTACAAATGACAAACATGAAATATATATATTTTCTTACTGTGATATTTAAAGGCACAGTAACACCAAAAAGCATTTCAAAGTAATTTAAATGTAATGCACTGTTGCCCTACGCTGATAAAACTAGCGTGTTTGCTTCAGAAACTCTACTATAGTTTATATAAACAAGCTGCTGAGTAGCCAAGGGGACAGCCATTCAAAGCTAAAATATGATAAAAGGCACAGTATGCACAGCAGATTACAGATAGGCACTGTAATATACACTGGATTCTTCAGAAGATATCTGTTCTCTACTGTGTATCCTGTGCTTGAAAGGCTGCTCCCTTGGTTACACAGCATCTTGTTTATATAAACTATAGTAGTCTCTCTGAAGCAAACATACCAGTTTTAAAAAACTAAATTCACACAAGCAACTCAGAGAACCTTATAATATGGCAACCACCCTGGAGCAGTTGCCCTCCTGCATGGTAGAGGCATGTGAACATTCAAGACATAAGGTCCCACAATTCAGACCAGTTTTGTGTTACAATGGAAGTAGTGGGAAAACAGCTTAATATTGTGAAATCCTAGGCTATAAGGCTTAAAACTGAATGTTGTTCCATGAGGCAAAAAGAAGCTTGGCACATCCTTATATTAGAAAACCTCTCTCTATAAAAAAAACATTGATACAATGCCTTTAGGAAGTTAATTTATCATGAAAGGTGTACAGTGTTTGCTTGGTTATAATGAACCATAACTCTAGAAACTAAAAATAAATGCACAATATTCACCACTAGAGGTGCAGTTAATGTAGTATACAGACACTCCCTGGGTTACTTACTAGATAGGGTCTGTAGGTTTGTTCTTAAGTTGAATTTGTATGTAAGCTGAAACATATACATTTACTTATTAAATACAACAAGACAGATGTTTGTCTTAACATAGTATTTATTTTTAGCATTCTGTACTCCACAGTAGAGAGGGATTGGGGCAGGTGGTTTATTAAAGTTAAATGCTAATAAAAGTCAAGCAAACCATAGGATGTTGCTGTAACAGCCTCTGTTTGTAAGTGTAGGTTGAATTTAAGTTGGGTGTATGCAACTAGAACTCCCTGTAAAGAGAATAACTCAGGTCTGCTACAGTTAGATTTAAAGGCATTATTTTCAACCCTGGGTATCCTGCTCAGGGCAGCTTAAATATACAGACAATATTCAATGGAAAAAAATGCAACAGTCAAGTAAACAGTAATAAGATAATCTGGCATATAGTAATGTTAAATTACAGCGAAACAGACAGATCATAAGTAATAATAGTCTTACCTTGGCTCTGCCAGTACTCTGCAGGATGTGCACTAATGCGCATGCCATCTCTTCCTTATTTCTGACGCTGATGACTGGTTCCAGGACCGAGCATAACATAGTGTAATTAATTGTGATAAATTCTGCAAACTCCTTGTATTGCTCCATGGGTAAAAT
>CM044438.1:79516238-79559524 GCA_024363595.1 Xenopus borealis | reverse complement strand
AAAAAAAAAAAAAAAAACAGAAAAACTGAGCACAAGCAGCTTTTCGCTTATTGTCGGACATAACATTATGCAATGGAACACATAACTTGTTTTATCTCAACAGAAAAATTAAAACACAACAAAAATTATCAATGAGCCCAAAAAGTAACAACGGTTAATCATGTGCAAAAGAAAGTTAGACAGGTGAATGTTACTCTTGAACCCCTAAGCTGATCCTTCTAAAAGTAGAGGTTAAGATTATAATCATGTCCCCCAACCTGTGGCCTTTTCATATGTTGAGTCCCACCTTGTGACAACTGAAGTTTGTTAGGGGACTGCTGGGAGCTGAAATTGAGAAACCGTTGTCGTGCAATAGGTTATTTTTTAGTTATATGCAATCATCCTATATATATGAAGAATTTTGATCCACGCAGAGCACCAGTAAAAACATCCGTTTATTTCCAAATAAATTTAAACATCAGTTACAGAGCTGTTAGCCACATGTGCTTGACGCGTTTCGTGGACAAACCACTTCCTCAGTAGCTTTTGAGGAAGTGGTTTGTCCACGAAACACGTCAAGCACATGTGGCTAACAACTCTGTAACTGATGTTTTAATTTATTTGGAAATAAACAGATGTTTTTACTGTCGCTGGTGCTCTGTGTGGATCAAAATTCTTTAAAGATTTTAACGCAATAGGAGCGGCTTGGACGTGCAGCACAGCTGACAAGTATCGACGGGTTTGTGAGTGCTCCCTTCTATATATATTATATATATGAAGGCATTTTCATAAGTGTATAGGAACTAGACTTTCATAGTAGTTATAGGGTAAACGTGACAGTAAGTCCAGTTACTTTCTTAATTACTATAAATTGCTGTAAGGGAAAATCTCACCAAACACAAAGAACATAAGCTTATACAAATTGATTACACGGCAAACAAAAATATTACATGATGTACCTTTATCGCATGTGCTACCCATTTCCACTCCAAAGATTGGACTGGGTAAAATCCAACTTCTAAGAAGAATAGGGAATTCCCCACATGGAACAAGAGTTCTGTGAACTGTCTTGGAGATTACAGAAGTTATTGCAGAGACAGTACAGGCTGGCAAATTCCACACTTACAAAATTGGCGCAGTAGAAGTGAACAGTCCTGGCCTTTTGGCCCAAGGGATCCGTGCTATTTCCAATTCAGAAAGCTGGATCAGATCTTGCTTCTCCCCCTCCCTTGCCAGTGTGCAGAGAGCAAGAAGACAAACACAAGACTGCAGCTATTCAATCAATCGCTCTGATTGCACATCCTCATTAGTTATCATCAAGCTATTTAGAGATGCCAAACCACTTGAGAGCTTTAGTGAAAGTGTCATTAAGGCACCCCTAATATATGGAAACAATAGTTACAACAATACAGTCTGTGCCAAAAAAGTGGCTTTCTGCAAAAAGTGACAATTATCTCTTTATACTGTGATCAACACATAGGTTTGAAAAATTATGAGCCCCACACATTAAGCAGAGTATCCACAGCTACGATAAGAAACTCAAAATAAGAAAGTTGGGTTGGAGAAACACTATCTCAATGCAGCAAATTTTCACTTAGCTTGCACTTGCTTGTTTCTTTGATTTCCAGCTCTCCTAAGCACAGTCCAGAAATTAAACGCAGCTTCATCAGCATACAGTATGTTTCAGCTTATTATCTAACAAAGAGAGAATGCTGAAAATGAAAGATACTTGTGCAGGGTTCATAATGGTACCACCAAAACCTAAGAGTTAAAGTAAGAATCTGATTTCAGCACTTGGGTGGAGTGAAGAGAAGATCTATGATAATGAATTTGTCTTATAAGAGGAAGAATGCAGTTCCAGCTAAATAAGTGAAGTTCTCGATTCCACTGAATATGCAGCAATCGTTACCCCTTCTACAGAAAGCCATCCCACTCAGCACAATGAGGAAAGCTTGGTACATCAATTCATTCTAATGCTCAGGTGCCATGCATTCCATAGTGGTGTTCTGTGCATTGCTTTTGTAGCCTGATGGAAGAAAGTAGATAGAGTTGCAGATTGCAGGAAAGCTGTAGCATCCTCACAGGCTTCGGGATTCATTTGGTGTTCATTGCTACAGTTTCTTTTCTGAATGTCGTTTGAAAATTCCCCCCCCCCCCCATCTAAACATGGAAGAAGTTGCTGGGTTGTCGAGAGAAAGAGATACTGGTCTGCCCAGTCTAGTTAGAAATGAATGCAGCTTCTGCCGGCTTCCCATCTACCCCCACCCGACAGGCTACACTCTTCTGTTGCACTATCACCTGCTGCAAGAATCAATGCAGTCTTCCTATGCTCATCCATTCCATTTCATAGCATAATATCCTAGGGATGAATTACGGATGAATACATGAATAATATGAATTATGCTATAAATCGTTTGTTTCAACCCTTGATTTTAAAAATAAAAATGTTTGTTCCTCAAGAAAAGTACGTCTCGGTTTTGAAATAAAAACGGTTGTATTCACCCATAGCCAACTCCCTCCTCCCAAGTCACATCACGACAGAGAATCTTATTCAAAGCCCAAGCAATATGAGTCAGCAAAAGGCTGAAGATATGCAGAGAGTAGCCCCATGATATGCTTGGAATACTGAAGACAGGGCTCTGAGTATACACAGGATTATTCTTGCTTATTTACTCAAATGCAGCACTTCAGGTTTGGCTGGTGGCTGGATAATTAGCCAACTCTGCTCTCAAACATTACTGAGTAAACATATACATTTGCTGTTTTAACATTAAAGCAGACATATTTCTAGGAAATACACTATAACTTCCAATGTAGTCCACAAAACATTTTGGTTGGGTTAAGTTAAGTTAAATTTTAGTATGTTATAGAATTGCCAATTCCAACTTTTAATTTGGATTTCATTATTGATTTTGTATTATTTTTGTTATTTATTTGCTTTCTTCTTCTGACTCTTTCTAGCTTTCACATAGTGAATCACTGATCCAATAAAAGAACAAATGCTCTGTAAGGCTACAAATGTATTTTTTATTGTTATTGCAACTATTTATTACTCATTCAGGGTCTCCACTATTCATATTCAAGTTTCTTATTCAAAGCAACGCATGTTTGCTAGTTTAATTAGGACCCTAGCAACAAGATTGCTGAAAACTGCAGACTAGTGAGCTGCAGAATAAAAATAAAGCTAAATAACTCCAAAACCACAAATAATAAAAAAGCAAATTGTCTCAGAATATGACTTTCTACTTCATACTAGAAGTTAACTAAAGCTGAACATCCCCTTTAACTGTGCTAGATAGGATAAGCAGACAGGTTCACATTATCTACTGCAAGAATGCACCATCAAGGAAAGAAATGTCAAATCAATTGTGTAAAGTGCAATTCATCACTTTACAGGTAAAATGATGCTGTAAGTTGCTGTTAAAGGAACAGTTCAGTGTAAAAAAATGGGTAAATAGATAGGCTGTGCAAAATAAAAAATGTTTCTAATATAGTTAGCCAAAAAATGTAATGTATAAAGACTGGAGTGACTGGATGTCTAACATAATAGCCTGAACACTACTTCTGGCTTTGCAGCTCTCTAACTCTGAGTTAGTCAGTAACTTGAAAGAGGGGCCACATGGGACATAACTGTTCAGTGAGTTTGCAATTGATCCTCAACATTCAGCTCAGATTCAAAAGCAACAGTTATGACTCATGTGCCCTCCACCTCAAGTCACTGATTGGTTACTGCCTGGTAGCCAATCAATGGAAACCAAGAGAGCTGCAAAGCAGGAAGTAGTGTTCTGACTATTATGTTAGACATCCAGTCACTCCAGCCTTTATACATTACATTTTTGACCAACTATATTAGAAACATTTTTTATTTTGCACGGCCTATTTACCCATTTTTTCACTGAACTGTTCCTTTAAGATGTATGGGCACCTAGTACATATTAGAAACAAGCACCAGTGCATGCTCAGTTGTACATTGTACCTAGAGCTTTGCAGTTGTTTTTGTTGCATGTGGTTGCAACTGAGCCCTATAACATGACTGATTTTGATTTGACATTTCTGCTAAAACTATTTTTCCTCCCCTTAATTAAAAACCTGCGTACTACAGTTATTTTATACTTTTAGCTGGACCATAGAGATATAATAGGAGATGTAACTGAAATATTACTACCCAGGCGGTACCTTTCTAAGCTTGTTAAGCTAGTTATACCGAATGCTTGCTCCTAGGGAAAGCACTAAGATGCCTGCAAACCAAAAGTGACATACTTTGAAAACGTGCAATTCTACTTGCATGATAAACCAATAAAATAATTATCTAGACTGCATACTCACTGCGTCTGTAAAATACAACCATTCCAAACACCTTCTCTACTCTTTTAAGAACATATTTCTACCATTTTGCCCACGCCCTTATTTCTGCATTGGGACAGCCAAATATTCACTTTAACCGACCCATGATACATTTGGGGAGCCCAGTTACTTGCCATGGAGTATGTACCAATCCCTGCCCTGCTGCTAGGACAGCTAATCACAAACACAGTACTTTAGTACACACAGACACCAACTGGTCAACCAATATCAATGGGAATTTCATCCCTGGAGGAAGGTGACTTCCAGGCTGCCCAATTACCTACAACAGAAGGGATGGGGGGATCACTTTAACCAGGGTCAACTGGAGGCCAATGGGCCAGGTGTGGCCCTCCAAAGGATTTTTCTAGCCCTCAGAATGCATATGATGTCCATAAATGTCTTTACATGATTTAAATAATTTTTAATAAATCATCCCAGAGTCCATGGAATATTGGATACTTAGCCCTGAAAACTGAATATTTGGGCAGCAATGATTGAATCAAATGCCTGAGATGTCCATAAATAAATGTATACAAGTTTTCTTTTAGTGTCCATAACCATTTCTAAACTCTCTGCAATGTTTTCAGCTATCAGTTTAAAAGAAAATAAAAATGTGGGGTAGAAAAGAACACATCTTCACAGTAATAATAAAACAATACCTTGTACATGATCCCAACAAATATACAATTAATCCTTATTGGAGGCAAAACCAGCCTATTGGGTTTATATCATGTTTTCATGATTTTCTAGTAGAAGGTAAGACCCAAATTACTGAAAGATCTGTTATCTAGAATACCCCAGGTTCTGAGCATTCGATAACAGGTCAAAGACCTGTAATAATAATACTAATAACAATACTAACAATAAATGTAATAACAATGGAATATGTTCTCTGCTCTTACTTTTCACTTTATGCACTACCTAGTGGCTGAATGTAGAATCTGTTAAACGTTACTGTTCATAAGTTATGGGTTTGATTACCATTGTTGATATGAATAAAACCACCTCAAATTAATACATAGAGAAATTATAAAGGAATAATATGTCCGTTTAATCAACTGTTAAGAGTTTGTGAACCTTTAGATTATCTTTATGGGGCATATTTATTATAATATACCATACAGTCAAGTCTGCAATAGTTTTTTACCCCAGTTTGCAACTCAGAAATCTGGGGGTCCAAATTACTCTAGCAACCATGAACTGATTTAAATACACTGATTTTAATAAGAGATTGAAATATGAATAGGAGAGGGCCTGAAGAGAAAGATGAGAAATGCATGTAGTAATAACGATACATTTGTCAGTGACCCCATTGGTTTTTATAGCCACTTTATAAAAGAAAGGTCCTTTTTCCTCTACAGTCCAGGAGATTTTTTTCCAGTTGAAAAAGATTTATTTTAGAGCTATTTTTGCATTAGTTGTTGTATGTTTGAGATGTACAAGTCTTTAGAGCTGCTACAAAGTTGCCTTTAGCAAATATATGATAGCATAGGAGCTTGGCATTGGGAACTGAAGAGGCTGCTGCATCTCTGACACCTATTAGGTGTATTCATAGTTTGGCAAAAAATAACGGCAGAAGAAACAACATTAAATGTAAAAATGCAGAATTAATAATTTAGCAGTAAATAAGAAAATAAATGAACGGACTAACTAATGGAGTCATTATTTGACATTTCAAGGATTAAAACAGATATTAACTTAACTGCAAATCTTATAGCCTAAATCCTTCACAACATTAAAGTATAATGACCAGTTTCATAGGTCAAGCACCATACCGAGGAATGTCTGGAGACTCTTCTCTTCCTCTGTGTTGCTATCCAACCACTCTCCATCTCCTGGTGATAGAAAGCTCATGCTTCTTGTTGAAAACTTTCGCACAAGGTCCTTTGATTAGTGAAATATACTCAGATCAGCCTGAACAGGACTTCCTCAGCTTTAGGATGCAAGAATCCCCAATACGGAATTCAATGCATATGGGCAAATAAATAGCCTGATAATGAAAATCAAATGGATGAGGCCTTTATTCCATTTTTGTTGTAGAAAAAGAAGAAAAGCAAAAAAAAAAAATGATTTAAAACTGTGCAAGTGTCCAAGTACATCCGAGGGAAAAATGCATCTTATTAAAAATTCCCTTAGCGGATGAGTTTTTGTGTACATTCCCTTTCGTCAGATGCCATCCATGAAAATGCTGGTTCAACCAATTACAAGAAAATGGTACAAAACCAGCTGTACGATTGTCCCCTCGCAGCTTATAATGGACTTGAGCATCCTCCCTTCCACTACTTTCCCTTCTGCAAAGGCACGTTCATCAATCTCTGATTGGGAAGCACTGGATGCTTCCTTCCTCCCCCTGCAGCTCCTACCTAAGCTTGTGACGGCTGCATTGATCGGCAAAAATGGAATCTGCAGCAAGTTGCCAAAACCATTATAATGGGCTTTTCCAGTGCTTTCTCATCGTAAGTGAAAACTAAACTGAATGCCCAGCTTGACTTCCGGTCTTTTTTCCCAGTGGGAATAGCAGGCTGAAGAGTGGAAGACAAGAAACTCATATCACATCATGTACTCTGCACTTTTTACAAAGGGACAAGAACACACTTCAATGTAGTTGTTCAGGCTGAACTCTCCTTGCTGCACATTTAACTCAATAAAGAAGATACTGCCTGTGCCTAGGACAGCTCCCTGCAATGCAGTATCAGAAACAAACATAAAGAAGATGTCTTAATGTCTGTTTTAATGACTACAATGATTTTAAAGAAATTGTAATAATACTATTTTTGTGTACAACCACTGACTCAACACAAACACAAACCAGAGAACCAGCTGACTGTTTCATTCATATCTATAATTTGTGTGCAAGCAATATTCAGTTGTGCTTCAGTGGGTAGTGATTCCCAGTTCACTTTATACTGGTCCGTGCCTTGCCCTCACAGCAGGGGGCCATATTATGAAAAGCATCTCTTCTTGAAACAAATGAGTAATATAACAGTAGCTGTAAAGTTTGCATCTAATACAGTGGTTCTCAACCTTCCTAATGCTGTGACCCTTTAATACAGTCATGTTGTGGTGACCCCCAACCATAAAATATTAAAATATTTTCATTGCCAGCCCAGAGCAGATTGTTAGGAAAGTACAGGAGACAGCGTGGCTGCATAAAGGTTTGTTTTCCGTGCGTAGTGCGGCAAGAATTTTTTGCCACACCCATTTTGTGGCCACACTCCAATTACCATGTTAATTTTACAAATTTTAAATGAGCAGGGAGCGCTGTATGGCAGTCCCTTCTAAGTGGATATAGAAAGTTGTAGTGCAACGGACTTCCCTACACAGGTTACTGAACTACAACTCCCAGCACCAACACCCGGAGAGCTACAACCTTGCCTCAGGGCTAATAGGGAGAGAGATCAACCTGCTCCTGGAATGCCTTAAGCGACCCCTGTGAAAGGGTTGTTTGACCCCCAAAGGGGTCCCGACCCCCAGGTTGAGAACCGCTGATCTAATACATCTAATAACCCACAGAGAACAAACTGATGCTTGCTTTATAAAAAAATTATTTGTCCAATAAATGTGATCTTCTGATTGGTTGCCTTTGGTTATTAAATATGTACCAAATGTTGCACATTTTATTACATTATTGTCTGAGTTCATGCATTCAACTTATTTCAAACCATGAATGCTGGACATATATGCACATTTTGTTGGCAATTTTTTGAGATCAGGGGGTAGTATTGATTATCTATCCTGTGCTCCTATTAGGTCACAGTCAAATTTTACATTTCATCTTGTAATGCACCTTGTTGGCAGGAGCAGGGTGAACTCCACAGTGCACCTGTGCCTTTAAACGAATTGTTCATGTTTTAACAGAATATCAATCAGTGTTAATGGTCACATTGACTCGCAAGCATTTTATTTACCAGCTCAGCTGAAGAAAGGGCAAAGCCCATGTGAAGTCATTCTGCTAGAACACCTATTAAACACACAATGTCCCAACCCTTTTAAACTACTGAAGCAAGAAAACTGGTTGCATGTTCTTCTGCTGTTTGTAGAAGTGTCATTGACTATTATTTTACTTAAATACACTCTTTAAAGCATTTGGAAATGGGATCAGTCAAATGCAAATAAGCGGTTTTACAAAAGGCAGCCCTCGGGCTCTAGTAGCAGCTAATATTGTATTAATAAACTCTACAAAGGAACATCCTGTGCACAAGCAAAACAGTTATACTTTCCTTGTACAGTAAAGGGAATGTCTGCTTACAAATAGGAAATATATTTCATCATGAAGAAAGACCCAGTGGGTAATCAGAAGAGACATTCTATAACATTTACCCTGTTTTCCATTCATAAAACTGTAACATTATTTGACCACTGTAATCTCTATGGCTACTCATTTTGCAGGGCACTAATTATGATTGCAGAAGTCAGAAATGTACCGTTATCTTTAAACGGATCATGGTGGGAAGTACAGTGAGTAGCTCATGACGTAAGACTGATGCTTAAAAACATGCTGCAATGAAAAACATCTTTATTCGCCCAGCAGTCAAACAGAATGTCAGAGCAGAGAACAACGAAGCGATGAAGCTAGTAGTGGCATTCTGTTGACTTACAGATGAGCTAAAAAATGTACCTGCTACTTTGTGACACTAATAGATTGTAAACATGTTAGTTGTTAGAACTAATTCAATGCATTTTCTTATATACTTCATTAAAGTGGAACAGTGCATAAATGATCTCAACTTTTTCTTGTGTCCTGTAAATCCTGTTTCATCCAAGATGTCCCCCTCTATAAGCTTCAGTACAATTTAATTCTCTTTGGAAGCCCCATCCTGCTAAAAAGTCCCCTCTGGCCTCCAGCTCCAGGCACAACCCACCTTCAGCCCCACATATGGTATTTTGATACTAAATTCTACAGTTAGTATAGCTATGGGCATATATGGTTTGTGTGAAAGAGTGGAGGGGTGTGTGTGTGTGTGTGTGTATGCTGGGTTTTAATTTGGAGGGGTTGAACTTGGACTTTTTTCAACCCAATTTAACTATGTAACTATGTATACGTGCACCTGTGATCAGTGTGATCAGGCTGGAGAAGGGGAGTCAGGGGCACAAAGGATGACTTTGCTCCAACTACGCAAGGGCCAATACTCCACCCACTTCCCAAAGATTTCCAAAGAGAAGAAGATGGCGCCTCTGAACTCTGATTCCTGAATCTGCACTGAAGGGTAAGTAAAACGTTGGGGGCATTTGCCCGAGGTAGCAGCTAGGCTGTGGGGGAGTACGATGGGATGTCTATGCGGGGTAGGGTTTTTTTTAAGTACGGGTTAAATTCTCCTTGGTGGGCAATATCGGGCTGATCCTAATGAAAGGAATACGGTTGGATTACATCAACATATTAGTTCTCGATTCAACAGTTTTAGCCCGGCCCAATTGACATCTGGCTGACTTTTGTCCAGATATCGACCGGGTGAAGCCCATTGGAGGGCTCCATACACGGGCCAATAAGCTGTTGTCTTTTGGCAGCTATTATTGGCCTGTGTATGGCCACTTTAACAACACAACCTAGGTTTATGTTATCAAATTGCAACATAAAGAAACTGTGGAAAAAGGCAGCATACATGGAAAATTTTGTGATAAGCAGGATGCTTAAATACATAGTTAGAGAAGCATAAATTAACCTAAAAAAATAAGAAAATAAAGTGGGATCTATTCTGCAATGAAAGCTGCAGTCGATCTGTAGTGTGTACAATGCTTTGTATACATTACACTGTAAAGGCACTGTTTTTATTTCACCATGTCAGGATAATGTTAAAGACCTAGAGTATGATGGCTGTGAATACCATATTCAGAATGCATTTATTGTACTGCACCTAAATAATACATGAGTAGCTAATGATTAATATGGGTTTGAACTTATATTTTGCAGATACCAAAGGATGACATATTTTATAAATGCATTTGAAATTTTTATTAATGGACTATGTGCTCAACATGCATTTGAAATTTGTATACATCCCAATAACCAAAGGCACCACATCAGGGTTGAGCAACCAGGGGTTCAGGACCACCTTAAGTACTAGCTAGTTATTTTTATGCTCTCCTCATGGATGCCAAATACATTCTGAAAGGTATTTATGCTTTTATTTTAAAATCTCCAGAAAGAGAATTCAAAAATCAAATGATGAAGTGGAATGCTGTTCAAAACTGTATCATAAATGTATATTGTCTTAGCCAAAATACTGCAACAAAGACCCGGAACACAATGTCTGCACAGCATAAAGAACAATGTAATCTGTATAATGTGTAACATTTTGTATAAGTACTGGAATTTAACATTAATATTGTATACAAAAACACTACCATCTACCTTACATTTAACACCTGAATAGATAAAATCTGTGCACAACAGTAGCAGACAGGTTAAATGTCCCTGTACTTCTAGGGAATAAATTGCACAGGAAAGGTGTGTTACATGGTACTGGGTAGTGTGACCAAATTTTGCAAATGCATGTACATCTTTATGTACAATCCAAAAGGTTGGAATCACAAACGTTAAATAATTCAGTAAGAGATTTTCAAATTATACAGCCAAAAAAATTGAAGAACTTTTATTAAACACTTAATTTTCTGCAATAAAAATAATAAACAATGCATTGACTAAAAATATTTTCTAAGAAATCCAACATATATTCCAGGACCAGTTAAAATAGAGATGCGTAAAACTACTTTATTTTTAATATCTAATATATTTAGAGACTAATTTGCTTTTGTTAATACAGGTATCATAGCTGACATATGTAAATGGTCATATCCCAAGTACAACCTACCTGTTGAATATGAATGGGTTTATTATGGCTATATTATACAGATCAAAACTAAACCAGTACCCTAATGCCAATTATGACTTGTGCAACCTTATGTTCATCTATCTACATTGTCTATTGTACATGGGATTTTACCCCTTTAAATTGAAACAATCCTTTTAAGTCTCTACACTTACAATAATGTTTGTATAATATTCAACATCCCTAAATAAACTACAAAATATGTCTTTACAAATAGCGCTTAGTAAAGTGACATTGACTGATGATATTAGATGACAACTCTGACTCTGAATTACATAGTCATAGTACTATCTCTGAAATGTTACATTGCAAAGCATTCATTTAAAAAGAACCCATTCGTTTAAAGTAACAAACAATATTCCAGGAAACAAGCCAGAAAACCAGACACTGTAGTAAAGAGTCATAAAAGAAGCAGCAGGTAAGTACTATATTTAGTGGGCTGGCAGTAAAATGACAATTAACTAATCTGAATTTTTTTTTACAGTCTTAACTAAAGGGTTGCTTTGGGGCACAGCAGCGGATCCTCAGAATAAACTATACTCTCTTGCGGTCAGTATGCTGTAGTAACAACTAAATGATAGCTGCCATATTGGCTGCCTCTTCTCAGTCATACGCTAAAGACTACAACAGGTCGATTGATCTTGTAGTCATAAATGGATTATGAGGTACCGGCAGTTTACATACAACAAAAGGGGGAAGTACTACCGTGACCCCCACCACATTTTAATCAAAATTTAAATCATTGTATAAGCGTTGCATAGCTTGCTGCTGTGGTCAGTCCCATTTTTTACATTAGGCTACTTGAGAAATTTTCCTTATAGGAGAAGGAAAACTACAGAGGCATTTTATTGACAATAAATTAGCTGCAATAGTGTAAGCTAGAACGCTATATTTATTCTGTAGAATGTTTTACCATACAGTAAAAAACTCTAGATTACAAGCTCTCTGTTTGTTTAGGATAGCAGCTGCAGTATTAGCTTGGTGTGGCATCACTTCCTGCCCGAGTCTTTCCCTGCTCACTTATAGCTCTGGGCTCAGATAACAGCAGAGAAGGGGGGAGGAGGAGCAAACTGAGCATGCTCACACCCAGGGCAAGGAGGTTTAAACTGAAGCTAGGAAGTCTGATACAGAAGCCCATGTGTACACAATAGAAGGGAAGAGATGTAGTATTTCTTTTGACAGAGGACTCAGAGCAGCACCTTTCTGATAAGGCTTACTTAGTTTTAACACAAATCAAAGTGAAAAGAAGTACGGCACAATGATCAAACAAAGAGCAGGTTTATTGCGTTCTCCTTACCTTTCCTTCTCCTTTAAGCAGAGCTTTACCAGGGGATGCAAAAAGCTCTCACTGTTCCAACTTTTTTAGTACAAAAATAGCAAACCTAGATTATCACTTAAATTAAAAAGACTGACATCTAATTAAATATCAGCTAAAATCTCATGTCAAGATCATATGTGTAATCAGCCATGTATTGATTAGATGTTACCAGTACTGTATTCAGTATCTCCACAATGTGCTTCTCTGCCACTTGGCAATTCTATAAAAAGCATCATCTCTGCAACAAGTAGGTCAATCCATATTACTGCCTCTGCAAAACCAATCTCAAACTCAAAACTCTAGCAACTCAGTTGTGCATAGTTAAGATGTATATACAGCAACAACTGCATTTGCATCTGCATTATTTCTAGTTTAGGAATAGTAAAGGTCATTAAAACTCAAAAATGCACTGCCGACTGTTGCTGATCATAATCATCATGTCATGTGTCTGACTTAGTTCCATAATGCCTTAAGGCAAACAATAGATCAGATGCTCATGGGTATGAATTTTAAAGTAGATCAAAACAGTCAAAGACGGACAATAGTAAATAAAAGAGAAAGAAGATATTTTCAGTGTGTGTGAGCTATGGTTGCCTGCACGGGGAGCTCCCTCCAGGTCCAGGGGAGCAGCAATGGCTAGAGGCTTTTCAACAAAACGGCAAGCTCACACCTCTGGTTTTGAAAAAAATATCATGCTGTAAGTGCCTTTAATATACTATAACAAGTGCAAACATCCAGTATATGGCTGCATGTTCTCACGATCACTATAATAAACATATATGGCACAACTAATTCAGCAACTGGGTAAATGTATGCCTTTTCTTGGAAAGCTGCTACATAGGGGGAGAAACTCACAGCATTTCCCAAAAACATTCTACTGCAGTGAAGATACTTTCTTGGTTAACTCTACAGTGCAAGTTCGGTAAACAATCCAGTATCTCAAGACACATGAAAAGATTCATACATAAAAGAAATGACATGCACTATAAGGAGTCACATGGATTGTTGCAAGGGGCATCAGTATAAGATGATCCATGACTTAAGGTGCAGAACTTGACAAATGAGTCGATTCCAAGGGCCCATATAGCCGACCACTAAGGAACTATAGCCAATATCATAGCTTACAAATTGATACCTATATTATTTTTATTTATATAGTGCCAATGTTATTCAGCACTTTAAAGAGATTACACAGGATTCCTTGCCCCAGTGGAGCTTACAAATCTCTGGAACCCATCACATTGACACACAGTAGTGTTCATTTTATCAGAAACCAATTAAACTGCCTGTATATTTTTGTAAGAGGAAACAGACTGAAACCCAGGGAGAAAAGATAAAATCCTTGCAGACAGTGCTCTGGTTGGAACTGAACCTAGAACCCCAGCAGAGCAAGAAAGTGCTAATTCTTAATCCATCTTGATTAATTTAATGTTATGACAGCATTTGGCAGCACTGAATTTTGTGATCTATACACAACTATATAACCACATAATTTCTGTTGCTATGTAATATAACAGCAGAAACAGATAATAATGTTCTACAAAACTTTTAACAGAAATGAGGAATGATGCAGGGTCACAGAACTGTCAGGGCAGCATGTAGCTCCAAGAACTTGCTGTACTTTTCCAACTCTTTACAAAATTATACATCAGAATGCCTGCTAGCCAGCCAAAGAGCACAATGATTATTTACAAATACACGGGGGATCACAGGAGCATACTGATCACTTCCCAAATAAGTATAGGCTGTAAATATAACGAATAAGCTGACTCCCATGTGTTCATAAAAGATTTACTGAGCGATATAGAAGTTACAGCATTCGTACAGAGAAGTTACCGAAATTGCCTCTAAGTGGCAGATGATTAATGATCTGCACAAGGAAAAAGTGATGGCACAAAGGGTGGCATTTAGTAGTTAGTATTAGATATGAAGGTGGTATTTAAATAATTACGTTTTTTTCTAGTGTAAACCTGGCCATTGCAGTAGGCTATAAAGCAGCCGTGTCTCATGAACAAAAACATTCCTTTACATTCTGAAAGAAAAAGCGAGAAAGTTTACCTGTGACCTGTTTGTTGGCTGAACATCACAGCGTTGGCTGAACACTGCTTTCAAACTCCAAGTTCCTGCACATGTCTGTACACTGCCTCCAGCTAGGAATGCAGAAAAGCCTGAGCTGAAGCTAGTTTAGCCCAATCACATCTACAATTTGGGACAGCTAAACAATAGCTCATTGCACACTGAGTGCTATAGACTCTGGGAACATTTCTCCATACGCACAGTGACATTCAAACAATGCAGCCTGCAATTCCTCCTGTCCAGAGGGTGTGTTGTGCTCTATGGGAGGTGTACGGGGTGGGGGCTGGGGGGAAAGGGAACTTACTGTTCCCAAACCATTGTTTTACTAGCTTTGAAGGTGCATGTTTTATATGTTTACAATTGCCATGCACTGAGTTCTGCAGACAAGTAGCTCACTTCTGCAAAGCAGTGATATCCAACCTGGACTATGATTCCAAAAACTTCCCCTTTGACACCTTGCCCAGCAGTCTCCTATGGGGAAGAAACTTTAATGAGCTGCAAATAGATCAGAATACAGCTAATAAGATGGAAGTATACATGGCCTCCAGATTATCACGTCTATTCTGCCCCTGACCGACCAGTGGCTAGGGTTGCCACCTTTTCTTGAAAAAAATACCGGCCTTCCTATATATTTATCTTTTTTCCCTATTAATAACATTGGGATGAACCATCAAAAATACCGGCCAGGCCGGTAAAATACCGGCCAGGTGGCAACCCTACCAGTGGCCCAGATGCCTCAATGTATTTTGCAGTCACAACATAGTATCATGCGACTGGTAGGCTCTTCAGAGTGATATGTTGCTCACCAAATCCTTGGATGTTGCCCATACCTCCCAACATTTGGAAAATATCAAGAGGGACAAAAACATTTTCCGCATGTCCCATGGTGAATTTATTGGACAACGCACATTTTATGGACACACCCCCTAAATATCACATCCTTTTTACAAAATTTGGCAGGTTATGGAAAGTCTGAATACATTTCTGGGGGTTTTAGGGTTCAGGTTTTATGTGTTATTACAGCTTTACTACTTAATGTGAATTGCCCTTTAAGCTGCAAGTCACAGTTTCCCCAAAAAACTGCTTATCTTAAATAGTCACAATTGTTTCTTTGCTTCTCTTAAATTGTTACAAAAGTATCTAAGTGAACCTGCCCTTCTGGGCTCTCTGTCAAAACCCTCAGTTTGAGAAACTTTGTATCTTTTGCTGGCTGTTCAGTGCAGGAGAGTCGGGACATTTCAGTAACAATCCAGGACTGTGGGTTGGGCTGTCAAAATCTACAGGCACTTTTTAAAAAAGAATTCCTGGCTTAGAGGCAAGTTTTAGTTGCAAATATGTGTGCTGCCATACAGAACTTCATGTAGCCTGCCAGTCCTCATATGGGCTATTAAATGGGCAATACTTATATTGTGCAACCAAGGAACATTTTTCCATTCTGTATTGCTCCCCAATTCTGTTTACATCTGAATTTGTCTCAGGAGTAAAAAGGCTGGGGACCCCTGCTTTAGGTGAAGTCACAGCCATTTCATATATCCTGTGGCTGCTCCCGCTCTCTTAGTAAAGAAATCCCCCCCCCCCCAGGCACTTTCTTACTAGCGGGCGGGAGGTGGAGGACTCTAGCAGAGGGGCTGTTGGGGGGGGGGGGGTAGTGCGCACTAGTACCTTCCATGAAAATATGTCAGAATTCTATATACACTATCACTGACCCCTGAACAACTGTTTTTTCCCCAGACTTTAGAATACTATGACCACTGAATAGAGACTATTAACATATAACATATAGAACTATAATATTACCATAGGTAGTATATATGTGTATATGTATATAGCAGTTATCCATAATGCTTGGGACCTGGGGTTTTCTAGATAAGAAATCTTTCCCTTATTTGGATCAACATACTTTAAGTAAATTAAAAAATCTCTTAAACTGTAAATAAAGTCAACTGGATTGTTTTGCCTCCAATAAGAACAAATACAGGGTGCTGTTTTAATATTACCGGGAATGAAAAGAATTGTATGTAAATTATTTGATTAATTAATGTAGTCTCTGCTAGATTGCCTTCGCATAAAGCAGAGTTTTCTGCATAATGGGTTTCCAGATAAGGGATCCTATACCTGTTTGTAAAAAAGCACTTATGTCTGCCCTTCCCCCACCCATTCCACTGTTCCTCAGTAGGAGCATGCTATTTGTTCATACATTCTAAGTAATCTTTTGCATGAGTAATATGCAGTAATACCAAGGTTTGTAATTGCATGTAATTGTTAATGAAAAGCAGTATCTGTTTGTCCCTTGCTATTATCTGCACTGCTGGTTCTGACTACTGAAACAATGTAGCAGAAGATATCTAATTAACAAATCTATGAAAAAGTAGGCATGGTATTGTTGGGTAAAGACAAAGAATTTTGCATATTAAAAAATGTTGCTTGGAATTACCCTTTCATTCAATAGCAACATTTTATTCTAGGTTTATACCCCTTTTAAATTGAAGCAACAGCGACTCATCCAAGCCCATTCTTTCAATTAAAAATGCAATTCTCCGCTGTCCAATTCTACCCACTGCATTCCATAAAGGTCAGCTTTTCTGACTCTAATTACAACAATGTAATTCCCTCCACACCCACATAGCTATAAATGCCTAATGGAGACATGGAACATTTCCTCTTGATTTAACAAACAAAAAACATTTATATAAGCTTTCTAGGACTAAATGTAAAATCATTCTGATCTAAAGATATTGCAAAGGATGCAGTATTGCCAGTAAGGAACCTGCTGCTGTATAACTAGAATACTTGTGTCTGATAACAATGACCAAATTATTAGTTGGTGGAATATAAAAAGAATAGTAATAACTCTCAAATGCATAATATAACTGAAACACTCAGCATTCCAAGCACAACTTATAGCTAATTAAATGGAATGAATGATATAAGCAAGGGTGCTGTGGCCTTCAGGCATAGGGAAAAAGTCATTAGCATCAGAAGATTTTGGATTTTTAATCGAAAATGGCTGTCCTCACTCTAAACCTGACTGACTAAACAGTACAATGGTTGCACCTAAGTGGTTGCTATTGGGCCCGGTAAATAGAGCCACAGTTACTGGTGGTGGTGCTACAAAAATTGTGTTAAAGCAGCAGCGTTGGCATCACTCATCTCTCTCTCTTTGCAATCTCCCCACTGGGGTATGAGTATTTGAAGTGAATCCAGACCTTCAAGGGGAACTCCACAAAAACATAACTTTGAAAAGTAAACATAATTTCAAGCAAATTTGCAATAGACATAAATTAGAAAATATGCAGATGGTTTCTGACAGTTTCCTAAGTCTAACCCCCTGCTCTCATGCTGATCTGTCTGACTACTTTGCTGAGCTGGCTGACTACTGTTGGATTTCAGCATAGAACTTTTTGAAGAAACAGGTAATTGTAATGGGTACATTAGGGGTTTCTGTGTTATGTGGGCCTCTTTATCAAATTTTGGTTTGGAAGCCGGTGTTCCCCTTTCAGTAAAGACGCCCCAAAGCGGCATGAGATGGAGTTTGCCAACCCACTGCTTAACTCAATTTTTAGCCAGGTAAAGCATGACTGCTGTACTGGGGCTGCAATTTGACCTCAGGGTTTCATTCTACTTTAATGTTACTTTTTATAACTTATCTTTGTATTTAAGCCCTCTTCTAATTCTCTTACACTCTGTTGTTCAAACCAATGAAACTGGAGCTATTTTACCATAGCTCTAAAGTTAGCTACATATACATCTATTGTGAGACAATTCAGCATATTATTATTGTTATGTTTTATGAAGTGCCAACATATTCTGCAGCTCTGTAACATCTCGTTCAACCTGTACAATGGTGTTTAGTGCTGTGCCGAATATAATTTAGTGGTTAGAATTCCTGACAGTTTATTAAAGAAAGACAATATTGATGCCACTATTTTCCTACTGTTAAAGTGAAATTTTGGCTGCATAATAAGTGCTTCTCCAAGAAGGAACAGATTGCAAATACCATTAGTATACTTGACTGCTAAATGCATTCCCCAAACTGCCAGGGCACTGACCCATTTAGCACTGATGAGAAGCAGCCATGTAGCACTTCCTTCTAAAAGATGGCATTGACTGCACTGGGTACCGTACTATGTTAAAGTGCATAAATTCTGAAAGAATCTGAAAAGTTAAAAGCCAAATATAAGTAGTGTAAATGATGGTCTATGTCCTGCCATGAAGAAATTCTATATTCTAAGGCTTAAGGCAGTGATCCCCAATCAGTAGCTTGCGAGCAACATGTTGCTCCCCAACCCTTTGAATGTTGCTCCTAGTGGCCTCAAAGCAGATGCTTATTTTTTAATTACAGGCTTGGAGGCAAGTTTTGGTTGCATAAAAACCACATAGGGGCCACCAAATAGCCAACTACAGCACTTATTTGGCAGCCCATTAAGTTTTTGTATGCCTGTGTTGCTCCCCAACTCTTTTTATTTCTGTATGTGGCTTACGGGTAAAAAAAGACTGGGGACCCCTGGCTTAAGGTATGACATATATATATATATATATATATATATATATATATATATATAGATAGCTATATTTGCCTGGTGCTTATGGTGTTAATAATCAAAGCTGAAGTAACCATCTGTGCAGTTTCCGAGTGTTTAATGGCAGCCTCAATCTTGCACGTAATGAAAGAGAAGCACAATGAGAATGATATTCTTTGACTCATCCAAAATCAATCCAATTCATTCTGTGCACAGATGGAGGAAGTGATATGTTGATGCCCAAGCAGCTATTATATCGTATGATAGAAGAAACAAATGGCAAAGAAACTTTGCTACTATGAATGGAGACAGGAAGTGTTGAAACTTTAAACTGGTAAACCTAATTCAGTGCTTAAGCGCAAATCACACATTGGAGGCAGCAGGTTTTATCATACCCTGGTGGTACCACAAGGGTCAGTATACAGGGTGACCTATAGAACAGTTTACATGCTAATTAATCAGAAACTGACTGTAGAATGGAGTGAGTAACTGATAAACAACACTGAGGAATATCTAGGAACATTATAAATACACAACTAAAAAGTATACAATAAAAAAATTCAATTATACATACATACTTAAGCACACACTCCGACTGACAATTTCCTTAATCTCTTTCGAATGGAATGGACTAGTCCAGTCCAGGTTCTAAAGCTGCAAAGATAAACCCAGGCCAAGACTCAGCCTATCCTATAGCTTCCACTGTGTGTCACACAGAGAGGTTTAAATTAGCAAAAATACACACTGACACATTTCCATGACAAATCTGCTCTGCGTGTCTGCACCCAGGATGACACAGTGCATTTCGATGCAGACATAGGAGCCAGCCAGGACAGCAGATAGGCTGATTTTCTGCATGCATTTATCCACAGGCTGAGAATCAGCCGCCAACTAGTTGTTGCCTTACCCACACAGCATTAGCAATACTGGAAAAGTATTCACAATCTAAAAATAGGAAACAATAATTATCTATGTAGATCTGATCGAATTATTTTGGTATTTAAAAGGGTGGTGTTAAATTGATGTAATAAATAATCAGTCAGCATTACAAGAAGCACAGTAATTCCACTGGTTAATGAGTGTGGTTGAATAGGTAGCAGCATTATTATGTGTCAGATATTATCTGCTCTATGGGAACATCAGCTTAACCTCAAATATTTGTATAATGAACGAATGAGGTTATATCCTGGCCCAAGCTATATTAAAATCCATTTGTCTGTCCAGAACTGCAGCAACATAAAATTGCACCCATGTACTTGGCAAATACTCATTCTTTCCCCCACACCGCTGCTGCTACTGGTGATCCTTCTCTCTTCCCTACACCTGCCACCACAGCCCCTTTGTTAGCAATCCTGATCCCCAGGACCAAAGTTAAAGGAAAACTATCCACAAAATTAACACTTGAGCAACAGATACTTGAGCCTTTAGAGATCACCTGATCACAAATACTACTGTAACAGGAAGACATGTGGAAGCAAAAGACAGAACTCATTACATATGAGCTGTTTTATGCAATATCTTTTTTTATAGAGACCTACATTGTTTGAGGGGTATAGTTTTCCTTTAAAGGAAGCAGCACTGCTGAACTCTAGGAGTTTGATCCTTCTGCCTACTAGTTCCGATCCTGAGTTCATGCTTTTTAGTGTTACGCATTTTCTAAAATGAAAATTCAAGAATAGTGTTTTGCTAGTTGGTGCAATATAGTCTCCCTTCTTGTGGAAAACTTTACATCTGTATCCAGCAATAGAGTTTATAGGGAAAGGTTTCCAAACGTTCAATGGCTTTGAAATGACATTGAGTCTCATACTGCATATAACTGTCTCTAGCCATGGGCTGAATGTATTTCCTGTCTGTACACTGTAAATGGCACCCTACAGGCAGTCACAAAGAGAAGAAAACTACTATTTAAAGAGTAGTCACCTGAGGGAATTCAGAGAGATGTGGGACAGTTTTGTGGCCCACATATTAATATAAATCTGCTATGTGATATACAACCCTTATACAGAAAAGTCTGCATGGTACTGCCATTTTTAGCCTGAAGCACTGAGCAACTGTCTCATTCAACACAAGAGTTTAATGCTTTTATAGTATTGGTTCTTTAAGTAAATAACAAGGGAGTTATAGGATCTATATCAGTGGCCCCCAACCAGTAGCTCTTGAGCAACATGTTGCTCGCCAAACCCTTGGCTGTTGCTCCCAATGGCCTCAAAGCAGGTGCTGATTTTTGAATTCCAGGCTTGGAGGCAAGTTTTAGTTTCATACCAGGTGTACTGCCAAAAAGAGCCTCCTGTAGGCTGCCAGTTCATAAAGGGGCTACCAAATGGTCAATCAAAACAATTATTTTCAACCACCAGGAACATTTTTCATGATTGTGTTGCTCCCCAACTCCTTTTACATCTGACTTTTGCTCAGGGGTGGAAAAGGTTGGGGACCCCGTGATCTATATAAATGTCCACTCCCAGGACTAGACTGGGAATCAAAATAGGCCCTGGCATTTCAGGTACACAGAGGCCCAATCAGCCCACATAGAGGCCCAAACAGTCCCCACCAGCCCACTAAATACTAGCTTTCTATGGCACCTTATAGCAGCCCATCTGGCATTTGCCCTAACCCACAGATTGCCAGTCCGGGCCTGTCCACTCCCAATGTAATATAACAATAAAAAATTTTTATGACAAATATGTTCCAAAATTATGATAACAGGCCATTTGTCACTATATACAAGTAGAGTTCTCCCCAGACATCCACATTGCGTGAAGAGAGATTTATTGCATGATATATTTGCTAAAGTACACAATCCTATCAGTTTCTTTAAAACATATTAGGAACATTTTATTTTTCGCTCACCCTGCTTACAACACAGACAAATACCTAACTGAAACTGAAACTTCAAACAGTTCAGTACATAAAATGTAATAGTGAAGCACACATAACAGATACAGCTAGAGCAAAGATACATAAACAGTGAACAACTGCCCTCTACAGGAGGCTGCGTGCTGATGGTGATGATACTGGCCAATAGCTTGTTTGTAAAGCCAATATCTGATAACTTTGCAAGAGGCAAATTGTGAACTCTTGCAATTATAACTGTATATTTCTAAGCTGGGTTATTCAGAGCTAACTAGATCCCACACAAGGTAAGTGCATACATATGTATGAGCTCTATTTGGGTGTTGGAAACAGGTGGCTCCCTTAATCTGCACTGTGCAGTTTATTATTAGTCTACTCTAAGGCTTAATATCGTGTAATGCAAACATGATTAGTTGCTTAATGAGAAAAGTGGTAGCAAACGTACCCAGCTTGGGAGGACCCTCCGGAGGGTAGTCTGGAAACTGACCTTCTGATGGGACACTCACAGTCCTACGTAGGCTCCTACTTTTGCTGGATTCTGGAGGTGGATCCTGTGCAGTTTCCCCAGGTATCTACAAGAAGAAAAGGTACAGACATAAGAACAACTTGGTTTAGTAATGATCCATGCTAATCTCCTTGCAGCTAGGAGAGATAAGGCAGTCCCCACTTTATCCTGTATGTGATTAAAAGCCACGGAAAAGCCAGCCTATGTTTGATGCATTTAAGTAACTAAAGCATGCCCTCTAGTGGTGAATAATAAACAGTGCCTGAGAACAATGTTTACAGCACCTTATAAAAGAATTGAAGGATGATAGGCTCCTGAAGCATTTCAACAACAATCTATTAACAATGTGTTAGTTACTCTTCTAAGACTTCTTTGGAGATCAGTCAGGGATGTTCATGCTGTGATACTACAGCTGTTATTGCTTAATATCAATGGTGACATATTTATAATAAAAATAATAGCACCACCAATCAATAATAATAAAAATAATAATACTACACCTGCAAAAATCAGAAAGGACATTGGTTGAAGAACCCTGAGTTAGGCAACATTCATTCTAAAGAATGAACATTTTATTAAGCTTTATATGTAAAAAAAAAAAATACACATTTATTTTCCTTTTCGAGGTTAGCCTGGGGGCCAGACAATGTTTCCCATTTATCCCAATGGGATACAATTATCCAAATGAAGCCCACCATGTGATTAGTCAAATCAGGCAAACATTTGTCTTCTGGTCACCCATTTTGTTATTTTCCTGAGAAGCTAAAAGATGGCTTAGCCTTGTGTCAGAAGGGTCTTAATGTGATGGCTCATAAAGAACAATCAGATGGAAACAGAAATAATAGGATATTAGGAATAATCCTTAAACAAATATGTGCCGAATCCTATCGTCATACTAAGTTTAGAACTACACCAAGTCCGGACTGAGAATTAAAATAGGCTCTGACATTTCAGGTACACAGAGGCCCAATCAGCCCACATAAAGGCCCAAACAGCCCCCACCAGCCCACTAAATACTGATGTTCTATGGGACCTTATAGCAGCCCCTCTGGCATTTGCCAGAACCCATATATTGCCAGTCGGTCTGGTCTGAAAAACAAGAATATTTAGAGGTTTTCAGGGTACCTGTATTTGTATTTTTTAGCGCTTAGTTCTCACTTTTTATATTATGATCTTTTAATAAATTAAAAGACAATCATAGTTATAGTGTGTGAGTTTAGTTGTGAACGCCTCTGAAGCCCCTAAAATTCAATCTTTAATAAAGAAGTGTTGGCATTAGCAGAGAAAGAGGACCTGGAGTTCAGAAATGGGATGAGAATTTTGAAACCAGCTAGGAACAGCGGTATAAGAGAACAGATATCTAGTTCCCCATGTATAGTACTAAATTATTACTATTATTCATTATTTATATAGTGCTACAGTTACAAGGAGCAATACCTATTTCGGTGCCATATATTGTACATATTACTGTACCGTTGAGATTAATCATCAGTCACATCATCAGGGGGAGCTTACGAGCTAAGTACACCATTATACACAGTTAGACTAAATGATAAGTCTGCCCCACTTGCTAATGCTTGATAGAATGTTGTAATCATGTCTTTCAGCACAACCCATTAGACCAGGGCTATATAACTAGAAGCCCATAGGCACATAGGTGAATGAATTCAGATAGTATTTAAAGGGATACTGTCATGGCAAAACATGTTTTTTTGAAAAACACATCAGTTAATAGTGCTACTCCAGCAGACTTCTCCACTGAAATCCATTTCTCAAAAGAGCAAACAGATTTTTTTATATTCAATTGTGAAATCTGGCTGTTTTTTTTCCTTCTCAATGTAACTGAAGGAGTCAAAGTGGGACATGGGTTTTTACCACTGAGTGTTGTTCTTAGATCTACCAGACAGCTGTTATCTTGTGTTAGGCAAAAGGCAGGGGGTTATATCACTCCACTTTGCAGTACAGCAGTAAAGAGTTTATCAGAGATTTATCAGTTTATCAGAGTTTATCAGAAGTTTATCAGAGCACAAGTCACATGACTTGCGGCAGCTGGGAAAATGACAATATGTCTAGCCCCATGCCAGATTTCAAAATGAAATATATAAAAAATATATAAAAATCTGTTTTGAGAAATGGATTTCAGAGCAGAATTCTGCTGGAGCAGCACTATTAATTAACTATTCAATCAAATCTGTCCAATAACTGTGCATTTCCAATCCAATGGATCCAATTTTTAATTCCACAGGGAGCAATATAATCAAAGGCAACATATCATTCTTTGTATGACAACAATTTAATATATAAACTGGCAGTTGAACATATGGTATAGCAAATAATGGGCACAATGCATGTAAAATATTGCACAGTGCTGGCCTAAATACTGCCCCCAGTCTCAGAAACAAATGTATTGCATATTGATCCAGGATCTCTAAATTAGATTGTCTGGTGAATTGTCCTTTTATAAAAGCTAGTGTTAGAGGACACAAAGCCCTTCTTCCTAATAGCAGTGGGAACTCTTCATGTCAAACACATGAATGATTTTGTAAGAGACAGCTTTCCTTGTAAGTGCCAATCACTTACTCCACTTTTTAAGAGACAAGTATTAAATGGCAATTACACGGAAAAGCAAAAAGGAGAATAAAAACTAGCACAGGGAAAAAGCCTCCCAGCAGCTCTGGGCACAAAACAGAAACTTGGAATCATTTTTGGCAGCGAGGCTGGATTTCTGAAGGGCTCCATTCTGTGGGTTTGTGATTAGTCCTGGTGCTAAGCAATCAGCTCTCCCACTTCTGACAAATTATTGAGAAGGAATGTGTGTGCTACTATGGGATGGAGTCAACAGACTCAAACAAGACTAATGACTTGATTACTCAAGACAACCATGGGAAATGGTAAAATTGGATATTTAAGACAAACATTGTTAACAGCATGAATATTAGACAGCCATAAAATATATTTCTAGATGATGTAGAACAGTTCATTAATAAACTTAACTATTAACCACTGAACATTTTCAGACCATTCTGTGTGTAACATGCCATCAGAGCATTCCAGTCTGACTCACTGTCTTCATGGGTTCAGATTTAAATGAACAAAAGGTGGCAACGTATTTTGTTGCTGCAAAATGTTTTCTTGCCTGCAGTCACTTCCTGTTAAGGATGCTTGAATTTTATGGTTCCAATAGTCAAGGTATGCCATTTTTTTCCTAAATGGGAAGAATTTTCCTTATGGAGCTAAATATCATGTGTTATCAGCCTTAATGGAGGTGACTGCTTTGTATTTTGACCCTCCTCTCACTTAAAGTTTGAGAGTCATGAGACAAACTGTAAGGAATACTCTTGTCTGACAGTTATACCTGGTCTGGGCCGAAAGTCATGCATGCCGAAGACCCAAAGTCCCAAACCGGCAAAGACCCAAAGTCCCAAACCGGCAAAGACCCAAAGTCCCAAATCAGCAAAGTCCCAAATCAGCAAAGACCCAAAGTCCCAAACTGGCAAAGACCCAAAGTGCAGAAGACCCAAAGTGCAGAAGACCCAAAGTGCAGAAGACCCAAAGTGCAGAAGACCCAAAGTGCAGAAGACCCGAAGCCGCAAACTAAGCTGAAGCTGCAAAAAGACTTGAAGCCACGAAACGATCCAAAGCTGCAAAAAGACTTGAAGCCACTAAAGGAGCAAAAGGTGAAGCCCTGAAGCTGCAAAAAGGAGTCTAAGCCACTGAACACCAATGTGTTTTTATTTTTTTATTTTATTAAACCCCTGGCCACCAATGCATTATTTTAATGCTATAGAGGCCCATGGCCACCATTGTTTTTTAAAAATATTCTATGGGGCCCCTGACTAAATATTTTTCTTTTTAACTTTTATGGGGGGGGGGGCACCAATGCTTTGTTAAAAACTTTTATGTGGGACCCTGGCCACCAATTTCTTTTTTTTTTTAATGTATAAGGGAGTCCTGACCGCCAATGACTTTTTATAACTTGTGTGTGTGTGGAGGTGTGTGGAGGTGTGTGGGGTGGGGCTTGGGAGAAAATTGTTTTGTTAAAAACTTTTATATGGGACCCTGGCCACCAATTTCTTTTTTTTTTTCTTTTTTTTTTAACGTATAAGGGAGTCCTTACCACCAATGACGTTTTATAACTTGTGTGTGTGTGTGGAAGTGTGTGGGATGGGGCTTGGGAGAAAAAGATTTTATACAGGGCCCCGTGGTTTCTGATGGCGGCCCTGCTTTTGAGTAACACATTCATGACCTCAAATACAACACAATGAATTTCATTTTCAGAACCTTATTTTTCATTATAATCAAAAACAAATTGAGGGAGACTCCGAAAATTTTGTTGACAATGCTATAAAGGCCTGGAAGTGATGTCATGGTGGCCAGGAATCAGATCACTTGTTTCAATAGAAAGAATAGGGGTGGCCATGAAAATGAATTGCAGGTACTTTAAATACCTACAAAGCATGGATCGAGTGATAGAGGATGAATAATTAGGAGCAATGTGCCCTCAGGAGTTAAATGGGACGCCAACAGTTGTTAAAGGGATGAAAACAAAAAAACTGGCATTAGTGTGCCTAAATCAATTTGAAAATGTTACTGTTTTGCATGGGTTTCTCTGTAAAGTAGACGATCAATACTACATATTCTGAGCTTTGTTTAAATGTGGGAACATACTACAGCTATGAGATCCATTGTCCGGAAACCCGTTATCCAGAAAGAAAAGATTTACAGAAAGGCCATCTCCCATAGACTCCATTATAATCAAATAATCCACATTTTTAAAATTGATTTCCCTTTTTTCTGTAATAATAAAACAGTAGTTTGTTCTTGATCCCAACTAAGATACAATTAATCCTTATTGGAAGCAAAACCAGCCTACTCGGTTTATTTAATGTTTACATGATTTTCTAGAAGTCTTAAGGTGAGAAGATCAAAATTACAGAAAGCCCCAGATCCCGAGCATTCTGGATAACAGGTCCCATACCTGTATAGCCAAATTGCTATTTTGTATTACAGTTTGGCCACTGGGGGCACTATTTCGTTTTAGTGTATGAAAAAAACTTTTTTTTATTTGACCTTAGAAAATGGCTGCTTATTAATAAGTACGAACATTCAGGCAAGGTTTTCTGTGAAAAATAATGAATAAAAAATGTAACGAAACATTTACAAAGTAAACTACAGGTACAAATGGAGGATTATATTTTAAGAAATGTGCCACTAAATAGTTTGGAGCACCCCTCAGCTCTTTTGTAATAAGAATATAAAGAATGTGCCAGATTCAGAAGAAAGCTACAATTACTGTGAGAATAGAGAGTGCCATTGCAGCATTGCACGTGATGTCTCCAAACACAAAGCTTAATTTAACAAACATACTCAAACCAGCAAGTGGCCAGTGTGACCTTTTGCTAGCTTTTACACTTGTGACATTCAGTCTTCTGACATCTGTGCTAGCATGCGGAGGTGCAAAACAATTTACACAGGTGACTGGAGTGGAGCTCCCCCCTCAATGTGTCATGACCATAGGTCAACAATTGCTTCCCCCTTCCCTGCCTTGGAGGCTATGATTATCTTTACACCCTGACAACACAAAGCAAAATAAATTACTTAGCGCCTAAAGTAATAGGCAGAAACATTACATTTACTCCACAAAGGATCCCTGCTGTTCCCAATAGCGCTTCATAAAGATTCACATAAATGTTCTCTTTTTAGACATTTCAAAGATATTATCAGTTTTATGGAGGTAAATGGGACTATTGGCTCTGCAGCTCTCTCTGTCCTACGGGTGCATGAAGGTAACTGGTCAGGTTACTAAGGGGCAGATTTATCAAATTCACATGAAGGATTCGAAATTCGAATTTTCAAAAAGATTTGAATTCGAATTTGAATATGCAAATTAGGCAACTTCGACCATCGAATTTTCAATATTCGACCGATTAGAAAAATTCAAATATTCGAATTTAATTGTATTCAAATATTCAAATTTAATTGTATTCGAATATTCGATGGTCTAAAAAAATTTCAATAGGCCAGTTTGCCAGACTGAACTTATCGAATTGCTTTAAAACCCTATGGGAAGCTCCCATAGGTGTTTTAAAGTTGTTTGTGATCGAACAGGAAAAATTTGATCGAAGGGTTAAAATCGTTCGAATCGATCAAATTTTTAATCAAACGACCGTATTTTATTTATTGGATCGTTCGAATAATCGAATAGCGGTAAAATCGTTCGAATTCGATATTCCAATTCGAAGGATTTTACTTCCCTCACTATTCTTATGGTTGAATTTTTTTCAATTCGAAATTTGACCAATAGTAAATCTGCCCCTAAATGTTTCAGTAATCTGGGCTGTTGTGCCAGTGCTAAGCCTCAGGCAGCAGCAACCTACTGATTACCAGTGACAGCAAAAAGTGAAAACCAATTGCAATTTGTCTCAGAATATCACTCTCTATGTCATACTAAAACCTAAAGGGCTTGTTCACCTTCAAACAACTAGATGTTTTCAGATAGATCGCCAGAAGTACAGACTTTTTTTCATTAACTTTCTATGTGTAACCATTTTTCTAATATTGAAGTGTAAAGTGTCATTTTTCATATTCTAAAGCAGCTCTGGGAGGGGGTTGCTGACCCAGTAAAGTGGTCTAAATTGATACATTTAATGGATACATTTCTTATCTTTGTCCCTGCTGAGCAAAATCTCTGGGTTTCATAACAGGCAGCTGTTAGAATTGATACAATAGTTGCTAATACTTCAGAGATGTTGCTGTGAAATGTATCAGCTAAATGTTGCTAAATTGTAAGTTAGAGTCTGCATCTGAATTACTGAGCTGCCAAACTCAAACACCAGACACAAACTTAAGACGTAAATTTAGATTTTGGAAAAACAGTTAAAAATATATAATGGAAAGTAATTGAAAAAAGCTTTTATTTCTGGGTAACAATCTGAAAACACTGCACTGAAAAAAGTGTTTAAAGGACAAGGAAAGTCTAAAATAGAATAAGGCAAGAAATGCTTTATTTTGTATACTAAACATAAACATGAACTTACTGCTCCATAAGCAGTGATTTATGCATTCAAAGTTGACCACAGGGGGCTGTTAAACATCTTTGCAAGACCAAAACTGTGCACATGCTCAGTGTGGTGTGGGCTGCTTAGGGATCTTCATAAATTATCAAAACAGCACAAGTCAAACAATAGCTGTCAGAAGCCGCAAGACTGATTAATAATCAGAATATACAGACTGAACTGAGTCCTGCAGAACCAGTGGCTGCAGAAAAAGAATCCCCCAAATAGAATGCCAGTTTATCTGTTTAAATCTGGCTTCATGATCTTTGTCCCTGCAGCAGGAGTTGCAAACAGTTAAGGGAATGTAAATGAAAAAATAAAATCCAATACAAATCTCTACACAGTCACAAACTGCAAGCTGCTGGAGTTCTGCATGGCTGGGAGGGGGGGGGGCTCCCCCTGCTGTTCATAAGCATGATTTTTTCCCTGCTCAGCAGTTAGGGAGAGTCTGACAATGCCTAGCCACAGCAGTAAGTTTTCTTATAACAACAGTACATTTTTTAATTAAAGTATAATGGAGATAGATTTCTTTTTCATTAAAGAAAGTAAAAATGGTATTTAATTTTTTTTTTTTTGCCTTTCCTTGTCTTTTAAAGCAAAGGTGAACAATCCTTTTAATATACCATCAGTTTTTGGCTCAGCACCCAATGAAGGTACTCCAAGAGCTCACCTCATCCTCGCGGTTAAGGAGCACCAGCTGGCTTTCTGTCAGGATACAGTACTTGCGCTCCCATGTTGTGCTTTCTGTGTAAGGCGACTGACCGCACGAAAGTCTGTGTGTAGGTGGCCCTTTCACATCTATCAAATGCAAGAAAAACCATGTCAAAATTATTTTAAGTATGGTAAATAAATCCAATTCATTTTATAATTAAAATATCAAACAGACAAAGAGATACTACCCTTCAATGTAAAAAAAATGATCATTTTATAATCAACTGGCTTCTGCTATATTGTTTTGCTAGGTAGAACCAGTGAGTCAAGAGCAGTGGTTCCCAAACTATGATGTACCACAACCAGGAACAGTGGTTTGGTTTCTCAGTCTGAATACCAGTACAGTCGAATCCACGCTTTATGTTTTTCAGAGGACCAGAACAAAATGGTGAGAAATGGTGTGTAATCCAGGAAAATGTCAAATCAGGGAAATGTATTTTGCATAATATGTAGGTGAGACAATGTAAAATGAAGGAAAACTTAGAATCCAGGGATGTAAGATGGGGTTCTACTGTATATAAAAGCAGGAAGGTAAATGGGCAAATTTGTTTCTTTATACAGTTCTGAAAGATTATTATTATTAGCAGCTAAACCTCTATAAAGGCAAATCTGCATTTTTGTTACTTTCCCTTGTCTCAGGAAAACCGAAGAGAAAAACCTTTACATAACATTTAAATGTTCTACTTTATGCAGCCATTAGATCACAAATATATGTTTAAAGCCAGATTAACAGAATAACATTTTTCCTAGAAACTCACACTGAAACTGTTCTGTTGTAAGGTCCCTGTCTTAACACTAGAAGGCAGCCACTAACAAGAAAACCCTGGCATACCAAATACTGTAGGTATCCTATTTAGAATACACATATGCACATAGAGTATGATAAGGCCAACATAAAAAACATAATTAGGACTACACCAACATCTATAATACATATAATAAACTGGGTCTGTACTACAAAATATTCCAGACTTATCTTATTTCATTCATGAGGATGCGGAAACAATACTTTGGATGAAGGACCAGTTTAGTTTATAAATGTGTATGTGTATATATATATATAATCCTTTTCCAAAGAATGACGCACTCCAGGACTTCATAGTAGAATCAACCAAGGTGAAGTTTATATATATATATATATATATATATATATATATATATATATATATATATATATATATATATATATATATATATATATATATATATATATATATATATATATATATATATACACACACATTAACAAATTTAATAAATATACATACGTACATGTAAGTGTAAGATTGTGTGTAACAGAGCGTGCATTTAGAACTGCAAGGTTGTAAGTGATCTGACCTTACATAGGGGGGAAACCTGGCCCTGATCCTTGTAGGAAAATTTTAATAAAACCTAATGGGCATATTACACATTTAAAGGTATATACAGTGGTGTGAAAAACTATTTGCCCCCTTCTTGATTTCTTATTCTTTTGCATGTTTGTCACACAAAATGTTTCTGATCATCAAACACATTTAACTATTAGTCAAAGATAACACAAGTAAACACAAGTAAACACAAAATGCAGTTTTTAAATGAGGGTTTTTATTATTTAGGGAGAAACAAAATCCAAACCTGTGTGAAAAAGTAATTGCCCCCTGAACCTAATAACTGGTTGGGCCACCCTTAGCAGCAATAACTGCAATCAAGCGTTTGCGATAACTTGCAACGAGTCTTTTACAGCACTCTGGAGGAATTTTGGCCCACTCATCTTTGCAGAATTGTTGTAATTCAGCTTTATTTGAGGGTTTTCTAGCATGAACCGCCTTTTTAAGGTCATGCCACAACATCTCAATAGGATTCAGGTCAGGACTTTGACTAGGCCACTCCAAAGTCTTCATTTTGTTTTTCTTCAGCCATTCAGAGGTGGATTTGCTGGTGTGTTTTGGGTCATTGTCCTGCTGCAGCACCCAAGATCGCTTCAGCTTGAGTTGACAAACAGATGGCCGGACATTCTCCTTCAGGATTTTTTGGTAGACAGTAGAATTCATGGTTCCATCTATCACAGTAAGCCTTCCAGGTCCTGAAGCAGCAAAACAACCCCAGACCATCACACTACCACCACCATATTTTACTGTTGGTATGATGTTCTTTTTCTGAAATGCTGTGTTACTTTTACGCCAGATGTAACTTAACAGAACAATGCACAGTATTATTGAAACATCGCAATACTTCAAATTGACTGCTTCTTTAATGCACTGAAGGATAACAGTATTATTACAATAATAAATTGCATCCACAGGTTTGAGCCATGCTTTGTCTTTATCCAATATCTCTTTTATCCGCCTTTACTAGATTTAGATAATAACCAGTCACATGAGATCTAATAACCTCATAGGCATCTGCTATTCAATAATAAAAATGATAGGCAACAGGTTCTAGACCCTGAAGCAAAATTAGGTTTCACAAAAGACAAGTGGCTGTAACTGAAGCAATAAAATCTGACCTGGCAGACCTGTCATCCAAAAAAATATTCTTATCCTATCCACATTAATCAAGCAAAATAAACTTTAATTACACTTCGGTCTGGGAATTCATAATTATAGCAAGCAGGCAGCAGGCATTTTTGTGGACACTTATTAAGGCAAGACTTGCATCATCTCAGAATCTTGCTTGTGCACCAGAATGGGGGACCTGATGTCCATCCCCATGCACTGGTTACTCAATGAAATGGTAGAGAGAGAGTGGAATGTGGGGAGTGCAGTGACATCTAGGAAGTGCTAAATGGAAAGTGAAAGTAATTGGCTGCCCGCCTCTATGCCTAAGGCATAGAGGAAGGGCGGGCAATACTTGATTAACAGCTAAGATTTTTAAATAAGTTAACAACAACAATAAGTTAACAACAGCTATGAAAGCTTTAAAAATGTAATGTTTAATTTGAAAAGGAATTTTATTACACAGCTTTTTATGTCTGGGTGACAGGTCTGCTTTAAAATGTAAATTGTTCTGTGTTTATATGTACAGCACAGAGAAAATTGCACAGAATAATACTATGAACATTAAATTAGTTGTTTTAATGTAGAGATTTGGAACTACCTAGCTCTGCTCAACTACAACCTTGGAGCATCTCAGCTGCTGGGAGTTGTTTAGCAAGAACTAGCACGGCAATGGTAGCAGATATATGCTGTAGAAATAGTTGCACTGACTACTGTCAGACATCCATATGCAATAAAAATTCACCTAAGTGAAGGAACCCATAGCAACCAATAAAATGTTTTTCAACAGGTGACCAATAAATGCTTCCTGCTGATTGTCTGCTATAGGTTATTATACAAGAAGCAAACTTTGCCCCTTTGATTACATAATCATAAAACCCAGAGATGACCCATGTTTGTACAAAGACAGCTGAATCACAATCTAGTAAAAAAGGCAGGGTCATGTGAACAGTCGGCTGAAGAAAATGCTGAGACTGCATGTAGATTAAATGGCATTAGTTATGCTTTGCTAAATGTCCTGGGTTTTTAACAGTTTGTCAACTTACAACTATTGTACTGTGACTATGATATGTAAAGTAAAATTTAAGTTAAAGGAGAAGTAAAGTCATCTAGTAAAGCATAGGGACCTGCACAGCCCCATACCTCCCAGTCGCAAAGAGAAAAACATTGCGCACCAATAAGAGTAAAAATCACATCTTGCAATGTAATATTGTTCCTTAACCGGTTATTGCATTGCGAAACCTTATTGCACATTGCAGATTGTAATTGCGCACTCTTAAGAAGTGCTTGAAGGTGTCGTAATCTTTTGGAGCAAACATTGCGACTTTTTCGGTAAGGAGTTTTATAACATTGACAGCACATAAGCGCAAAGTATAAAATTTGCAAACAGCTTCTGCTGGCGGAAGTGGTCGCTAAACAGTTTCCGGGTTCGCAAAAGATATATTGCATTCACGCAAAGCAAAATTTGTTTGCGCAAAGGCTTAACTTTTCGCATTGGGAATAGTTTTTGAGTTACCAAATTACATTCCCCCTTCTTGTGTAGTAAGAACGGCTGAAGTAAGTGATTTGTTTTATTTTTGAATTTATGTTGCTGAATTCAAGCCTATTTTTCTGCTGCCATTTTTACTGCTGTTGGAGTTGAAAAATAAACGGATTGTTTTTCCTTCACAAAAGAGTGGCCTGTTTTTATGTTGCACATCCCGGTGTGATCCCCCTTAACTTACAACACATTTCTGGGAGTTTTAGGGCCATGTTCTAGAACACTTTTGCTAATGAAGGAGAAATTGCCCTTTAAGTTACTAGACTCTTGCTTATCTTAAATTGTTATACATGTATCAAAGAACCGCTGCTCAGTGCTCTGGGCTCTAAGTCAAAAATTTGCTTATTTTAATTAAGTTTCAAAAAATTTGATCTCCTACATGGACATTGGATAAAGATACAAAAAGAAACTCAGGACTTTTTATCAAAACTCCGGGTCTGCAGGCTCAGCTGTCAGAATCGGGACAGTCCAGCACAAAACGGCACAGTTGGGAAGTATGCAGTCCCACCTGTTGAACTTTAAAGCTGGCCATAGACGTAAAGATTGTTGAAAGATCCAATGGTTATCGTGAGACCACGATTGCCTCAGAACGATCGTTTAAATGTCCAATTTGTCCATCAATTAAAAAGACCATTTCAGGCGATATTGCCTGCAAAACTGAAGGATCGCAGCCTGCTTTGCCCTGCAAACATAGGTAGATTGCATGGGAACCGATAAAGATTTTCTAACCTGGCCGATCAATCTTCAGACCAATGTCGGACGAAAAATCGTAAGATGTACGATCGTTTGTATCCCACTAACCACACGATATTTTGACAGATTGGTCGGACTTCGCTAAAATCGGTCGTTCGGCAGGGAAAGATCGTTGCGTCTATGGGGAGCTTAAGTATACCAGGGACAACAAGTAATACAGATATGGCATCCACCAATCTTCTGCATGGCTTCACTTTTTCCTGTTCAGGTAGAGGGTTTTTTAGAGTTAAAAAAGTTAGAGTTCACCATTTGATAAATCAGATTCTAAAAATTCCATAGGAATGAATAAAAAGTGAGGGCATTTTTCTGTGGTGAACTCAGATGTCACATTTTCACAAATCTGCCCCCAAGTATTTACTTCTCCTTTAAAGAAAGACTGAAGAAAATCTTTCAGAAAATAGTACTTTAAGTTCATTATTTTCTCTTCAATTTCCTTGTACTGTTAATCACATAATTAGTAACCGCATATTAGCAAACGCTTTTCAAATACGGCAAAGCAATAATTTATAATAGGGTGTTTCACACAGAAACCTTTATCCTTCTAAGCACAGCCCAGGAATTTAAGGAACACAGGCATTCTATTTTTACATTGGGGCTGGAAGGCCAGGCATTCAGTGAATGCGTGTGGCAGAGAAGAAGAAAGAAGAACAAAAATAAATATAAGAAGGGTCTGTATTTCCCCTTAAATGGGTTGTTCACCTTCCAAACACTTTTTTCTGTTCAGTTGTTTTCAAATTGTTCCTCAGAAATAAAGATTTTTTTCAATTACTTTCCATTATTTATTTTTTACTGTTTTTACAAAATCTAAGTTTAAAATTGAATGTTGGTGTCTCTGGTGTTTGAGTCTGGCAGCTCAGTAATTCAGTTGCAGACTCTAAACTGATACAGTTTTGCAACATTTAATTGATACATTTCACAGCAACATCTCTGGAGTATTAGCAACTATTGTATCAGTTCTAACAGCTGCCTGTAATGAAACCCAGAGATTCTGCTCAGCAGGGACAAAGATAAGAAATGTATCCATTAAATGTATCAGTTTAGAACAGTTGGGTGAGGGGGAGCTGCTTTAGGGCTAGGCCAGACGGGGAGATTCGGGGGAAATTTGTCGCCGGGCGACTTCTCATCGCGACTTCTCATCGCGACTTCTCGCCCCCGAACCTCCCCGAATAGCCAGGCACCCACGCGCACCGGCGTAGCTTGAAAACGCCGGCGCCAGGCGGCAAATTTCCCCCGAATCTCCCCGTCTGGCCTTAGCCTTAGAAGGTGAAAAATGACACTTTACACTAATATTTTAAAAACGGTTACAAATAGAAAATAGACAGTAATTGGAAAAAGTTGTTATTTCTGGTGATCTATTTGAAAACAATTAGTTGTTTGAAGGTGAGCAACCCCTTTAAAATTTGTAGTTTAATAAACAAGACTAACATAGCCATATGTATAAATCTGTTAAAATAAACGATTTTTACAGCTCTGTTCCAGTCTTGCATAAAACACCACGTATGCCAATTGTGGAAACAAGGGGTGCTTTTGTAGTTATTGTCAAATGAAAATGCCTCAACGGAGAAAAGCGATATGCATAACTGGAAATATTCCATGCAGTAAGTTATGTTATTATACTTTATTTATTTATTTAACAAAACATGAATTAATATAAGTTCACTTTAAGTGGCACATTTATCATGGGTCAAATTTCAAATTCATGTCAGCTTTTTACAAGGCCCACTCTCGCAATTCAACCAATCAGAATATTTGAATAAATTTTTTTAAGTTTGGTTAATATAACCAACCCAAAAACGCAACTGGAGGGCGAATCCATTTCAAATCGAATTTGATTCTAGGTTTTTTTTCTCCTTGGAGAAGGCTGCAAACAACTCCAAATCTCCCATTGACTTAAACAGCAATGCAGCAGGATTTAGGTGGCAAATAGTCGAATCAGAGTTCTTACAGGGCCAGAAATATAATAAACCTCGAAAATCGAATTTCAGTTTTTTATTAAAAAAAAACTCAATTTGAATAACTCCCTAGTCAAATTTGACCATAAAAAGGTAGAAAATTCAAATTTTTAATTCGACCCTTGATAAATCTGCCCCCTAAGAGTACATAGTGTTGCATATACAGGTATGGGATCCATTATATGGAAACCCGTTATCCAGAAAGCTCCGAATTACAGAAAGACCGTCTCCCATAGACTCCATTTTATACAAATAATCCAAATGTTTAAAAATGATTTCCTTTTTCTCTGTAATAATAAAACTGCCTTGTACTTGATCCCAACTAAGATGTAGTTAATCCTTGTTGGAAGTAAAACCAGATTATTGGGTTTATTTAATGTTTAAATGCTTTTCTAGCAAATTTAAGGTATGAAGATCCAAATTATGGAAACATCCGTTATCCGGAAAACCCCAGGTCCCAAGAATTCTGGATAATAGGTCCAATACCTGTGGTCACGAATGATCACTGACCAAAAATGTAAATTACACTCATAGATGATGAAATTCTGATGCGTTTATGTGGATAGCCTCGGATGCATTTGGATATCCAGGGTTTGAGGACTACCTATCACACTGGGTCAGCACGGGTGACATGATTGTCAGGTTGTCCTTATTTGAGGCATGTAGGGGTGTTTACGGATTTATTCGGCTTCAAGACCATGAAAAAATCCAGTAACTAGTTTTAAACATATCTCTGCTGCAACATCACCCTTGCTAGTAAGACAGTATGGGAGTCTCAAGGGATCTTGGGAACATATATGGGCCTAGAATCTCAATCTGCTCCTCTCCTGGTTTATTCTCATGAATAGCAGAGTGAAACAAAAATGTCCCTAATCCAAATGCAAAGGTCAGTGCTGAACTTCATATTGTCAAGCTGAAAATAATGAAGTTGCAAGCAGCTATGGCTGGGATCATGCTTTGTATTCTCCACTGCAGGCAGAAAACTCTCAGGACAGGCTAAAAGTGGAACAAAGCAAGTGGAGATCCGCCTACATTGGTCCTAGTGTGTGCTTGCTTATACAGAACACAATTATTTGCCAAACGTAAACTGCAATTATCTACTTAGGAGCTGTATAAAGCATGACAAAGTATTCCCTCATCGAACACCCACACAGAAATCTCTGTCACCTCCCAGCGTTGCCTCCATCCAAGTAAAACTGACTGCTGGGAGGATCAGCACAAATAAATACACATGCAGCAAATCACACTGCATATTTTAACACTCTCATTGTTTGACTACTAGAGCTGTTTGATTTGCTGGTTGAAAGCAATTTGGTGGTTGCAGGAATAAAGGAGTGTTAGGCCAGACTGACACTATTTATTCTCCTGGCACATAACAGCCAGATGATATCATGCTAACAAGCTGCTTACTTTACAGAACACAATGGTTGCCCCCATGCTTCTGGAATCCCCACAGGCTGCAAACAAATTATATGGGGCAACAATGAACGGAAAAATTCAGGAATATTCCAGTATTGCCTGCACTCTACTTAACTGGCTCTATACTATTCAAAGAATGGGTGGACATAAAGAATATGGGCATAGGCAAATTTCAAGCCTTTGAAAAGCAAATAAAACACCTGGGATAATGTCCGTCTTAGCAAATTTCATTAAAGGAAATGTTCAGTATAAAAATAAATAGATAGGCAGTGCAAAATAAAAAATGTTTCTAATATATTTAGTTAGGCAAAAATGTAATTTATAAAGGCTGGAGTGACTAGATGTCTAATACAGTGCTGCAAAATATGTAGGCGCTATATATAAATTAATGTTTATAATATAATAGCCAGAACACCAATTCCTGATTTTCAGCTCTTTTGGTTTCCACTGATTGGTTACCAGGCAGTAACCAATCAGTGACTTGAGGGGGACCACATGGGTCATAACTATTGCTTTTGAATCTGAGCTGCATACCAAGGATCAATTGCAAACTCACTGAACACTTATGTCCCATGTGGCCCTCCTTCATGTCACGGACTAACTCAGAGTGAGAGAGCTGAAAAGCAGGAAGTAGTGTTCTGTTCTGTTACACATCCAGTCACTCCAGCCTTTATACATTACACTTTTGGCTAACTAGCTATATTAGAAACATTTTTTATTTTGCACAGCCTATCTATTAAAGGGGAATGACCCCCCCCCCCGGCGCGTTTTTTTTTTTTACACTGAACTGTTCCTTTAAAGCATAAGATCTGTCACCAAGGGTTGGACTAATGTATTCACTTAAGTGCACACTTACAGGAATTTGCAGATCTCAGATAAATAACATTTAGGTTAGCACAGTTAGCACTGTTTAATGCAAAATGAAGCATCACAACAAAGAGCGGGCAGAGGTCATTAAGCAAAAATCTAACATTCTGTTACAGTTGGACAACAGTGGGAAGTGCCCAGGGATGGGGGGGGGGGATATAGAATAGCTATGTTTGTTTTTGGTCTTATGATCACAGCTCACAATCTATCTCAGTGATCCCCAACCAGTGGCTCACGAGCAACATGTTGCTCACCAACCCCTTGGATGTTGCTCCCAGTGGCCTTGAAGCAGGTGCTTCTCTCAGAAATGGAAATCGGATAGCACTAGAGTTGCTAAGTTGTGTAATGTACACTATTTTACCAGTAATCACATTCTGCAAGGTATAGCTTTGTTTTTTGTTTGTTTATTTAGGTTTCAGCTTGTATGAAGATATCCAGAACAATCTATGTTTGTAATACGAACTTGAGACAATGTTTAGATTTATTGTTCTAAACAGCTCTTTATTATATATTGTACATATGCAATATCACAAGTATGCAATGTTTTACTTTCTTTTCTGGAAAAATGAAAAAAGAAAAATTACAATTTTACAGTTACAAAAAAAAGCAGGTGCTTCTTTTTGAATTCCTGGCTTGGAGGTAAGTTCTGGAGGAAATAGAACATTTTTCATGTTTGTGTCGCTCCCCAACACTCAATTGATTGAGTCTCACGGTATAAAAGGTTGACCACTCCTGATCTGTCTACTGGGTATTACTGTTCGAAACTCCAAGCAATAGCAAAGTCAAGAATAAAATGTTAGATTACTTCTCACAGTCTGCTAGCATCTCATAGAAGGAGACAGGCTATGAGGAAGACCGGATAGGCTGGCAGAAAGGAAGCCAACTATGGGAAAGACTTGGTGGCCTTGGAGAAAGGAGGTGGGTTATGGCTATGAGAATGACTTCTAGGTTTTGCTATGAAAAAGACTTGCTAGGCTGGCAGAAAAGATGCTCTGGTTTGTGGCACTACTTAGGTCTTGTGAGGAGTAAACTATTGAAATCTATATGAAATTGTGTCAGCTCAACAGAAAAAAATCTTTAAGGCCTAAGTAACTTAGTACTATAAAGTACATTTGTGCATTAAGAAACATTTTAATAAATAAAAAAACTGATAAAACTATGATTTAACTATGAACTGAACATCAGTCACATAAAAAAGCTAGCATGTTTAAAATGTCTCTCTCTAGGACCACAGATTCAGAAACTGATCTTGAGCAGGAACTGTATAGTCAGCTATTAAGTCTGGCTTTTCAACAGGTCATTTAGTTAATAGCCTTCATTAATGCATCAAACAGTTTTCTTTTATAGACTGCCTTCTTTACAAATGAATGTTTAAAAGTATAATGCCTTTTACATGTGTTTTAACATAAACATATATTTTTTATAAAGGGTAATATGTTACTTCTACTTTCAGCAATAGAAGAGAGAAAAACTTTTGTGTTCTTTTGGCATTCCCAGTGAATTCAGTTCTCCATGCTATTGTGAAATAGAAAGCCTGTAATAAAACATGTGTAATTCCTATGGAGAATGTGGTGTTAATTAAATTACCACCTCTCTTTCTACTTGATGTAATGACATAAGTCCCCCCATCCCAGCGTACAACATACGCATACTTTCCAAATGGATTACTTGAAGAAACCCTAATACAAAGAATAGGATGAGGGTCCAAACTATATTATTTAAGAACCCTGCTTAAAACAGAACCAAGTCTTAAAGCCTGAATCATCATTAAGTTTGCAATTAAAAATGCCAGCAAAAATTAATTTTGGAAATTTCTATAAAGCACAGAAGCACACACTTTAGAACAGGGATCCCCATCCTTTCTTACCCATGAGCCACTTTCAAATGTAAAAAAATAAAGTCAGAGAGCAACAAAAAACATGCAAAAAGTCCCTGAGGCTACCAGAAATGGGCTGTGATTGACAGAGCCAATGTGAACTGGCACACTACAGGAGACTCTGTTTGGCAGTGCATCTGGATTTATGCAAGCAAAACTTGCCTCCAAGCCAGGAATTAAAATAAGCACCTGCTTTGAGGCCAACAGGAGCAACATCCAATGGGTTGGTGAGCAAAAAGGAAACCGTTTTTTAACCCATCTATGGGTTTCCTGTAACTTGAAGCTTTCTAAATAACGGGTTTGTGGATAAGGGTTCCCATACTCATGTATTAGGAAATTTTATATAATGTTTAATGCACTGATAAACCCATTTGATGATTTTTCCCAGTCTGTACACGGTAATTCCAATTATAGATTCAACACACAGAGATAACTGGAGGTTTTGTTAAAAAAATTGTGCTACTGAGACTTTGAAACTTGTATGATCAGGGCTGATTAAATGTAACTTAGGTTTATCAATCAGTGTAAAGGTTTGTGAATTTCTTTTTTACAGCTACAAGCTTTAAGCTTGTAAGAAAACTAGACAAAATATCCACCTTTTACAGGAAAGGTCAGGTGTTATGGTGGTTAGTACAGGTACGGGATCCGTTAACCTGAAACCCGTTACCCAGAAAGCTCAGAATTAGAGAAAGACCATCTCCCATAGACTCTATTTAATCCAAACAATTAAGTTTTTAAAAATGATTTCCTTTTTCTCAGTATTAATAAAACAGTAGCTTGTACTTGATCCAAACGAAGATAGACTTAATCCTTATTGGAATCAAAAACCAGTCTATTGGGTTTATTTAATGTTTACATGGTTTACTATTAGATTTAGATTTTAGATTCTGGATAACAGGTCCCATACCTGTACTGCTGCTTGGTTTTGATTCCATCTGTAGGGACAGCACAGAGATTAGCCACAACTCTACTGATAAATAGTTTGTATGTCCAGGGTCGGATTTATATACTGGGCACCCCTAGTCCCGCTGTCTTTTGTCACTCCTGTCCCCTACCTTTTATTTGCTCAAGTTTTCATCATCGGGATGGAGCAATGAGAATTGGCACAAGGGAAATTTACATTTCTGAACCAATGTGAGTGTGGTTGGGCAGCATGCCGCCCCCTAAGATCCTGCCGCCCTAGGCCCGGGCCTAGGTGGCCTCTCCACAGATCAGGGCCTGTGTATGTCCTCCCCATGCCTGTGTGGGGTTCCTCTGGGTACATAAGTTTCCTCCCACACTACAAAAACATACAGAAAGTTTAACAGGCTTCTGACAAAACTGACCATTGTGTATGTGTCCGGTGACAGGAGCTGATGTCAATGATGTATAATGCAAATAAAAGAATAATAGTAATTAAAATGATTAACTGGGCTCTTCAAGTGTCAAATCTGCCTTTGGTTACAGAAAGGCTATTGGCAGAAATATGATGCTGTCTCAGTGACACTATGTGAACTCCAAAGATTTCAAATTTTTCTCTCACTGGTGGAATGCCAGCTGTCTGGCTATGAAATACAGCACTGAGTGCTACACTGACAGATAGCTCTTTCAGAGCAGGAGCACAAAGATGCAACCGCAAAGAAAACTTTTCAACTGCAGCAGCACTGAGCACTCTTTTTCACCCAAATATTAGAGTGACCTTAAATGTTAATGAGCAGATGGACCTACAGGCTTTTCCATCACACAATAAAGTATGTGTAATTGAAGACTGCTGATTGATACAAACCAGTTTGTATTAAAATCAACTGCCCAAACAGGAAGTGACAATGTTTCGACACTTGAACCTAACCACACAGTTAACATGGAGCACGATATTTCCTCTCTTGGTAGGAGCCTTTAGAACATGAACCATCAGCCATTCCCAGTTAGTTCTTTATTAAAGGGATTCTGTCATGATTTTTATGATGTAGGTTTTATTTCTAAATGACATTGTTTACACTGAAAATAATTCAATCTACCATACAAAATTTCACTTCATTTCATCCCTGAACCAGCACGTGTATTTTTTTTAGTCGTAATATTGGTGTGTAGTTAGAGTCAGCACTTTAGGATGGAACTGCTTGCTGACAGACTGAAGTTTCTCCTACTCAATGTAACAATCTGTCACAGTGGGACCTGGATTTTACTACTGAATACTGTTCTTAGATCTACCAGGCAGCTGTTATCTTGTGTTAGGGAGCT
>CM044438.1:79459809-79513705 GCA_024363595.1 Xenopus borealis | reverse complement strand
GAAAAACATTGCGCACCAATAAGAGTAAAAATCCACATCTTGCAATGTAATATTGTTCCTCAAACGGCTATTGAATTGCATTGAGGACTGTAATTGTGCACTCTTAAGAAGAGCTTGAAGGTGTTGTATTCTTTTGGAGCAAACATTTTACCGACTTTTATTACATTCCCCTATAAAAGAGTTAAATCCAGTTTCCTGCTATACTTCAAAAACATACAGGTGGGTTAATTGGTTCATGATGAAACTGGCCTCAGTGTTGCTGTGAGAATGTATAAGGGAATTAGACTGTATTCTTGATTAGGGAATGGAATTATATAATTGAACAATCTCTGTAAAGTGCTGCATGAATGCTTTGCGGCTGCATAAGGAACACAAAATAAATGAATAAAACATGATAATGATAAAACCAAACAAAGACCAGGTGAGCATATATAACCAATAATATAAAGGCTTTCTGGACTATTATTACTTAGCATAATAATTATTATTTTCTTTAATATTTTTAAACTGTAAGCTCTTTATATCTTTATCAGTTATTAGTTGTTTCTGTATGTAAAGCTGCATTACACCCCTTTATTGTCCAGCGCTGTGAATATGTTGATGCTTTATAAGTACATGATAATAAAACACTGACAAGGAGAAGAGCAAATCAGAGTGATCTGACAAAGGCATTTGGACAAACAACAAGACAAAAGAACTCCTGACCCGCAAAAGTAAAAACAAATTTATTTTGATGTAAGCTATCTTTTTACTGATGGAGAAACAAATTGCAGCCTTCAGGCTATTTATCTAGTGGTGGAGATTCATGACAATACCGTTTAAATAGTGCAATAACAGTATAAACAGAAAGCAGTAACATGTCAAACAGGCCAACTGTGGTAATAAAAATGTGAAAAATCTATTCTGAACAACTTATGGAAAAACACAAAATAAAAGTCAATGGTTTTACTGCCATGGAGCAGGTACAAGATTGTTTAAGAACATTTTCGGATTATTCAAGTATAGCTCAACTGCCGTTTAAGAAGTGGTAATGCTATTTTAGTACAAAGTCAGTATAATGGACTCATTAATTCCAGTCCTAATATTTACAGAGATACAAAGAATAAAAAAAAAAAACAAATGCATTTTCAACCTCCTATTAGCAGAGACTCATAATAACATGTAATAGAGTTCTCTATGCACAACTCAGCAAATGGCCATCACATACTAACAAAAGTTATCACTACTACAACTTTACTACTACTCATCATTTTACTCCCTCAAAACAGCTAGTGACCCCCTTCCCAAAGCTGCTTTAGAAAGACATACAGTATTAAGGTGAAAAATACAACGTTACATACGATAGAAATAGACAATAGAAATCAATTGGAAAACGTATTTTCCTGGTGAACGGTCTGAAACCAAGTGAACTGAAAAAAAGTATTGCTGTAAAAAAATACTAAGGCACAGCTGAATGAGTACAAACTGTTCATTTAATAATGCAGTTTTTATTTTGGCCCATCTCTGCTCACCACCAACCCTCAAACAAATCCTGACTACTTTTTTCTGTCACAATTCTGACACAATGCTTGATGTATGCTTTCAGCAAAATCTGTTCAGCAAACCCAAAAGAGGAGAAACAACAAAGTGCCTGTTCTTTGGCCATGTTGCACAAAATTTAGCAGTTAAATAGGGACATTCCATCTGTCAGCTTCTTCCAGTATCATTGGAAATGTTAAGCAAGTGTGAAGCATTGGGGCATAGTGACAAGGGAAGCAGTGGAAGCAAAAGTATATGTTGTTTGAACAAGAACTGCACAGACGGGGTTTTGGTTTTCTATATATATATATATTTCTGTCTGATGGAAAGTTGGCATATTGGTTCAGTAATGTCAGGCTCACTACATATGATCTCAGCACGTACAGTAAATGGAATCTTACAAGACTTAGAACAAACACATGAAAACTTTCCCACTGACAGGTTTGTTTATTGAAAATCTTTCTATAAAACACCACTGTATTCACTGTTCACCAAACACACCTTGCAACACTGCAGTATAAAACATATAGAGCTGAATAAGAACAATGCCACAAGAATGTCACGAGAAATTATTAAGGTCTGAAAGTAGATTCACATAACTCACCAGAGACTGAAAAAGGCCTAGGTTCACCGTCCTATTGCTGTATGCACTCAAAAAGCTTCGAAAAGAGGTCTAATGGGTACACATGTAGTCAAGTAGGGCAAGGAAAGGCAAAGAAATAAAATTAAATGTTTACTTTCTTTAACATAAAATAAATCTATCTCCAATATACTTTAATTAAAAAATGTGTACAGTTTTTATAAGAAACCTGACTGTATGCATTGAAATTCTCCCTTCATTTAGTGCTGTGGATATGAATTGTCAGACGGTCCCTAACTTCTGGCAAGGAAACAATCATACTTATGGACAGCAGGGGGAGCCCCTGCCTTACTTACCAGCCATGCAGAACTCAAGCAGCTTTGTTTTTTGATCATTTATGACAATCCCTAAGAAGCCCAGACCACACGGAGCATGTGTATGTAGTCTAGTCTTGCAAACATGTATAATAAAGTTACAAGATGACAACCCCCTGTGGCCAACTTTGAAAGCATAAATTATTTGTTTGATTAGGCTTGTGGTGCAGTAAGTTCATGTTTAGGTTTAGTATACAAAATACACCATTTCTAGCCTTATTCTATTTTAGATTTTCCTTGCCCTTTATAAAAAAAACTCGAATGTCAGGAAGGTTATGAACATATCCAAATGGCGCAATGGACCTCTGCAATTGACTTGGCAGGTTTTAGGTGGCAAATATTCGAATTAGGACTGTTTCCATGGCTCAAGTGTGATAAATCTCCCATTCTAAATTGCATTTGAATGGGGGATTAAAATCTGAATTTGTGAATATCAAGGGGCAGATTTATCAAAGGTCGAATTTCAAAGTTTTTTCACTTCGAAATTCGACCCTTGATAAATCTGCCCCTTGATATTCACAAACTCAGATTTTAATCCCATTGATTTTTTAAAAAGTGTTTTTTTTATTGAAAACTGACCAATTCAATTTTCGATTGAATTAAAATAGTTTGAATCATTTGATCCCCCCCCCAAAAAATTTGATTTTCAAAATTTTTCAAAAACACTCTTTAAAGGTTATAGGAGGTCCCCCATAGGCTAAAACAGCAATTTGGCAGGTTTAAGGTGGCAAAGGGTAGAACTGGAATTCAACTTCAATTTAGGAATGGTCGATTTTTTAAATTCAAATCAAATTTGGAACTGTACCATATACAGTTGTGCTCATAAATCAGGCAACAACAGCCTACCAGAAAGCAGTTCCCTCCTAAAGAGCTGGCACAAGTCACAGGGGCAGCTGGGAAATTGACAAAATGTCTAGCCCCGTGTCAGATTTCAGGACTGAATATAAAAAAATTTGTTTGATCTTTTTAGAAATGGATTTCAGTGCAGAAGTCTATTTTTTTGAAAAAAAAAACATGTTTCCCATGACAATATCCCTTTAAACTTTAAACTTAGATTTTGGAAATTTATCAAAAAATAAATAATGGAAAGTAATTGAAAAAAGCCTTTATTTCTGGGGAACAATCTGAAAACAACTGAACTGATAAAAGTGTTTGGAAGATGCACAACCCCTTTAAGGAAATAATGAGAAATTTTTAGCAAATAACCGTTTGCTTTTGGATCCCCATGGAACCTTAAATATTGTCTGGATTCTTTCATTTCTGACAACTACTCATTTTACATTTGTGCCACCACTGTGTGTATATTTATGCATGTATGACTCCACTGCATAATTTGTGTCATTAACAAAAGTGTACACTGCAAAATCACAGAGGATCTCACAGTTATCCTCAAGCTAAGAGAAATCTGTACAAATGTAGTATTCCATTTGGGGTCTGGAGCAAATGCTGTGTGTAAGCCTTTATCTTGGCTTGCTACAGTACAACTGTTTATCCATTAATACACAGAACCCCCGTGTGCCTGATTTATAAAATAAAACCAGCTTAGCTTGTTATGCAGTGTTGGACTGGCCCACAGGGATACCAGGAAAACTCCCGGTGGGCCCAGGTGCCAGTGGGCCCTCTTGCTTCAAAGAATTTGGCCTATTTCATGTTCATTCCCTATTTCTTTATGTGGAAAAAGAGGCTGGAAGAATGGAAGAATAGAGTATTGTAAGTAGATATAAAAGAATAAAGAGGTTAAGTGAGCACAGAGGGAATAATAGTTTGGAAAGTTGGGCCCCTGGTCTAAGGTTTTCTGGTGGGCCCCTGACATCCCAGTCCGACACTGTTGTTATGCTTCATAGTTCAACCAATTATAGCTCCTCATTGTTACACATCTTGTTTGTTGCTATTTTAATTCTGCATTTTTTTCAGCAGATCACTTTCTGTGTGATCACATTGTCGCTAACAAAGAGAGCAGTTTAATGCAGTCAGCCAGGGCCGGATTTACCTAGTGGGTGCCCCTAGACCCGCTGTCGTTTTTCGCCCCTGTCCCCTCCCTTTTATTTGCTCAAATTTTCATCGGGATGGAGCAATGGAAATTGGCACACAGGAAATTAAAATTTCTGAACAAATGTGGGTGTGGTTGGGCAGCATGCCACCCCCCTAAAATCCTGCCCCCCCCCAGGCCAGGGCCTAGGTGGCCTCTCCACAAATTTGGGCCTGCAGTCAGCACGGAGTGCAACAATCCTAAGAGTACAGCTACCTAAGACCTCAGGTCCTGAAAGTGCAACAAAGGTGGCGATACCGCCAAACGAGTGGATCTCTCCCCGATATGCCCACATTGAAGTGGGCGATATCGGGATGATCGGATCATGGGCCCTAGGGCCCCATGACCGGATCATAATGTAGGTGATACGGGCGGTCGGATCGCGGGACCGCATACACGCACAGACTAGGTTTTTTAACCTGCCCGATCGAGATCTGGCCAATTTTGGGCAGATATCGATCAGGGAAGCCCATCAGATGGCCCCACACACGGGCCAATAAGCTGCCGACTCGGTCTGTGGGGGCCTTAAGAGTACAGCTACCTAAGATCTCAGTCACTGAAACCATTTAATAAGCTATGTGGAATGGCTCCTTGTTGTGCAACTCCAGATTTTTACATTATGTCAAAATCAAATCAGAAAAAAATGTTGGTCATCTTACATAAGCCTCATTTCAGTAATAGAAAGTTGCTTTGTGTTAGTTTTATGATTCTATAATTCACCACCACATCCTCATTTTACCCAGGTACCACTCCATCATGCTCCACATTTTCCATTCACTGTACACAGGTGTAAGTGACAAACAAAAAGAATGAATGGGTTGTATAGTGTTCTGCAAAAGTTGCTTGCAATATGCTGCAATTTTAACTAGGCATGCTTCAAAAAGCAGAAGTATACCTAAATAAAGCAACAAATGAATCAATGAATTGTTCGAGGAGAACAAATAACCCCAAAGCATTTGGCCAAAGAACGCAGAAATGAACACAGCTGGCAGTTGTTGCACTCAAACATTATTCTAAGGCTTCCCACTGCCACACTGGCATATAAATACAGTTGCAATAGACCAATATGCTAGCTTAATTTGTTTCCTGGATTTCAATTTAAGTGTAAATTCAGAACTGCTACAAAATGTTTTTATCAGAAAAAAGGTTTGTATAAAAAAAGCATTCTGAACATTGTATTGTATTTCTGTACCAATCTTAACTGAAAACACCTAATTCCTAGTCTTTCCAGTCTTATACTCTGTTCTACTTAATATAATTCAAAGTCAAGTATTTGTAGTGAAAACTTACACAGTAACACTATACCACAGATAGAGGTAATTGATGATTAACATAATAAATATTCCAACCAGGTGACAGACCCAACTATCTTGGAAAGAAAATCTAAAGGAAGGTGGGGCTTGTGGGATACCATTTGCAGCAGTGACAGCTACACCAGCAAAAAAATTATTCCAGCTGCTTATGGTCTGAAGGCAAATATCTGTAACAATTAGGTCAAGGAGTGTTTTATTTACAAAATCACTTACAGAGTAGAGCAAAGTGCATTCATAAGCCTGGGGGGAGGGGGGTCAGTATCCTTTTAAGGTAAAAAAAAAAAATACATGTTTCTAAACAGTAAAACACTAAACAGTAAAAGTCCCTTTAGTGTGTAGAGATAGCTATATATATATATATATATATATATATGTGTATATATATATATATATATATATATATATACACACACACACACACAAAGCTATCGATTTACTATCATCTCCACATACACACTGGAAGAGATACATATATATGAATAGACCACTGAACATTCAGCTGAGTTTCAGATTCAGATCTCCCGAGATCTTTATTTGCCTTCATGACATACTACAAAGTGGAAGGAAATGCTGTCCCATGCTATTTAAACATACAGTTTTTTTTACCATTTCTATCCAGAAGAGTACTGGAGTCTTTTGTTTTTGTGTATGTATTTTTCTCAGTTTGTTTTGACATGTCATTTCCTTCTTTTATGCAAATATGTATAAACAAAATACTTTCCTACCTTTGTCTTCTTTTCCCATTTCACCAATGTCTTTGCTTGAAGAGCTTAATATTTGGGACAAGCCTTTTGAAAAGGCAGCAAAAAGCCCACCATTCGAAGCTCTATGATGTTCTTGTTCCAAGGAATGAGTTCGCTGTAATCCAGAATGAAGGCCATTGGGTCTCCATGATACTATACCCTCCAGCTCTGATGTGGACCGATCAAAGGTAACCTTTTTAAATTTTTTATTACTATCTGCAGTTCTCACTTCTGATTTAGAGTCGTGCAAATTAATGTTCTCTTGATTAGTATGGAGAAAATCACTAAACATGGCAGATGGTCTGTAATTCTGATGAACAGATAAAAATCCTTGTTGCTGTTCTTTAGAATTTCTGCTGCTGTGAAATCTGGACATAGACTGGTTCCTTCCAGTTTCTTTAAAAGTAGTGAGAAGATAAGACTGTCCAATTGTCTTACTCTTGGACCTTAAATACCACTTATAGCTACTGAGAGCATCAGTTGAATCTTTGCTGTTCCTTGTACTTGGCAAAGACAATGACCTTACATATAGCACCGGATGTGATGTCCTTTCTCTTCTAAACAGATTCATTTCTTCCAAAATATAAAAACCTTCGTAAAAAATGATACAAAGTTCCAAAATCTTTGTTTCATCAATCAGTGATGTCAACGTGCCACATTTCTAGACCAGCATTGATCTTGCTACTCTTGCATGTTTCTATGTCAGACTGTTTGCTTTCACTGCTGAAAGATCAAGCTCTTTAAAAACTATGACTTCCTGCAAAAACGATTTTTTGCTAAAGGTCTGCAGGAAATGAGTACAAAGCAAATTGCAGAAGCACTGATAGTCATACAAAATCTTCAGTTCTGCATAATAAGAAACGTGTGACGTAAAAAGCATGGTCTTCAATAAAGCACCCACGTTAAAAAACATCCATTTAAAATTAATTTACAACAGAAACTGTAGAGGATAGGTTACACCCTTTAAGGAACACGTTAGACACCATTTAGAAATGTTGCAATTATTTAGAAATATATTAGGACTGAGACTGTGTTTATGGAAACTACAGGTTTTCTGCTTGGAGTACAGACACTGGGGATTAATTGCATCTAGTTTTTTTTTCAACCAACTGCAGTGTGAACACTAAGGGGGCTATTTATAAAAGTCTGAATGCCCAGAACTCAAAACATTTAAGGTTTTTTTTACTATAAATCTTACATTTTTAGAAAAAAATAAAGCAATTTTTTTGTAATTTATCATACCCCGAGGATGGAAAAAGTCAAAATCTGGAATCTCAGACCTCCTGAAGGTTGTTTATGTCAATGGGAGATGTCCCGAAGCTATCCTGATCTGCTCTGGGTTTCGCATAAAAATCCAAAATTTTGTGGTTTTCCGGAGGAAAACCCAAAAAATTCTTACGATTTAAATTTTCGTACGATTTTTACTTAGTTTTTTCCCGCATTCAAGTTTTTGGCAAATGTATTGATAAATATGGGGAAATAACCCATGCAAATTTGGTCGGAAAATATTTCAGGAAAAAAATAGATACATTTGGATTTTGATACATAATCCCCTAAAACAATAATTTCTGTGGGTTACTGCCCAGTGGCAAATAAATGAACCCCCCTTTCCTGTATAGTAGCGATGGCCACATGACCTGACAGCAATCCTATGCCACCCCAAGACAGTATAATGCGGACAAAATATGAACACAGTGTTTCTTAAACCTGCTTTGATATGAGAATCCAGATTAAAGCCGACGTTACACGCACAGATATTTTTGGACCTTGTGTGGGTTCCAAATAATTCGCCAGGTTGTTTAGTTGATCAAAAGGGTTAGAAAATCTCTGTCGGATAACGATAATATCTTATTGTTATATCCATGGGTGACTGTCGCGACTATTTCTAGGAAATAGCTTTCCTATGATTGTGGTCTGTCGATTAACAGCCTTTTGTTTTAAAAGGACCGATTCAAATAAATGTATGTGACATTGTAGAAATAATCTAAAGAAAAATCAAATACTGATGCAGTACATGGGGTTTAAATAAGTATTCAACTATTTTAATAGTGCCACAGATTATCGGATGGAATGAGATAAATGGGCCCTGCAGGATATTTACCTTTTTGTTCAACTGTCACAAAGAAGATGCTATAGACGTCAATGGAATAATGTAATCCTTCTACCCCATCAGTTCAAGGAGGGATGATAAACTACTAAATCATACCCAGGGAGACAGTTTTAAACCAATGATCCCGTTAGAATCTCATGAGGGTACTCCATAACACAAGAACTTTTTTGCTTTTTACGTAACTATAGAACTAAAACTGCACCCCTCTACATTTGTTAAACACAGACATGTATCCTCTACAGAACAATGCATCACTTTCTTTTAAACTGGAGTGATTATGTTCATAAGGGCAACTGGCAGTGGCGTAACTACTCCCTGGTGGGCCCTGGTACAGGATGGGCACCTGGGCCCCCCTGTCGGGCCCTTACCTCTATAAATCACATGCTGGAGTGTTGATGGCATGTGTGCTGTAAAACTTCCCCCTACATAACCACTTGCCATAACCATTATCGTGGCTCTGATGGGCCCCAAGGGGGTGGGGACCCTGGTGCAATTGCACCCTCTGCACCCCTGGTAGTTACGCCACTGGCAACTGGCATGTAATTAGCAACAGTGCACTGGTTTTTATACTCAATGGAAGGAGCCCACCATTAGCTTCATTTATATAGAAAACTCCAGCAAGTTACAGCACTGATTAGTTAGGTTTTTGGAAACAATATGAATGGGGCTTACAAAAAAATGGCAGAGATTCAGGAATATTGGTGTCTCTGGGCACAAATCTATATGGCGCTGAAGAGGGTCAAGCAGATATGGAAATTTTTGGACTATTTTAGTTCTACTACAGCAGAATTATTCAACACCACCATTTGATTACATGGTCTGAATTGAGAATCTTAAATGCCGTAGCTCAAAAATTGCACATCAGTACATAAAAGACAGAAGTGCCTTTACTAAAAAGTGATAATCAGTACACTAAGATGGCTCACCAAAAGTACCTCAGGTGCATTTTTAAAAGAAAACTCTACCTCCCCCCCGAACAATGTAGGTGTCTATAAAAACATATTGCATAAAACAGCTCATATGTAAAACCCTGCTTCATGTAAATAAACCATTTTCAGAATAACACACTTTTTTCTATTAAGTGTCATTGGGTAATCATAAATGAAAACATTGACATTTAAATAAAAAAAAATAAAAAAATAAGAGCCGCCCCCGGGGATCCTAGGATTCATGGTGCACACAAACAAACCATACATGTTAGGTTACAAGAGTCAAGTAACAGAGTAAGTTCTGTTGTCCCCAGGTCTTCCTTCTACAGTTACAGCTATAGTATTTCTGGTAGGGATGCACCGAATCCCCTATGTTGGACCCCCGAATCGTTTGCAAAAGATTCGGCCGAATACCGAACCAAATCCAAATCCTAATCTGCATATGCAAATTAGGCGTGGGAAGGGGAAAACCTTTTTTACTTCCTTGTTTTGTAACAAAAAGTCATGTGATTTCCCTCCCTGCCCCTAATTTGCATATGCAAATTAGGATTCGGATCGGCTGGGAAGAAGGATTCGGCCGAATCCTGCTGAAAAAGGCCGAATCCTGGATTCGGTGCATCCCTAATTTCTGGTCAAGTGAAATTCTCTGGCAGCACACAGACCATCATGAAATGGTGATTTAAGGCAAGAGATGCAAAAGGGCAATATTTACTTAAATATATATATATACCAGTTTGGTAAGATTCTATGCCTCTGAATTTGATATAAACTATCTGCTGGTTAGGTATTTATTTTGGGAGTATAGTTTTCTTTAAAGACGAGTAGCACTGTCCTGGAGTAGTTGGCAAAGAATCAAAGTGGGGTGTCTAACAATTTCAAACACACTCTGATTCTTAATTTCCTTCTTCATTTATTCCAATCTACAGCAAATGGTCCCTCAAGGCTGTGCATGCAAGTTTTAAAGGACAGAAAAAAAAAATTTTTCTTCTCCTTTTTCACAACAGTGCAGAAGATCTCCAGACATCTCCTTACCCACATCACAGCACCTCCTCCAACATTGCAAGGCAGTGCAGCAGTGATGATAGTCCTTATTTGTGGTGCACAATTTGAAAACAATTTGTACTATTCTAAATCATAAGTTAAAGGGATTCTTTCCTAATTTTTATGGTGTAGTTTTTATTTCTTAATAACACTGTTTACACTGAAAATAATTCACTCCACCATATTCAATAAGTGTATTTTTTATTCGTAATATCGGTGTGTAGGGAGCCATCTCAGGCAATTTGCTTTTAGAAAGAGCAAGCACTTCAGGATGGAACTGGTTTCAGGCAGGTTATTGTTTCTTCTACTCAATGTAACTGAAGGTGTCACAGTGGGACATGGCTGTTCTTATATCTGCCAGGGAGCGGTTATCTGGTTACCTTCTGATTGCTCTGCAGATGGGCTCCAGGGGGCGAAGAAGGGAGGGGAGGTGATATCACACTAACTTGCAGTGAAGCAGCAAACAATGAATGAAGCATATCAGAGCACAAGTCAAATGACTGTGGCAGCTGGGAAACTGACAATATATCTAGCCCCATGTCAGATTTCAAAATTAAATATAAAAAATCTGTTCTTGTGAAAAATGGATTTCAATGCAGACGTCTGCTGAAGCATTTTGAAAAAAAAAAAATGATTTCCCATGACAATATCCCTTTACATTATTAGGGATCAATTATGATCACCAGGGGAAGACATGCAGAATGGGGTGAGCCCCTATGGGCTGCAACCAGGAGTTTCTAGCACAATGACACTCTCTCCAGATTTCATCCTTATTGGTTTTCAGGCTGCCCTGTTCAAAAAGATGGATGATTGTTGATATTTGGTTCCTTATTTTCTGTTGAGCCTTTGTTTGGTTTAATAACTCTCCAGCTTGGATTTCAAACTTTTTAGGCTGCCAAGCAGATGGCCTAAAATAATAATCAACAAAAAATGTAGCCTTTGGATTTATTGATTTTCCAATTTTAAGGGTCATTGACCTTGGCAACAAGGTACACTCTATGGCAAATAAGACGACTAACTATGCATTGTCTAAGAATATCACTACTATGAGAATACTAAAAGTGAAATAATGAATTAAATAGCTTAATTTCTTATTTCAGGTGCAAGAGAACAGGTTTAGGTAAGCTGTGTCCAGTGCTTGGCAAGAGTAATATTTAGAATGCTGGAAGAAGTCCCTGCTACACAAAGGATTCAATAATAACATTCAATTCTTTAATATTATTATAGATGACCTCAATGTCATGGAACAGCTTTGAGCAAGACAGACTGATTAAAAGATTGCCAAATTCCCCAAATCTTAATTGCTTTTACGAAATGCACTCATGAAAAAAAAATAACAAACATGTTATTGATGTTATTTATATCCCAGAGCTTTGGTATAATACTTTGGGGTGAAAAAGGTAGTCATTCCTGCTACCACACTGACAAATATATTTTCTGAAGCAAATGTCACATTATACTATATAATATATATATATAAAAAATCTATATAAAGGTTATTAACCTGTTTTGACAAATAAATCGAAGGAGAAAAAAAGTGGTGTTTCTGTTTTATAGAAAGTTTTCTTTAAAGCCTCACATTAGCCAAAAGGAACTCAGACACCACACTGCCTTTCTTTGTGGACTTTAGAAAGAGAAGTTACTTGCTGAGATGAGAGTGTAGTCTGGTGGTCAAAAGTTTTACTTCCTGTTACACTGTTGCATGTCTATTGCATGATTTCAATGTATTTTGCTTGGAAAACAAGTTTCCATGTAATAAATATGACCACAAGAAAAAGGGTTTAGCAAAAGGACTAAACCTCAGTTCTTTAAAGGGATACGGTCATGGGAAAATTTGATTTTTTTTTTTCAAAATGCATGCATTAATAGTGCTGTTCCAGGAGACTGCAAACTGACACCATTTTTTTTCACAAGAGCAAACTATTGAACAGATATAGACATGTGTATTGCTTACCCACATTTTTGGTGCCCTCTAAGATAAAGGCCTGTTTTGCAGCATTTAGTACGGTCACATCTTATCTCGCTCCATACTGCTCAGGTAAGTATTATCCAATATGTAATTTTCTTTTAACTAACCTGCACCTGAAGATTAGGGTACATTAGTGGCCCATCGGCATATCTCCTCTGCTTTTGATGACTAGTCGTTCCCCCGATATGCCTTCCACCTGGAAGCATGTGAATCGGAGGCAGGATGGTATTCGGATCGCTTTGTTTTCCGAAGTCGCCTAACGTTGCTTCACAATGAGGCTTCAGACGACTTCAGAAAACCAAAGTGTCCTGTATGACATTCTGCCAGCAATTCACATTCTTGCTCGCGGGAAGGCATTTCGGGGAGATTAGTAACCCAAAGAAGAGGACATTTGTCGCTGGGACTAATTTCCCACAAATCTTCAGGAGTGCCACCAACTTTAGAGGGGAGGGAGTTTGTTTTAACTGTAATTGCAATAATCATCAGTAACTGAACTAGGTGGGGGTGGGCACTGTTGTGGGCTGTGCAGCCAGAGCCCACCCTCCTCTGTGCTGAATTTCTTTGTGCTGCAGCTGACTCCAGCGGGCGCAATCTGCAGGAATGCAGGCCCTGGCCCAATTGCACTCCCTGCTCGCCCGGTAATTACACCACTAATAATCATACATGTGTTGGAAAATGGGAAGGTGCAGATCCAGTCCCCTTTTGGATAGGTAAAGACCTCCCATAAGCATCAGTGCAAGGCATTGGAATATTAGATCAAATCAAAATGATATCAGTCAGTGACCAGTGATAGGTTTCCAAAATGAACCAATCCAAGTCTCACTGTTTAGCCAATTCACTTGCAGCTGCAGAACTATATGGCAATAAGCACAACAAGCTTAAACAGGCTAAAAGAAGGCAACTTGAAAGAATACCCTTATATGCATTTAAGGGTTTTTATGATCATTTCCTTTTATTCTGCAATAAATCATTTTTCTATTACTTACATGAGGAGCTGAAGCCCTTATCTCAGAATTACTCATTAAGTGCAGAGTTTAGTCCTCACAGTAGAATCCTCCTAAACTATTGTTCAATTTCAATATGTACAAATATAATATTAGAACAAGATCTTGAATTATAACCTGTTATATAGTAAAGCAGGACACAAACTTTAAAAACAATACAACCAAAACAAGTTTCCATTCAATAAATATGACTGGCGGGAAAGCATTTCATGGAGATTAGTCACCCAAAGAAGAGGACATTTGTCGACTAATCGCCCACAAATCTTCCTTAAATGAGAGAGGATTTGCACACTACGAGTAAAAATCCAGACTGAAAATATGCATTATTATCCCGAATGTTCTGAAAGCTTGCTATGATTATATTACTTAGCCAATAAAGGTATCACCTTTATAACATTTTGTTATTTCAAAAGGGTTGACCAATAACATGTCAGGAACAAATACTGATTGCTCTTACATGGCCATTTTTCCTTCCTGCTTCCCAGATCATGTTTACTGATGTCAAGGATATTTTCCCTTTATATAAGACAGGGATGTAGATAAAGCAGTAGGACAGTTGATCTACTCCAATAGAGAAGGCTCCGTCTAAAAATAGATCAATTGTTTACGTAGGATTGAGCTGTGAATGACAAAAACAGCCAGGTCCTTTATTGTAATCATTGCAGGACATCTGCTTCCCCTGCCATGCTTCCTGTGGGCAAGTAGAACCTCTCCCCAGCTACTATAAACTCACATACCTGCCACGTATCCCTGCAAAGGTCACTTGATATTGAACCCGTACAGACTCCATTTCTTCAGATTAGCATATGAGTCTAAGGAATGCCTAATGAGGATCATTTTCTAAACCATACTCTCCTACAGAACTACTGTGACTCAGCTCATCTGTACTTTCTTATAAAATGACAGCATACCTATGATATACAGTATGCACAAGTAAAGAATTATCAGAGATGGACTAGGGGGCAGGGCCCCCCTCCGGCCCCTATTAGTCACACTCTGTGTATGCAAGGAGGCGAGGCAATGCACACGTTCAGTATTTTTTGTTAACTCACTGCATTAATTTTGCCATCAATTCTGACCAAATTTCCTGTGCCTTTGTAGCTCACACATACCCAAAACATCAGCGATCCACCACCATGTTTCACAGTAGGAATGGTGTACCTTTCATCATAGGCCTTGTTGACTCCTCTCCAAATGTAGTGTTTATGGTTGTGGCCCAAAAGTTAAATTTTAGTCTCATAACTCCAAATGACTTTGTGCCAGAAGGTTTGAGGCTGGTCTCTGTGCTGTTTGGCATATTGCAAGCGGGATACTTTGTGGCATTTGCGTAGTAATGGCTTTCTTCTGGCAACTCAACCATACAGCCCATCTTTCTTCAAGTGCCTCCTTATTGTGCATCTTGAAACAGCCACACCTGAAGTTATTTGTGGGGTTTTCCTTGCTTCCTGAACAATTTTTCTGGCAGTTGTGGCTGAAATTTTAGTTTTATTTGGCTTGGTTTCAACTGAACCCTTAATTTTCCACTTCTTTATTATATCTCAATTCCTTGGATATTTTTTTATATCCCCATGACTTATAATCCAAAAAACATCAGTTGCAGCACTGGATGAAAGATGCAAGGGTCTGTCAGGAGTCCAGAAAGTCACTGACCTTTTATAAAGACCCACTAATTACAAGCAAACACATCAGAGGTAAAGATTATGTTACCTTTAATAGTCATTCTAACCCTTTTGTGTCAAGTTGTGTGCATGTCATCAGGCCAAATCACCAGGGTATGTAAACTTTTGATCAGGGTCATTTGGGTAGTTTATGTAGTGATTATGATTTAAAAAGAGTAAACACAGTTGTTTGACAATAAACAGCTTCAGCCAACCCCTAACCATGAGTGAAAGAAAATTTTTGTGTTATTTTTCATATTCTCTGAAAGAAATCAAATTCTGCTAGGGTGTGTAAACTTATGAGCACAACAGTAATTGAGTATATTCATACACTGGGTTCAGCAATACATGAACAAAAGTTATTCCATTGCTTTTTTTCTCTCTTCATTTGCAATTGTTGTTATGTACAGGAAGATGCCATATAGTCCCTGGTACATGGCACAGGGTATGGGCTGTGTGAAGGCCAGTTAGGGATAGATGTGAAGTGTACTGTATGTGCAATTAACTGTATCAGGTCATTGGTTTGTGGATTTCCCATTCTAAAGTAAATTTGAAAGCAGAGTTTATTATGCCCATGAATGCACAGTCACTAAACTGCAAAGATTTACTTTTCTTGAAATACCATTTCGAGAAGTTTTTCCATGGTTGCCATTCACATCTATGGCAGACAGCCCAAGTAGTGATACAAGTTTCTTCACCAGTGGACAACCGACTAACCAGTAGTGAAAAGCAATTGCCATTAATATCAAAGACACGAGGCACAAGGAGGAAAAGGGTTTCTCTCTGTTATAAACAGGCGAGTAAAGAAACCCTGTTGACATAAGCATGGTAGTCAAGGAGTGTTTGAAAATGGAAAATGTGGCTTAATCTTGTCTAATTCATAGACAAGAATAACAAATATATAAAGTTCATATTCAAAATTACAACTTACAGAGAGAGAGAGAGAGAGAGAGAGAGAGAGAGAGAGAGACAGTAGCAAGATGGTATATGAGCGAGGTAATCAGTCATGCATTTAATGCAAGCTAGGGAAAGCATCTCAAAAATACTCAAAAGCAACATAGAGAAGGAAAATTATATAGTTCTTCATAAAAGTGAAAAAAAATCCAAATGAGCACTAAAATCGCATACAGCACCCTACTTAAGGTACAAACACCCACCTTATGATGACATCACTGCTCAGAGCCAGGGCAGCTGTTGACTACAGTTTCCTTCAGCAGGAGAAAGTGACCAGAAGTAAGGTCAGGTGCTATGTGCTCACGAGGGAAATGACAAAGTGACAAACGCTCAGTCAGTGTGATGGTGCCACCCAAACACACAGTAAACCAACCTGAAACCTATTACATCAAAACAAAACTTGAAAAGCTTGTTCAAATGTTACAGTCATGCCAAGAAATACACAGGAAGCTCAGTGTGGGACCTTACTAAAGGAAAACAAGGTTCTATTATAAAAAATAATTTAATCAAGCTGATCTATATATAAACAGTGAGTTTCCAATGCCACTGAAACCAAATAAACTTTACATGACAGTCTTACCTGCACCTGCAAGTGTACCATTCATTTTCAGGCAACAACTCTTTCTGACTCTGTAATCATGCCCTAAAGATTTGTGCCAAATAGTGGTACAAAGTTACATAATACTTTGAACTTTTTAAATGTTCCACCTTTTTAAGAAAATAAGCACATTTTATACACAGACAAACTTGACTTGAATAAATCTGACCAACCAACTACAGACCTGCGTGTGGTGCGAGGTCAACAAATGAGCAGATCTTTGCATAATATGGTGACTTATGAGGCTAATGACATTGTTTGGAACTTGGGCTAAAGATTAGATCATAACAGGCTCCACTAATGCAGGCTATAAGGAGAGGAACGAGCTGATGTGGTTCTCACCCCAACAGAATTCCAGTCTTAAGATGGCCATCTACAGGCAGATGTAAGCTACAGTTTTGGCACATTACACCAAAATTATGGGCCCTCTGACACCAATTATCTGGCTGAAAAATGGGGAGTTTGTACCATACAATGAATACTTCCATAAACTTCCTTTATAAACATTATATTGTCCTTTCCATACACAGGGGTCAGACCATTCTTCCCCCTATTTATTATTATCTATTTAACGTATCTACTTTATTACAGAACTGCACACTGTCATTAATGTCATTGTTTAATATAAAAATCAGGGCTGCAAACTGAGCCACCCCATCCCAACATCTACTGTAGAAATAAAATACACAAACAGACCGTGGTGTTTCTTTTTTGCCGTATCGGGTATCAGTGGTTCTCAACCTGGGGTTCGCGACCCCTTTGGGGGTCGAATGACCCTTTCACAGGGGTCACTTAAGAGGTTCCAGGAGTAGGTTCATCTCTCTCCCCACTAGCCCTTGGTCAAGGTTGTAGCTCTCTGGTTGTTGGTGCTGGGAGTTATAGTTCAGTAACCTGTGTAGGGAAGCCAGTTGCTCTAAAACTTTCTAGATTTATGCAGCCACGCTGTCTTCTGTACTTTCCTAACAATCCACTCTGGGCTGGCAATGAAAATATTTTAATGTTTTATGGTTGGGGGGTCACCTCAACATGAGGAACTGTATTAAAGGGTCGCAGCATTAGGAACGTTGAGAACCACTGAGTTAGTGGAAAGGCTTTTCCAATCCCAGCTGTTTTCTCTTCAGAGAGAATCTGATAAAGAAGTGTATTGTTTAGCGAGTTGCACATAATAAATAGCAGCACATTATGTTAAAAAATTATAATAACTTGCTCTCTACTAGAATCTATTTAGAAGGTTTAAATGAACGTTTGGTAGCAAAAATCCCTTAAATGTACAGATAATTCAGCAGTTCCTGTCTACTGTTATCCAGGCAAAAAATTGTCTCCCCTTATAGAAAAATTTCACTATAATATTTTTATAGTCACTTTAAGACCTGTCACCCTAAAAGTGTTTCTCTACAGGGGGGACAAATAGAATTTTTTTTAAGAAAATTATGTCCTAGGCTAGGCCACCCAACTATAGAATGTATACCTAATCAACAGGTAATTTATATCATAATAAGTGACCTATTAAAGAATCTTACCATATTGGCATAAAAAATTTCAGGAAAAATTGTGCTTTTACAGATCTTACCTGTCCATTCATTGGTGATGTAACCTAGCATGTCTGTGTACCCTTGGATTCTTTGCTTGCACAGTGCATCTTATAATGCAGTCATAACAAAGTAGGAATGCACCGAATGCACTATTTTGGATTTGGTTGAACCCCCATATCCTTTGCGAAAGATTAGTCGAATACCAAACTGAATCCTAATTTGCATATGTAAATTAGAGGTGGGAAGGGGAAAATTTTTTTACTTCCTTGTTTTGTGACAAAAAGTCACGAGATTTCCCTCCCTATGCCGGGAAGCCGAATCCTGCTGAAAAAGGCAGAATCCTGGCTGAATCCTGAACCGAATCCTGGATTCGGTGCATCCAGAATTGAAAATGGTAAATTCTATAAAACACACTGTTATAAAAGTTTTTAAGAAAACGGATACATATGTGCTGCTACAGGAAATATATTTTCATACAGAACTACAATATTGAGGGTATCGTTTTCCTTGCTCATAAACAGGAATTCCCAGTGGAATACAACATATGCAAATATGCATTGTAATCCTTAGTAATCCATAGAAATAAATGTTTTCATACATTATAGTGATTTGTTAATTGTGCTATAATTAAACTCCTGTGTGTTTGCTATCATGCTGTTTGCATATTTTTGGTATCTATAATAAAAAAACTAAATGCTCCCGATGGTATCCTTATCATACATAAAGGAAAACTATACCAACAAAATGAATACTTACGCAACAAATGAGTCATTATCCTAATGAATGCTGGGAATTGTGATTCCTTTACCATCCCATAAAAAATAAGCACATAAAAGGTGTCAACATGAATCACAGGCTGGATACAAGAATTGTTCATTTAATATACTCTGCTCTCTAAGCCCTATGCAGTTGTATAAGAACTTGACATAAGGTATATGCCAAAACACTGAGAGAGGCCCTTATCGATAACACTTGGCATTGTAAATAGATGGACATAAAAGAAGATTATTACCGGGGCGGTAACCCATAGCAGCCAATGAGATGTTTGTTTTTAAACAGGTGACCAATGGATACTACCTGCTGTTTGGTTGCTATGGGTCACTGCTCCTTGGAAAAAGTAGTGTCTTTCATTACATAATTTCATGGGTATATGATGTTTGATGCTACACACAGCGCTACGAAATAGTTGGCGCTATAGAAATACATGTTAATAATTATGGTGAAGGCCCACTCACAAAATGGGACCTGCATTTTTAATACTAGTGAGTAAAATAATTTAATGCTGCTATTCAATCTCTATACAAATACACTTAGTGGCAGATTTTCTAAGGGTCGAATTCGAGGGTTAAAAAACCCTCGAATTCTACCATGGGAATCAAAATCCTTTGAATTCGAATATCGAATTCGAAGGATTTTTGAGCAATTTGATTGGTCAAACGATTGAATTGCGAAAATTTGATCGAATTAATTCGATCTAAAATAATGAAAGCGAATTCGGTATCTTTAATCTGGCTAACTAGGCAGTTGAAAATTTTTTTTTAAGGGGAAGTTATTCCACTGTCGAATAGTCGAATATTCAAGTAGATTTTTATTCGAATCATTCGATTCAATTGAATTTTCAAAATTCACTGGTCGAAGTGGTCTTCGAAAACATTCGAAAATTCGAATCTTTTTGAGAATTCGGTCGCAATTCGAATCCTTCATGTGAATTTGATAAATCTGCCCCTTAATGGGTGAATATATTTTACAACAGTTGTACATTTTCTTAAATGTCAAGTAGCTATTTATGAAAGAATAACTTACTTACTTAATGTATTAGACTGTTTAGTTATGGAATTCAATATCCAGATAGCAGTTATCCGAAAGCTCATAATTAAGGGAAGGCAATCCCATAGATTCCATATTAACCAAAGTGATTTCCTTTTTCTCTGTAGTTATGAAATAGTAGCTTGTACTTGATCCCAAATAAGATATAATGAATTCTTATTAGAGGAAACCAATTGTTTTGGGTTTAATTAACATTTATATACATTTTTAGTAGTCATCCAAATTACTGAAAGATCCCCAATCCAGAAAACCAAGCATTCCAGATAACTGATCTCATACCTATATTAGATAATTCACAGTAAAGCTGGCCATAGACGTAAAGATTTTTGAAAGATCCAATAGTTATCGTGAGACCATGATTGTCTCAAAACGATTGTTTAAATGCCTGATGTGTCCATCAACTAAAAAGACCATTTCAGGCGATATTGCCAGCAAAACTGAAGGATCGCAGCCTGCTTGGCCCTGCAAACATAGGTAGATTGCATGGGGACCGATAAAGATTTTCTAACCTGGCCGATCGATCATCAGACCAATGTCGGACGAAAAACTGTAAGATGAACGATCGTTTGTATCCCACTAACCGCACGATAATTTGACAGATTGGTCGGACTTCCCTAAGATCGGTCGTTCGGCAGGGAAAGATCGTTGCGTCTATGGCAGGGGTGTCCAAACTTTTGGCTTCGAGGGCCACATTGGAAAAAGAAAAATTGTCTGGGGGCCACACATGAAATACACAAACACTTTTGATGTGTAAAAGTAAAGAAAATACACAAAAAACTATACCAATTGGAAAACCAGATGGAGCTATAGACTGGCTGATGGAACACCTGGACATTAAATAGACTTATTATTATATTACTATTACTAACTGGGCAATGGGCAGAGTCCCCCTTCCTCCTATATCCTTTGCAACATGAAGTTTTCTCGAGAACTGAAGGTTTCAAGCTGGGCCACATTCATATCGATCCTGGGCCGCATTTGGCCCTGGGATCGCAGTTTGGACAACCCTGGTCTATGGGGAGCTTAAGAGAAGGCACAACATAAATATAAATTTTGACAGGTCTCAGCGGAGATTAATATAAAAACCCTCACATAATTTGTAAGGAATACTACTTGTACATAGCAACACATTTTAATTAGGAGTAGAACCTTATTGCTATACCATTCAGAGTAAGTTTCATATGTGCTTAGCAATATCTGCCAGCAAACCTTGAACAAAGAATGGCCCGTTGGTATTGCTATGGCAACAGTATAAGTAATGCCCAAATTCTATTACAGCCAAATGCTATAGTGTAGATACACTGCTGGGTGATTCATTTTAAGAAGGAAACATTTTATTCTGAAATGCAGCTGTATATTTTTAACATGCTGCAACTAAAATATGTTTTTTATTCATATTAATAGGAGAATGATAAAATGACATTCCATCTTATATGCAGTCTATATGTTGTAACAATCTGGTTGTAAGAGCTAAGTGTATATTTTCGCTTTAGATACTGTTCATGAAAATATGATGATAACGTGTTGGCACAAACAAGTATTGTTTCGGATCTACAAAGGAAGGAGACACATTTAGCCTGTGGAGGAACTGATCCCTGCCTACTATTGTCTTATGAGGTTTACTGGCAAGTAGAATGCTTAGAATCAGAGTACATTATTTTCAAGTCTCCAAAAGCACATAGAAGATTAATCAAATTTTTCAAAAGAATAACTATCTAAACAGAGTAATAAACCAAGCAAAGACCAAAAGAGCCTCCGGATACTCATTCAGGAAAATACTGTGTTTACATATATAGCAAAAAAAATGCTAAAAACTCTAAAGAGTTGTAAATAAATTAAAAGGACCTTACTTATGGCCATCCATGTGGTGTGCCAGGCCGGGCTAACCTGAACCAATGATACCCAACCAGTGGCTTGCAGGCAACATGCTGCTCACTAAGCTCTTTGATGTTGCTCCCAGTGTCCTCAAAGTAGGCCCTTATTTTTGGATTCTAATTTGGAGACACATTTTTGTAGGCATAAAGACAATGTGCACTACCAAACAGATACCTAACTAACGTCTGACAGTTCACATAGTAGATCGCCCTAGGAACTTTTTTCTTGCTTGTGCTGCTCTACAATATTTTTATATTTAAAGGACAAGGAAAGTTAAACTAAAGAAGTAGTTAGAAATGTTGCACATTATGTTTTGGGCTTCTGTACCAGCCCAAGGCAACCACAGCCCTTTAGAAGTAAGTATATGTGTCTCCAAAGATGCTCCAGTGACTCCCCATCTTCTTTTCTGCTGATTCACGGATTCACATGCTCTGTGTTGCTTTCACTTACGGAGCTTAGGGACCCACTCAAAATATACATCACACATAGAATAGAAATGTCACTGTTTAAGGCTGATTAGTAATTAAAACAGATAATTACTACATTGCAGAACAGAAACTAGTACAACTAGCATCAGAATGTGATAATCAACCCTAATTTTCTGCTTGATATTTGTGACAACCCCTCAGTTTAGCTTATCAACAGCTGCTCAGAGCTCAGAGCCCAGAGCATGTGAGTGTCGCAGACATTTTCTAAGATGGTGACCACTTGTGACAAGTTTGAAGTCCTGGACCATAGCTGCTATTGACAAGCTGAAAGTTTAGGGTGGTGCAATAAGATCCATAAATAATTCATGGCATTTTTAGCACTGTTAATTTTTAGGGTTTAGTTTAGTTTTGGGGACCCCTGCCTTAGACCAACGTTCTACACAGTATGACACTAGCAAGAACAGTAAAGTTGTGGTGTGCACAGAATTAGCAGATACACACAAATCAGTTCTGTAACTACCATACTGCAGACCCTGTGATTGATGAGGGAAGGACTTTGGCTCCTTTTATTACACACTTTGATAATATCATCAGATTGCATCTGGCTATCCATCAAATACAGTGGTTCAATGGTGGTGCCCACTGGTGCTTCTGATGTCACTACGTAATGGTAGGTAACACATCTCCCACAGATTTTAAAGAAACTCTGACATTACTCACTCATGGAAGTTATGGGAGAATTGGCCTATGTGTGTTCTACTCATTAACTAAAGTAGATATAGTTTTGTTGTTGAGGAACAGTGAAAATTCTGCATGATAATTATTGATGGTATTATAATCCAAAGATTTCATAATTTATCACATGACCATCAGTGCCATGGGATGGGACATCATTCTGCTATGTAACCTAAAGGTTTATACCTGTTTGGCATGGACATTGTCAATTGTTAAAGTGGGCCTCTCACGGACACATAAAAAGCTGTATAATTAAAGTTCTGTGCAAATTAAACATGAAAATTCCAAGACTGAAGGAAACAAAATTTTAATAATATATACAGTGTAAGTAAAGTTTATTATGCTCAACTAAAATGATAGAAAAGAATTTAGAATTATTTCTTAGGGTGATAGGTACCCTTTAATGTGATAAAATGAAGATTATATAACCCCATTCATTTTACAATGACTCGTTTTATGGAGAACATTGTACCTGTCCATCTACATGTATTTTGTGAAAACGCAAAGTGCAAAATAATATCTTTGGTAATTCTGCAAACCTCACAAAACGAATTCCCATGGCTGTGACCCATGTATTGAAGGCTGGCATTGGAAAATAGCAGCTCAAATGTTAACGTCATGGAATAAAGTGGGTTTTAAAATAGATTTCTTCCTGCCTGCACGGTATGGGGAATGCATTCATTATCTCCCCAGTCACTTCCTCTTCCCTTTATGTGTCTATATATGGAATTGAATGAAATGGATTAATGTTTTTTTTTTTTTTGCATTTCCAGAGATTTTTTTATACTATGTGTAACGGTCCATGACACACAGCAAACAAAAGGAATTAAGTGATACCAGACTAAGGTAAAAAAGTGTAAATTGGGCAAGCAGAATATATAAAAAACAGATTTTCCAGGTAGAAAACAAAGTGAGCAGATGTTTTTTTTTTGTTTTTTTTTTAAAGAGAAAATATAATCTAATTATAAATATGCTTTGTTTCCTGTTACATTTATCATCTTTTGGATTGTCAAAAATGATTACAGTGGTGTGAAAAACTATTTGCCCTCTTCCTGATTTCTTATTCTTTTGCATGTTTGTCACACAAAATGTTTCTGATCATCAAACACATTTAACTATTAGTCAAAGATAACACAAGTAAACACAAGTAAACACAAAATGCAGTTTTTAAATGAGGGTTTTTATTATTTAGGGAGAAAAAAATCCAAACCTGTGTGAAAAAGTAATTGCCCCCTAATAACCTAATAACTTGTTGGGCCACCCTTAGCAGCAATAACTGCAATCAAGCGTTTGCGATAACTTGCAACTAGTCTTTTACAGCGCTCTGGAGGAATTTTGGCCCACTCATCTTTGCAGAATTGTTGTAATTCAGCTTTATTTGAGGGTTTTCTAGCATGAACCGCCTTTTTAAGGTCATGCCACAACATCTCAATAGGATTCAGGTCAGGACTTTGACTAGGCCACTCCAAAGTCTTCATTTTGTTTTTCTTCAGCCATTCAGAGGTGGATTTTTTGGTAGACAGTAGAATTCATGGTTCCATCTATCACAGCAAGCCTTCCAGGTCCTGAAGCAGCAAAACAACCCCAGACCATCACACTACCACTACCATATTTTACTGTTGGTATTATGTTCTTTTTCTGAAATGCTGTGTTACTTTTACGCCAGATGTAACGGGACGCGCACCTTCCAAAAAGTTCAACTTTTGTCTCGTCGGTCCACAAGGTATTTTCACAAAAGTCTTGGCAATCATTGAGATGTTTTTTTAGCAAAATTGAGACGAGCCTTAATGTTCTTTTTGCTTAAAAGTGGTTTGCGCCTTGGAAATCTGCCATGCAGGCCGTTTTTGCCCAGTCTCTTTCTTATGGTGGAGTCGTGAACACTGACCTTAATTGAGGCAAGTGAGGCCTGCAGTTCTTTAGATGTTGTCCTGGGGTCTTTTGTGGCCTCTCGGATGAGTTGTCTCTACGCTCTTGGGGTAATTTTGGTCGGCCGGCCACTCCTGGGAAGGTTCACCACTGTTCCATGTTTTTGCCATTTGTGGATAATGGCTCTCACTGTGGTTCGCTGGAGTCCCAAAGCTTTAGAAATGGCTTTATAACCTTTACCAGACTGATAGATCTCAATTACTTTTGTTCTTAGTTATTTTTAACAAGGGGGGCAATCACTTTTCACACAGGCCCATGTAGATTTGGAGTTTTTTTCTCCCTTAATAACGTAAACCTTCAATTAAAAACTGCATTTTGTGTTCAATTATGTTATCTTTGACTAATAGTTAACGGTTTTTGATGAGCAGAAACATTTAAGTGTGACAAACATGCAAAAGAATAAGAAATCAGGAAGGGGGCAAATAGTTTTTCACACCACTGTATTATAAGAAGTGTAAATAATATTGGCCAAACAGCATCATACTAAAGGGCAGATTTACTATTCGAATTGGAAAAAAATTCAACCATGGGAATAGTTAGGGAATTAAAATCCTTCGAATTCAAAGGATTTTACCGCAATTCGATTGAACAATTGAATTATAAAAATTTGATTGTACGATCAAATCGTTCGAATCGATCGATTCAAACGATTTTAACCATTCGATCGAATTTTTATAATTCAATCAAAATTCACCAAAGCCACATCGGTAGATTGAAACTGCTGAACTAGGCAGTGGAATAAATATTTAAAGGGGAAGTAATTCAATAGTCAAGTATTCGAATATTCGAATAGATTTTTATTCGATTAGATCGAATTTACTGAATTCATTGGTTGAATTTACCTAATTTGCATATTCAAAATTCTTTTTGAAAATTTTGAATCATTCATGTGAATACATGTGAATTTAGTAAATCTGCCCCTAAATGTGTAATGACATCATGGAACAGTGAAAACTAAATAAATGAGATCTTTTGGTTGTAAAATGAGAAATGAGTAAAAAATCTCAGAATTGTGGGTGATGTGATCATTTATAGTAACCCAAGAGGTAAGGGCTAGTCCACATGGGAAGATTCAGGGAGTCTTCAGGCAACTAATCCCCGCTTCTATGGGGCGACTAATCCCCTCTTCTATGGGGCGACTAATGCCCGCTTCTTTGGGGCGACTAATCTCCCTGAATTGCTTATGCATGTCTCGCGCCCGCTAAAATGTAAAGTCGCCTGCGTCTATTCACAAGTGCTTGGCGAAGAATCTCCCTGAATCTTCCCATGTGGACTAGCCCTAAAGAGTTAGTATAGTTGCTTCTGTAATCTATCACACTTCAAACAACATGACAGGACTCCTACCAATTCAATTTTGAAGAAAAATATAGATTTTTTAAACCTATCATTTTACAGTGTATGTTTACATGGAGATGTTTGCAAGCAGACATAGAACTGTATGAATTTCTCAAGCCTGTGCAAGTTGGCAGACATGAACCAACAGCAGCAAACAGTGCTGCATTGTGCTATAGAATGGAGGAGGGAACAGAGAATATGGAGTCAGTTAAGGAAGGAGGTGACAGCAAAATGTCACTTGCATGAGCAGCTACAGCAATAAGAAAACACTTTATGTTAAATTAAAAGAGGAGGGGAACTCAATGTTAGGATTGTGTATTTCCAATGAAAAACAGTGATGACAAATTCAAATAAAAGATTCATTATGTGATAATGCTCCTTATTATTACATATTGGGTAAGGACCCCTTATCGACACAAGCAAAGAGAATCTTCACCAAACAATGTGCAAGGCTAGAGCTGGACTGAAGCCTATCTCACAGCAGCACTTTATTCCCATTTAGGGAATGGTCATATCCTGTCCTCCATCCACCTCCCACTTCACATTGTTATTAATGCAGTTATTTTAGCACTGCGGCCTTGTGGGAGCCATAGCTCTGCACACCAATCACAATCTGCAGGTCAACCATTATTCCTACTTTTAATGGAGCCAAAATTTTAACAAGGACAAAAACTGACTGATTGTACTGTTTTGAGAACTGGCTGTTAACGCAGTAGTTTTTATTATACATATACATTTTAAAGTTAAAAGGTCACTCTCATGGGAACATTTTTTTTTTATGCATCAGTTACTAGTGCTGCTCCAGCAGATTCTGCACTGAAATCCATTTCTCAAAAGAGCAAGATTTTATATATTTAACGTTGAAATCTGACATGGGACTAGACATATTGCCTGTTTCCCAGGAGCCCCAGTCATGACTTGTGCTCTGATAAACTTAAATCACTCTTTATTGCTGTACTGCAAGTTGGAGTGATATCACCACCCTCCCCCCTCCCCCCAGCAGCCTAACAACAGAACAATGGGAAGGTAACCAGATAGCAGCTCCCTAACACAAGATAACAGCTGCCTGGTAGATATAACAACAACACTTAATAGTAAAATCCAAGTCCCACTGTGACACCTTCAGTTGCATTGAGTAGCAGAAACAACAGCCTGCCAGAAAGCAGTTCCATCTTAAAGTGCTGGCCAGGCAAAATGACCTGAGATGGCTGCCTACACATCAATATTACAACTAAATAAAAATACACTTGCTGGTTCAGGAAGGAAAATTTATATTTTAGAGTGAATTATTTGCAGTGTAAACAGTGAAGTCATAACAATCAAGACAGACTCCCTTTAAGTATATTTATAAAACATAAACACAAAATATTTTTCTGAGTACAAATTAAATTTATATTCCCATATAAAGGTTGTGCAGAAGATGTTAGCGATTCAAAACGCTATCAGATATTAACAGGGTAGTTCACCTTTAAGTTAACCTTTAGTATATTATAGAATTACCTATTCGTAGCAACTTTTGATTTGGTCATTTTTTTTCAAATAATTTTGAATTATTTGCCACCTATTCTGCCACTTCCCAGTTTGTTTTGTTGCCAATGTCACTGACCCAATCAGCAAAAATTGTTTTACAATTTTATTTTTATTGCTGCTTTTTATTACTTATAAATCTATTCAGTCCTCTTACTAGTCATAATCCAGTTTCTCATTTCAGTTCTTGCCTAGTTGCTAGAATGAGACCCTAGCAACCAGATGCTGATGAAATTCCAGGCTGGAGAGTTTTATCAAACCGTGAAATAAAGTTTGCAAATTTTCTTGCAGCATGACTCTGTATAAATCTATATGCAATCCACCATGATTATTCCCCACATTGCATTCTTTCTCAAAATTCCGGGCTAATGGATGGCTGCAAAGAAGCATATTCGGCAACTTGCATACAGTTTACCAAAGCAAAATCAGTTTAATTTACCAGGTAGAAAGATACACTGTATGGCCAGTGTTGTTTTGTTCCATTCATGAAGACAGCAGCCAAAATGATCAGAACAGCACAAAGGGATGAACAGCGGCTGTGGCTGATATGATGCATTGCCACATAATTTCAAACCTATCCAAGCACAAAGTGACTGGCATCCATAGTACATATACTGAACCAATTATCACTCGCACAAAACTGCAATGGATACTTTCCACAGATTTATCCAGAGTTGCAAAATTAGCATTTTCTGAGCTACAAAACCCCAGTGTGACATTACCCTATAAGAACACCACTGATTTGTAAACTATCAACTATTGCAAAACATGAATTATTCAGTAATGGTAACCTTGGGCCAACCTTTAGCACTAATAAAAGATCTAAAAAAGCATATTGTTTTCCAGTGTCAGGTCAAAAGATAAAGCCATTCTATGAATAGCTAAGGCAATGAAGGCGAAACACTCTGTGCTAAAAGAAGCTTTAATTGTTCTTTAGGAACATGATAGCAACATACGGAGCCTAGTTCAAGCTAAACACACTGTACATTGTGATTTTGTAGTTACATATCAAGTGAATAGACTACCCTGTGTAGATTGTAGACCAGGGGAATGAGGAGAGGAAACCAGAAGCACATGCTCCTATTCGCCAATCAGGGCTGGGAAGCACCCCAGGACCCAAGCGTTCTTGATATCAGGTCCCATACCTGTACTGCCATTGTTGGATATTTAGATATTGGACAAACAGGCAATGGTTTCAATTGCAGACTTAAAGAGGAATAAACAAGAGTCTAAACAGCTGGCAATAGTACAGGTATGGGACCTGTTATCCAGAATGCTCAGGACCTGGGGTATTCTGGATAATGGATCTTTCCATAATTTGGAACTTCAACCACAAATCTCCTAGAAAATTGTGTAAACATTAAATAAACTAAATAGGCTGGTTTTGCTTCCAATAAGGATAAATTATATTTTATATCAAGTACAAGGTACTGCTTTCTTATTACAGAAAATAAGGAAATATTTTTTTAAAAATAGGATTGTTTAGATAAAATGGAGTTTATGGGGAAAGTTTACTAAAGAGTGCAAATTTGTCAATGATGGCTTCACAGCCATCGCAACAATTCGCCAGGCGTAATTTAACCCAGACAAAACAAATTTACTAAGATGCGAAGATTCATCCCAGGCAGTAAACGATGGCGAATTTTCGCTAGCGTTACTTCGGAAGAGCGAGCGTTCAATTCTGTCTAGCACAACTTTGCTGGAGGTCTTGCAGTAAAGCTAATTTGCATACGGCGGGAAGTTTAAAGTGGAATGAAGATATTTATGTTACATGGTTCATCTAATACATTACATTTACACTGATAACAAGACATGCCAAGGGAACCTTAATAAAGTCAATAGAGTTGTTTTAATGCCTTACACCTAAGCCCACTGTAAAATAATGTGCCATATGGTAGAAAATTTATGGGGGTGACTGGGAACCCAAAAAAAAATATATATATGTATGCCTTTTGCAGACTAACACCCTGAAAAAACGCCAGCTATTTTTTGGAGAAGAATATCCACTCCAAAATTTTGATGCACTTCGCCAGGTCAGACTTTCCGTAATTCAGAGCATTTTTAAAAATAAAAAAACAGGAAAACAGATCAATTACTCAAGGTTATTCTGGTTTATGGTAGTCGAATGAAAATGCCTATACACTACTCAATTATTTTTAAACTTGGCAATCCCTGGGTGCTCCAATTGAAAGGGTATTGTCTCCAAAACATTATTGTTACTTGCCTGATGTTTATCTGAAAGGCAATTTTGTAACAAATTAGTATACTATGAAGAGTGTATGTGGAATACACCCCTAGCACAGGCACTTCAATGGTGGATTTGGTCAGTAGTGGTGCTGTCTGAGATATACACACCCACACATTCATACTGAAACATTTACTTTTGAATTCCAAAGCTACTAAAATCAACAATATACATTTCACACAATACAATACACGAGATTAATTTAGAGCACCTCAATGTATATTTCATCCAGTAAAATAAACATGCAGAAATACCACATTTAAGACCAGGGAAAATAAAGTAGCCTAATAAATAATGCTTAAGCTCTATTGCCACTGTAAACTTACATAAATGTCTGGTTTCTGATAAGGCTGGAACATTGGAATCATTGATTCCTTCCCCTTCCTGGTATAAACAGGTCTGCCAAGTACTGCAGCTGGAAAACAGATCAGCTGCCAATATAAGCAAGCACTCTGAAGTCACCGCATGGGACCTGATCTCCCTATTCATATCAGGTCTTCGACATGGGAAGTCACAAAGTTTTATTTGAGGATTAGTGCAAATATAGAGAGCTCCTCAGAATGTATTATACCATAAGTAACCTTGGCATATTTAGGTAGATTTTAGAAGACAAATATTAAAAGCAATTTCTTACAGACAGTATAGTGCAGTCAGCCCAGCTCTATTATAGCATGCACTCCCAAAAATGTATTGATATCTTATGTATGTGCTCTCTGTGACTTGGAACTTAGCAGCAGTATTAACAAAGAATATTAGGTAAAGACTCACACAAGAGCGCCTGAAGCTGCGTTCCCCTGCATTCTGGTTTTATGCGTTCAACCGCAGGGGAGCACAGGAGTAGACGCGTTCAATTTTTGTCAAAGGGGCTGTACTCACACAGAAGCATGTAGGCGCCGAATGCAGGAAAAATGCAGCATGTTGCATCTCAACCTGCGTTCGGTGCCTACATGTGCCTGTGTGCAGCCCCACTGAAAAAACTGAATGCGTCTACTCCTGCGCTCCCCTGTGGCTGAACGCATAAAACCGAAATGCAGGAGAGTGCAGCTTTAGACGCTCGTGTGTAAGAGCCCTAAATGATCCTAATGTTCTATACAAATGCCGACAATAACTTAAAACACCAAGCATTAAAGTAACTATAGATATGCGGACATGCAAACTGTTGGCATCTCCGATGGGGTGTTGGCTCTTGTGCATTTGCACCACTTGCTCCCCCTGTAGTTCCACCACTGACACCAAGCTGCCAAAACTAACATTACTCACATGCTAGGAAGCCAGACCATAATGGAGGAACAGTGTGTTTAGTAGTTCATGTTCAGTAAATGTGATGCATCCGATAGCTTCATGCAGCAAAAAAAAAGGATGTGGGTGGGAGGTCATTCATGACACAAGTCAATTAAAACACACATCAATATAGACATCAATATATAATATATTACAAATAATGTAACCCTTGTTGAAAAATATAGTAGATAGTAGAGGTCACCAAGCATTTCTATTATTACAAAGTCAAAAATGCAGGTCATTATATTGTTTTTCCAAAATGTAATATTAAACTTTAATGTTGTGGTCTCTGGTGTTTCAGTCTGGCAGCTCAGTAATCCAGGAGCCGCTAAACTGTTACAATTTGCTACATTTATTTGCTACATTTTTCTGCAGTATCTGTGGAATTTCAGCAAATATAGTATCAATTCTAAGTTGCCTTTAATGTAACTCAGGGATTCTGTTCAGCAGGGCCAATGACAACAAATGTATCAACTACACGTATCAATTTAAAATAGTTAAAGTATCAGCTCCCCTTCCCGCAGTTGCTTTACAAGGTAAATGAAATTTTACGCTTCAGTATTAGAAATATGATAACAATTAGAAAACAGAAAATAATTGCAAATAATCTTTATTTCTGGGGAACACTCTGAAAATGACTTAACTGGAAAACTGTTTGAAGGTGAACAACCCCTTTAAGTTATGGTGACCCATACTATGAAAATATAATTTATCTAGAAAACCCCAGGCCCTAAACACTCATTATAATAGATCAGATCCTGTACCTGCATCATGCACTGATAGAGATTACCTTTACCAAGGAATGAATGGCTGTTCCTGCTTATTTGAATAAACAAACACATGGAAATTAGGACAGAAAAGCCAATAATGAAAGTGAAGTCTGATTACAAACAGTGTACATTTTCAAAAGACTATAAGACAATAATTTCAAAGACTAATTTGTAAAGGGTAAAAAAGCAGAATTAATGCAGTTTAATTACAGTAATCATTAAAATCTTCAAAACTATGCATCTGAATGGGATGATAATTATACCAGAACAAACAAGAAGTCATTTTATAATTAAGAGATAATCTATGTGTCTATAATTATACACAAATCAGAAAACAGAGGTAATTCCCTTTGCAAAATTAACCGACCCCAAAAAAATAGTAATTCCTGCACAGCAAAATCACACTGGCTGCTCATTATACAAAGAATAAATGTATAAATAATTTGCTTTACAGTATTTGTATTGCTGATTTTGAGTGGGCTTTTATATAGTCTGTCTTTTAAAGTGAGATGAGGGGGGGATCAAGTATTCTAATGATGTAGATGTTGTGTGTTCCCAGCACAATATATCAAGTTAAATGCCGACATTGCTTTAGCCTATAACAATTCAGTAACAGGTAACAGATAAAATAGATTTACATTTAGTTAAATTCATATGATCTAAAGAAAATGTATACAACACAAATCTGTTTCTCGTGAGATAAAAACAAAAACATCGCCCTATGCCAATATACAGTTTGTTCAAACCAATAAACCAGCAAATGAATGGATGCATTGTTAGTTTATAATGCCTTACAAAGCATTAACTAACATTTATGGTTCTAGCTAACACAAAAGACAATTCACCCAGAGCAGCAATAAATAAGGGTATGAGCTGAAATGTTGAGAATGCAAGACTGATTAAAAATTCTCTTGCAGCAAAGCTTGAAAAATGCACCGTAATGCAAAATTTTTCTCCCAACACAGTAACCATAAAAATATTCATAATGTCGATGTTTAAGACTGTGCATTTGTTGTTGACAAATTGCACTCATAACCATCAGTACAGAAATGAACATGTAAATGTAAGAAAAAGTAAAAAGATACATGCTTAATTAACAACAGTTTCCTTTACGCTAAGTATTTTTTCTGTGTGGAAAACCACAAAGATCCAGCTCCAACACTGGCATCAGCTTTCTTCATCGCCTGCACCTGAAACCACTGCATTGCCAGCAATGCAAGCACGCAAAGCAGATTTTGGCACTGAAATGTATTTCAGCCTGTCATAAGAGAGGCTGAGAATCAGCACCGAAAGTGAACTCTCCCTGGTATACAATTATAGGTCACAGCTTAACTGACAGCCATGGTCCCTGGACAACAAGTCTACTGCTAGATATTTGTTAGGAGATTATAACACAAGTGGGTAATAGTAACAGTGCCAGACCTGGTTAACCTCACACCAAAGACATAGGGTGCCCCCATTGCTTCCCCCCCCCATATAGATCCCCTAACCCCCACACTTGTAAAGTTACAAGCCCACATATGTGCTACATCGTAACATATAATAAGATACTGCTCCTAAACTAAGCAGAGTGATCTCTTCCCATACTAGGTATGCACCTCAGAGATGGAGACCATCAGAGACATGTAAATTCAGATACAGGCCAAGGGGATTTTCAACCCTGCCTAATCGACATTTGGTAGGTTGGTCAGAGGGCCCCATACAAACCAAGAATTTTCCAGAAATCAATAAATAACTAGTTAAAAAGTACAAAAGCATTTATTAAGAAATAAGAGACAAAAACGCCTATGAGCAAATGCCCCAACAGGCAGAAAACGGGTCAGGCTTTTTGTCTTTAAGGGACGAGAAGATTAGTCGCCAGGCGACTAATCTCCACGAATGGCTTGCTCGTAGCACGCACCCGCTAGAAGTAAAGTCGCCTGCGCCTATTCACACGCGGCGACGCGATTTGCAAAGTCGCTGAAAATTGCCTGGCGAGGCAATTTTGAGCGATTTTGAAAATCGCGTCACCGCGTGTGAATAGGCGCTAAAGGGATACTGTCATGGGAAAAGTTTTTTTCAGAACGCATAAATTAATAGTGCTGCTCCAGTAGACCTCTGCACTGAAATCCATTTCTCAAGAGCAAACAGATTTTTTTATATTCACTTTTGAAATCTGACATGGGGCTAGACATTTTGTCAATTTCCCAGCTGCCCCTGGTCATGTGACATGTGACATGAAACTAGTTCATTCATTCTAGTGTTTACCAAATGCCATTAAATAACATCTGTGGGAACATCAGAACACCAAATGACCATACAAAGCCTTTTTTTCAGTAAAAACACTCAACAACATCTAGAATTCTTTGCCTCAACTTTATGCTTATGCTTACCAAAGAGTCTATGAGTAGTGACCTAGACTGCTGCCTACATGCAACACATAAAGACATATATATGATGAAGAGAGGTCCCTGCCAAGTAGGAGAGGGTCATGCAGAAAACAAAACAAAAGACCAGTGGGTGCATTGCCATACACCTAATCTATCAATATCACACCCACTATACTAAAAAAAAACCCACTTACAATTTCGCCATATTTCATCTGCTCTACTGAAAATCTCAATCCCTTCAGCAAATAGCACTTTTACATTTGTTTTGAACCCCCTCTGCCATAGGTACCACTAATTCCTATTTTGTTCATATTGGGGTGCAGAAAAAAAAATGGCCCTGAAGTGTTTGTGTATTTACGATTCTTTTTAAATTACCAATCACAACACAGGGTACCCTTGTGTCTTCCATACTGCAGGCTGCAGCAGACCCGTGCCAACCAAATTCTGTAGTGGTGCCTCTGCTATCTCTCATTCCATGCTAGCTCAGTTTCTGGGGAAAAAACCCACTCCCTGTCCAAGTCTGTTGTTCCTGCCGCCAACCTCACTCTCCAGGCTGGTCGCAACACAAATACAGGTGCTCACAGTGCCAGAGGGGGGGCAGGTTCTGAAGGTGAGTTGAGGCAGGGATGGAGGGCCAGGGGGGAGCCCTGAGACAGCAGCCCTGGTTGGCCCCGGACACCCCAGCACTACCCTGGTTATACTTAGGCCTAAGTAGGTTTTGAACTACTTCTAAACATAAACTGGCAATTCCTGTCAATCAAAACATATTTTTATATTCCTCATAAAAGGAACTGGGGATAATTGAAACTAGTTAGAAATGGCTGGGTGTATGACATATTTAAGTCATGTTTCTTTGAATGACTACTGCTAGCTAGAACCAGTGCAGCTTTCTAGATTTCTTTTCTAAGGAGGGTCAGAATCAGCAGTTACTACTGTGCAACATAATCCAGCCCTCGCATTAATCCCTGATCTGGCCCAATTGCACTGACCTTTGGTTGCTGGAAGAGGTACTACATATACAGATTTTAACAGATTCAGATGGTTTTCATATGATGCTAATCGTTTGCAGAATCCTATTATGCCATTCCTTTGAGATAACCTATATCATTGTAAGACATGAATATTTGATCCAGAATTTACCTCTGACATACTGGAATGATTTCTGATAATCAACAACTATTTGTTACAAGAAAAACTTTCCATATATCTTATAGATATTGGTTATTTTATATACAGCAAACCGTTCCATTTTGCAGAATCAAGGCTGAATTAAACCCATTATGTACAGAATATAATATATGCATTTACTGGGAACATTAAATATATATATTTTTTTTAGTACATTGTATACTAAAAAAAAAGCAAATAGTGGCTCCTGGAGTTCAGTAACACCTATTGTATGTGACACTCCCTTAGGTCTATGTATGGCACATGTGGTATTCCCAGTAGTTTGAGAACTGCCATGAAAATGGTGATACTGACAAATCCCAAGTTTTTACAAGAATGACTCAACATTATCACTCAAATACTTGTTTGTGGTCTATCCTATGCTCTCCTATGTTCCGTTAAAATAGCTCAACTGCAGGGGAGCACAGGTCCAGACGCAGCAGATTCTTCTTTAATGTGCTTTCTCATGATGTCGCATATCAAACAAAATATGCTTCAAACTTGCAAATCAGAATTTACAGCTCATTGCACATCAGACACAGCTGTACAATGTATATTATACATGTATATAAAACATATACATGCATTAAAGTGAAAACATTTTTGAGGTGAAAATAGGTCCTGACAAATGAAGAATCACAACTAAAATGTTTATAATACAGTCGTCCTTTAAGCAGCAAAGCCTGATGTGTACTGAGATTTATTCTGTCTGTATAGAGCAGTGAACCCAACCAGTGGCTCGTGAGCAACATGCTCACCAACACCTTGGATGTTGCTCCAAGTGGCCTTAATTCCTGGTTTGGAGGCAACTAATGGTTGCATGAAAACCAGGTGTGCTGCCAAACAGAGCCTCCTGTAGGCTGCCAGTACATATAGGGACAACCAAATAGCCAAATTATTTGGCACCCCAGGAATATTTGTAATGCTTGTGTTGCTCCCCAACTTTTATTACATGGTGCCCATGTGCAAAAAAAGTTGAGAACCCCCAGTATAGAGCAATGGTTAATCTTTGGCACCAACCAAATGAGGTGCACATATGAATACTACAAAACTGGGGCACCTTAATGATAAGTGTATAGCTAGTTTCAAATATTCCATTACTTTTCTCTGTATCTTTCAATAAAAATGTAAGCACATGGAAAAACAGACTATAGATGCTAATGAAATAATAGTCTCATAAGTAAAAAATCTCAATGACTAAAAAATAAGTCATAGATAGAGATGGAGGACATCACAATCTGTTAGAAATTACTATACATTTCTGAAATGTAAGGCCACCAGGAACAAAATTACTCACAGCAATTGAACTTTACAATGTTCACAAAATATGCACTCAATTTACTGAATAAGTCCAGACTTTTACATTTACAGTAAATTCTTCGGCCCAAATGCAAGAGTTTCACAGGTCGTAACAGAAGAGCACAAAAGTACCATATTGTGGTCTCCCGAGAGACCCTTTGACAAGATCACAGAAATGTTATTTCTTTAATAAAATAAAACGTTTACACTTCACCGTAAAGATCCATGAGTAATTTTGCTTTAATAAATTTTAGCTTTATGCACTGGGGCATTTTCATGGCCAGTTTCATAAATAAAAAGTCAAAAGGTTAAGTGGGCTAAGTTGTTACATGTAGGGCTGGTTTAATAACACAGGCGCTAAATGGCATCTGAGCATTTATCAAATTGTTGCTAGTGGTAACTGCACTAGTACTTCAGGTATGGGACCTGTTATCCAGAATTCTTGGGACTGGGGTTTTCCAGATTACAGATCTTTCCTTAATTTGGATCTTCATATCTTAAATGACATGTAAGCCCCCTCCACAAAAATGTAATCAGTGAACAGCCTCTTTGAAATCTTAACATAGCTGCCACGCTGATTATTAAACAGTTAACAGAAAGGCTGTAGCTTCTCTTTAACCATTTAGAAATCCTTCTACTCCTCTAACCCACTCAGCCCCCTCTTCAGGAATTTGCTTTGGCTGTTGACTTATGTGCATATTCTCAGCTCAGATAAACTAAACACACTCTGATCCTAGTTTTTCTTGTATACACCTCTACTGTTGCAGATGTCAATGTTACTGATGATGTGCCAGAGGCAAAATGGCAGCTGGTGAAAGCTGCAATTTGTTTTAGGAAAATGTGATGGCACTAGCAAATGGAGTGGGTATATGCAGTACAAATGATGTGGCTTGGGTGGGGAAGATATGCCCAACTTATATACATGATAGGAAAGTGTAGGCATCACATGTCCTTTAAGTCTACTAGAAATGCTAGTAAACATTACATAAGCACAATAGGTTGGTTTTACTTCCAATACAGATTAATTATATATTAGGTTGGCTCAAGTACAAGATACTGTTTTATTATTACAGAGAAAAAGGAAATTATTTTTACAGATTTGGATCAATGGAGTCTATGGGAGATGGCCTTTCCATAACTTGGAGATTTCTGGATAACAAGTTTACAGATAATGGATCCCATACTTATAGTTAATAGAATCTATGTTTGTAAAATAAAGAGAATCCTGGGGTTAAACCACTGCCAAACAAAGCCTGGAGATAATTGCTATAAAGTTTTGCATAAATAGAGCATGTAAATGCTTTTACAAAAGCAAATACATGCAAATGCAGTCAATGTGTACTTGTATGTGCTTATGCAATATTATTTAGATTGCACATCAAAACCTACAAAAACCTTAAAAATCCTTAAAGAAATTCCCTCAATTATATGAGTGCTGTCTCTACCCAAACTAAGTAATGTGTAATGTAGCAGTGATATCATGAAGGGCTTTGTATGTGCATTATATTTTTAAACTATGGAAGGGGTTTCTGTGTGTGAGGATTAATTATTAAGTTGCAATGTACAGTATGTAGCAAATGTCATTGTGCTGGATTCTTGCAATCCTCAAGTGGTGATGGTCAATAAGTGGGGATAAAGGGAGAGGGGCAGGATCCACTATGTGGGTTGTGAACTAGTGAAAGTGGAATGACTAAAGCTCGGTAAAAGTATAAAGAGCTGGTAGTTTGGCAAAGTCTACATGCAGGTTTGTTAGAAGAGGAAAGCATCAACAGCCCAAAGTAGTTCTTGTCCTATGGGATTTTCAAACATATCTAACAGATATCTGCCCGATTTCCAACAGTCTGTCAGGAATGGGCAAAAACTGCCATCATGGCTCCTCCAAGTTATGAAGAGATCAGTTAAATATGGTTCCCCAATGTTAATACTTATTATCTGACAATCAACAGTTACCTACTCTTCCACAGTAGTCACTTAAAGAGACAGTGACACCTGAAATTAAACCTATGTCTATCATAACATTGTCTTTGCAAGCTATTTATAATGTTGCCATAAAAGTATTTATTGATGATTTTAGGTTACCTATCTGATCCCCCATGTTTATCTATGAGGGGGCTGCCATATTTGTGCAACAGAAGTCTGTTAGCATTAAGCTAGTCATACAGATACAGACGGACAGATAAGGACGTGATCCGATGGGATTTTTTACCCTGCCCGATCAAGATCTGTCCAACTTTCAGCCAGATAACGATCAGGGAAGCCCGTCGGAGGGCCTCACACACAGGCCAATAAGTTGCAGACAGCCCGAGTCAGCAGCTTATTGGCCCATCAGTGGGGCCCTCTGACAGGCTTCCTTGATCTCTGCTCGTGTATGGGGGTCTTTAGAAACTATAACTGACAGGTTAAGAAGGGACAGTCAGGTTAGCAAAACAGTATGGTCTAGGAACTTCAAATAACAAACGCTTACAAAAGCAGCCGTATTAGTGAAAAATGGTGAACATGACCCATAGGTAATTTTTTTGTATATATTAAGATTTAAACTTCAACTTGCCGGATCTCCCTTACGTCAGGCATTCATCATGTCGGGCATCCATGGTTTAAACTACAAGTAAAAACAGATGTGGTCAAAAAGTCAAAAATGACATTTTTTACAACTGTTCCCCACCCTCTCTGTCAAGAAAAAAAACAACATATTCAGATCTAGAGTCAGCTGCTTACAGGATATTGCTGGCAACATGAATAACCAGCATACAAAGTGTGATTCATCCAAGCAAACCAGACAAAGGCAGTATACCACAGAGCAAACAGATTGTGATGAACTCGCATGTTCTTATACGTTACATGAATCTATAATTTGACAGCTGGACATAATTGTAAAAAAGGCAACTGCAAGTCAAGATGACATGAAGTGTTTCTTCACTCAAGTTTAATTTCTGTCAGCAATAAAGGAAGAATTTGTTACTTTAAAAGGGAGAAAGCTTTCATGATAGTTCTGATCACTATATTCTATTCTATGTGTACTGTATATTTTAAGTGGGTCCCTAAGCTCTTTAAATGAAAGCAGCACAGAGCATGTGCAGTGAATCAGCAGAAAAGAAGATGGGGAGCAACTGGGGCATCTTTGGAGAATTCTAAAGGGATTTGGTTGCCTTGGGCTGGTACACAAGCATAATGTACAACATTTCTAGTTACTTTCTTTTGCTTACCTTTCCTTGGGCAATATCATTCTTCAGAAAAAGTTTAAGGCACGTTTAGCAGTATACTTCTGGAATCTAAAAAGCAGTTGCCCTGATGACATTATGGCTTACAATGGAAATTAAGATTAGAACCTTAGGCTAACAGTAGAAATAAAGATAAATGGGCACCACAGAAAACATCACTTAAAGGGATACTGGGGGAAAAATTTTTTTTTTCAAAATGCATCAGTTAATTGTGCTCCTCCAGCAGAACTCTGCATTGAAATCAATTTCTCAAAAGTCCAAACATATTTTTTTATATTTAATTTTGAAATCCGACATGGGGCTAGACATATTGTAAATTTCCCAGCTGCCCCAAGTCATGTGACTTGTGCTCTGATAAACTTCAATTACTCTGTTGTACTGCAAGTTGGAGTGATATCTCCCCCTCCCTTTCCCCCAACAGAACAATGGGAAGGTAACCAGATAACAGCTCCCTAACACAAGATAACAGCTGCCTGGTAGATCTAAGAACAGCACTCAATAGTAAAACCCATGTCCCACTGCGTTCTATTCAGTTACATTGAGAAGGAAAAACAACAGCCTGCCAGAAAGCAGTTCCCTCCTAAAGTTCTGGCACAAGTCACATGACCAGGGGCAGCTGGGAAATTGACAAAATGTCTAGCCCCATGTCAGATTTCAAAATTGAATATAAAAAAATCTGTTTGCTCTTTTGAGAAATGGACTTCAGTGTATAAGACTTCTGGAGCAGCACTATTAACAGATGTGTTTTGGAAAAAACATGTTTTGCCATGACAGGATCCCTTTAACCACACCTCCAATGATAAGATATTTATCATACATATAAGAAGCAATTATTTTATACTTCATGAACTCCCAGCATTTGAAGGGTCTGTTTCTCCATAGTTGCACCCCTGGCCCTGTGTGGGATATTCTGATAACCCAATTACCTTAAATTACAAAAATCAGCACATTTGTAAAGATATGAAAGCCAAGTTTAGCTGAGGAAACCAGAACCAGCTTATTAAAGGAGAAGGAAAGTCAAGAGTTACCTGGGGTGCCAAATGTTAGGCACCCCCAAGATATTTTTCCTTTATGTTCATGTTGTCTCTGCCACAGTACTACTGTTGTGATCAGTGTAATTATTTTAATGGCTAGGTGCATATAAAAGGTGTCAGACAAATGTAGATAATTTTCCTCTGTTTTTCTCTCTAATGCCAGTGGTGGAAACAAAACTGTGAAATTTGTTAATACATTTTATCCTAAATATTACACAGACAAACTATTTTAGAATTAAAGGAGAAGGAAAGTCGAGTGTTACTTGGGGGTGCCTAGTCAAGAAGTGCCTGACCCATGATGATTAAGCTACACGCGAAACGCGTGTCAGGCACTTCTTGATTTTAGACCAAGCGGTGTAATTGTTCTCTTTTTTACTTTTACGAAATTTTTATATGATCCTTGATGAACTCAAGTAACTGATACCTCAGCTCGGCTGTTCCGTGAGAGCTCTCCCAACCTCTTTATCAGATTCTATACTTCTCTATATGCGCTCAGCAGTTTGTGGTTTTTTAGCATAGCCAGTTTTACCATTAGCTAGCGATAGTTAATTACAGCTGCTGAGTGGCAGACTTCTCCACCTTGTGGGGTCCCGAAGGTAGCCAAAAATCAGTTAGTTTCTACGGGACTTGTCCACCCTCTTCTTTTCCATTTCTATACATTCTATATGGGATAACTTTACACGGAAATTATTAATTGATGAATTCATTGGCTTTTTAAGTAATAATAATCAACTAAGTTTTTTCTTTTTATTTTGATTGATTGGTAAATGCATCAATAATTGGGCGGTCACTTAACTAATCATTGGGGGGTAAATCATGAGGCACTATATGGTGTTGGGTGTGATTAATCACAATCATTAAATCATATTATTAAGTGGTAAAATAATGAATTGATAATTAGGAATTTATTAATTTAAGACGTTTTATTAGGACGTTTTAATTATAAGTCTTTTCAAACACAGAGTATAAATTTTATAAGCAATAGCACTTTATAACTTATTAACTGATTCTATTTATTCATCCTGATCAAGAGGGGATTGCTTTCTATTTTTGATCAAGTTAATAAAAACTGACATGAATTCTAAATTCAATCTTTAATAAATGTGCCTCCCCACTAAAGAAAAAAAACATGCTCACCATCTCTCAGCTGAGAAGTACCAATGTTACAGCTTGTTGAAAAGTACTTATAGGAGGAATGTATACAAACAGCAAAACCACCAACACAATCACAACCTATCATGAGGGACAGTTTTGCCTGCTGCCTTCTGTCACTGAATCTAAAATGATACTGGTCAGTGAAGTGCAGGGAACTTTTATAGCAGGTGGTGATTTTAATGTGAGAAAAGGTATAGGTAGGACCATAAAAAAATCCTAATACCAAGGGGCAGATTTACTAAGGGACGAATTTTCGAGGGTTATTTGACCTCGAATTTGACCCTTATACGATTTTCGATTGTAAAGTCGATAAAATCATAGAAAAATTCTATGGCCGCTATTCGATAAAATCGTAAGATCGAACGATTTTACGAAAATAATCGTAAAAAAACGTTCAATTGTTTGTAAAAATCGCACAATTTGAATGATCGAAGCGTTCGATCATACGATTGCTATTCGAACATAAAACTTAGAAAAGAAGCCTATGGGGGGTTCCCATAGGCTTCTATTGCAATTCGGTAGGTTCAATCTGGTGAAGTAGGCAGTCAAATAAAATTTTAAAGGGGAAGTACGATCGAATTTTGCATATTCAATGATCTAAGTAGCCAAATTTGCATATTCGAATATTCGATAAAATCGAATTTAGTAAATCTGCCCCCAAATGTATCTTAAAAGAATTTAAAGGAATTGCAAGCAGCTAGCTGTTCTGCTTTCTGTTGGAATTAGCCCACTTGCATAATTAGCAATTGTCAACCAAAATTTCAGAGTGGATAATTATAATGTTATATAGAGAATAAAACACCCCCTATAGTTACGCTTAAGACAAAAATAAACATTTTTTGCAGTCTGTAGAATACATTCATATTTGAAACTTGCATTTATATAGCAATTCTCCTATACCCTTTTTAGCAACATAGCAATCAGAGCTGATGTGCCAAGTAAATATAAAAATAGTAAAAGAATATAAAGGCAGCCTGACAGAAAAAAGTACCCTGACCAAATAATCAAACACTGAAACCCCACAAGGCATCCTCCAATATAAAGCATTCATGATTCACATTCCACCATGCACAGAAATAGTTCCTGATAGAAGACAGGATGTGGTAAAGGAAAAATATATTTTTTGCTTCTGAACACAGAGTATACAGCACTGATTCATAGGGATCCAATAGTTATTTTCCCTGATGGATTCAGCAGTCTCAGAGTCTGAAATAATAGCTCAGTGGGAGCTGACAAGGGGCAAAAGCACGATGGCCCTAAAATAAATGTAGAGCAAGTTCAAGTTCCTTAAATTTCTATAAAGAAACGGTTTGAAGCTGCCCACACTGCTGGCTGGAGATCTTCAGAAGTGCAGCAATGGAAAGGCTTTATACGCATTGCAATCACTTGGAACCTGGAGGTTGAAACAAAAAAGTCACACAAAAGGCTGATGCTTTTTACAGCAGCATTCAAATATTAACAAGTATAGCACTTTTCTTTTTTCTTTCTTTTGCAAACTACTGGAAAAATTAATCAGGCTACCTACTCAGTCAATAACATTTAGGGGCACTGAATCAGAGAACCGAGTCTGGCATTTAAAACAGCTTCTTCCCTGCTCACCAATTATAAAGTGACATTACAATTACCAGCAGTCGTATGCTTCTAGCACTCAATTACCAGGAGAAACAGAGACAGGCATTTTGCCCACTGCTGTTTTTCACGTTATGGCAGGGTAACCATATTTCCCTCTATGCCATTAGCCTTGGATAATAAATACTCCTGAACTGCCTGCAAAGGCCTACCAAAAATGTAATTATCAGTTATTATCAGTAATTTATCAATGAAAATATCAATTTATCAATTAAAATACCATGACTTCCACAAACCATGCCAAATTTACAAAAGCTCTGCTAAAGTGTAAATATTTTCAAAAACACTGCGTAAAGGCATTTCCTGACAATGATGTCCCTTTAAAGGGTTAACTTTTAAAGGAATTTTTCAGTGTAAAAAATAAAAACTGGGTAAATAGATAGGCTGTGTAAAATGAAAAATGTTTCTAAGATAGTTAGTTAGCCAAAAATTTAATGTATAGGAGTGACTGATGTCTAACATAACAGCCAGAACACTACTCCTGCTTTGCAGCTCTCTTGGTTTCCATGGATTGGTTACTATACAGTGACCACTCAGTGACATGAGGGGAGGTCACATGGGTCATAGCGGTTGCTTTTGAATCTGAGCTGCATGCTACCGATTAATTACAAACTCACTAAACAGTTACATCCCATGTAACCCCCCCTTCAAGTTGCGAAATAACTCAAGAGTTAAGGCCCCCATACACGGGCCAATGAGAGCTTCCGACAAACCAACAGGCAGCTTATTGGCCCATGTGTGGGGCGACAGGCTTCCCCAATCGATATCTGGCTGCCTGTATCTCCTCGATTCTGATCCAATCAGAATCGAGATCTCCCTGTGTATGGCCAGCTTTAGATAGCTGAAAAGCAGGAAGTAGGCCTTCCCCTCCAGAAACTGTCACCTCTCCAGTCCATAATGAACACTGCTGCTAGGCTTATACACCTCAGCAACTGCTCTTCCTCTGCCATGCCATTTTGCCAATCTCTGCAGTGGCTTCCACTGCCCTTCAGAATTAAATTCAAATTAATGATCCGGACATTCAAAGCACTTCATAACTCTGCCCCTCCCTACATCTCTGAACTAATCTCCATATACTCATCCAACTGCTTACTACGCTCCTCTACTGACCTGCTACTCAATCTTCTCTCATTACCTCCTCACATGCTCGCATTCAAGACTTTGCAAGGGCTGCACCCCTCCTCTGGAATTCTTTCCCACGGTCTGTTAAAACCCACTTTTTTAGAGAAGTCTAACCTCACTGTTATTTACCCAATGCAATACCGCTTAAGCTGGCAACAATCCGATCGTACGAATCCTCGATTCGTATGATTTTCGGATCGTGTGTGGAGTGGTCCAACATTTATCGTGCCATGCCAATCGGTCGTTTGGTCGGCTGGCGATCATATCTTTGCATCTATTGTAGATCGTACGATTTTCAGCGAGAGACCGTCACTAGGTTTTTAATCGTACAACTTTTGTACGATCCCTGTCAGGGGCAGAACGTAGGCTGATCTGTGCTTTTGCTACTTTATTTGATCTGAAGGTTAGTGGTAGGTCAGGAGATGGGGAAGTCAAATCGCTCGATGATTCGAAGGATCGGATCTTTGCGTCTATGGCCAGCATTACAGTACTACATCTCTCACTCACTTTACTATGATCTTGCCCACTCCCACACCTTGTACATCATTCCCTTCCCTTTAGCTTTTTCTGTACAGGGCCTTCCTCACCTCCTGTACCAGTATTTATTTATGATGTATGTAACTCCTTATGTTCTATGTATACAATTAATGTGATTCATTGTATAATCACATTCACTTTGCAGCGCTACAAAATAAGTTGGCTCTATAGAAATACATGTTAATAATAATAATAATACAGTAGTGTTCTTTATGATCATAACTTTGTACAAAACAACCCCTGTTTTTAAAAATATGCACATGCATTTATACTGAATTACTTATGAGACAGGGGCCCAGGGAATGTGCTTTGTAGCACTTCCATTATACATAAATATACTTTAACTTAGCCTTTAGAGTGCTCCCACAATCCCCCCTTTTTGCATTACATTTTTGTATAACTAACTATATTAGAAACATTTTTTATTTTGCACATCCTTTCTTTTGATCCAGTTTTTATTTTTACACTGAACTGTTCCTTTAAGTTAACTTTTAGTATGTTACAGAATTACTAAATCTAAGCAACTTTTAAACTGTCCATCATTTTTTCTTCTTAATTTTTAATAATTTGCCTTTTTCTTCTCTTTTCAGTTTTCAAATGGGGGTCACTGAGCCCAACTAAAATGAAATGCTCTGTAAGGCTACAAATTAACAGATATTGCTACTTTACTTGTCTTTCTATGCAGAGAAGAAAACTGCTGCTGAACATAAAGCTAAATAACAAAAAACACAAATAATAAAAAATGAAAACCAACTGCAAATTGATCTCAGAACATCACTCTCTCTACCTCAGACATTAAATATATTTCATACCATGTTATGCACAGTTTCATGAACAAATAGACACCTTTTCTTTTGACATTATCCCTCTAAATCAGAGTGAACCAGGCCAATTTTATGCCCAGACGACACCCTATCTAAATCACACTCCAGGTGAAAAAAAATGGATGTCTGAGAAACCTATAAGGTCCGTCAGGTCTTTTAGATGTTTACATAAAAACAAAAAATGACTGGCAGAATTGAACGTATAAGCAGGTACATTCAGGCCTAGGGTGGCAGGATTGTAGGGGGCGGCATGCTGCCCAGCCACACCCACATTGGTTCAGAAACACTGGAGATACGCAGAAGATACAATCGTTTTTTACATTTCCCATGCGCCAATCTCCATTGCTCTGGTCTTCATGATGACAATTTGCGAATAAAGAGCAGAGTATGGGGGTGACGAATGGCAGTGGGCCTAGGGGCACCCACTGTGTAAATCTGGCCCTGGGTACATTTTCATTTTGTTATTACTGGTTTAAAAGTTACTGCAAGTTTACCATGTAGAAGGGCTAAACTGTAGTAGTGGCTTCCACTGATACTGGGGATAACAGTTCAACCACAAATGAGTATCAACAGTTAAGGGCATTGGCACAAGAGGCACAGTCTCTAGGACCAAAATGACTCAGGCTAATGCTCCTTTCATAACTAACAAGGCAAAGAAGAGGGGAAAAAGCACAAAGGCAGAACAGTGTTAATAAGATTTATAGAGCAGTTACTATGGTAACTAAAACCAATTTATATTTTTCACTGAATAGTTTGGAATATGATATTGGGCAGTGAATGACGGTAAAGCTAGGTCCACAATCAATTTATATTGTTTGGAAAAAACTTAGATATATCAATTAACAAAATTCCTTTCTTGGCCTTTGTTATATAAGACTAGGGCCTAGATATTGAGGGTCTGTACAAAGGAGGTTTGAGCCTGTCAGAGCTACATTCTGTTTATTTTTAGCTAAAATGTAGCATAGATAGATAGCTACTACATGTGGTACCTGCTGCATGGTAAACAACAATGGTCATTGGATCAGTGCTGTGCAAGCCCAGATTTGGACAGTTTGGTTGATTTTGTACCCTGGCCATGTATGCCAGGTTGGTGGCCATTTTAACTAGGGATACACCGAATCCAGGATTCAGACACAATTTGGCCTTCTGCACTGCCAAACCAAGGAAAATCGTGTGTCACAAAACAAGGAAGTAATAAATGTTTTCCCCTTCTTACCCCTAATTTCCATATGCAAAGCTAAGATATGAATCTTTTGTGTAGGGCCATAAATAGGGTTGCCACCTTTTGTTGAAAAAAATACCGGTCTCCCTATATATTTACAAATGCAGCCACTTGGATTTGTGTGTTAAATGCGTCGTGACTCAGGCTTAATTGAAGAAACTGTGTTATCTAAAGTTATCTTAACTCATTTAATGCATTTAACCTTTTCATTAGCATACCAAAGCTCCATTGTTTTCAATGGTGAATTCTTTAATTGGAAGGGATGCTGTGTCACAATATTCTGTGTTAAATAATACAAGTGGGAAATCTGAGTTTAGTTATTCTGTGTCAAACACACAATCCAAACTGGCTTCATCTGTATTTTTTGTCCTATTAATACCATTGGGATCAAAAATATCGTCCAAGCCAGTAAAATACTGGCCAGGTGGAAACCCTAGCCATGAAGTATGTACAAAAATAAATTCATGAAATTAGTCACAGGAGGCAACTATATTAGTGTTGCTTCTGTGTAGCAATGGTTGAAACTGAAAAAAGGCTACATGGCACAGGTTAAATAGTGTATAACAGATAACACCATTATGTTCTACAGAGCTTATCTGCTATCTGCTGTGTAACCTGAGCCTTTTCTCCTTTGAATGGTTGCTTACATTGCTACACAGCAGCTTATGTATATAAACAATAGTAGTGTTTCTGAAGCAAACACAGAAGTGGTACAAGTGCCTGGCAGCACTACATTACATTTGTATTTCTTTAAAACAATTTCATTTTTTGATGTTACTATTCCTTTAATCTTGGCAAACAAGTATGAAATATAAGCTAGAGCACTGTTTAACCAGCAGACTGCACATTTTGCACTGAACTTGTACATAAACACTGAATGGATTAGGTAAGCAGAAGTCTTACAAAAGACAATTGTGATAAAGGCAAAAAGCACACCGTTGCCAAGATACAAAATATGATTTCTATTAAGCAATATCACAAATGTCTCTGTGAGATGTACACCAACTTATTTTTAAATTTAAAATACTGTTGCCATGATACAGATCATCCATCACATCTTATGCTGCTTTCAGAAATCATAGGGTCTCAAACTATTACGTTAACAGCATTCTTTCCTCCAGGTGGCACAGACTATTAACAGATGGGTTACCTGGGCCCCTGAACAAAAAGGTTTTCCCAACAAGAAGAATGGGGCCCCAATGAAAAAATTAACCCATGGACAAATGACCACTTGGCTTCTGTACCAGCCTTGACCACCACAGCCCATTTAAACAGAAAGATATGTCCCTCAGGAGCTCCCCGCCTTCTTTTCTGCTGATTCACAGCACATGCTGTGGGCTGCTGTCAGATACTTGAGCTTAGAGTTCAACTAAAATAATAATTATTACTACTATAATTATATCATATCTCAATTACAATATTTACATTACATTACAGTAATTTTGTCTCCTCCCTGTGGGCATATTTTTGGCACAATTTCCTGTTTTTTTTTTTGGGGGGGGGGGGATTAATTACAGCATCTGCATGGATTTTTAATTGCCATGACAAAGACTCTTCATTATAGCTGAACATTGGTTTTCTTTCATTTTCTTTCAGATTTCAGTTAATTACTGCGTTGTGCCAAACCTTTCGAGACAGACACACACAATATTTCCAGGAAGCTCTAAATTACAGGATGGCCATCTTTTATACAGTCTGTTTTAAGCAAATTATTCTAATCTTTAAAAGTAATTGCTTTTTTTTCTCTGTAATACTTAAAGCTATGTTTGTTTTGCTTTGATTCTAAGTAAGATACATTAATCCAGTTAAACGGGAAGTAAAGTCTAATACAGAATAACGCTAGAAATGCTGTATTTTGTATACTAAACATAAACATGAACTTACTGCCTAATCAAACAAATGATTTATGCTTTCAAAGTTGGCCACACTGCTGGTCACCATCTTGTAACTTTGTTAAACATCTTTGCAAAATCAAGACTGTGCACATGCTCAGTGTGGTCTGGGTTGCTTAGGGATCATCATAGATTATGAAAACAGTCAAATGATATCTGCCAGAAGCCGATACAGCAAGACTGATTAGTAATCAGAATATACAGACTGCACTGGGTCCTGTGTTGTCATATAATCCAATGTGGATTTTATAGTTTTTGTATTGTTTAATACAAACTTTCTCCAACTCTGCAGATCCAGTAGCTGCAGCAAAATAATCCTCCAAATAGAATCTGGCTCCGTGATCTTTGTAAAAAAACAATCCACAAAGATTTATCTGATTTTAAACGCTTTTAGCAGAATGATGGCACTGTGATCCAAATCACAGAAAAATCCCTTATCTGGAAAACCTCAGGTCCCAAGCATTCCTATACAGTTAATTAATTCAGATTTCACAATAAGGGGGTAAGGTAAGATTCGAGGAGATTAGTTTTTGAGGCGACTAATCTCCTTGAATGGCTTGCTCATATCTTGCACCCGCAAGCGCTAAAGTCGCCAGCGTCTATTCACACGCGGCAATACGTTTTTCAAAGTCGCTCGAAATTGCCTCCAAAAAGTTTGTGTTTTCCCCTTAAAAACCCTGACCAGAAAATTTGGAATTTAGTAAAGAACCACCTAAATGGCAGCATAGAAAACAGTACATTTTGTATCAGAATTATTTATTTAGCTAATTTTAATGACCGCTAATGCATTGGTGATTTCCACTGAGCCACTCCTAGCTGCCCAACAGCAATCCAGAGGACACAGAATATTCAATGTCACTGACACACAAAAGTTGGCTATGCAAAAAGATTTTTAAAAACTGCATTTCTAGCCATGTTCTTTATTTATTTAATTTTTTTTTTTTTTACAAAACAAAATACCCATGGCTATATTCTTATCTCTTTTATTGTTCTTCATATCTAATGTTAACAGAAGAAACCCTGTGTCTACCCTATAAGTAAACAGCAGCTGACTTATGACTGTGGAAAAAAAAGCTACTTCTAAGTAAAGAGATATGGTCTTTCCTAGAGAAGGAAAATGAACAAGCAACAAGCAAACAGCTGTCAAACCTTTTTGCCTCCATGAGAGACTGACCCACACCGTTTCCTCACGAGGTAACTTCTGACGACTTCGGAAAATGAAGCTGAAGAAGGATGAGTTCCATCCCACTGGCAATTTAGATTCTAGCAGGTGGAAAGGCTTTTCAGGGAGATTGGTCACTCGAAGAAGAGGCAATTTGCTGTTGGGCGACTAAATCTCCCCGAATCGTAGCGTCTGCCACCCTAATAGCATAGTCTTTTTATACCCAACCTCCATTCACTGGATAAGGGAAAAAGTCATACTCTCCCCAGTCATTACATAACAGGCCTGGTGGTATGTAGTGCACAATGCCATGATGAAACTATAACTTTCCAGTTAGCAGCTGCTTAGCATTACATTAAAGAGACACAAATGCTGCCCCAAACTAAATAATGGTTCTGTTCCATAATGAACCACAAAAAAAATGTACCTACAAACCACACTTTAAAAAAAAGTGCTCTGAACGCCAACACTTATTATTTCTATTATTTTTTAAACTAGCATGCATTCTTGAAGCAGGAACCCGGGGGTTTCAGAACTCTTCATACATTCATGCAACTCTCACAAGTAACACCTGTTTCTAGGAGTTGCATGACACATTGGTAATCCTATCACTGTAACTACACAGTATCAACACCTCTGTGAATTTCAGATGTCACCTCTCTTAGGTGCCGTTGTGATTGGATTGTTGGAAGAGTCTATATGCTGAGAACTCCCCTACACCAGTCAGCTGAACTGAAGAAGCTGCTCGGATGAGCAGTGAAACGTCTTCATTAAAATTTCTCAGCAAGTCCAGTTGCTTTGAGTTACTTTTGATAAATATACCATGACCTGGATGAATGAGAATCTTCAAAGTCAGTGTTATTTCTTCACCAGCAAACAACAACACAAATACCTATACTTGCATTCCAACTCGCAAGAGTTTGGCCGCCATATTGTAAAGATGCAGAGTATTTCAGAGAAGTGTATTTCCTGCAGATCCCATAGAGTTCAATAATATGGTGGTTCCTTGGTGTATTGGCATTTCTGCTGCAAAACGCAAATACTGGCATTTTGTGACGGACGTTGGCTAACAAACTAATAGGTTTGTGCAAAAGCATACCTGACTGAAAGGTGATACAGCCGTTGGCCCTGGTTTCCACTATAGGAACTTGTATTCCTGGCAAAGATACTAAACTCTCCACTGCCTTTACAGTGTTACAATGAATGGTATGACTACTACATCCCTTTTCAGAAATTAAAGCCTATCCTATTACTACTGTGCTTGTTCTGAATTTGGCCCAGACACACTAAAGTAATGCTATGTTTGCATCTGCTGCCTTATGTTTCCTATGGAAAAAACTAAGGGGCACTATAAAACAGATAAGCTTGATTTGTCTTAAACATTATACATTTTTGTAAATGGAACTATAAAATATTTGAAAATTAGTACTAGAGCAGATTTGGAGAAAGGGAAAAATAGAGAGCTACAGTATGCAAAGTGCATAAAGTGTGCAACATGCAAAAGGTCAACAATTCAATTTTTTTTGCCCACTGTGTGGGGCATTGTGCAAATAGCCACAGGCCCCAGTGATCTCTGCTCTTTTTCAAAGTGAAAAAACTTGCAGCTCCCTTCCCTAATACAGCACTGACAGAGAGGGACGGGCAGGGATGGTACAAGTTAGGAATGTAAGGGCCTGGCCTTACTACCATTATAGTAAAAATTTTATTTATTCTAGTCTTCTTGTATTTATTACTAAAAGTGAGCTGCCAACCTATTCACTCTGATGCTATAAAATAAAAGATCACCCATTGTGACCCCAGTGATCAAACACAAAATTGCTAAACTTAGCTGCATCTCTGATGTATAAAAAGAAATATTAAAGAACAGGTTAAGGATCCTGGCACATGCTGCATTGTTGCATGTGCATAATCTGCTTTTTTTTATTTAATCTTACTTTACTTAATATTGTCTTGAGTGGGCAACAAAACATCCAATGTTTCTTCACACCAGTTTTAATGTAAATTGCTAATAGTAAAAGATACACCACATAATAATCCAAAACTGCCTTGCAAGGCAACTTCAGGCTATTTTGGAAAGCAGCAGTGATGGATATTTTCCAACTGACACCTATTGTCCAAAACTTGTTTCCTACATATCCAGTGGAAGAAACCATTTTTGATAAAGGAAAGGAATCTTTGGACGTTTTGTCACCCGTGCCAGAGAAGATTAAGTAAATCAAGATTAAGTGAATTCAACATATTATAAATCTGGCCAAAGTTCCCCCAGCTTGAGGTATATAAATGAATACAATGCAGCTAGCTAATTTGTTTACTGAAAACAAACCTATCTCCAATATACTTTAATTAAAAAATGAGTAGTGTTTTTGTAAGAAACCTGACTGTATGCAGTGAAATTCCCTTCATTTTCTTCTGTGGATAGGAATTGTCAGAAGGTCCCCAACTGCTGTGCAGGGAAACAATCATAATTATGAACAGACGTGCAGAACTCAAGCAGCTTTGTTTCCCTGTAGAGCAGTCAGCAACTGTTTAGAGATTTGTATTGGATTTTATATTTGCCTTTACATCCCCTTTACTGTTTCAAAAACCAGCAGCAGGGACAAAGATCATGGAGTCAGATTTAAACAGATAAACTGGGATTCTATTTGGAGGATTATTTTGCTGCAGCCACTGGTTCTGGAAAGTTGGAGAAAGTTTGTATTAAACAATACAAAAAACTATAAAATTCACATTAAATTACATGCCAACACAGGACCCAGTGCAATCTGCGTATTCTGATTATTAATCAGTTTTTTTCTGTATCAGTTTCTGGCAGATATCATTTGACTTGAGCTGTTTTGATCATTTATGACGATCCCTAAGCAGCCTAGAGCACACTGAGCATGTGCACAGTCAGTCTTGGTCTTGAAAAGATGTTTAAAAAAGTTACAAGATGACAGCCCCCTGTGGCCAACTTTGAAAGCATAAA
>CM044438.1:79372029-79458383 GCA_024363595.1 Xenopus borealis | reverse complement strand
ATATATATATATATATATATATATATATATATAAATATACACGTGTGTGTGTGTGTACATGGAGACTGTAAATGTAACAGTGACTAGCTAAAACATGCAATACACTCACCTGTGTGACTCATGAATATTGTTTATGTGGCAATTTCCTGTGTCTCTCACAAGCATGTGCATTTTACTACTATAATGTTACAAGAAATCTAAGCACAGTTTGTGCAAAACAGTGTAGACTAACTTTAGATAACAAGTATATTGTAAACATTCTTGTTTTCATTTTTGCGGAGGGTTGTGTTCAGCAGATCTCGTTTTCAGAATTTCATCTGTTGTATGGTTGCCAAGGTCCCATTTAACCTAGCAGCCAAGGAGAGCTTTAATGGACAGACTGGAAAATGAACAAGAAAGCAGCCCAATAATAGTTACTGAATCCTTGCAACAGCCTTTTTGGTTGCAGGAATTAATCATTCACGCAGCATTTTAAATTTAAGCTGGAAAGCAGTAAGAAAAAGAAAAAAAAAACTATTAAAAAAGATTAATTAAGAAGTTGCCATGAATAGGCAATTATACAAGACACTGGAGAAAACTTAATGAAGAACTACTGCTGTATGTAAAAGCTATGCATATTGTTTCTGCTATGGGAACAAAGATGCAGCAACAGCACACAAACAGCATGCAAATAACCATGTAAACCTGCCCTCAGCCAAGGATATTTTATCTCCTGTCATGCTTACAGATATAATTTTAAACATTATCATAAAAATAACCAATACAAGATAATGACACTACAAGCAATAGGAAAGCAATAAAGCCACTTTCCTCCAAAAAGGTTGAGTTGATCAAAAATCAGAAATTGGTGACAGTGTCTTCCCTTTGTGGGCAAGTGCACTATGTGCCCTCACTCTAAACCCTGGCATGGGTGCTGAAACACTGGACCCATTACACTGTTACGGAGAAATTAGGCTGTGCACAAAGAAAAAATGGGATGTCAGAGAACTTAAAGCTAGCCATAGACGTAAAGACTTTTGAAAACTCCAATGGTTATCGTGAGACCACGATTGTCTCAAAACGATCGTTTAAATGTCTGATGTGTCCATCAACTAAAAAGACCATTTCAGGCGATATTGCCAGCAAAACTGAAGGATCGCAGCCTGCTTGGCCCTGCAAACATAGGTAGATTGCATGGGGACCGATAAAGATTTTCTAACCTGGCCGATCAATCTTCAGACCAATGTCGGATGAAAAATCGTAAGATGTACGATCGTTCGAATACCACTAACTGCACGATAATTTGACAGATTGTTCTGATTTCCCCAAGATCGGCCGTTCGGCAGGGAAAGATCTTTGTGTCTATGGGGACCATAACTGTTCTCTGTTTTGAAATGACTATATTTTTTGCATTTTAGAATTCTGGGCTCTTTGCACCTTAACAAAGAAATATGCGAATGTCTGCATTACCTGGGGCCCCAATAAAATTATGATTAGAGACACCCAACCAATGACCCTCCAGCTTGAGAAACTCAATCAATGCCGGTTTCTAGTTGGTCTTCATTTTTATGTTCAATTATTTTTTATTATTGGCTCTTTATCTCTTCATCTGCCATCTGGTGCTACTGGAAAGTGACAGCACTGAAGAATAATTATACATAATTATACATGCCACTTTTTATTCACTTTATGGTTGCTACCAGTATCAATTCCCTAGCAAACAGAAAGCAACGTAGAACGAAGGGAGCAGAGGAATGACAGAAAAGGGAAATCATTAATAATATGTCTAAACCATGGTATTTAAATTGAACTTTCTCTTTAATCATCTCTGCAAATGTTCCTTTGTTCCAACAGAACAGTGGAGCAAAGGAAAATAGCACATGTAAGCATTGGAGTAGAATGATAACCATAGACACATGCACATGCTAATCATAATTCTTCTATTAGTGAAGACCAACAGAACCAACTCAATTATTCACCACTGCATAATTAATTGTCAAATACTGGGGTAGCTGCCAAAGGTTGACTAAATATTATTTACAACAATTTGGATATAAACTTGTTGACGTTATATGAGCCATTAGACAAAATACTGGTTAACCCTTCACTAGCCAGCACAAAAACAAAGTCTTCTAAAGATGCATTTAATAAGAAGAGAACCAGTTTACTGCCATACCATATTGTACTTATGTGCACATGTATTTGAGACGTTACATGAGATTCAGAAAAGGATCGGCGCTGCACACAACCGAGTTACCTCCTGTCAGATGATGTGATGGTGTCATCTGCAAATAAACTTCTGGTAAGTTTAGCCTGGAGCTAGATTGCTGTGAGTTCTGCCTCCAATGTCTAACGGCTTGTGGCTACTAATTATTCTGAGGCTGGACCACTGTCATTACTATGAATTGGACACGACTGCATGTACTGATAGGGACGATCCTGCACCCATTGACTTGAAGTTGGACTGGGTTGAACTGTATATGAAGAGCTTGCCTGTGACTGTGACTCCACTGGAAAGCTTACCAGATGCAGTTAGATGTTACTGACAGGAAAGACAGTTCACTGCTCTATCATTTCACCCACAATAGTATCTCTCAGGCTCCACATGCCAAGAAGTTCTGCAGCAGCATCACAGTTAGATCATGGCATACTATAAACTGCTCATGAGACTAGCAACCCACGTGTGACTATGCTGGGATGGGAGCTGCACAACAGTTTCAATGCATTTATAGGCACATCAGCAGAGATAAATGGAGCCCCAACTCCCAGCCACTGCTCTGCCCCGGCCACTGCTCTGCCCCGGCCACTGCTCTGCCCCGGCCACTGCTCTGCCCCAGCCACTGCTCTGCCCCAGCCACTGCTCTGCCCCAGCCACTGCTCTGCCCCAGCCACTGCTCTACTCTACATGAACCGCCTGGGTGCCCACCCCCAAGAATACTATCGCCGGCTCCGCTTACCGTATACTCGCACCCATCCCTGCTGCTGGCACACCGACTCCATAAGGATCCTGTTCAGAATTCCCCCCGCTCCCCCGGGAGAGTCCAGATCCTCTGAGAGGGAATCTCTGTCCTGGAAGAAGTCATGTCCGGATGTTACCGAACCCCCGCTGGGGGATAAATCCATCGTGAACATCGCAGGCCCGATCTAATGCTCTGCCCCCAGCTCCCCAGGGAGAGGAATCCGGGGCACCGATAGGTTAGAGCACGTCCTGTAGTACAGTCCCTTTCATAGAAACCCTACAGCTCGGCTGGGCGCAGGATGACAATACACGAGGTCACTTTACAGACGGCATAGACGTAAACGCTTCTCTCTCTCTTTATGGAGGGGATAAACAAGGTGGAAGCGACGCGGTGCCTTTATATATAACCTCCCCGAGCCAGTGTTCCGCAGCCAGAGATACCAAGTATACGTCGTCAAGGCAACCGGACTGCACGAGGAGGCGCTCGGGTCTCTTGGACCGGCTGCACTAGACACTGCACAAAACTCCCAGCCTCCAGCATCAGCGGCATCCCTGGGAGATAGACGTGAGCAATCGATCGCCAAAATCATACACCGTGGGAGGAGTTTCTAGCTTAGGAAACCTATGGAAAAGCGGGTATGTGGGAAAGCTAATCGCATCGATCAGGATGCGCAGTGCAGGGGTGCCCTCTTGTGGCCGGGATATGTAGTGAAATAGCTGTTGTGAGGCGCAATAGCTTCTTGTTCGCCTCAGAGCATGTCACATACGTGAATTTATAATTAAATAGTTAAACTTCAATCTGGACTTAATATGTCATCAAATTCTCTATTCTTAACAAATGTTTAGCTGCTCTTTATTTCCTTCCTCTCCTGACTTTTCCTGCTTTCAGAAAAGAACTACTGCTGCTGGAGGATGCGTTTTAAATTTATGAACTTCTCCTATTCCTCTTCCATTGCCAATCAAACCAGTGGCTGGTGACATCGGACATTTCAAACTGGAGATCTGATGAAGTTTAATGAACTCCAAATTGAGAAAATCACTCTCTAAATTATACTAAAGGGATACTGTCATGGGTGTTTGAGTCTGGCAGCTCAGAGTAATTCAGGCGCACACTCTAAACTGATACAATTTTGCAACATTTAATTGATACATTTCACAGCAACATCACTGGAGTATTAGAAACTATTGTATCAATTCTAACAGCTGCCTGTAATGAAACCCAGAGATTCTGCTCAGCAGGGACAAAGATAAACAATGGATCCATTAAATGTATCAGTTTAGAACAGTTGGTCTGGGTCGGTGACCCCCCCCCTCCCAGAGCTGCTTTAGAAGGTGAAAAATGACACTTTACAGCTCAATATTAGAAAAACGGTTATGAATAGAAAATAGTCAGTAATTGGAAAAAGTTATTTCTGGTGATCTATCTGAAAACAACTAGTTGTTTGAAGGTGAACAACCCCTTTTAAAAAAAAAATAGGTGGCCAGGGGATTAGAAAAAAACCCCACTATGGTGTCAGTAGAATTGAACTAGTGGCTTCAGGACTTCAGTTAAAGCAGTTTTCGTGACTTCGGGTCTTTTCACAGCTTCAGGACTCCAATGTCGGCTCCTTTCGTGACATCGGGTATTTTTGCCGCTTCAGGACTCCAATGTCGGCTCTTTTCGGGACATCGGGTATTTTTGCGCTTCAGGACTTCAGTGTCGGCTCTTTTGTGACTTCGGGTCTTTCTGCCACTTCAGGGCTGTTCGGCACTTCCGCATTCAGGCAGCAAGGCAGCAGGGCTTCGGCGCTCGCAAGGGGGCCCGGCTCTTCGAAAAGTGCAGCACTGCCGGGGCCCTTTTCAACCCCGGACTCGGGACACTTGTCCCTCCTGTCCCCCCCTGATGGCAGCCCTGCCCATGCAAAGATGTCACCTGAGGTAAATCCTTCTCTGGGGTGAATCATTTTGACACTGTTGTCGCAACTTTAGGTGACTTTGCAGGAAAAAATATTTTTTATCACCAGCAATTCACTTAACTGCTGGTGGGAAAGCATTTGGAGGCAATAAGTCACCAGCAGAAGAGGAGATTTATCACAAGCATCTAATCTCCGGTGCCATTGCCCTTAGTATGAAACACATCAGGCAGCTCACAATCACAGTGTAGTAGAATTTCCTATTATAACAGCTTAGGGGGTCTGCAATTTAGCAAAATAGTGAAGTGTGTGGCTCCTTTACAGAAGATAATATACGTCAGTGGAGGGCACTCCTTATAGGACTAAACCAAAAATACTTTCAATATGTTAGCAGATAGGCAAAAAAGAGGTGCAACAAACCAGGGGTACACCTACAGTAGGACCCCAACCATAAAACTACAATACAGTATATGGATGTGCACACTCAAACAAATCACACAGGATCTGCAGGGGGTGAATGTAAAAACATATGCTTTACTTAGTATATTCACAATCACATTACAAATTCATGACATAAAAAGTACATATAATGAAAGATACATCACAGCGTAAGCTATAATATTCATACCCCGGAGACAAGGCAAAAATGTCAACTTACAAGTAGCGTATACACAAGCCAAAAGTGAGAATGCCCCAACGTTTCAGTGCTAAGGCCTTTGTCAAGAGGATTCTCTTGACAAAAGCCTTAGCGCCGAAACGTTGGGGCATTCTCACTTTTGGCTTGTGTATCCGCTACTTGTACTCTGCTTCAAGGACATTAAGTGGAAATCTAGATGCACTCTTTGCATTCATTTTGACACCCACCTACTTCACTTTGAATTGTTGGTGTTTTTGCCTGTCCTAGACATGCCAGGCATAATTAAGAATGGCTTAATGGGCAGGCAGCATGCACAGTATCTCCTTACCAGTTCCACCCTCATCTCCCCAACATAAACAAGCAAAATTAAAGTGGCAGAAGAGACTGGAGAAGGAGACAACTATATAGCAGTCCCAGTTATCCCATCCTCTCATGGTTGCAGGGTCAGCTGTATAGTATCAACAAATAGAAACACAAAAAAAGTACAAACTTGTAAGCAAAAAGCACAATTTTGCATGAAGGCAAACAGAAACCCACAGAACTGTTTATTTAGCATCATCAGACCCACAGCAAAAGAATCAAAAGAAGGGAGTTCTGTATATAATATGCACAAAGGGTATGTACATGTTTATGGATTCTGTCTAAATTAAAAATGAAAAGTTCACTCTCGCCCTTGCTATTCAATCTAACATTAGATCCCCTTCTAAGAATCCTTCAAAACATGACGACTTTCCGAGGCATTAAAGTAGGAGATCAGGAAACAAAAATCACGGCCTTTGCGGATGACCTCCTCCTATATATAGTGAACCCCAAACAAGCTTTACCACACATCCTCTGCACAATCCATCAATACGGAATAGCCTCGGGATATTGCATAAATGGTACAAATCAAACAAATCAGTGATAATGCCTTTAGGAATCAAAGGAAAACCTTGATGGGGTAATAAATATAATTTTACACGGGCTAAAGATGAAATTACATATTTGGGTATACAAATATCGAAAAGGCCACATGAACGCTATGCCCGCAATATTACACGCAGTATTGGGGAAATAACACACAACTTAAGAATCTCCCCCTAATAATAAAAGACAAGGACATCCTCACACTTTACAAACTGTTCAGGAATTTCATATGGAATCGGAAAAAGGCACAAATTAGTTTGAAAAAACTCCAGCAGAGCACCTGAAACGGAGGCCTCAACTTTCCCAACATTAAACAGTACAACATGGCAGCCACAATGAGACACTTAAAAGACTGGATCCATAACTCTGACATACATTATACGAACACCCACCAAGAACAGCAATTCATCCCACAGATGACCCTACTTTATATTCTACACATGCATAAAGCGGAATTTACGACTGATATTGTAGACAATCCCTTGCTATATTCTACCTGGCAAACCTGGAAAGAATTGAGAAAACAGAACAGCTTAAATAGCAATCACTCATTATACTTACCTTTCTTATTTAATCCAGAATTCCAGAGTGGGCGGCACTAACAATTTATCAGGATTGGGGGAAGGAAGGGGTGACAACAAAATGCCAACTGACTAAAAACGACACCCTCAAGCCATTAACATTTGTACAATTGCAAAATACATTTCCCTCCATAATACACAATGTATTAGCTTTTTTACAAGCTCAGATGTATACTGACAGGACCATAAGACACCTCACAAACAAAGATTGGAATAACCCATTGGACAAATTCCTCTTACGGATTAACTCAACTAGGGGAACCAGGGCTGGAACTAGGGGTAGGCAGAGTAGGCAGAGTAGGCACGTGGCTAGGGCACAAAGCGTGGGGGGCGCCAGGCACGTACCTTTCACTTCTGCCTACCCCTAGTTCGCCTCTGTTCTGCTCCTACGCTTCTTCCTATTGTGTGAGTGGGTGTGCACTCAGAGGAGGGGGAGAGTGTGCAGGAAGGGGCTTACGCCGCCTGTCAGCGCGCCTCTGCTTCCACTTATTTGCCTATTTATGCGTGTGTGCATGCGAGCGCAGATAAGGGGGGGGAGAGTGTGCAGGAAGGGGCTGACGCGGCCAGTCAGTGAGCATGCGTGTGCATTTCCTGCACGCAGGATACTAGATATGAGAAGTGAAGTGGACTCCCTGACTGATGTCTAGCCAAAAATTACTCAGGAGTCAATAATATAGGTTTAAAAATCCCTTTAGGGTGAAGGCTGCATCATCTGCTTTGCAGTGCATTAATAAGCACAGTGTCAAAAGCAGCTGAGAGATCTAGAAGGACAAGGCACACAAAGAGAAATTAGTTGCCCACAGTAAACACAGTAAATCTGTTCCAGCACAGGCAACTAATCTTCTGAAAATGAGTTTCCATCAGCATTAATGTAAATAGCTGGAAGCAGTGAGGCAACTTGGATCTACAATGCCCTACATATAATTATGCCAGTGGGAGAGGGTCGGGCTGGGTACCCAGCTGCTGTCTCAAGGGTCCACCCACCCCTGCCACAATGCCTCCACCGGACCGCAGTGGCAGCTGCAACCCACCTGCGCACATATGGGTTCCTTTTTTTCTTTTTTTACAACAACCGGAGAGGGAGTGGATCTGGTGTCCCGCTGGCCCAGTCCAATTCTGGGAAAGCATTTTTAGAATATTAGACACCCATTGTAGAGCATATTTGCCTCAGACAACCAATTTTCCTATGTTCCATCACCCTTAGGGATAAATTCACTAAGATCCAAAAATTCGCTAGCGTTCGACGCACTTTGCCAGGTGAATTTTCGCCAGCACTACACAATTTCACTAAGATGCGAATTTACGCTCAGGGCGCGAATGTTAGAGAAGTAGCGCTACCGTTCGTTCACCAGGCAAAGCGCAGTTACGCTAGCGATGCCTAATTTGCATACGGCGGGAACTTAAGCGTATAATAGAAGTATATGTTACAGCCACTACATTCCACTACACAAGCCCAGGAAATCTTTGATAAATTAAATAAAGTTGTCCTATTGCCCTACATGTGCCCCCTGTATAGTTGTGTTGCCATACGTCAGGAAATGTAGGGGGGATGGAGGGTAACCCCCCACAAAAAAATACGATCTTTTTCAGACTATTACCCTACAATGGTAAAACACGCCAGCGGTTTTTTCAGACTTAGAAAAATTTTCCGATTTTTTTTTCAAACTCCTTTCTATTGTATTGAACTTCACCAGGTCTGACGAGGCGAAGTAAAGACTATCGTAAGTGGTAACGTTCAGGAAAATGTTGATCTTAGTGAATTTGCGTAATTCCGATCCTTCGTCAGTGCGCAACTTCTCCTGGCGTAAGGGTGCTAAGTTGTGCAAGTCTATCTACTACACTAGCGAAAATTCGCCAGAGTCTGTGTTAGTGAATTTGCGAAGTTGCGAAATGACGTCACGCTGGCGAATTAGCGCTAGCGTTAGACGCTTCGCATTTTAGTGAATTCACAAAATCTGATGAAAATCTCCCATGCAGTTTGGGTGTTGGTGGTTTGGCTTAGAATGTTGTGTGTTCCAAGATCTGTAGTATTTCCCACATTCCCTCATATTTGGTTTTTCTTATGCTTTAAATAAAATCAGCCATCCTATTAGAAATGTATGTCCACATAAGATTGGACTACTGTACTTTTTCAGGTGCTGGACAGTATGTAAAACCAGTCCCACCTAGGATCACTGTCATTGCAGATCTGTAGTAATAAGTCAGATCACCTGGACTTGCTGTGTTTGTGAAGATTCTCATTCATCGAAGTCATGGTATATCTGTAGAAATAAGGCAAATTAACTGAACTGAGCTTTTCTTGAAGATGTTTCACTAGTCATCCTGCGTTATCTATTCAGATTTGAGAATTCTGAACTGAGAAAGCTTATGACTTGTGCAGTGTCTTCAAACTCAGCAAGTCCAGTTGGTTTGACTTATAACTGCCGATATACCATGACCTGGATGAATGAGAATCTTCACAAACATGAAAAGTTGAAAAGTGTTTAAACATGGTTGATTGGCTAATAGCAAAGACACGCACCAAAATGGCATAGTTTCATGGCCCCACTGGGCCCTTTATTAAGCCTCTAGCAATTTATGTGACCTTATGAATAATTATGCAATTATACTGAATACATAATCCAACATGACTTTAATTAGTTAATTAATTCTACTGTTTATCAATGTTTTTTTTACAGAACAAGATGTTTGAACAGGTTGGACTGAGTATGTTTGAGTAGCCACTCCGGGGCTGCCCCAGCCATGAGGTCCACCCTGCATTGCAACCCCTCTCCACCCCACATATGGGGTTGTGTGCCTGGTTTTCATTTTTTGCCAAGTGATCAGGGGCCACAGGGAGGTCAGATTAGACAAAACAGATCAAACATCCCAAGATTTGGGGAACAGGCTCAGATTCCATAATGACTGTGTTTAGATAGTTTAAAATGTTTACAGAATATTTTCATTTCTTGGTGTAACTGGCCCCATAAGCTGGTGAACCATGGTCAATAAAAGCAACTGGGCTGTCAGCTAGGTGCAATTCTGACCTGTAAAAGTGTGCCAGTTTAGGTCAATAACTAGTCTGGTCTATTTTGGGCCATCCACTTGGTGCTGGTGGTCACCCAGTTGGTAAGGACATTTCTGAACTTGAATCCCATGTTTCAAGTTGCTTGGCTTCTTTTGTTGCTCCCACTTGTTTACTGCTTCTTGAATTCTTATTTTTGCTACATTGCTTCCACTCTTTGTGGTTCATAGTTGGTGAATGCATGCAGGCACAATGATGCACATTCACAGGATATTATGACCTTGAACAGATTTTTCAAATACCATGTATCAAAGGATAACATGTACTCCTTTCCTTAGGCAACACTGTCCCCTGCTGGATAAACCAGAGAAATAAATGAATAATCCATTTATGGCAGCAATATGGATTACAGATGAATATTTTGTATAGTATAACTGTGCTAAGCTCTATAACCAGTTACAATTGGAGCTTATTGATGTCAGTTGTGTAACATGAAACCTGTGTTTAAAAAAATAACGTACCCCCAGTACAATCACAGTTATTTATTCCTTATATAATTAATTAGCAGGGAAAGCAAATCGTAGAGGTTCACGAGGTGAGGATTTGGTGGACAATGCAGATGAAGTGCCCTGAAAATATGTTTATTTAACATAAGGAAAGTAGTTGTTTACTGCTTATATGAGTGAACACTGCTATTAATGTACAGAATTAATGCAAAAAAAGTTGCCCTATTGAAAAATATCTGCTCTTTTTTTCTATAAAGACCAGCGCCCATAAACTGCCACTGAGGGAACATGCCCTAAGTACATGCTTAAGTTCCATACATATAGGAAGGGCACATAGATCAGGTATACACAAAGCAATAGACCAAGACTGTTTTTAGCAAACTTCATAAATAATGAGGGAGGATCTCCAAAACTAAAATTGTACAATAGTTATTGCTATCCACTGGATACAGGGTAAAAGCTAAACCATTACATAACACCAAATACTTGCAGGGCCAGTTAAATAAATACACAAAAGTGCCCAGGGTTCACTGTAGTTTTATTAAATGCTTAAACTTCCCCAATCTGTCACCTGACCTGCCTTACTCGCCAGTCATGCCAATCCATTGATGTCTCTCTCCCCATGAACATCATAAACGGCCCCACAGCAAGCCATTGTTCACACTTGGTACCAGTGTCGGACTGGGACATCAGGGGCCCACCAAAAAACCTTACACAAATTAGCAGCATGAGGGCCCACTGACACCTGGGCCCACCGGGACTTTTCCTGGTATCCTGGTGGGCCAGTCGACACTGCTTGTTACTAGCGCCATGTAGGGTTGCCACCTTTTCTGGAAAAAAATACCGGCCTTCCTATTTATTTACCTTTTTTCCATATTAATAACATTGGGATGAACCATCATTTGTACCGGCCAGGTCAGTAAAATACCAGGTGGGAACCCTAGCGCTATGGGATCATGATTGGCAACACATCAGGCTAAGGAATTGGAGGAGAGGAAGAGAGGGGAGTGCTTCTGTGCATTTGTGTGCACTCACACACTTTTTCCGAGTGTGGACAGAAAGGATGAGCTTTAACAAGTGAAAGTCAGCCCAGCATTGTTATTTGCCCCTACCAGCAGCTCACCATTCCACAATAAGCCTAGTGGTACCTATCATCCTGTGAGGAGGGCAGGGTGTTATGGGGTGGATCTGTTGCCCTTTATGAATATTACATCACAGCACTGCCCGATTTTGGTGAATGCATATGGGCTAATAAATCACCTTTTTTCACTTTAAGCAAAAAAATTTTTTGGTGTGCTTCCTGATTTTTGCCTAGCACTGCCCAAAAAGTCATAAGCACAAAGACAAAAATGGAAGTGCACATTTTTTTAGCAGCAAAATGCATCATAACAGGCGTTTGCTATACATGTCAGCACTGCTGGAAAATGGGTGATATTGGATTGCACCAGTGGTTCCTCGATTGTCTGCTAATATCATGCAGTATACTTCTACTCCAGTGCAATGTCTCTGTATGTGCAACTGTTTACTCTGCTATGCACAGCAGGCGATACTACCACAATTAATAACTGGAATGGTAGCTATGACTTGGGTTAACATAAATCCTATAGTTATATAACTATGAACATGAACATAATTATTAAGAAGTATAAAGCTTTTACTTTAGTGTCCATTCAAAAAATTCAAAACATATAAATGTAAAATTGCTCAAAATGCACTTCTAATAACTTTTCCAATATACTTTTTTTTGGCTTATAGTCAAAATGTAAGCAACATTTTATATAAAAAATTGAAACAACAGAACTTTCAAACTTATTATAAAGTTCAAAAGTTAAAAAAAAAAAGAACTGGGCATTATTATAATGTTGAAGAATTAGAATGATAGTAGTCATGTGAAATGTATCATGTCTTTCCTAAGCAGAGTGACAGAGTTCCCTGTTCTTCTAAACCTTTCTGCTTACTGTATAAAAGTTGGAAGAATTGACCAGCAGGTGAGGCTGTTGTTTTGGTGTCATTATATTGTCAGTATACCTTTAAAAAATATCATGAAAGTTAGGCAGGAAAAAAAAAAAATTTGCTTGGATGAGCAATTTAACAATCATTTTGTAGGTTTACAATGTATTTTTTGTATGAGGAGTCATGTAACTGGATATGTAAGGGGAAAACAAATAAAATGCACCAAAATTAAATATTAAAAAGGCTGAAGAAACCATAAGAACAGAATATAAGGAACTTTAATTCATACCAGTACATTTTCACAGCTTCTTCTAGTTGCAACATGGAAACTAAGAAACTCAACCACCACATTTTTTAAAGTGTTTTTTTTTTATCGAAACGGACTGTTTTCTATAGAATTAAAATTTTTAGAATCGTTCCATTGAATTGCCCCCCCAAAAAATTCGATTTTCAAAAACACTCCTTAAAGGTGACCTGTCACCCTAAGAAATAATTCCAAATTCCTTGCCATCAAGTAAGTTGAGCAATATAAACTTTACTTACACTATATTTATTATTTCAATTTTGTTTCCTTCAGTCAAGGAATTACAAAATCACAGAAAGCAGCCAGCAGCCATTTTGTTGACACTGTTATTAAGACAAATTTTGTATCACCCCAAAATTTGATGTATGCACCAGAATGGGGACTTAATGCCCATGGGCAGTGCCCTAGACAATTATAGAGTGTGAGGAGAGAGGGGGAATGTGGGGAGAGCAGTGACATCTAGAAATTGCTAAATGGAAATTTAAATGAATTGACTGCCCCACCTCTATGCCACCGGCATAGAGGCGGGGCATGTAATATTTGATTGACAGCTCAGATATTAAAACACCTTTATAACAAGTAGGGATGCTTTAATGAAGAAAATAATTCAGGTTCCATGTTTAATTTATAAAGGTCTTTCATTATACAACTTTTGTGTGTGAGTGACAGGTCCGCTTTAAAGGTTAAAGGAGGTCCCCCATAGGCTAAAGCAGAAATTCGGCAGGTTTAAGGTGGCCAAGAGTGAAATTTTTTAAAGAGACAGTACTTCAATTTTCGAATGGTCGTATTTTTAAATTCAGATCAAATTTTTTTCAAATCGAATTGCATTTTGACTATTCGATAGTCGAAATAACTAAAAATGAATTCTCTCTGCTTTACAGAGCATCTGTGTACCCCCCCACTAGGGTTGCCATCTGTCTGGTTTTGACCTGGACAGCCCAGTTTTTGAAGGGCTGCCCAGGTCAAAACTGCCTGCCTCGTTTTCCAAATTAGGAAAAATGAGCAGGATTTCCTAGGATTGACGTGTCAATTGTCCAATTGCCGATCATCACGTCATAGCCCCATTATATCACAGACTTATCTCCATCATGTCATGGCCTGCCCCCTGCCCAGCATTCCACCACACAGAAGGTGGACTGGAAACCCTACCCCGCTCTATGGGAAGAAAATGTGTTTTAAGTCCCAAAATCACTTTCTTATGTGACCACAACACAATAAATATCTGAATGAAAAGCATGAAACAAGAGGGTGATATAGACAAGCTGTTTTTTGACAGTGTCTTGAGGTCTCCTACTCAATAGCTAAATGTTAAGGTTTATCCACCTTAACATAAATCTCCTCTTTTACACCTCGTTCAAACCGGTGGCAGGCCCAGATTTGGTGGCAAAATTTTATAGGTGACATGCCACCCAGCCACATCCTAAAGTGAATGGGGAACACAGAGTTCCCCAGCGCTATGAGGCATACTCGCACTTGTGTGGAGGGAGAATGGTGTGGGCGCTAGGACCCTGACATTGTTATCTTCAAAGGAGTGTCCCTTGTCTTTTAGGTATTTCTAGATTTGTGCCTTAAAGGAGAAGGAAACCCTAAAAATGAATGACTAAAAATGCCATGTTATATACTGAACTTGTTGCACCAGCCTAACGTTTCAGCTTCTCAATAGCAGAAATGATCCAGGACTTAAAATATGTCACAGGGGTTCACCATATTGGAAAGTATCTGCGACACTCACATGCACAGCGGGTTCTGAGCAGCTGTTGAGAAGCTAAACTTAGGGATTGTCACAAATTATCAAGCAGAAAATGAGGTTGGCCTGTAATATAAGCTGATGCTACAGGGCTGATTGTTAAATCCTGATGCTGGTTGCACTGGTTTATGTACTGCCATGTAGTAATTATCTATATTAATTACTAATCAGCCTTACACTGTGACATTTATATTCTATGTGTATTGTATATTTGGAGTTGGACCCTAAGCTCAGTAAGTGACAGCAGCACAGAGCATGTGCAGTGAATTAGCAGAAAAGAAGATGGGGGGCTACTGGGGCATCTTTGGAGACACAGATCTTCCTCTTGCTAAAGGGCTGTGGTTGACTGGAGTTGGTACAGGAGCCCAAAATATAATGTAGAACATTTCTAACCTACTTTTGTTCCTTGTCCTTTAACACCACAAACAAGGACCATTTTTATACAGAAACATTACTGTGCAATGGGTTCGCCAGTATCTCCCAATGTAGACAGCTTGTATGCGGATGGAATGGAAAGGAGGGCCTTACTTACATTCCAGGGACTGTTCACTTGTTCAGGTATGTAAATGACACCTGGATCAAAATCAAATCCAGCGTAGTGGGGGCTTTTACAGAAAATGGAAGAATAAAGAAAACCTACTCATACAAATCAATATCTGTTGTTTGATTCCCACCATCCACTGGAGCACAAACTGGATGTCATTAGAACTCTGTAGGGAGGAAAGTGTGACAGCTGATATAGAGTCCAAGGACATAGGAGCACAAACATCTCAGAGGACCTTGTATAAAGCTTGTGTCTACCCAGACTGGGCATTTGTCAAAACAACAGCAACCAAGCCCAACAGGAAAATCAAAATAACCACCCTGAGACACATAGTAGGCAGAACATAGTCATACCATATGTAGCTAAAGCGTCAGAGAAACTCAGGAGGATTTTTAACAAACACCACATCCCTGTGATTTTCCAACCTAGTAACCCAAATCCTGCTGCCTTAGTAACTGCTGGTGAAAGGTCTGTCTTTCAGTGATTGTGCCAGAGAAATTGTGGTGGGACAGTTACTGTGGTACCTGAGGTTTAACTCTGAACTTCTTTACAGCCAATCGAATATCTGCTCCTTTCATTGTGGTTTAAATTTTGTGGCCAAAAGCAGCAGTGCAGAAGCTGAAGCAGACACTAAAGTAAATACTTGACCTGTGATCAGCAATGCTAAAGTAGGCAGGCATGGAGTAACTTCCACCTCAACTGCAGTAATGTAATGACTGCTATCAGTACACTCTCTACAACTAGAAATAGCCTTTGAATCAACACATTAGGAAGGAAGCAGATAGTTTTTAATAGAACTGAATTTCTTCATGAAGAAATTTGAATACACAAAAAGCGACAGATATATGTATGGAATATGGGATTGTGAGTAGTGGCTTGAGAAAGGTTGGCTGAAACACAGGCAAATGTGAAATGAGTGGAAAAAAGAAAAATGTGTATAAATAAGAGAAGCACATAAAAAAGAACAAAAAATTGTATAAGAAGGGAAAGTGGTGGAAAGCAGGAGGAGAGTAGACATGCAAATTATAGAAGAGCAGAAAGTACTGAGCAAGAAAATGTAACTAAATATGACTAGAGTGTATCATATTTTCATGTACATCTATGATATAGTTGTGGTCCTGTGATTCATGTTGCTTCATTTGTTGCAGTGCCCATGTTAGTGGCACAGTGCCAAACTACTTTTAATCTAACAACATTGTGCTGTGACATGTGCTCGGTTTTTTAGGGTGGTGGCACCTGGTGATTCAGGGGAGACGTTGGCATTTGGGGAATCACCACCCCCCCGTAGGCCCCCGTCCTCCTCTCACCTACATCTCCCCCCGTGCTATTGCCCCTAAGTCGCTACTTACCTCTCTGTTTAGGTCCCCTCCAGCGAAGTTCACGGGGGCCATCTTCTCTTCCAACAGCTTCTTCCTGGATGCATCGGCGCTCGGCGGTGCATGCGCAGTAGAACGCTGGTACTACTGCGCATGCACACAAAGTTCACGAAGTTCGCCGATTGAACTTTGTGCACATGTGCAGTAGTACCAGTGTCCTACTGCGCATGCGCCGTCGACTGAGCTGCATCCAAGAAGAAGTTGTTACAAGAGGGGTAAGTAGCAACTTAGGGGCAATAGCCGGGGGAGAGGCAGCCCAGGGGGAGGGGGCCTACGGGGGTGGGGGGGAGGTGGTTAGTGCCGGGGGAGTTGAATTCCCCTTTAAGGCTTGGAGAGGCTAAGACTCCCCAAATATGTTTGCCTAAAAATCCTCTCTCAACAATGTATCTATTTAAGTTTGTCTGGAGGGGGAGGTGCAGCGGAGTGCTGCTGACTAGTGTCTTCAGAAAAAAATCCCTACTTGGTGACTCTAGTGATGTCATTGTGAGATTGTGCACTGAAAATCCTGTGAAAATTTGGATGGGAAAGCTTATGAGCTGATCTGTGTGTGCCAAGCACGATGTGAGACTGAGCTTTATCCAGGATGGGTGTTTGTGCTGGTGATCTTGGCCAAGAGACAAAGCAGCTGTTCATCCTCACCATCTAAGCCAGTAATTCAAAAATAAGCACCTGCTTTGAGGCCACTAGGAGCAACATCCAAGGGGTTGGAGAGCAACATGTTGCTCGCGAGCTACTGGTTGGGGATCACTAATTTAGACGATTGGGAACTCTAGTTTCCATTTTTAAGATCCACAGTGCTTCTCTGAGATTTGATTTATGGATCACATCACATCCCCTCCTCTGATAGGGGTTGAAACCTGCCCTATTATTTTAACCATTAAATCATTTATGCCATTTAGGGAACAGGTTGTAAAATGTTTGCCGACAGGGGTTGTTGTCTCCTTATTTGTGATGGTTCTGATGTGCTCCCTTACCCTATCTTTAAGGCTCCAGATGGTGCGACCCACATACTGTTTGCCACAATGACTACATTCCAGTAAGCATACCACACATTATGGGGCAGATTTACTAAATTCGTTTGAATGATTGAAATTCCATCGAATTTTTAAAAAAATTAGAATTTTCGAATAGGTTTTCCGGACACTTCGACCATCGAATTAAAAAAAATTCAATCAAATCAAATGATTCGAATAGATTGAATAAAAATCTATTTGATTATTTGAATATTGCCCTTTAAATTTTCTTTCGACTGTCTAGTTCGCCAGATTAAACCTACCAAACTGCTGTTTTTCCAGAAGAATAAAAAAAATTTGATCGAGTGGTTAAAATCGTTCGAATCCTTCGATTCTATCGATCAATCAAATTTTTCTAATTTGGTTGTTCGATTTTTCGAACTGTGTTAAAACCCTTCGAATTACAATTCGAAAAAATTTGATGGTCGAATTCAAGGGTTTTTTAGGGTTGTTTGTGTTACAGTTGTAAAAACCTCTGTTCAGAAAGGATCGTCCTGTGACACTGAATTTAAAGTGAGTAACCACAAGGTTAAATGAATCTAGGAAGTACATAAGAAACTGCATAGGCACACATTATAGTTGTAGTTGTAAGAAACAAGAAGAGCTGTAAGCTAAAAAGAGCTTCATAGAGAGCTGCTGAGCTGAAGCCAGTTATCAGTTCAACTGTATACAACTTCTAAAAACTCAGAAACAAATAAAAACACAAAATAGAATTGAAATTGCAAAAGCCAGAGGACCACTTTGATTGCTTTTACAGTTTTTTTGGGGGGGTGTAAGTCAGCCCATGTATGGCCATCTTTAGCCTCCCCAAAAGAAAAAATCACACTCCGGCTCAGATCAAGAGGTTGACTCTGCTGCCAGTAGAGAGGGGTGAGGAGAAACCAGAGCAACCTTATCAGGGACACTGAATAGTAAATGCATATTAGTTATCCAAAAGAGACCTGCTTGGCACACATCTGCACTCCACTTCTTACATACAGTATTTGCAAATGCTAGGAAGCGCAATTACACCAATGCATGTTCAAATAAAACTACAAATTTATTTGGATTTTTACCAACATCCCCACCACTAAGACAAGTGCAGAGAATGGTCACCCAGTAAAGGTTTTTTATTTTGATTTATTTGATTATGTTATATTTTTGTCAGGCAGGTTTGGGGATTCTTAGACTCAGGGGACCTGAACTAGACAGACTTCTGCTTCATTTCAATTGTACTTTAATTAAACATGGAAGACTCACAATTTCAAATTGAACAAAAGACAATACTAGACCTAGACAGGTCATCTTTAAACATCTCAACTACGCAGACAAACAGCATATAGAAAAGTCAAGGAAATGTACTTTGGAAACCATTGCATACTACTTTTTCTAGACTTTTCACCATCAGTTGCTGTTAAGCTCAGAGAATATGTGCAAATCTCTACATCCTCCTTCACATCTGGCAACTGATTCTTTGGTATTTCTGGCTAAACTGAGGATAATTAACAAATTAAATGGACAACACATAGATTTTGAGGACCCAAAGGCTGTTGTGGCCTATTACAACTAAGCTCAGAATCCGGCCACAACCTAAACATTTCTGAAAATCTAATAGTAGTGAATTTGGAACTCTATGGTTCAGTCTTAAAGGTCATCATGGAAATAATGACCTTAATAACTTTAACAAAGGATGTGCCTAGCACCCTATGGCAAAGGGCTTGTGACACCCATATACACTAACTCTGTTGACAATATTGAGTCTCATAAACCTACATATTCCTTTCCATACATTACTCCCTCTCCTTCCTCTTCCCCTCCTCCCAAACTCCAAGGTAAAAAGGGAATTTTAAAATTAAGTGATCTTGATCAGAAAGATCTATAAATTACACTAGTAAACCCTCAACGTAATGCTGCTTTGAGTCCTCTGTCAAAAGAAACACAGTATTTATTTTACACATGGGTTTCTGTATCAGACTCAGTTTGCGCCTCTCTTCCTCCCCCCCCCCGCTGTAATCTGAGCCCAGAGCTATGAGTGAGCAGGGAGAGACTCAGACAGGAAGTGATGTCACACCAAACTAATATGGCAGCTGCTATCCTAAACAAACATAGTGAGAGCTTCTAGTGCTGTTTACTCAGGTATGGTAAAGCATTCTGCAGAATAAATATAGTGTTATAGCTTGCACTCTTGTGGCTAATTTATGGACAATAAACTGCTTTGGTAGCTTTCCTTCTCCTATATGTTACTTTCTATACAACTGTGAATAGTTTCATCATGAATACCATTACATCTACCACTTTTAATCTACATTTTGTACAATCCTGGGTCATAAAAATTTTTGGGAAAAGGTCTGCTCACTGGGACAGACCTAAACTCTGCTACATCAACCAAAACAGGCCCAAAGACAGGTAACAGTTAAGCCATGATACCAACAACTAATGGCACATCTTTAGATAGTGAAAATCAACCTCTTGATCAACTCCAAATATTATCCTGGAATGTTGATGGATTACATACACCAATTAAAAGGAGAAAGATACTTTTACTTTAGGGAAAAAGCTCACTGGCAATATTGTAGGGGTACTCATACACTTCGAAGCAAATGGCTCCAACTAAATTTGGAGGCATGCTATACCCACTAATTCCTTTGTTGAAATATAGTTGCCACCTTTTCCATTCAGGGAAAACGAGCAGGGGGCGGGGGAGGTGATGTTGGGGACGGGGAAGTGACATGTCATTAACTTCAATGGCCTGCATGGATTTCCTAATTTGGAAATTCGGAAAGCAGTTTTCACAGGGACAGCCCTTACAAAAACCAGACTGCCCAGATGAAATCCATACAGGTGGTAACCATATGTGTAAACTGCCAAAAGGTCAACATCTTACATTTATCAAGCCCTGTGTCCATTATTTCACACAGATATGGAATCATTTACAATGTTTCTGTGGCTCCTAGACATACCCAACCTAACTTTATCTCACAGAAGCATTAAAGGGCAAAGAAAGGCAAAGAAATAAAATCCCATTTTTACTTTCTTTAATGAAAAAGATATCTATCCCCAATATACTTTATTTAAAAAATGTGTACCGTTTTTATAAGAAACCTGCAAAATTCTCCCTTCATTTACTTCTGTGGATGGGAATTGTCAGACGGTCCCTAACTTCTGGCAGGGAAACAATTATACTTATGAATAGCAGGGGGAGCCATGCAGAACCCAAGCAGATTTGTTTTTTGATCATTTATGACGATCCCTAAGAAGCCCAGACCACACTGAGCATGTGTATGAAGTCTAGTCTTGCAAAGATGTATAACAAAGTTACAAGAGGACAGCCCCCTGTGGCCAACTTTGAAAGCATAAATAATTTGTTTGATTAGGCTTGTGGTGAAGTAAGTTCACATTTATGTTTAGTATACAAAATACAGCATTTCTAGCCTCATTGTATTTTACACTTTCCTTGCCCTTTAAGTCGTAATTACCAGCCAGTATGTATTAGTAGATGGCCCAGCAAATCTTACATAATTCTTACTTGACTCCAGAACAGGGATTTAAAAAGGATGTACTCCCTTCTGATAATTGCCTTAGATGTTCTACCCCAAAAGCAAATCTTTTGCACACCCTCTGGACATGCTGCAAAATTCTGTTTTTCTGGACTGAAGTTATTACTTATTGGACATGGATTGCTGAAATATCTGTTCAGGCACAAGTAACTTGGGCATTTCTTTGTGACACTAGTCCATATAGACACCTTAAAAAAACAAAAATAAATAAATAAATAAAAAGACTGTAAGCAGCACCCCTGGAAACTATATTACACCAGCGGCTATACCCTGATATTTCCTCTATCACACTAGTAAAACAGAAATGACATCAAATATTCCATATTGGTTGTATAGGAGAGATTACTAGAGTAAAATTACCAAAACGTTTAAGACTCGGTCAACATATGTGCGCTCTCCCACTAAGAGGCATTCACCACACTTTGCCAGGCGTAGTTTTGCCAGCACTACGCAAATTCAGTTGTGAAGTGAAGTTGCGCTACCGTTACTTCACCAGGCAAAGCGCATTTACACTAGAGATGTCCAATTTGCATACGGCGCGAAGTTGAAAGTATAATAGAAGTATATGTTACAGCCACTATATTACACTACACAAGCCCAGGAAACCTTTAATAAATAAAATAAAGTTGTCCTATTGCCCTAAACATGTGCCCACTGTATAGTTGAGTTGCCATATGTTAGGAAATGTAGGGGGGGAAGCAGGGTAACACCCAAAAAAATTACGCTATTTTTCAGACTATTACCCTAAAAAAAGTAACAGACACCAGCGTTTTTTTGGGACTTAGAAAATATTTCAGTTTTTTTTAAAAAAAACACCTATCTATTGTATTGAACTTCGCCAGGTCAGACCTGGCGAATTAAAGTCTAGTGCAAGAGGTAACGTTCAGTAAAATGGCCATCTTATTGAATTAGCGTAGTTACGTCCCTTCATCAGTGCGCAACTTCGCCTGGTGTAAGGGTGTGAAGTTGCGCTAGTCTATCTAATTTTCGCCAGGGACACTGTTAGTAAATTGGCAAAACAATGTCACGCTGGCGAATAAGCGCTAGCATTAGACGCTTCGCGCTTTAGTGAATTTGCCCCTAAATCTCAAATACTCCACTGTTTACACTTTCAACGTACACCATAGTACGACACAAACATTTTAAGCAATAATTATCTTCTTTTGGAAACATAAACTTATTTAAAAAATCAAGGAACCAATTTGCCGCCAAGTATACCCACAGGTACCATTGTACAAATATGATGCTGGGTTTGCATAATTTGTAAGGCCGAAAACCCAGGCCTGTTGACATGAACAGATAAGAGTAAAATATTATACATTTTGATTATGTTAATATTTGTTTAGTAATGTATGCATCTAAGTGCTCAATGTCAATGAAAACAGCTATTGCTGTAATATTTGTTCAAGGGAATAAATAAAAGCAACCTTGGAAAAGAGAAAACCGTTTCACACTTGGAACAAATATTTTTTTACTGGATGTTATAATTTAGACAGATAATGGTGTATAGGGCTGGGCCAGGCCAGCCGGGTGCCCTAGGCAACGTGGTCAGCCACATACCGCCCCCCACCTTGCACGTGCACTCACTGTAGTGATAAAGGTAAGAGAGATGGAGAGGGGCAGGGAGGGAGGGAGAGGGATGGAAAGGGGAAGGAGGGGTGAGTGACGGAGGAGAGAGGAGGGAGGGGAGAGCGCCAGAGGGTAGGGTGACAGAGGGAAGGAAGGAGAGAAAGACTGAGGGGTGAGAACACAGACTCGGGGTAGGCAGAAGGTTCTCAAATCTTCAGTCACAAAATACATTTGGAGTAGTTGGAATGTGTATAACTCTAAGGTTAAAAACATATAAATAGTGGTTTGTTGGCAAAATATTACACATGTAAATTTGTCCCCACAGAGGGTACTCCCATGGAGCCTTTGTCATATTGTAGCTGCACTAAAAGATACAAAACAGGTAATTTACGTTTGCCCAGGCACACATGCTACAAGGGAAGAAAGTAGCGTGCAAATTGCATAAAATGGCTGAATGTGAACCTAATGTTAAGTTTTCCCAAATTTTATACCTTTTATTTTGTGGCCCCAACAATTTATAATGCATTTTAGAGAGAGAGTTTGCCCCCCAAAATATTGTCCTGCTTTTCTCAGAGATGTCAATTTTATTTTTAGTGAATTGCCTACATTTCCCTGGTTGTATGTAAATAGTGAATATCAACACATGTGTAAATAGTCTGCACCCATAGTGTAGTGTAAATAGTCTGCACCTGCATTCACAAATCCCTTATTTCTTTAGGTTGTGAATCGCCCGAAGTTTTGTTGCGAGGCAACTTCGTGCAATTCCAGAAACGCGCTGGCGTTTCTTCATTCAAACAGGCGGCTGGAAAGCAGCAGGCAGTTCGGTGAGATTGTCGCCTCGCGGAAGAGGCGATTAATCGCCAAGCAACTAAATCTCCCCAAATCTGCCTTTATGTCATCTGCCTAAGGCTGCAATGGCTAACCTTTGTCACTAACACATATTGTATTTAAAAGTGAACCTGACCTTTGTGCTGTATATCTTTTGAGTACTTGAAGAATAAGATATTTTAAATAATTTCCCTGTGTTTTTTGTTTTAAAAAAACCTTGCCTGATTGTACACCATTTTTCTGGTCCCCTGAAAAACAGAATGGGGGACCTACTGTATAGTATATTCAACAGTAGTATAAAAATAAAGTTAACATTTGTTTGGACATTTTCACATCAAAACGAGTTCTGTCTGTGCACATGTTGTGCCAATCAGTGCATATACAATGATAGATAGGAGTAGATTGGCAGTTCCTCCATCTGCATTTCCAGTGGTTTGTTGTGGGCGCTAGGCCACTCCAAAGATTTTTTTGGAGGGGGTAGCCTGGGACCTTATAGTTAAGCTACTGATCCCCACAACACCTTTGGTTAAGAATCAAGGCTGTAACTAAAGGATAATATGCAAAGATTCTTTAAAAAAAGGAGGGGTTAACGTTTAACAGTTGAGTGCTACTGAATTAAAACACTGTATATGGGAGAAGTGGATTTTTATCAAGACAGATGGAGTTAGCCAAAGTCAATAATAGCCAAAGCATGATCCAAGGTGCCTATACCAGTACCTGTTGGGATATTGGTATTAATAAAGAGCAAATGTTAATCATAACTTAACTAGTGCTGTGAAATATGTTGCGCTATATAAATACTGTAAATATGAATAATAATAATTATAAAAAGTTCTCTGCATACTCTGTGTGTAAATGTATTTGGTTTATTTAAAATGCTTTTTTTTCTGTTTTCCCTTATTTACCTGTATCCCCAATATACTTTTTCTTAACTATATAATAAAATAAAGAATTGAAAAAAACACTGTTGAGCTCTAGTAATAAGTGACATCAGCTCTGCTTATTCCCAGTCCTCCTGCTCCTCCACTATGCTAATCTACCCTCCATTCTTATCATTCTCCACCATGCTGACAGCACCACCTATTAGCCAGTTGTTTTACTCTTCTGAGCAAACTGGAGTATTTCTTTCCCTACCAAGAATTGCCTGCCCAGTGCTGGATGAAATCTATTTTCCCTTTCATTCTATAACTACATTTTAGCCAATGGAAGCGGGGGGGGGGGGGGGGGGTATCCTTAGATATATAATGATAAAACAGAGTCCCTAACATTTGCCATACACTACAACTTCTAGAAATAGATACTTTGTAAACAAAAGCAGAAAACCTCACATTTATTATTTGGGGGTGTTGTATTGCTGTCTCAAAGATGCTTTTTCTGCCCAAATTACTATACTATTATGAAAACAGTGCTATTTCTCTCCCAGCGTGTTTTTTTTCCTGCTAAGTACAAGAAATAATTCTTGGTTTTATCTGGAAAGGACACAGGAGAAAAGTAGAAACGAATGCCCTATATAGAACCAAACAAAGAGGGGGAGGTTGCACCAAGCAGACTTTTATATCATAAACTTCCAGTACTCTGTCATTATATAAAACATGATACTACCAAGCAATGGATAACCTCAGAGATAAAAAGCTCTTTTTTCTGGAACAGCTCCTCTGGTCGTATTAAGCTATCCACACATATTCCTTTAAACGAAGTATATGCTACTCATTTGGGACAGTACAAGAAAAAGGAAAACAAAAAAGAAATAGGAAACCTTTATTTTAATGAGTGGAACACATCCACCTAATCAAGTTATTTAAAACTGAAAGTATCAACATTCTGCTTAGGGATTATGTGTATATCCTAAAACAGGATACTATAATTTCCTAGCCACATCACAAAGATGCAAATCTACTTAATTGTGTAATTACCATGAAAACCCAACATAACTGTTACTACAGGGACCTATTCTCCAGAATGCTCAGGACCTGGGGTTTGCCTGATAATGGATCTTTCTGTAATTTGGATCTTCGTACCTTAAGTCTACTAGAAAATCATGTAAACATTAAATAAACTCAATAGGCTGGTTTTGCTTCCAGTAAGGATTAATTATATCTTAGTTGGGATCAAGTACAAACTACTGTTTTATTATTACAGATAAAAAGGAAATAATTTGGACACTCAATTATAGTTTTTATGTTGCCCCCCCCAAATGCTATGGCAGAAATTGTTCAATTTTTGTCAAACAATCACTGGAGTGAACCCAACACCCAAACCTCAACCATGTTTATTCCATATCTTCCCACACACAAAGTAAAGTATAAGCCACCCTGCTACACCAGATTTGCCAACAATACAATCACAACCCGAAATGTATATCTTATAGGGCCCCCAACACACAACATGGTTATTAAAGACGTACACAAATAAACATCTTATACAAAGTAGATGTAGATATCATAACTTCCCAAAACAGGAGCAACAGGGAACCTTCGAGCTTGCATCATAACAAACCAGAAGACTCCATATTCTTCTTTAGTGGCAAAAATAACTATAAAAAAATGGCCATTTATTAATTAAAGCAAAGTACAAAAAGTATGTTCAGCACAAACCCTATTCATTCAGCTAATGTTGCAAGGGGGTGTATTCTGTCCCTTTACGCTGACGTTTTGCCAATGTGGTCAATACCTGCAGGAGACTGTTAGTGTAGAGTAGGCTTTATTTATTTATAATAGGTTGGGATTACCTGTAGGTTTCTGAAGGTTGTCCGAGCATTCCATTATCACTTTTTTTGAAATGCAGTATCAACCATTGCATTATCTAACTCCTCTATTGTGCTTGTGATGATGGTATACATATTTTACCTACAGAAAAACAATATTTAGGTCTATTGAAGGTAAAAGATTAATGGCTGACTACAAGTGTCAGGTATGTGGTTTGCAGCACTGGTCTAACTGGAAATTACAAGTTTACACAGAAGGTGAAAATTATTTTAAGAGGCTGTATGGCTGGTTGCATGTTTGGATGCTGATATATGGTCAAAGCCTTGGATAGGAATAATATAAATAATTAAAACCTTGTAAACAAATAGGTAACAGTGCTTCACCTTTACAAAAGGAGGATAAAACACAAATTCATGTTAATAAAGTTAATAAAAGTTTAAAATTCTGCATAGTTTTTTTGAGGTTTGAAATGCAACTTCTAGTATACATGGCCAGTTTATTATGCTCTTGTGTTTTTTTGTCAAGTTACATAACCTGTATTTGGTATATACATCTGGTATATCTTATAGTTTGCACTATTCTATATACAGCTTTAAACTTTTCATTAACAAATATATTTTCAAATCAAGTTGTCTTACACATTTTTTTTTTTAAGTAAAGCAAAACAAAACAGTGTTACCTATTTCTATACAAGGTTTTAACTATTTTTGTATTTTGCTTCCTATTTTGGGATACTAGCAAATCTAAGTAAATGGTTTATGGTATCACTGATCATAAGCACAATATAGTGGCTGGCTTGTTGCTGGTATGGTCTCCTGGAGGATGATTAAATAAGACCTGTATTGATCTTTTCACTTAGTTCACGGAGCCAAGCCATGAAACTGGAGTTGGAACAATAGGCTGAAATCTGACTATGAGAAGACCTGAATCAAGTAAATAACAATAGCAAGTTAGCCTGCAGACCTGAAACTAGGGTTGGGCAGAAAATGCAGCTGCATTGGATGTAACCATACTGAAACATGAAAGACCTGAGACAGTGTTGTAGCATTAGAAAAATTTCCAAACAACGGTTAGTGTGCTGTGCCATCCTTGTCAGTGTCCAATGCTTTTCTCTTTTCAATATCAAGATATCTGAGACATTATTCTTTGGTGTGTACATGGGGGATAACCTAGGCAGGCTCAGGCTGGCAATCTATACATTCTTGCATATACCAAAGGAGTGTCTCAGTAATATTCCAGACAATGACTGAATATTGGGTCTGTGGGGGGCTGTTAGGGCTGCATTATGGCATTAGTGGGTTGAGCTCTGCTGAGAGATAGCCGTGATCATCTTTTTATGACCCCCCATACTCAGGGTTGTCCGCACATTGTGGGGTTTTATGCCATGACCCATGCTCAAAAAGGGTTCCACTGTTATACATTTTGAGTCAATGAGTAACTACTGACATGCCATTCATTATTGGATAATTTTACTTTTAGGGGCAAAATTTACTATTATTCCCCAAAAAAAATTTGTTTCTACTCGATATTCGATTAGCATTCGATTTTCGAATGTTAATCGAATAGTTCTAGGCCACCTTTTATTCAATATTCGATCATTCGACGATGGAATACAAATTTTTTCGATCAGTCGAATAATTCGTACCATTCGAACGATCGAAGACTTCGATCGTACGAATCCTATTCGATCAGGACTTAGCCTCAGAAGCCTATGGGAATTGCAATTCGATAGGTCCAATCTGCCGAAGTAGGCAATCGAATAAACTTAAAAATTTAAATCCTTCGCTGGTCGAATGATCGAATATTCGTTCATTCGACTCTATTTGAATTTATTCGATCGTTCGACCATTCCCTATTCGTTGATCGAATATGCCAAAATTCACATATTCGACCAAACGAAAAAATCCTACGTTCGAAATTCGTTCAAAATTCGAATCCTTCATGTGAATTTAGTAAATCGGCCCCTTAGTGATGGAGCAATGTGAAGACATATAATGCATTTTGTGTTACTGGAACTGTGGCCCTACAGATACGGTATATACTGAAGATAATGTAGGCACTTTTGAGAGGGCTGTAGGGTTACAATTACATCGGGGTACAGTGTTACAGGTGGAATTGCTTGTGTGTGTTAAAGAAATCTCTATATTATGTAGTGTTTGCCTGGACTGGTAAAGCTGTTGAGTTTGCCTCAGAAACATGTTGTGCTTACAATAAACCCCATTGAGCAGTTTATCTGCTTCCAGGCCATTCCTTGCTGTTCCTAATCGTGTTTTCTACTTTAATACTGTACCCGTGGCGGAGGTATATACAAGGAATTGGCTTGAAATACTTACTGATTTGCATTCAAAGGCAACAGTCCACCTTTCTTCAGTTCAGCCTCAGAAACATGGTTGAAGTTATTCAGTCTGAAAAAGGAGCACACAGGTCACATAGCAGACAACTCCTTTGCACTTTGTTATGGTTGTGGAAAGCAGTATTGTGTCTGTCCTGCCTTTACTGTTAAAATATACTCTAGTTTGCTTATTAACACTGGGAAACACTAGAGCTGCCACTGCCCTGAATGTTGCAATTCCAGGGCTTCCACAGTGGGTTGCATCAGTAGCAGTTCTGTGGCAAAAACAATCACCCACTAATGACAGAAATATGTTATATCTTTAATCAGCACTCACAGGTCTATGTTTATTTATTGATATGCAAAGTCCAATGATTTGCTCACTACAGTGTGGCCTTTCTCAATAACCTACAAACAAACAGTAAGAAATCAAGTTGCATCAGACATACTCCACCAGACTGCTTTATTTTGGTTTGCTACTGTTTCTAAAGAGAAAGTCTTAATTTTCTTGCTGTTTTTGTTTAGTATATGTCACACCTAATAATAGCACCAATTTTCATTGCTTTTTTCTGTTTGCTTGTTTTTTTTTACTTGTTTAATTCTAACTATGACAAACGTTTTGATACCTTTTGGTGCTTTTCGGGGTGGGGGAGGTGGTTTCTCACTGTTTGTGGATACACAGTTCTTTGAGAAATGTCCCGGGTGTGTGTTTTTTATTTTGTTATACAGGAATGGAATGACAACATTTAAGCAGTTTAAAAAAAGCTTAGGTTATGCTGAAAAAGCCCAATGTATAGTTTTCTTATATAATGAACCACAACCCCCATAGCAAGTAACTGCCTCTGTGAAAAGGATTAAAAGGGTGGTTCCTTTTTAAGTCAACTTTTAGTATGTTAGGGCCCTTACACATGGAGTTTGTGCCTACAATCACGCAAGCCTAGACACACTTACCTCATTCAAAAGAATTGAGGCTGAATGGAAAAAAACGGAACGCAGGGGAGTGCAGGTACAAATGCCCGTGTGTAAGGGCCCATATAGAATGGCTAATTTCAAGCAACTTTTTAGTTTGTTTTCATCATTTATTTATTTTTATAGTTTTTTTTAGCCTTCTCCTTCTGACTCTTTCCAACTTTCAAATGGGGCTCACTGACCCCATCTAAAAACAAATGGCTTGTAAGGCTACAAATGTATTGTTATTGCTACTTTTTATCACTCATATTTTTATTCAGGCTTCTCCTCTTCATATTCCAGATTTTTATTCAAATCAATGCATGATTGCTAGGTTAATTAGAAACATAGCAACCAGCTTGTTGAGATTGTAAACTGAATTGATGCTGAATAAAAAGCAAATAACTCAGAAACCACAAGTAATAAAAAATGAAAACCAATTGCAAATAGGCTCAGAATATCACTGCTTACGTTATACCAAAAATTAACCAAAAGCGAACAACTTCAAAAGTGATGGTTGGAGAATAATCTAGTTTGACAGCATCAGAAAGCCCTACATGGAACTGGCCACATTAAAGTGCGTAGGTATCAACTGAATTCTGTGCAATATTCCTCTGCACACTTTGTACCTTGGCACAGGTTGCAGATAACAGAATCTGTAGGAACACAGTGATCAGGACCATGGTCTTAAAAAAAATCTGCATTTGCAAAATAAGAAATCTTAATTAGGGGATCCCCCTATAGGAGGGTTATCACAAATTTGATTTTGTCCTTTTCCTAAGGAAAAGAGAATGCCTGATAGATGTTTTTAAAAGGTTTTATGCTGCATGTCTTGCTCATGAAGGACTTTTTTTTAGCCCATCTCACCCTAACCAGGTTTGGATTTCTGACCTCTGTGTGCTTTTCCTATGGCATGCAGGTGCACTTCTAGATAACCCTGTGAATGAATCAATGAAAAAATCAGCAGAGCATGAGCACAGTGAGAGACCACTGAACTATGCCGGGGAAAGTTGGGGTATGGACAGTGCTGGATTTCGTGGGCAGGCACCCCAAGGCCGCTTGGTACTAACACCAGCTCGCATACCACCATCCGGTGCAATCGTGCATGCATGGCAGCACTGTAGTTCTCAGGAGCTGTGCTTAAGGTATACAGTGAGTGTGTTAAAGAGAGGTAAAGTCTGTTTATATTTGGGGGTGCCAAACTAGGTACCCCCAAGTTATTGTATATTCTTACCTGACACTCTGGCCTGGTGCTCCTATGAGCAGAAAACTGCACTGTCCCGGGGTTCTTCCCCAGAAAATTTGAAGAGCAAAGAAGGATCGTTCCATGGTGTGATTGGAGCACCAGCCTGGAGTGTCAAGTAAGTACATACAATCACTCGGGGTGCCTAACTTTTAGCACCTCAAGTTTAAAATGATTTTCTTTCTCCTTTAAACACAGTTTGACAGTTCTGTTACAATGCAACATATTTGATTTTACTGTACCCCTGTTTTTGTTCATGCCTTGTAAAGCACTAAATACATTTGTAGATCTATTTTCTTAAATAAATAAATACATTTCAAATATGGGAGTAGTGCTGGGAGTCAGAAGATAGCAAAGGGTCAATCAGACTCTTTTCAAGGTGCCAAACAACAAGCTGATTATTTAACTTTTAGACAATGTTCCTGCTCTTTAGAGTCATCTTGAAAGGCATGCAAAACTGCAATAAAGGGAACAGGTGGAACAGGTTCACTTACAGTTGTTTTTTCCTTGTAAAACCATACACATAATAACAAAATAATTTGTATAAATGAGCTTTTATTTAGTCACTCAAGGCAATATATTAACACAGTCTTCACTTTGTCCAGTTAACCACATGGGAGTTGTAGCCGGCATTTTATTACTTACCACAACAAACATAATAAAGAACACTGGACACGTACATGGTGGAGAATGGCCGCAGCTGTTTTTTTAAGAAATGATTAAGCCTCACAACAATTACAACTAATATTTCTATTGTTTTATTTCAGTACAGACTTTTTTAAGCCAGCCCCTGCATCAGTTCTCCACAGTGGGCCGCCTTAAATTAAAGAAACATTAAACCCTTGCCTATTTATTTCCAGGCCAGAGGCATACCTCCAAATAAACTTAAACACAGCTGCGACAATATTACTTTTTTTTTTTTTGTAAGGGGTGGGTGGGAGGGATCTCGAAGCCAATCCTCTCACCTCGACGGCTGGCGAAGAATGAGCCCGGTGCCACAAACCACTACTTATATAGGCAGTCTTCCCGCATTTTTTGTCGAAGCCACGCCTACTTTTTTAAACTAACCAATCAGACTTTAAGGATTCAAAATTAATTAATCGGATTACAGGTAAGTCATTTTTAATAAAATTACACGCGAACAACACAAATTACCCTTTTTTAAAGGAAAAGTAAATATTTTTCTTTTTCTTTCTGTAAATTTACTATAAACAGCCCCCCAGATTAATGTACCTTAGTCCCTGCCGCAAGTCTGCTCTGGTTTCTGTGTTATCAGCAGCTTGTTTCCCCTTCTTCCTGGTGCAGAGTGAAGCCCAGCCCCTTAGTTTACTGAGCAGTCCATTTGCTGCTGTTCCACAATAGAGAGGAAGAGGGAGCCAGTGTGTGCATTAGTAAGCTAGTTTCCCCCAGCAAAAGGTGCTGCACAAACTGGTCTCTGCTATGTCATAGTATGCAAATGATCTCCAGGACTAGTCACAGAGATAAGGTCAGCTCAGTAAGCTATGGGGCGGGGCTTCACTCTGCACCAGGAAGAAGAGGAAACAAGCTGCTGATAACACAGAAACCAGAGCAGACTTGCAGCAGGGACTAAGGTACATTAATCTGGGGGGCTGTTTAGAGCAAATTTACAGATAGAAAAAAAAAAGGTTTACTTGTTCTTTAAGCACTCCCATGACTGTAGAGTGCTAAAACACTCACAGTCCATACAATGTATTTATCATCAGTGTATACTTGGCAATCTCTGTGTCCAGTTCTGACAATATGCCAATTCTTAATAAAGTTAGTGTGAATCACACACACATCATCCCACGTTAGATATGCTATTATGTATCAATGGAGAATAATAAAAAATAACACATACAATTAAAAACAGGCAGTTGTTGGCATGAGAAATAATTTCACAATTCAGTTAGGGCTCTTACAGACAAGCGTTTTTTGCCTGCGTAAAGGCGTAGATGCACTGAATTCTTTTCAGTGTGGCTGTACTCTCACAGATGCATGGAAGCGCTGTTTGCAGCATGTTGCATTTTACCTGCGTTTGGCGCATACATGCATCTGTGTGTGCACACCTACATTGAAAATAATTCAGTGGGTCTACTCCTGCACTCCGCAGTTAAAAATCGCTTGTCTGTAAGAGCCCATAAGGACAGAATACCTATCCCACTCTGAGAGCGGCATCAGCAGAATAGGAGGAAGGAGGGGTGGAGTTGCTGGATAAACATTCAGTCCTCTGCTGTCCCTGTAGCTGCTCTTCATTTCCCAGTGTTTCAGCTAAATTAAGGCACGCAAGATGCAACTTTGTCTATTCTGTTCCCCTTGTCTGAAAATGAGGGCCCTTATGGAACTTAAACCTGCTGGCTTGAAAACCATGATACCCAAACAGTGGGTATTGGGATCCCTGATCGTTTTCATGATATTCCTGCTTTTGTACTTGTAAGTGCCAACTACCTATCTTCTTAATGGCTGATAGAATGTGTATTGGGGATTATTGTATTTATCTGCTGGGCATATGTAAAAAAAGTGCAAACTAGTTCTGTTGCAGCAATCATTACATGTATTATAACATTTTTACTATTTATAGATTTCTAATGTAGAGTCAAATTCTATATTTAAAAATGACTCATAATTAAAGTGATGTTTGCAACATTTATCCATAGAAAAGTACAGGAGAGGTGCCCTGCAAGCACTGGTCTACTTAGTTCTACAACAATAGCTTAGGGCTATATATAACAATTATTATTGTTGTTGGTATTATTACTTTTAATTTTGTTGCAGCTGAGTTCTGAATATCACAGCCTTACTTTACATTATAATCAGAAAGGAGGTATAAGATGCCAACAGATCTTGTATATGTCTTTCTTAAAGAAACACAAAAAACAAAAACGTTTTAAAGAAATTAAAATACAAGTATGGGATCAGTTATCTAGAAAGTTCTGAATTAAAGAAAGGCTAACTTCCATAGACTCCATTTAGACTCCAATTAAAAAAAAATATTTCCTTTTTCTCTGTAATAATAAAACAGTACCTTGTACTTGATCCCAACTAAGATATAATTCATTCTTTTTAGAAGCAAAACCAGCCTATTGGGTTTTTCATAATGCTTACATGATTTTCTAGTAGATTTAAGTTCAGTAAGATCCATTATCCATAAAACCCCAGTTCCCAAGCATTCTGGATGACAGGTGCCATCCCATATAATGTTGTGTTTCCTTGCTCTGGTAAAACTGCTGAGTTTGCCTTGGAAACACTATTATAGTTTATATAAAGATGCTGCTGTGTAGCCACTGGGGTAGTTATTCAGACTGAAAAGGATAAAATGCACAGGTTACATGGCAGATAAGGGTTTTACTTGTGGGAAGTAGTATTTTTTTGCTTAAATATGCTCATTTTCCTATTCACACTAGGGAGCTGCCACCAACCTAAATGTTGCAAATCCAGGCCAGGCCACAGTGGGGTTTATCTATTGGCACAGCAATTCTGCAGTAAAATAATCACCCACTAATGACATAAATATGATATATATAAAAATAGCAAACCAAACAGATGAAGCCACTTTGGATTGTACATTTGACACAGAAAAACTTAACTCATCTATCCCATTTATCCAACTTAGCACAGAGTATTGTGTCACAGCATCCCATCCAATTAAAGAGTTCACCATTGAAAACAATGGTGCTTTGGTATGCTAATGAAAAGGTTAAATGCATTAAATGAGTTAAGATAACTTTAGATAACACAGTTTCTTCAATTAACCCTGAGTCATGACCCATTTAACTCACAAATCCCAGTGGCTGCATCTGTAACTCATTCTAACTATGACAAGCTTTTTGGCACCTTTAGTTGTTTATTAGTTTTCAGTGAGGTGGTTTCTCACGGTTTGTATTTACATGTTTTACGATGATCAGGTATAACATTTAGCATCTAAAATTGAATAGCATGTGCTACTCATAAAGAAAAACTAGTAATAATGAAAAAAAAAAAGTTACATTGTAAAATAAACAATCCCATGACCTAAACATTCTTTAGCAGGAGGAGGGGTAGAGTTGGATGCTATAAATTCCAGCCTCTGCTGCCCCTATAGCTGCTCTTCATTTCCCAGAATTGCAACTGACTTAAGGCATTCAAGAAGCAACTTTATCTATTCTGTTTCACATTTCACAAATGAGGATCCTGTTTTTCCAGTTCTGCCCCACGGAAAAAAAACCTGCTGGAAAGAAATACATTATACTAAAACAGTATGTAGTGGGATCCCTGATTGTCGTAGGCCAAGGGCAGACAGTGTTGGCTCAGCTGCTCTCAGTCTGGGTATTTTTTCAGGCTGAGAGAAGTGAAATTCCACTCCATTCCCCATCTTTAAAGGGATACTGCCATGGGAAAACATATTTTTCTCTAAACTCATCAGTTAATAGTGCTGCTACAGCAGAATTCTGCACTGAAATCCATTTTTCAAAAGAGTAAACAGGCGTCTGAATATGGTGGTGATCCCCAGGCCTGCAGAGGGTTCCTGAATCAGTGGAACGCACCAAAGTGGGTTACATCTTTTCTCGCCTGACTGGAAAAGCCTTAGAGTGGGAATCTCCTATATGGGAAAAACAGGATCCACTTCTAGATGATTCTAAGGCTTTCATCAAGGAGCTGCGGACCATCTTTGACACTCCTGGCAGGGCTGCTTCCGCCTCTTCACGCCTGATGCAAATACATCAAGGGACTCATACTGTGCCTGAATAAGCCATAGAGTCGCTGAAATAGGTTGGAACAAGGAGGCCTACCATGCCGCTTTCTACAATGGCCTCTCTATCTACCTGAAGGATGATCTGGTTTCCTGTGAGTTGCCTTTTCGTTGGGAAGATCTTATTGCTTTGGCTGTCAAGGTGGACACTCGGCAAAGAGAGCACCAAGCATGTAAAGACTCAAAGTCTCAATCTTCATTGGCTCCCCGATTTCAAAGACTGGTACTTCCCAACTCTCTGACTCCTACTATATCTACCCCTTCTTCTCCTCCTACTACTCCAGCAGATGAACCAATGCAGCTAGGACGTGCTTGGCTCTCTGAACAGGAAAAAATGAGAAGAAGATCAGCTGGCCTTTGCCTTTACTGTGGGGAAAAGTACCATTCTGCCAACTTCTGTTTGGTGAAACCTAAGGGTCCCCGCTCCCAAGGTAAATTTGGCAAATCTCTTGTAGCTGCTGTTACCCCTAAAATCCAAGCGAACTCTCACCAGTTTCTTCTCCCTCTTCAGATCCAGCTGCCGAATAAAACCATCCAAGTGTCTGCTTTTCTTGATTCTTGAGTGGCTGGTAATTTCATGGATGCTGCCTTTGCCCAAAAGAATGGTGTTCCTCTATTTCAGATGCCCTCCCCTCTACCGGCGTTTGCCATTGATGATAGACCAATCGAGGCAGTTACCCATGAAGATTGGGACTCTCTGAAAGACAGTCCTTTATGATTATTTCCTGTCCCTCCTCTCCTGTTTTGATGGGGTTACCCTGGTTGCGATTCCATAATCCCTCCATTGATCGGTTCTCTGGTCAAATATCTTGTTGGAGTTCGTATTGCCAAGATCACTGTTTGCCAACCTCTCCTCTCCACTGGGTAACCATCTCTTCTATTGAACTTCAGTTCTTACCATTTATTTATCAAGATTTCTCAGATGTTTTATGCAAAAAATCGGCAGAGTACCTTCCTCCTCATCGGCCGTATGACTGTCCTATTGATCTCTTTCCTGGTACCATGCCACCCCGTGGTCAGACTTACCTCTTGTCTCCTTCAGAGACCTCGGCCATGAAAGAGTATATTCAAGAAAATCTCCAGCGAGGTTTCATCCGTCCTTCTACCTCTCCAGCAGGGGCTGGCTTCTTCTTCGTGGAAAAGAAAGACGACGGCTTACATCCCTGCATACCCTTAATCTCTGAACTTTTTGACCAATTAAAAGTGGCTATGATCTTTACCAAATTAGTTCTCCGTGGGGTGTATAATCTCATCAGAATCTGGGAAGGTGATGAATGGAATTCAATACTCAAGATGGGCATTATGAATACCTCATGATGCCTTTTGATCTCTGCAATGCCCCCGCCATTTTTCAAGAATTTGTGAACTACATCTTCCGAGACCTTCTGGGGAAATCAGTAGTTGTGTATCTGGACGACATTCTAATATTCTCCCAAGACTTGGAAAGTCATCATTCTCAAATGTGGGAAGTGTCTCTTTGGGGTGTCTAAGATTTCATTTCTTGGCTATATCATTTCCCCTGAGGGGTTTGAGATGAATCTTGCCAAGATCTCTGCCATCCAGAAGTGGCCAATACCTTTAAAGGGATCCTGTCATGGGAATTTTTTTTTTTTTTCAAAATGCATCAGTTACTAGTGCTGTTCCAGAAGAATTCTGCATTGAACTCCATTTCGCAAAAGAGCAAACAGATTTTTTTATATTTCATTTTGAAATCTGACATGGGGCTAGACATATTATCAATTTCCTAGCTGCCCCAAGTCATGTGACGTGTGCTCTGATAAATATCAATCACTCTTTACTGCTGTACTGCAAGTTGGAGTGATATCACCCCTCCCTTCCCCCCCCAGCAGTCTAACAACAGAACAATGGGAAGGTAACTAGATAACAGCTCCCTAACACAAGATAACAGTTGCCTGGTAGATCTAAGAACAGTACTCAATAATAAAACTCATGTCCCACTGCGTACTATTCAGTTACATTGAGAAAGAAAAACAACAGCCAGAAAGCAGTTCCCTCCTAAAGTGCTGGCACAAGTTACATGACCGGGGCAGCTGGGAAATTGACAAAATGGCTAGCCCCTTGTCAGATTTCAAAATTGAATATAAACAAATCTGTTTCCTCTTTTGAGAAATGGATTTCAGTGCAGAAGTCTACTAGAGCAGCTCTATTAACTGATGCGTTAAAAAAAAAATGTTTTCCCATGACAGTTTCCCATTAAGTACCAAGACAATCCAAAGATTCATTGGCTTTCCAAATTACTACCGCCAATTTATTAAAGGATTGCAAAGGAGGAAAGCCCAACTCTTGGCCTCCTGCAGCCCTTGACACCTTCCAATCACTTAAGGATGCCTTTATATCTGCCTCTGTACTCCGTCATCCTGAACCACATCTACCCTTTTACATTGAAGTTGACGCCATCCATGGATGGGAAATTACATCCCTGTGTTTACTTCTCTAAGAATTTTTTCCCTGTGGAGCAGAACTATGACATTGCGGTCAAACTTGCCCTTGAGGAGTGGCGTCACCTCTTGGAGGGTGCTCCTCATCCGGTCACAATCTATACTGACCATAAGAACTTAGAATTTATCCATTCTCTTAAGAGATTAAATCCCTGACAAGCAAGATGGGCTCTGTTCTTCTCCCGTTTCAATTGTGTTCTAACCTACCGACCTGGGACCAAGAATCAGAAGGCAGATGCTTTATCTCAAAGCTTCATTCCTGTGGATCATCATCCTGTTTCTGCCTGCACAATTTGTGCCACCACTAAGTCTAGTCATTCTCGCCCCAGTGGGCTATTTCAACCACTACCCATTCCTTCTCATTCATTTAGGTATGGACTTCATTGTTGAATTGCCACCGTCTAATGGGAATACTGTCATTTGGGTAGTGATTTTTATTCAGTAAATTTTTCCACTACATGGCCTTCCTGAGTAAATTGTCTCTGACAGAGGTTCCCAATTTGTTTCCAGACTCTGGCATTCTTTATGCAAAGCTCTGGGTATCTCTCTTCATTGTTCCTCTGCTTATCACCCCCAAACCAATGGAGCAGCAGAGCGAGTAAATCAAGCCCTGGAACAATTCCTGAATCATGTTTCCCTCTGTCAAGATGATTGGTCTGATCTCCTTCCATGGGCAGAATTTGCTCATAATAATGCCAGTCACAGGAAGATTTCATTTCTTTTCTGTATATGGTCAGCATCCGTAAGCCTTTCCACAGGACTTTCTATTATCTGATGTTCCAGCCCCTGATGATCATGTGGCTCATATGTCTGCCATCTGGGCCGCAACCAAGTCCAATTTAGAAAAGAGCACTTTGGTGTATAAGACTTTTGCTGATCGTAGAAGGAAGCCTCCTCCTCCATTTAAAGTTGGGGATAAAGTGTGGCTCTCTTCCAAAAACATTCGTCTGAAGATTCCCTCTCCCAAGTTGGGTCCTAAATTCATCGGTCCTTATTCCATCTCTGAGATCATTAACCCTGTGGCTGTTTGTTTGCAACTTCCTCCTGAGATGCGGATCCCCAATGATTTCCATGTCTCCTTGATAAAGCCAGTTATTTCAAATTGTTTCTCTTCTGATCAATCTCCTCCTTCTGCCATCTCTGTGGATGGCCAATAGGAATATGAAGTGGAAAGGATCCTTGATTCTAGATTCTCCAGAGGGTCACTTCAGTATCTCATCAAGTGGAAGGGCTTTGGCCCAGAAGAATGCTCCTGGGAGAAACTCTGATGTCCATGCTCCTCATCTTGTGAGGGAATTCCATACCAAATTTCCCCAGAAACCCAGGGAGGGGAGGGGGGTACTGTCACGATCACTGCCCGGAGCCCTTCCAGGAACTCCGGGCGGCGCGTCCTTCCTTGCCGGCGTTGCTCCAACAATGGCAGCGCCCATGGCCACCACATGGGTAGCAGCACCGGCGCAATGATGTCATCATGTTGCCTTTGGCGCCAAATTAAAACCTAAAAGGATACTGGAGACCCAAGTTCGATGCCCAAGTATAGCGTTAGCTAATTATCCCTGGGTTTTGTCCTAAATTGTTCCCTGACCTTTGCCTGAACCTGACCTTGACACTTGCCACCTGCCTATTGACCCTTTGCCTGGACTTTGACTCTAAATATTGCCTGAACCTTTGCTTTGCCTTGTTTTGGACTTTAACCCTATTGCTTCCTCCTTGGTCCTGACAAACTCCCACTGGGAGCCGATAGGCCTCCCTGACAATAACTTCTCGAAACTCTGCTTGCTTTCCTCTTCATAAAAGACAATCCATCCTCCCTGCTTTCCTCATAGGAAATAGCCAGGGAGGAGCAATCGAGTGCCGCATGATGGATCGTCGCCGAGTCGCCTTTCCTGAAGAGGATCAAAAGTGGAGTTTCGGTAAGTTATTTCTTAATAAAGACTTAGCAATTTAAAAGTTTAATATGTCTGGGTTTTTTTCGTTCTACACTATCAAATATTTTTTAAAAAAAAATTGATGTTACTGAGAAACAACAGCCTGCCATCTGTTTGCTCTTTTGAGATTTCAGTGCAGAAGTCTGCTGGAGAAGCACTATTAATGTATGCATTTTGACAAAAACATGTATCCCTTTTACAATTTGAATAAGACTTGCGTGCAGTCACACTCCTTCCAAGGGGAGATTTCTGCTGCTAGAAAGCGTGCTTTACTTATTCACTGCCTGGGAGCAGAGGGACAGAGTATATTCTATAAATTACCATTACCTGATGAGATTTATGAAACTGCTCTTACTGCTATAAAGAACATTTTTGTGCCAAGAGTAAATGTGGTTGCTGAAAGATATAAATTCCGCCAAAGTGGACAATGTAATGACGAATCCACAGAACAACTTGTAGCAGCTTTGAGAGAGATGGTTATCACCTGTGCGTTTGGGAATCTAACAGATGAAATGCTAAGAGACAAAATAGTGGAAAAAACAAATTCACCACACATTAGAGAGAGACTGCTCCCAGAGCAGGATCTAACTCCTGCAAATGCTATTACAGTTGGTAGTCATATTGAAACAGCAGTGGCAGAGGCTAAAACTGTCAGTCAGGGAACTGCTGAGAATGTACAGATTGTGAATCCAGTACTGTGGATTAATAATGCACAGTCACAGGCAAAACACAGTGCTAAGGAAAGCGATTCACTGCAAAAACATGCAGCAAATACAAATAAAAAAACACTGTGTTCACTGTGGTTCAACACAACACGCTGCAAATTATGCTACAGTACGTGTCCTGCAAAAGCTGTACAGTGCCACAAATGCAAAAAGTTAGGTAATTTTGCCGAGATCTCCCATAGTTTAAAGTCACTACTTTAAATGTTACAGTATTTGGTGTGGATAAAGCTGGTACATTTATTCCAGACAAGTTTATATGCACTGTCAATGTAAGTACTGCTTCTGCTGACATTCAGGGAAATTCCATTAACCTGGTGCTTGATATAGATACAGCTGCTTCTATACTACCAAATGATATTTTCTTGAAATACTTTGCAAAAGATCCCTGAGACTAGTCAGTTACTTAAAGTGGACCCATCACCCAGACACAAAAATCGGTATAAATAAAAGTCCTTTTCAAATTAAACATGAAATCCAATTTCAAATTTTTATTAAACCATTCATAGCTGTTTTAAGCTCATTAAAAAATCTCAGCTGTCAATCAAATATTGTCTGTCACTCCTCTATGCCTTAGGCATAGAGGTGGGGCAGATAATTACTTTCACTTTCCATTCAGCACTTCCTAGATGCCACTGCTCCCCACACATTCCCCCAGTTCTCTTAACCATCTAATGGTGTAGCCAGGACATGGGGATAGACATTGGGTCCCCCATTCTGGTGCACAAACAAGATTCTGAGATGATGCAAGGCTTGCCTAAATAACAGTGCTCCTGCCTGCTTGCTATAATTATGAATTCCCAGATTGAAGGAAACAAGATTAAAATAATTTATATAGTGTAATTAATGTTAATTTTGCTAATGTGACTAATGACTAATGTGATAAATTGTATTTTGCATATTTTTTTGGGGTGACGGGTCCACTTTAAAGGAGAATTCAACCCCCTAGGCGCAAAACCCCTCCCCTGAGTAGGCCCCCCTCACTCCTCCCCCCCTGGGAAATGCCCCTAAATTGTTACTTACCCCTCTTTCCAGGTCCTGTACAGCGGAGTTCATGGCAGACATCTTCTTCCGAGCGGTCTTCTTCCTGGAGTAATTAGCGTCTTCTGGCGCATGCGAATTAGGAGGCATTTGCCGGTTCGGCTCTACTGTGCATTTATGAAAAAATAAACTGGGGGGGGGGGCTACTCAGGGGAGGGTTTTTTTGTGTCTAGGGGATTGAATTTTCCTTTAAAGGATCCAATTGCTGTGCTTGGATGCTTGCCAGTGACTGTACAACATGAATCAAATACTGCAAAATGTTACTTTTACATTGTGAATAAGGGTACTGCTATACTTGGAAGGGAACTCTTTGCTGTATTAAACCTACAATTAGTTGATGTGCTCATTACTACAGCACCGGTGTCTGCCACACAGCCTGCGGGCTGTGCAAAGAACTTTGTGCACAAAGTTAAAGGAACAGTAACACCAAAAAATTAAAGTGTATTAAAGTAATGAAAATATCATATAAAGTTCCCCTGCACTGGTAAAACTGTTCTGTTTGCTTCAGAAATTCTACTATAGTTCATATAAACAAGCTGCTTAGTAGCAATGGAGAGAATTGAAAAAAGGCTAAATGGCACAGGATAAATAATGGATAACAGATACCATTATGTTCTACAGAGCTTATATCAGGACCAGTAGGTTTGGAAGAGATTTCGTAGAAGGTTGACCTCTCCTACACCTCCCACTAAGGATGATCAGGCGCTGAAGGTGGAACAGACCTGCTCCTAGTGGAGGAGTGGCAGGAGTGCCGGAAATAGTCCAAAATAACAGAGTCCGAAAATCGTGAGGCAAAGGAGTAGTCAAGGGTAAGCCGAACTTGACGCCCGCGTGCGTACAGACGCACGCGTACGCATGGACGCCCGCGTACGGACGGACGCCCGCGTACGTACGGACGCCCGCGTACGATTGGTCGAGACGTATCGCCTATGACGTGACGCGGCGCGCGCGCATGGACGCCCGCGACGTAAAGCCTGTGACGAGACGCGCTCACGTGGACGCCGGCAGACAGAGGTTCGGGAGACGGAGGCGCCATCTTGTGCGAGGGCAGAGGTAAGTGCTTTACAGCTTATCTGCTATCTGCTGTGAAACTGGAGCCTTTTCTCCTTTGAATAGCTGCCCCCATTGCTACACAGCAGCTTATTTATATATGCAATAGAAGTGTTTCTGAAGCAAATACAGCAGTTTTACTAGTGCAGGGCAACAATGCATTATATTTTAATTACTTTAAAACTATTTAATTTTTTGATGTTACTGGTCTAGTTGAGACCAGATGTAAAACCATTATGCCAGAAATTGAGTTGATTGCCCTACTCTGTAAGAGAGACTGTCTTACAGAAACTTTTTTACTCTGGATCTTCAGAGTGCTTATTACTACAGTGTTGCTGCAGTTTTACTGCATGAGGAAAGCAGAGACCTCACTGCATTTATCACCCTTGATGGTTTGTTTTTCGGTTCAAGTGTGTACCTTATGGACTGGCTTCAGCACTGAGTTCTTTTTAAAGAATGATGTCTTTTATGCTCCATGCCATAGATGATATAATTGTCTATGCTCCAACTATGGATCTTCATGACAAGTACCTAGAAAAGGTTCTGAAATGCATTGATTCTGCAGGACTGAAACAGAACCTTTCCAAATGCCACTTCAGACAAACTCAGCTGTTATTTCTGGGTCATATAATTTCACAAGAGGGATTACTGCCTGACCCTGACCATGTCAACACTGTTACACAAGCACCTACTCCATCTGATTTTCAGACCTTACGAGCTTGCTTGGGTCTTACTTCATGGTATTCCCAATTTTGCTTCTTTTGGAGCCACTTAGAGCACTACTATGTGGAATTTCTATCCTGGTTTGGTCAGAGACTGCTCAACATAGCTTTGAAATAGTGAAACAGTTAATTGTAAACAGTCCAGCACTAGCTTTATTTGATCCTGCACTACCCGTTATTGTTACTACAGGTGCTTCAGACTATGGCGTTGGTGCAGTTCTCACACAGATCCATGCTATTCATTCAGAGAAAACTGCATTTACATCCAGAACACTTACAGAGACAGAACGTAAGTATTCAACTGTTGAAAAAGAAGCTCTAGCATGTGCTTGGGCAACACAAAAATGGAGAACCTGCCTAAGGGTTAGAGAATTTACCTTATGTACTGATCACAGCCCTTCAACTACACTGCCAACAACAAAGTGACTAGGAAGAGTTGGAATGCGTATAGCTAGATGGTCAGCAAGGCCACTAAATTTCAACTACAAAATGCATACAAACCAGGTTGGAAAAATGTTACTGCTGATTGTTTGTCATGTTTACCATTACCTTTACCTGCAGCTTCTGATACACTGGATTAGGACAAGTTGTAGCACTGACTGATTTACTATCACCTTCAGTTACAGCTGCTGATTTTAAGCAAGTTTCCTCACAAGTCCAATTTAAGTATAAACAGGACATCTTACAAAACAAATGGCCAAATGCTGAGAAGAAACTCAGTTCTGATCTTCAACCTTACTACAGGATTGTCCTTAGTAGATGGCTATGTTGTCCGTGGAGCTCACCGCTTACTGGTACCAGATACCTTGAGAGAAAAGCTCATACAACTTGCACATGAGAGTTATCAAGGAATTGTACGTATAAAACAAAGACTATGAGAACTATACTGGTGGCCGGAAATGGATGCTGATGTAGTAACTGCCATTTATTCTTGTGTTACTTGTCAGAATCATGACAAAACAGCTATCACACATACACCACCACTTCAGCCAGTACCATTTCCTGATTCAGAATTGGAAAACCTTGCTATTGATATTGTGGATCCTTTTGCAGATGCTCGTCTAGACTGCAGATTTGCTATATTACAGTAAATGGCCACAAATTGCATTCAGCTACAGTAATAATATTTCTGTCTACAGTCTTCAGCAGAGAAGGTAATCCAAAGGAGTTAATATCAGACAATGGACCACAGTTTGTCTAATCTGTGTTTGAATTCTTTCTGAGAGAGAGGAATATTGTGCATAGAAAATCTTCAGTGTATTACCCACAAGCAAATGGAGAAATTGAGCGAATTCAACAGAAGTCTGAAAGAAGCGCTACAGACAGCAAATCTTACTGGTAAATCTTGGAAAGCATAACTACAGAGCAACGTGCCATGCAACAACCCAAGCATCTCCAGCTGAATTATTACATGGCAGATGCACACTAAGTTACATGTTGCAGACAACAAACTTCCACAAAATACAAAATACTGTTCCTACAAAATAATTTGCTGCTGACATTGTCAAACGTTAAAAAGCCAAGACTTTCAGCCTGGATCTTTAGTCATAATTAAGAAACCAGGACTACTGAAACAAGGACAATCTAAATGTACTACACCATTTGAAGTGAGACACCAGTGAGGACCATACACATATGAACTATCTGATGGATATGGAATGCAAGTCATCTTGCGCCTGCTAGGTATGACTTTGGAGAAGCTCCATTTGATGAAGCATATCCTACTCTTGCCTGATAATCAGAGAAAACCAAGTTAGCTGCAAAACGTGAAGTAGTGTTCTGTTATGTTAGACATCCAGTCACTCCAGCCTTTATAGATGATATATTTGTCTAACTAACTATATTAGAAACATTTTTTATTTTGCACAGCCTGTCTTTTTACTCAGTTTTTATTTTTATACTGAACAATTCCTTTGAGCGAGGTATTATCAAAGCTGCCTCCTCTTGCTCTAGGGGGGCTGGTTTATTGGCATGCACAAAATGTGGCAGGGCTTTGCTTAGCCTCTACCCAATGTTTGGTCACCAGTTGCTGTGAAATATATTTTTTATTTATAGGAAAGAATAGTGTGTATTCAATTAAGAAATTAATTAATGTCATTGAATTGCATTATGGAATTGTATTGTATTAACTAATTCACATTGAACTTTCACTTTAAGCACTCTATAGTGTACAATAGAGCACTGGGGCAATATTTCCTATCTATTTTCCTTTTTAGTTACTTTTTAGCAGTCCTCTACACATTTTTTACCCTTCCTCTGTGATCCCCCAACCAATGGTTTGTTGGCAATATGTTGCTCACCAAACCATTTGTTCTTATTTAACAATATCCATTGTTTGCAACCCTTACATATGTATTCAAGATAGCTAGATAGCTATTATTGACCACACATTATACACATTTAGATATACATCCTGGTACGACACAGCCATGCTAACAGAAATGCCATTGGCCATGGAGACGTCCCAGTATTTCGCAAACCTACGTCAAGAACAGAGACAACCAGACCAAGCACCCCTCAGGAGCCATCTAACTAATAGGTTATTGTCCTCATACCCACAAAACTCTTTATAGGATCAAATATATCATTTGTCCTTTGTTACAAGAACTGTAAGTTATAATAAATGTTATTATGTTATATCAATATTGACATGAAAAGGCAAGAAAATTAACAAAATATGTTGTATACTCATCGGAAATGATTGTTAACTTGTTAAAACTAAATAAAAACAATTTATAAAAAAAGATAGCTGTTATTGGTGGATAATTTCCCTTGTTAAGGCAATGCCACACAAGGAAATTATTATTAACATGTATTTCTATAGCACCAACATATTGCGTAGCGCTTTAAAGTAAATGTGTTTATACAACTAAATCACATGAATTACATACATATGGAGTTACATATAGTGATGGGCGAATTTATTCGCCAGGGGCGAATTCCCGCGAATCGCCAGCGAAATTTCGCTTAGCGAAAATTAGCAGAAAAAACGAGTCGCGCGTCGTTTTTTTGACGCGACGCGCGCCGAAAACGACGCGACGCACCAAAGTTGACGCAACGCGCGTCAAAAGCATGCCACGACTCTCTCTCAGGAGATTCGCCCATCACTAGTTACATACAATCACAATCAATGCAGATAAAAAGGTGAGAAAGGCCCTATATAGAAAGAGCTTACAATCTAAAGGTAAGGGAGTTATACATAAGATGTGGGAATGGGCAAAATCCAATTAAATGGGTGAAAAATGTGGTACTGTATGTAGTGTTGCATTTGGTAGTTAAAAATTAGGGTAGGCTTCTTGAAAGAAGTGCATTTTAAGAGATTTCTTGAAAGCAGAAAGGTTTGGAGAAAGTCGGACAGACCGTGGGAGAGAATACCAGAGGAGGGGTGCAGCTCTTGCAAAGTCTTGAATCCGAGCATGCGAGGAGGTAATGAGAGAAGCGGTGAGTAGCAGGTCAGTAGAGGAGCGTAGTATATAGAGATGCCTTAAAGGTACACTGTAACTTAAACATGCAGACATTGCATCATCTCCTTTTTTTAAAATATGCATTAACTTCAACCTTAACACAACAGAGTATCCAAAACTCACAGGGTTACACAGAAATGCATATATGTGACTCAAGTTATGAACAGAGATTAAGGGGCAAATTTACTATTATTCCCCAAAACTTATTAGTTTCTATTCGATATTCGATTAGCATTCGATTTTCGAATGTTAATCGAATAGTTATAGGCTACCTTTTATTCGATATTCGATCATTCGACGATCGAATACAAACCTATTCGATCAGTCGAATAAATGATTCGACTGAACGAAGAAATCATTCGATCGTATGTATGATTTGTGTGATACGAACGATCGAACACTTCGATCGTAGGAATCCTATTCGATCAGGACTTAGTCTCAGAAGCCTATGGGAGTGCTCCCATAGGCTTCTATTGCAATTCGGTAGGTCCAATCTGCCGAAGTAGGTAATCGAAGAAACTTAAAATCCTTTGCTGGTCGAATGATCGAATGTTCGTTCATTCGACTCTATTCGAATGTATTCGATCGTTCGACCATTCCCTATTCGATGATCGAATATGCCAAAATTCACATATTCAACCAAATCTCTTCAATCAGTCTTGATGTAGGGCAGTTTTGTCTTCTGGGATACCGACTCGTTGAACATGGTTCCTCATTTTCCTGAGTCCCACCATCTCTCTTTTGTGAGGAACATACATCTAGAGGTGTGTCTTTTCCTCTAGGCAATAGCTCAGTTTCTTGGGGTGGCAGAGTACACACTGCTGTTCCATTGTTTGTCATGCCCAATGGTAATGGAACCACCTTAAAATGTGAAGCATTGCGGGTCATGCTGTGTCCATCACGTGTGGCTGTGATGAAGGTTCCTTTTTGTGCAGTGACCTGGTAAGGAGTGGGGTTGTATGTTGATGAGGTTTTGTTATGTCTCTTTTGTACGACAACCACGGTGTCATCCTTTTGGGCAGGAGAATATTGAGCATGTCAAAGCTGGGGAATGTATGCAGCTGCTCTGCCATTTTATTTTCACTTTCAATTTCAGTAGTGGAAAGTAGAAACTGCTTGTATTTTGATTTAGTTTATACACAGAAATCCTGAATATTGCTGAATTACATGCAGCAGTGATAATATCTTGTGTGGCTGAAGTGGCTTTGAACAGGAGCTCTTAATAACTTGGTTCCTTATATAAAGGCCTAGTTGTATTTTTATAGCAGAGTACTCACTTTGCAGGGTTAGATTTCCTTTTTCTCGTCACCAGTCGTTATGTCTGCATCATTCAGTGTATGCTTAACGTAAGGATTACACATTCAGCCTGCAGTGAAGATCCAACTTTATTCATTGTACAGTTGTCATTCCTTCCTCTGCTTTCTCCCTCATGCCATTCCTCTTACTTCCTTTTTCCTGCTTCCTACCCAGCCTGCCTCTCTGCCTTAAAGGTACACTGTAACTTAAACATGAAGACATTACAGTGATCAACATTTCTACTGAATGCCTTGCCATTCACTAACCTTTAGATTACTGCACAGATTTCCTGCTGGCGACAAATTTCATTGTATGACGTTGCTCTTCTTCCTTTGAAGTCTCATCGATTTTTTGATGTGAATCACATGCTCAGAGAGAGGATATACCTAATTCTGCATAATGCCTACAATAATGACTATGGAGCAGATAATATCACACACAATTGTATAAGGAATAAGATATTTTAATATTTCCAAATTGAAGCCATTTTAATTGAAAACAGATCCTTTGAATGCGAAAGGAAGCTTTATGCTCACATACTCTATTAATTGATACCTCTGGATCAAGGTATTGTTTGACTCTAAAGCTTACCTAATGGAGCTTGACTCTGTCAAGTGATGGATTTCTGTACATGATGGCCAGTTGAAAGAACCAATGGGCTACATTTCAGAGCAGGTATGCAAGTGAAATCTGTTAGCAGAGGGCAGTGGCTCATGAGATGTTCTAATGAATCTTGGCTACCACAGGTAACAAAAAAACTTTCCTTTTTTCATTCCCACCAGCTAAAATGCAGATTGTCAGTGAGGAAATATACTTCAGAAAGTAGCCACACCTTGTTGCAACAATGTGCAGCTCAGCGTATCAGAAGGAAACAAGGGACATTTTGTTGCCAATATTTAAAAGGGCTGTTCACATAGTTACATAGCTAAATCGGGTTGAAAAAAAGACAGTCCATAAAGTTCAACCCCTTTAAATGAAAACCCAGAATCCATACACACAACCCTCCATGCCGTCACAGAAATAATATATACCCATATCTATAGTAACTATAGAGTTTAGTATGATAATAGCCTTTGATATTATATCTATACAATAAATCATCCAAGCCACTCTTAGGGCAGGGGCACATGGGCAGATTCGGGGAAATTTAGTTGCCTGGCAGCATAAGGATCATTACAATAATACAAAGTACAATTACGGATTAAGGATTAAAAGCTAGTGGGGGGAACGTAATAGGTTTCATGAACTCAAATAACATTTGCAAAGACTATTGTGAATGTTAGCGACCATGTTTGTGTCCTTTTGTCACTCATTACTTCCTCACAAAGTTTCGACCAAATAGCTTTTTGTAAACATTCACAGTGTACTGTATGTAATAAAATTCAACAATTGCAAATCGATGTAACAAAAATCCAGAAGAGGCATTAACACTAACCTTTGCTTAGTGACAATACAATATTCACCATTGAATGACTTTACATTGAGAGTAGTGCTAAGGGGGTGTTCACTCTTTAATTAGCTTTTAGTGTGATATAGAGAATTTGCAATTTGTTTTCATTTTTTATTATTTGCTGTTTGAGTTTTTTAGCAATTTCAGCAATCTGGCTGCTTTGTCCAAACTTACCCTAGCAACCATGCACTGATTTGAATAAGAGACTTGAATACAAATAGGAGAAGGCCTGACTAGAATGAGGTGTAATAACAATTGTCAATAACCATATATTTCTAGCCTTATGGAGCATTTGTTTTTAAATGGGAATAGTGACCCCCATTTGAAAGCTAGAAAGAGTCAGAAGATGGAGGCAAATAATCCAAAAACTAAAAAGAAAAAAAAAATGAAAGGCAATTGAAAAATTGCTTAGGATAAGCAATTTGTGAACCTGGAAAATAGTAAAATCAGGACTTCCTTTTCTACAAATAATCACTGATGTTAGTGATATTTTTCTACTCTATAGTAATGACTGGCTGTAATGTGCTAGCTGGTACAGTAAGTTGTGTGGACTTGAGCAATGACTAGTATGTACAGGACATACCTCCAGCTTCCTACATGTACAGTAAATGTGTTACATGTAAACAGATGTAATCTCAGTTGCTATACATCATAGAGTTTTTAGTAGGATGAGGCTGAGACTTTTTCTTGCACTTTAATGATTTGTCTGCTGCACACACAACGTAAACTGACGACCATATTTTTACCCATTTTAACACTTGGCACCTTCTAAAGAGCAAAACTGTACATTGTATTACAGCATCTTACTACAAATTAAATATATGTACTGTCGGTGACTGTTGAGTCTATAGAGACATTTTATTTCCTTCCTGTGTTATTAGTGTGAAAAACACATGGGTTATGTTTCCAGAGGACCATTTAAAAGATACCAGAAATTATTTTATTGATGAAGAAAGTCTAAAAATGGAAACAAAACAATGTGAAAGGAACCTTCTGCTGTGTCGGCAAGATATAAGGTACAGTGCCTCCAGTCTGTTTTTTTGTGTGCTAAAATGTTTTTGAGTATTCACTGCCTTTAAAACGTAATAGCTTTACAAACTTAATGGGAGCCTGCGTTCTGAATTTGAAATAACACTTTTCAAAGCTGATATACCATCAACTCATTTGTTTTGTACTGTAGCTTTTAAAATGCATGCAATTTAAACAGGGGGGGGGGGGCAGATTCCCTAACTAAATGGAGCTGGATATACTCCAACTTGCTACTCTGATAACCTATTGCCATCTCGAGCTAAACTATAGCAATTTAACAGTTTCTAACTGAGCTTTTGCCCACCATCCCCTACAACAATCTCCTATTAACAGTATATCATCCTAAAAAAAACACTGAATTTAGGGTTCTGATGTGTGGTTGGACTAAGCTTATATTTCTGTGTTTCCAATATGTCTATACACACACGTGGTGAGATGGAATTTACAGCAGAGGGGTTGGGTACAGTTTCGGACTGGGACATCAGGGGCCCACCCAAAAACCTTACACTAGGGGCCCACCAAAAATTTCAGACCATGGGCCCACTCTCAGTACTATTATTCTTCCTCTACTCATTCAGCCTCTTTTCTTCTAGTGTATTTTCTTTGCATACTATAATATATTATTACATCTAGCCTCTAGAAATAGGGAATGGCCATGAACTTGACCAAATTAGCAGCATGAGCGCCCACTGGGCCAGTCCGACACTGTTTGGGTATCTAATAATGGCAGGTAGGGGGGCCCTGAAGTCACTTTCTCTGGTGGGCCTCAAATACCCCAGTCCAACACTTATCCCCTACCCTCTACCACTCCATGGTCACATAGGCTGCACAATGTGCACCCTGACCACACTTTGCATTGTGAATATATTGTATGGAGTTACCACCTTCAGAACTCAAAACAGCCACAAACACTTTCTTGTCTGCCTCACCTTCCAAATCCATAATCCATCAATGGTCTTTTCTGCTTCCTCAGTTTGATCTGTTTGCACTCTACAGACTCCCCTCAGCTCAAGGAAGCCTTCTCCACAAGCTGAAGGGCAGCAGCCTTCTGCTTTTCTGCACCTACCTCTGGCATTCTAGTACCCACCCCACCTCTGTGCCCTCTGAAAAGTGTGTCACTCTTCTATGGCCTGCTTCTTCCACTACTGGTTTTCAGTCCCCAATTACAAAAGACCTACAGTATCCATGGAGGTGTCTTCCTCGACTCTGGTAACAGTGTCGTCAGACAATGCATTCATAGGGCAATGACTGACTTTGGCTTTAAAGGCCTGAGGGGGTCTGCTTTCTTCCAGTCATAGAAGAACTGCAAGGAAGCAGTTTCTATAGGCATGTGGGGAATAGAGGCTACATAGTTAATGCCTGTGCCCCTGTACCCTGAGGCCCACCAGAGAACCTCACTCCATCAATCACCTAAGTCACCCTTCCAGTCTGTCCTTCTTGCTCTATATATGTGGACCTGCAGAATTATCTAAACAAAATATGAGGCTATGCAGGAAATTTTAGATCACTCTTCTTTTGGCACTCCTTTTAGCTATAATTACCCAGTATAATTGCAGAAAATGGATAATGAGCATATTTTTTTTTAGTCTGTTCTAAAATAGATATATATGATATTTGTCAAGTATTGCTAACCTGTGCAGTTCATTTGTTGCCAGGCGGAAAGCTGCACTTCAAGTCCTCTCTCCATGGCTTGCACCTATTGTATGGGATGGAACATATGACCTTCGGATTTTAAACAAACAGTTTAAGGGCAAAAGGATTGGACTGTTTGTGCTTGCGGTGAAAAAGTAAGTAAATAAGGAAGAAATAAATTTGAATATCAGAAGGGCAGGAATAAACAAAAAAAAGTGGGCCCTTAAGGTGATATACCAGTCCAACTCTGGAACTGATCTTACAAGTGTATGGAGGCAATATTTTGTTTGCAACGTTGGATATTATATATTTTTGCACTGCCCTTCTTTTTCATTTGTATAATTACTTATATAGCACTTTTCCACTGTATGGCATTTGTACACCAACCAAACCAGCCAGCCATTGTAGGTGTGGTACAGCAGGACTTTGTTATTTGTTCAGGGTCACAAGCAGTATCACATAATTGCAAAGATCCCGCACAGAACCTCTAGACCAGTAATCCCCAACCAGTTGCTCTGCAATCCCCTTGATGTTACATAGTAACATAGTAAGTTAGGCTGAAAAAAGACACACATCCATCAAGTTCAACCTTTTAACTTTTTTTAAACTGCCTAACTGCTAGTTGATCTAGAGGAAGGCAAAAATACCCCCTCAGGGGGGTAATTTCTTCCTGACTCCAAAATGGCAGTTGCATCTGGATTAACTTGTGCCATGAGCTCTCTTCCATAACCCTGTATTCCCTTACTTGCTGAAAAGCCATCCAACCTATTCTTAAAGCTATCTAATGCAGGGATCCCCAACCTTATGAGGCTGTGAGCAACATTTAGAAGAAAAGGGAGTTGGGGAGCAACACTAGCATGAAAAAATGTTCTTGGGATGCCAAATAAGTGCTGTAATTGGCCCTTTGGTAGCCCCTATGTGGATTGGCAACCTGTATTGAGGCTCTGTTTAGCAGTACACCTGGTTCTTATACAACCAAAACTTTCCTCCAAGCCTGGAATTCAAAAAACGCTCCTGCATTGAGGCCACTGGGAGCAACATCCAAGGGCTTGGAGAGCAACATGTTGCTCACGTAATACTGGTTGGGGATCACTGATCTAATGTATCACCAAGCACAACTGATTCAGAGAGATAATTTCACAGCTCTCACTGTAAAAATCCCCTTCTGAATATTTAGGTGGAACCACTTTTCTTCTAATCGGAATGGGTGACCTTGTGTCAGCTGGAAAGACCTACTAGTAAATAAAGCATTAGAGAAATTATTATATGACCCCTTATACAGTATATTTATACATATTTATCATATCACCCCTTAAGTGCCTCTTCTCCAGCCTGAATATCCCCAGTTTGGCCAGTCTTTCCTCATAGCTAAGATTTTCCATACCTTTTACCAGCTTAGTTGCCCTTCTCTGTACCCTCTCTAATACAAAAATGTCCTGTTTGAGTGATGGAGACCAAAACTGTATGGCATATTCTAGATGGGGCCTTACCAGTGCTCTATAAAGTGGAAGAATGAACCTTGCTGCCATGAATCAATGTCCTTTTTAATACAGCTCAGGACCTTATTTGCCCTTGATGCTGTTGACTGGCATTGCTTGCTACAGCCAAGTTTATCATCTACAAGGACTCCAAGATCTTTTCCATAAAGAATTTGCCTAAGCAGTCCCATTAAGGGTATACGTGGCTTGGATATTTTTACATCCCAGGTGCATGACTTTACATTTATCAACATTGAATCTCATTTGCAACTTAGCTGCCCAGATTGCCAGTTTGTCAAGATCCTGTTGCAAGGATGCCACATCCTGGATGGAATTAATTGGGCTGAATAGTTTTGTGTCATCTGCAAACACTGATACATTACTTACAATAGCCTCCCCACAGTCCCCATAATGAACAGGTTAACTAAAAGTGGACCCGATACCAACCCCTGAGGTACCCCACTAAGAACCTTACGCCAAGTAGGGAGTGTACCATTAACAACCACCCTTTGTACCTGATCCTGTTGCCAGTTTCCTATCCATGTGCAAATGACTTCATTAAAGGGATCCTGTCATGGGAAAAACATTTCTTCAAAATGCATCAGTTAATAGTGCTGTTCCAGAAGAATTCTGCATTGAAATCCATTTCTCAAAAGAGCACACAGATTTTTTTATATTTCATTTTGAAATCTGACATGGGGCTAGACATTTTGTCAATTTCCCAGCTGCTCCAAGTCATGTGACTTGTGCTCTGATAAACTTCAATCACTCTTTACTGCTGTACTGCAAATTGGAGTGATATCACCCCCTCCCTTTCCCCCACCCAGCAGCCTAACAAAAGAATAATCGTAAGTTAACTAGATAACAGCTCCCTAACCCAAGATAACAGCTTCCCGGTAGATCTAAGAACAGCACTCAATAGTAAAAACCCATGTCCCACTGCATACTATTCAGTTACATTGGGAAGGAAAAACAACAGCCTGCCAGAAAGCAGTTCCCTCCTAAAGTGCTGGTACAAGTCACATGACCGGGGCAGCTGGGAAATTGACAAAATGTCTAGCCCCATGTCAGATTTCAAAAGTGAATATAAAAAAATCTGTTTGCTCTTTTGAGAAATGGATTTCAGTGCAGAAGTCTACTGGAGCAGCACTATTAACTGATACATTAAAAAAAAAAAAAAGACCTTAGTTTAGATAGCAGTTATTTGTGGGGCACCTGCATCTGTCCAGCATCTGTTACTCTTAGTGGCATTATAGTAAGTGCCCTGCATGTTACCAGCTCACATTAATTAGCTTATCACAGATCTTATTTGGCACCCCCCCATTATTAACTACAGAAGTGTCATATGGTTGTTCCCATATGTTGCTTAGTAAAGGTATAATTCTTTAAAGTCTGGACTGCTGTGGAGCCTGTGGAATTTTGAGATTGCAGTTGAGATTGACATGTGTTGGCACCCCACCAGTGTCTGCCTAGTTGTTAGACATAAAAATTTGCAGCAAACACTTTGGTGAACTAATAAAAAGAATGTACCATTTTATATTTTTTGTTAAATAACTCATTTAAAAACAAGAGGAAGGCACCCTATCTCTCACTCTCTTTCTCTTTCTCACTCTCTCTCTCTCTATATATAAATTTATTTGAATCGCCTCGGCACACAATCCAACAATCAATGTCCCGTCAGGGTCCCATCTGGTGCAATTCTAGAGCTGCTGTTGCCTGAGGCAGAAATTCGACTCTTAAATTTACCAGAGGCAACTTTTTGCCACCCCTTGTAACTGGCAACTGTCTGCCGCCTGAGGCAAGGTGGAGCAACCCTGGGTACCATCCCCATAATCCTAAATACAGACTTGTTAAAATGAGAAGTGGCACACAGGATCCAAATACAAAAAAAAGAGTATTTTAAATGAATCACATCCCCATTGTCATGTTTTGGGCACCATTTTGCCCTTAATCAAGCTATGTTAAATACAACTTCCTCAACTGGTTGTATTTAAAGGGAGATATAATACAGGAAGTGTTATAATCAAGTTTATTCACAGCTATTAAAGTAACCCAATAACATCGCTCAAAATGCATACATTAGATGATAACATTTATACATCTCATCTAGAGCATAAGAATTTATCATAATACTATAAAAACAAAAACAGGTCGTAGTCTCTATTTAGACCTGTTGGATAAAGTGATTTCAATTTGTTAATCCATCATACTTCCCTTTTTTAAAAGTTTTTTAATCTTATGATATATTGTTATGGTTGGAAAATACAGGTGTGTTTGAGATATCTTGAGAAAGCAGGACCGAAACATTGACAAAATTTAAATATTTTTCACTCATTCATAAGTCCCGTGAGTGCTCCAGTTATTTGTGTGTGTATGTATATATTACATATGTATAGATAATATTGACATGCTAAATGGCATAATGGCAATTTTACTGCTAAAGACTTTCTGTTCTCTTTTTTTAGGTATATTCAATTTCTCCTCCCTTTTTTGAAATCAGCAGAGAAACATTTTATGGTTGGGTACAATGTAACATATTATGTATTCACGGACAACACTGCAGCTGTGCAGAAAGTACGTTTGGGTGCTGGACGCACTTTAAAGCTGTCGAAAGTTAAAGCTGATAAACGTTGGCAGGATATTTCGATGAGGCGTATGCAGATCCTGGTTAACTTGACCCATGATCGGCTGCAAAAGGAGGTGGACTACTTGATGTGTGCTGATGTGGATATGGTATTTAATGACCATGTAGGTGTAGAGATACTAGGGGATCTGGTGGCCACTATACACCCTGGATTTTTCATTGAGCAACCCTATCGGTTTAGCTATGATCGGAATCCAGCATCAGCAGCCTATATACCATTTGGACAAGGGGATTTCTACTACATGGCAGCTTTTTATGGGGGGACAGTAGAAGAGATTAATAAGCTTAGCACATTTTGTCACAAAAGCATTGTTGCTGACAAGCAAAAGAACATTGAAGCTACATGGCAAGAAGAATCTCACCTAAATAAGTATCTTTTTAATAATAAACCCACTAAACTCCTATCACCTGAATATATATGGGATACTAAATTACCTAATGGTGACCTGGTGAAAAGGAGGAGATTCTTGACTGTGCACAAGAATCACAGTGAAGTCAGGAATTAAGTCCCATAGACTTGTGAAAATGAAAAATACAAAAATTGCCTTCCATGAAACCACATTTTTACCAGCTCTTGATATGCAACTGTACCTGCAACCTAACATGATGCCCACAATAAAACTGTTGATTTTAGGACAATAACAGAAGTGGAAATTTTGTTGAATAAAAAAATGTTCCAGGTACTGTAATTGCACGAGAATTTATCACTCTAATTAAAATTTTTTACCTAGTGATTTTCCTGCATTTTGAGGTCTGTCATTGCACTTCATGGTAATCAGCTGGAACGACAAATACCCTTTCCAGTTTGGATAATTGTAGCTTGGAAACATGGCCTTTGACTTCAATAGGGAACGATTTTGTTATTGCTTGCCAAGTTTTAAATTTCTGGGTGACAAAATGCCCAGAATCAAACCTTGTGCCATTACCCTAAAAAATGTACAGAGTGTTACCTGAAAACTGTATATCTTCTGCTAGATATTTTAATTTATTTGAAATAATATTAAGAGGGCTGGGTTCAGTGATATTGAGAATCTCTGAAACAATGCAATTTTCCACTTATTTTAGTAAGCCATTTTTATAATATTCTGTCTTAATGTTAAAGAAACATGAAAAGGACCAAGGAAAAACACAGCCTAGTGTTGTGAAATTGGGGGGTATTTCTGGCCTGTGGATGGGACCAAGATGGTGAATTGCCATACACATCAGAATAGAGCCATGAGCTAAGTAAACTATGTCTCTGAGTTGGAGGAAAACTGGTGTAAATCCAAGGTTGGCAGGGAAATGCAATTCCACTTTCATATGTGTTTCAAGTACAGGCTAAGGGGCACATTTATCGAGGTGTTAATTTAACACTCACCACAGGAAAACTCCCCCACTCTCTATTCATTTTTATGGGATATTTAAAAGGTGTATTTATTAAATGGTGAACTCTTTCATAAATCTGTCCCTTAGTGGCTAAAGGTCGAAGTGAAAATTAGAATAAAAGTAGAATTTTTTAAATTCAAATTTCTTCGTAATTTTGGGCTACTTCAAATAGCCCAAAATTCATTTCAAATTGAAAACATTTGAAAATTAGAATTTTTGAATTCCGAAGTACTTGCCCTTTAAAAATCCTTCGACTTTGACTATTCGCCAGCTTAAAACTGCCGAATTGACATTTTAGCCTATAGGGGACGTCATCGAACCTGTCCTGAAATTCCTAGGAATTCTAAGGATTTTGTGCAAAATCTTTTGATTCAAACGATGTGACTGAACGACTGGAACGATTTTTACTCGTTCCAGGAATTCAAAGGATTTTGTGGAGAAATCGTTCTATTCGAGCCATTTTTTATTCGATCGTAAATGGATCTATTGGATTGGTTTATTTGGGGATAAGCCACTCTGTTTTTCACACTGTGTCCAATGGGTGGATACCTAAAGTGGCAGGTGCTCCAAAAGGACCTGTGCTCATCCATGAAATAGACTCAAGTGCTTCTTGTCTGTCCATTGGCAAAAGCATAGGTATGTCCTGCCAGTTCTTTGTGAAGAAGTGTTGTAATTTGATATCCCTTAATGATCTAGCAAAAAAATCAAATGCTGCATAACATTGTCATGACAGCAGGGACATGATATATCAGTTAGTTTTGAACCAATACAATGGCATCATGATGTGAGCAGGTCTCGTCCAAACATGATGATGCCATACAGTTTGATGGTGCTGTGTCACTGTCAAGGATTGGGTAGGGGGCGCTGTAGAGTCTGAAGGGGAAGGTGTGAGTCCTTAAGGCAAGGGTGTCTTGTGCCCAGGAAACTGGTAAGGATTAGGCTGGAACAGGGAGATGAGGGCATAGACAGACTGGATCGTGACAGGAACAGACTGATGTGACAGGACGGTGTGGGCGTAGATCTGGGAAGGCGTTGGCTGGAACAGGGAGATGAGGGCGTAGACAGAGTGGATCGGGACAGGAACAGACTGATGGGACAGGACGGTGCGGGCATAGATCTGGGAAGACTGGATAGCAAGGGTGAGAGCAGGAGTGGATAGCAAGGGCAGGATACAAGGAGCAGGGTCAGGAAGCAAGAATAAGGAACAGGCAAGGCAAGGTCAGTACAAGGTTAAGGCAAGACAAGGCAGGGGGGACAAGGCAATGCAGAACAAGGATGAAAGGAAAGGAAGGGAAGGGCAGGGCAAGGCAAGAGCTAAGGGAACTAGACAGGGACAATGCCACAGTACTAGAGGCCTGAAAATGCTCCAGCAAGATGAACACGGAGGGATGGCCTTAAATAGGGCTGAGTCAGCCCTCATTGGCTGACTGCAACCAATCAGGCTGCTGCTGGGCTGGGGTTGCAGAGGCCAGGTAATCTATAGTGAGCAGCCCTGCAGGCTGCTCTCCTGGCCTAATGGAGAGAGCATTGAGCCAGAAACCCAAAGGTCTCTGGCTCAAAACCCAGCAGAGCCTGACAGTCACATCAGGGTCCAACTCAGGTCTGGCCTTACAGTGAGGATTTTGTGGAGAGGGCATAAAATCCTCACTACCAGGCTAATGGGGAAAACATTGGAATATTTATCGGTGCTTAACCCTGAAGTGTTCTTTGGTGTCAGAATCCCTTCTAGGAATATTGCATTGTAATGATCCTCTAGAGCAGGGATCCCCAACCTTTTAAACCCATGAGCAACATTTAGAAGTAAAAGGAGTTGGGGAGCAACACTAGTATGAAAAATGTTATAGGGGTGCCAAATAATGGCTGTGATTGGCCATTTGTTAGTCCCTATGTGGATTATCAACCTACACTGAGGCTCTATTTGGCTGTACAACTGGTTTTTATACAACCAAAACTTACTTTCAAGCCAGGAATTCAAAAATAAGCTCTGATTTGAGGCCACTTGGAGCAACATCCAAGGGGTTGGAGAGCAACATGTTGCTCACGAGCTACTGGTTGGGGATCACTGATCTAGAGGATCATAGTTGTGCTAATTAATGGAGACACAATTGCCACCACAGTGTAAAGGTACATAGGGCTGTTTGAGGAACTGTAACTGTAACTAACTTTAGTAGCCTAAAAACATAGTGTTACAGATCACATAACAGCCCCCCCTCATTATACCAGCACTTGTCAGGTGACTGCATTTTTAATCCATGATGGGTTGTGTTGTGCCCATTTTGATGGTCAAAGAGTTCACAGGTGAGGGGTAAAGGGAATTACTTTTTAATCCTGATTAAGTTAACCAGTGTGATTGACACAAGCTTGAGGACCCAGCTGTCTTCTTCACAAAGAAGAAGCCAACCCCAAAAGGAGAGAAGGGAGGCCAAATGACGCATGGGCAAAATTTAACCTGAATGCATTCTTTTATGCTTTGGGTTTCAAAACAAATTGGGAAGGTATCATCTTTTTACATCCTTAAAGTTTTATTGGTGCAACAGATGAAAACTGCCACTGAAAGTTATTGAAATATCAAGAAAACCCATTTTAGAAAACGCCCATATTCAATCGAAAATGACCTCCCCGCCAAAAATTTGATGGCCGAATTTCGACGTTTTTTTCACTTTGACATTCGACCATTAGTAAATCTGCCCCTTAGACATGTGGTTGTGCGTACACACACATATAAAACTATAACTTATATTCATATAATTAATAAAAGTATGGCATGGGGTACTTTATTATAATACACAAGTTTTAGAGAGAAAAATAACAAAGTGACAAAAATAACATCACTGAGGTCCATTTATAAGGATATAATTTACAGGATATTCATGGCTTTTGTGTATTACATATAATGCTTAAATACAATTGTATAACAAGACTATGGCAGGTATGGGATCCATTTTCTGGAAACCCATAATCCAGAAAATCTGAATTATGAAAAGGCCAAGTCCCATAGACTCCATTTTATCCAAATAATCCAAAATTTCCAGATTTCCTTTTTCTCTGTAATAATAAAATTGTACCTTGTACTTAATGACTAAGATAAAATTAATCCTTATTGGAAACAAAACAAGCCTATTGGGGTTATTTAATGTATAAATGATGTTCTAGTACTTAAGGTATGAAAATCCATTATCTGGAAGACCATATCCATTATCTGGAAGACCCCAGGTCCCAAGAATTCTGGATAACAGGTCCTATATCTGTACTACTACTAATAGTAGTAGGTGAGTATCACTCAAATGTTGGTATGGCTGATGGCCATCTCTAGCCTCAGCTCAGCAATAGACATTCCCTAAGGGTGACTTCAGAGAGCCTCTCAAGCCTGCAGAATTCCTTGGCAAGCGCCACTGTTATCACAGTACGTAGAACTTAAGATGTAAAAAATCTAGTGGGACAGCGGCGGGACACCCACAGCCTCTTCATGCACTTCAGACATGCACACAAACTTTTGTTTCTTCTGGGCATGGATGCGTTCATAACTTGGCAACAACATGGCACACATGGATTGACCCTTGCCTGTTATTTGACCCTGCTTGAACTCTGTCTTTATTGGCATTTGCCTAATATCTGACCATGAGTGAACTCTGCCTCAACTGACCCTTGCCTATGTTGTGCTCTTCCTGGACTGACCATTGCTTCCTTCATACTATGCTAATACAGTATGTAGCCATTCCGCTAACTGACTAGTTGTTCCTCCTGCCTTTATATCCAATATTATGTGGCCCCTTTGATGGTGTTGGACTGAAAAACTACATCCTACAAGTCGGATGTAATTATGTGGATCCAAAATATAATGGGACTGACAAAAATCTGATGTGTAAACTACATGGAAAATTTTCCATTTTTCCCAAATTTTTCTGACATGACAAGACTTTCTGAAGCGATAGCTGCATGCTATGTCTTCATCCACCAAGATTAAATCTGATGGTGTCCGGCTTTTTTTTTGTTTGAAATATTTTGAGGGGGTTATTTACTAAAAGTTTACTTTTTCTCACTGGCTAAGAAAAAAATCAACCATACTCCCAAACCCGAATCCCCTTTTACTAATAAAAGTCCTCGAAAAATTTGCTGTGATAAAACACTGCTAATCTAACGTTGATTTGATTTGTGTGACCTTTTCTCTGAAAACTCAACTTTATCGAGTTGTCACCCCAAAAAATTATTGAACGAAAACTAGTGCAAACAGCCAAAAACTATTGAGAAAATAAATTAGATTTTTTTTTGCCCTTTTGACCAGACAAACTCGACCTTTAATAAATAGACCCCAAAATGTCAGATGTAGATGCAGGAAAAAGCTACACCACCATTCTAGCTTTAGGGGATCAAATTTTGTAGCGTTTTATAAATCCTGTTCTGTTGCGTGGTGTGGGATGGCAAGATCAGATAAAATATAGCCTACAAAATCTGATCAAAATCTCCTGTGTAGTATTACCCTTAATCAAAGATGAAATTATGGTTTGCCATTGAGAACCGAATAATAACTCAAGTGCTCTCTATTGACTTTATAGGATTGGAATTCTTCTGCTGAACTGTGCTTACTAATTGTTATGTGAAAGGATTCTGGTTGTCCCTGTCCTTAGCTCACAGTGTCTTTGCTAATGCAAAATAAGATGCTTATTAAAGATAATAGAGGTTTTTGAACATACAGATAAACTCACAAACTGTAAAAGCACAATTGTCATTAAATCCATTAAAAGTTCCTATAATAAAAAATATGAACAAATAAAAGCAACAAATGATAAAAAAATAAATAAAAAAGAATACCTAGAAAACATCAGAATTTGTAGGCGAAAAAAAAACACCTGAAAACCTGTAACATCCTGATTGTTTTAAAAATGGTTCAATAGGATTAGTGCACTTGCCATTGACTTTTGCAGCACTTTAAATTGGCAAAGTTTAGCATTAAAGGAATTGGAAGTTGGATTCTGGCTATTATATTAGACATCCAGTCACTCCAGCCTTTATACATTATAATTTTGGCTAACTAACTATATTAGAAACATTTTTTATTTTGCACAGCCTATCTATTTATTTTTACACTGAACTGTTCCTTTAAAGCTTTCATGGTTTTTACATTTTATAAATCTCAAATAATTAGAGGTTTTAGAAATATATGAAAGCCACACATTTTTCATCATTTGTGGAAAAAAATCACAATTCAATTGTTCAAATGTTACTTTTTCTGTGTCTGTTTAAGAAATCACATCAAAACACATTGGATCACATAAAAACACCTTATAGGGCATGTCAACCCTCTCCACAAAAATGTAATCAATGAATAGCCTCTTTGAAATCTTTAGATAACTGCCACTCTGGTTGTTAAAAGGTTAACAGTAAGGCTGCAGTATCCCCTTAATCAGTTACAAATCCTTCTACTACACTAAACCACTCTGCCCCCTCCCTCAGGAATTTCCTTTGGCTCTTGGCTCACGGAGCATGCTCAGTTCCTCTCAGCTCAGATTACAAACACACCCTCCAGACTAACAGCCAATGAAGAGAGAGCATTGCTTGTTCCTATAGAAATTGTCTGTTGCTATTTTTTTCTCCTAACCACCTCTCCTGAGCTCAGCTTAACAATTACAGTGCTTAAACCCAGCAGAACTTTTTTTATCAAAGTATGTTGTGCCTATGTAAACCTGCATTCCGCACTGCATGGACTTTATAGCATACGTCTTATTTCAGATGTCAATAGTACTGATAATGCATCAGAGGGAAAATGGCCGCCAGGTAAAGCGGCTATGTGTTTTAGGAAAATGTGATGTCGCGGGCAAACAGAGGGGGTATATGCAGTACATTTGATGCAGTTTGTCTGAGGAAGATATGCCCAACATATATACATGGGAGGAAAATGTAGGCTTTACATGTCCTTTATTCTGTACCTTATGATTATTCAATTTGTCTATAAGGTGTCGTCAAAGAACAACAAGAATTTTACATCTAGCTGTAAATATATAGATAGTTATACAGTTATAGAAATTATTTTAGGCCAGAAATGGGAAGGTAGGATCAATTCATTATATATTATTGTGGTTCATGTAGAGTTGAAGGAGGCTGGAAGGGTGGTCTCATGGTGGCAGAGACTGGGCATCATTGGGGAAGGGATTAAGCATTACAGGGAGATGGTTGTGGTGGGTGCAGAGATTGGGCTTGTTATATCAGGGATAGGTAGGGGGTGCTGGGGCTGAGGAGGGAGAGGTAGGAAAGGTGAGTTTTTAAGGCATGGGCTGATGCTGTGCAAATATAAACCGGGTGATGAGGGCAAAGAGTCAGTCCAGGTGAGCAGCTAGCAGGCTTGCTCACCAGCGGCTATTGTTTTTTTAATTTTTAAGACGCTAAAAGATTTTCATCCTGGGTGTATTGCTTTAATTTTCTTTGTTTTGTTTCAATATCATGCTCATCACCATTAGCCATAGATGTTAAATATGGAGTTTATTTACTACTTTAATAGTTTTGGGGTAAAGCAAATTTAACCCATTGTTGGTATTATATGCAACTTTATCCACCCTTTATGATAATGGGTTTGCTTTTATTATTATTAACATGTATTTCTATATAGCCAACATATTTTGTAGTGCCATTTGAAGCATGTACACTTGATCTAGTAATGGTCATAAGTGATAATTATTTTGGATTACTTATATTTTGCATGTAATGCACTGGATTAAGGAGTTGATAATGTTTTCATAGTTTCACAAGTATCTGTGATATTTATGTGTTACCTTTAAATACATGTAATTGTTACCTTTAAAAAATTGAAGTATTACAGTATATTGTTGTGTTTCTTATATTTAAGTGTTTATGTATTATGTGTATGTAGGGACCCATAGGTTTCTATTTGGCACCTACTATGGAGTTAAGTCCCTGATCATCTTGTCACTAGGTAAAAGCTTATGTTACAATTATTACCCAATAGCTATAGCTATAGTGTAATGACCACTTCCTGCAACACAGCTTAATAGTGCTGGGAAGGAGTGGCCACTTCCTCTTTGGCTGCTGGTTCTTCAGCTGATTGTTACCATTGAGCCTGGGATCAACAAGGCCCCAGTAAGCCACATGCCCTAACAGGACCTATACTGTTAGAGACCTAATTCGGGGACCAGGCCACCCCATGAACGAGCACTAGCAAGATACAGGTTAGCATTGTCATAGTCACTCTAGAGAGAGAAAGATAGTTAGCTTATTTAGTATTAACAGTTCTATGTTCCAACGAGGAGTGGTAGCGGCTAGAGATCTTCCTTACAAAGCTCCTCTGTGATGCTTTTAGTGCAGGGATGTCATTGTGTTGAGGACTAAGACTTAGCAGCAGCTATTTGGCCTTACCTGGAATTACACTCAAGTCACATTATAGCCACAGGATCTTTGTATTGGATTTTGATGTACCTTGACTATCCTGACTCTGAGGAATATTTCATACTGTGATACCATTTATGGAAATCTGCTAACACATCTTCTATTCCTGTATTCATCATCTGCTATGCTCCAAGCTCCTGTGTGAGTATATTGAAACCTGGGGATATTTGCCTTGTGCATAATAAAACATTTGTTACTGTTTTCATTATAAGAATCTCCTGGCATCCATCTTTTACTATTTTTATAGCAACATAGCCTGTGAGTTGTAGTTACACTACCTCATCTGAATGGCATCTTCCACTTAGCGAAGGCCCTGATCCTGAAGTGTGAGTCCAATGTAACCCATATTCCTCCACTAGCTGGACACCCTAACTATTTTGTGCTGTATAGCCCAAACAAGCATTACATATATATGTATTCACTGGTAATTTTTATATGCAGCACATTGCACTTTGATTTCCAGCACATGGTTTGCATTCACTAAAGTGCGAAGTTATGCTCAGGTTGGCGACTGTTAGCGTAGTTGCACTAGTGTTACTTCACCAGACAAAGCGCATTTATGCTAGCGATGCCTAATTTGCATACGGCACTAATTTTAAAGTATAATAGAAGTATGTTATAGCCACTACATTATACTACACAAGCCCAGGAAACCTTTAATAAATTATATAAAGTTGTCCTATTGCCCTAAACATGTGCCCCCTTTATAGTTGAGTTGCCATATGTTAGAAAATGTAGGGGGGAAGAAGACTATCACCCTACAAAAAGTAAAACACACTAGTGTTTTTTTGGGACTTAGAAAAAAATTATTTTTTTCAAACTCCTATCTATTGTATTGAACTTCGCCAGGTCTGACCTGGTGAAGTAACGTCTAGCGTAAGTGGTAACATTCAGTAAAATGGTCATCTTAGTGAATTTGCGTAATTACGATCCTTCATCAGTGCGCAACTTCGCCTGGCATTAGGGTGCGAAGTTGCGCTAGTCTATCTACTTCACTAGCGAAAATTCGCCAGAGTCGGTGTTTGCGAAGTTATGAATTGACGTCACCCTGGCGAATTAGCGCTAGCGTTAGACGCTTCATGCTTTAGTGAATTTGCCCCTATAAATTCCTTCAATATATCTCAGCTCAGGAATAATTGTTTGGGGAATGTAGTGCAGCCCCCAATAAATGGCTGCAGTTAACAAAATAACTGCTTATCACTCCCCAAATTTTGTATATTGATTTATATATAGAACCACAAAATAGAACCAAACTTGTTATGCAGAATGTTCACATATGGTTTTCTGGATAAGGGATATTTACATAATTTGGATCTCCATACCTTAAGTCTGCTAAAACATATTTATGCACATGCACAAACAGCCTTGATTGACACTGCCAGCAAAAACTGTCTGACACATATGCACCAGTACAATCTAAAACTTGCATGTGTATGGCAGTCCAAAGCTCCCCTGTCTATAGTCCATGATGTAGGACTATTAGGCAGATCAATATATATATATATATATTAAATGACCACAATGCATACGTGTATGAATGTGCAACTTTGATTAAGTTGAAATGATTCCCAATAAGTAAATCAGAACTGGAACTTAATAGATCATGTGTTTGAAGGGAATGTTTTTTGCCTATTAAAAGAAAACATAATTCCAAGAAACTGTGCAATAAAACCAAATTCATCAGAAATCAAAATCTCGAAAAAATGTACGGGCTATTTGATGTGGGTATAGAAAAGCATATCTAAATGATATTGATGTTAATAATTGTGGTAACATCAGGAACAATTAACCCACAAATTTAAGCCTGCATCCTGATCTAATCCCATTGGTGAGAGGCTCTTCAAATGAAAAATCAATCTGTCACCATTCCTTGGGCCAGGAGTTCTATTTTCCAGACCCATCATATTCACCCTCTCTATGCTACAATTACTTTTAGTCAAAAGATCGGCAGCTACCAGTGTTAATGTGCCATTTTGAATCAAGAGAAGCAGGGCAAGGGATACAGAAAGCAATATGACAGCATACACAGGAGGGTCATTAAGCTGCTAGGTGAATGCTGCATGGGACCCCAGGCAGTCTGCAGACCTGGCTTCTGCAGTCTGAGGGATGGAGTGAAAAAGAATGCAGGCTCTACAAAGTGGCTTAATGGTGCACCCATGTATAAAACCATTTTTTGGGAGAAAGAAGGCACCACTGGGGTAAATTCAATAAAAACAAGGGTGGTAGGAAGCAATATGGAAGCATATATAGGAGTGTCATTAAGCTGCTAGGTGAATGCTGCATACCATGTCATTCTATTTGACTTCCGGCAACCCACAGCCCCCGGGGTCTAAGGGTTGGAGTGAAGAAAAGGAATGTTGGATCTACAGAGTGACTTAATGGTGCAGGGAATTAGAAAGCAATATGGCAGCATACACAGGAGCTTTGTTAAAAGCTGCTAGATGAATACTACATTTTGCTTCATTCCATTTGACCTCAGGCAGCCTACAGATCCTGGCTTCTGCAGCCGGAGGGATGGAGTGAAAAAGAATACAGGCTATACAAAGTGGCATGTCGTACATGATGACTCCCAGTCTATGGCTCTTGTATACTCCTTCTCTATCACTGCTTTCAGCGCCATGTAAACTGAACTCCCAATCATTGTGTTGGTCTCCGTATCCAATGCCTTGATTAAAATAGCAAATTGTAAGTGGTTTTTATGAAGAGTATACCCTAAATGTGTCCCCTTTGCTCTGGTTAAACATACAAGGCCCCCTTACCAGTTTTGGCCATTCCGAAGAAATTTTTATACTGTATATCCGTTTTCATCCATTAAGACATTTCCCAGTTTTAAATCTTTTTGTTGAAAGAAAAGGGAGATATTATAATGACACATTAAAACTGATGTGATAAGCCAAACACAACAAATTCTTCCTTCCCTCAGCTGTCCAAGTAATGACTTTCAACCTATAGCTGTCCTGCTATGGAATTGCAACAGTTACAAACCCCAGGTTGTACTCACTACTAAAAGTACCTACCCCTTTATTAACTCTTACCTGTGTATAACATCTTTGGTGTGTATGACTTCAGGACCGAGCATTATGCATGCAGCATAGAACCTGCAAAGATAAGGAAAATACATTTGGTCATTATATGCTGCATTCATATAGGAATATTTAGTGTTGCATAATACTCTCCCAGTTCCACCATCCTCCCCTAGTCTTTAGTCTCCTGTTACTCTGGGATGTTATGTATAAAAGCCCAAATAATTTTTTCATACTTAGTTGTCACTAGGTCGAAGTGCCCACTCTGCCGCAGGTGAGTTCTTAGGCTGCCTCCTGCCACAAACTCCATTACAAAGAATAGCAGTTTTTTTTGTGTTGAATGTTGCATGTGAATCCACTATAAAGTTGTGTGGATTGTGCTAAAATCTGAAAGATCAAAGAGAACATGAGTTCAACTAAGTGTCTTAGTGTCAGATTTTGAAATAATCCCTTTTGAGCTAACTTTTCTATTTCTTTGGTAGAGTCTATGGGGGGAAATTCACTAAAGCGCAAAGTGTCTAATGCTAGCCAGCGTGACATCAATTCGTAACTTCGCAAATTCACTAACACCGACTCTGGTGAATTTTCACTAGCGAAGTAGATAGACTAGCGCAACTTCGCACCCTAACGCCAGGCGAAGTACGTAATTACGCAAATTCACTAAGATGACCATTTAACTGAACGTTACCACTTACTCTAGACGTTACTTCGCCAAGTCAGACCTGGCGAAGTTCAATACAATAGATAGGAGTTTGAAAAAAATAATTCCCAAAAAAACGCCGGCGTGTTTTACCTTTTGTAGGGTAATAGTCTGAAAAAGAGCAAAATTTTTTTGGGGGGGTTGCCCTCCTTCCCCCCTACATTTCCATTTATGGCAACTCAAGTATACAGGGGGCACATGTTTAGGGCACATATTAAAGGTTTCCTGAGCTTGTGTAGTGTAATGTAGTGGCTGTAATATATACTTCTATTATACTTTGAAATTCGCGCTGTATGCAAATTAGGCATCGCTAGCGTAAATGCGATTTGCTGGCGAAGTAACACTAGCGCAACTACGCTACCGTTCGCCAAGCTGAGCGTAACTTCACACTTTAGTGAATTTGCGTAGTGCTGGTGAAAATTCACCTGGCAAAGTGCGGCGAATGTTAGCGAAGGCAACGCTAGCGCATCTTCTCCGCTTAGTGAATTTGCCCCTATGTTCTCCTTCTTCAGCACTTTCAGGGCACAGTAGATGTTTGCAGGGAGATACTCTACAAAAAGAACCTGGAATTAGAGAATGGGTTTTGTATCATTGTTACCCTGTTTATGCAGCTTAAGTCCTAATTAGAGACTGAGTCAATTACCTTTCCAAATCTTACCCTGCCTAAAACAATAATCTGCAAAAAGTCACTTGGTGAGAAACTGCTGAACTGTAGGTCTCGGAAAGAAATTAACAGGAATTGTGTTTTGTGCCACTAAAAAAAACTTTACAGGAGTGTTTTCTGAATAAAAATTTTTATTGAAGCAGAATTCAGTTGTATACAATCTAATGTGAAAAAATGGCTGTGCAAAAATGTGGGTACCCTTGTAATTTAGTTAATTTGAATGCATGTAATTGCTCAATACTGATTACTGGCAACACCACATTGGTTGGATTAGCTCATTAAGCCTTGAACTTCATAGGCAGGTGTGTAGAATCATGAGAAAAGGGATTTAAGGTGGCCAATTGCAAGCTGTGCTTCTGTTTGACGCTCTTGTGAAGAGTGAAAGAATGAGATCCTCAAAGAAAGTCTCAAAGGATCTGAACGCAAAGATTGTTCCGTATCATGGTTTAAAGGGAGGCTACAAAAAGCTATCTCAGAGTGTCATGTCTTCACCATAGCATTCTATATTTTACATGCTGTGGGCTCCCTCTACAGGTCACAGGCTGTAACAGCACAAAACAGTTTCCTGTGTGTTTTCCATTTCCATAAGGATTATGGCAGAAATTGTACTGATCAGGCCACTGTAGCTATACTATGTGACCGTGCAATGCCTTGTGGGAGCTAGGACTCCATTTTACATCTCATGCTGTGGAAGAAGCACACCCAGTTCCATCTCCTATACGGAAGTATAGCTGGTAAGGCCAAGTGACACCAAACACCTTTCTAACTGCCAGTAGCCCTCAGAGACATTGTCACAGAGACTTTATGCCAGCCAGGGACTATGTTGCAGTGCAAATGTTCATTTTTATATGTTCATTATTTTCTATTACAAGTATACTTATTGTATTTCTGTTATTCTTTCTAGTTTCACCTCATCCCATTACTACCCAGTAAAATCTACAGACTTCAACTCTCAGTCTCTTTATTGGAGTGTGGGAAGGTTTAGCTGCATGTCAAACTACACACTGCCCCAGGGTAATACGTAGGAAGGACAGAACACAGAGGTTTAAACTGTCAATTTCAACTGTAAGGAATGTAATCAGTTAATGGAAGACCACAGGCACAGTTGCTGTAAAACCCAGATCTGGCAGGTTTCAGAGAATGATTACAGACAACCCAAAGATCACCTTCAAAGACCTACAAGAACATCTTGCTGCGGGTGGTGTATCTATACATCATTCTACAATTCAGTACAATTTGCACAAAGAACATCTGTATGGCAGGGTGATGAGAAAAAAGCCCTTTCTGCACTCACTCAAACACAAACAGAGTTGCTTGTTGCATGAAAAAAGCTAATTTAGACGAGACAAAAATTGATTATTCAGTTATTTGGTCAGAACAAAAAGCTCTTTGCATGGTGGAAGAAGAATACTGCATTCCAAGAATAATACCTGTTACCTACTGTCAAATTTGGTGGAGGTTCGATCATGCTGTGGCAAGTGTCAGATGAATTCAAAACAATAACAACAAATTTTTCAGGATAATGTTCAAGCATCAGTCACAAAGTTGAAGTTATGCAGGGTTTTCCAACAACACAACGACCCTAAACACACTTTGAAATCTACAAAGGTGTTTATGCAGAGGGAGAAGTACAATATTCTGGAATGGCCGTCATAGTCCCCCGACTTGAATATCATGGAAAATCTATGGGATGATTTGAAACAGGCTTTCCATGCTCGGCAACCATCACATGTAACTGTACTGGAGAGATATAGTATGGATGAATGGTCAAAAATACCAGCATCCAGAATCAAAGGCCATAGGAGGCATCTAGAGGCTGTTACTTTTGCAAAAGGAGGCTCAACTAAGCATTGATGTAAAATCTCTGTTGGGGGGCCCAAATGTATGCACCTGTTTAATTTAGTTATGATGCACATTACATATTTTCTGTTAATCCAATAAACTTTATGCCACTGCTGAAATACTACTGTTTCCATAAGGCATGTTATCTATTACATTTGAAAGCTCAGCCAATGATAAACAAAACTCCAGATAAATAACGGAAAAACCATGAAAAAAAATCACAAATGAAGACAACCTGCAAATTGTGACAGATTATCATTGTCTTCCACTACTAAAATGTAATCTAAAGGTGACCTACCCCTTTAAAGCAAAATCCTTTTAGAGGTGGTAGACAGTGACAATCTGTCACAATTTGCAATAAGTCTTCATTTTTTAATTTGTTTATGGTTTTTCCATATTTAGCTATTTGGTCCACAGTTACATAGTTTTTCCTAGCAGTGGTTTGAATGAGAGTCTGAAAAGGTAAGAGGGATGGAATAAGTAGAAAAGCAATAAAAAGTAACAATAAAATGTTAGTTTTGTGTTTGATGAGGTCAGCGATCCCAGTTGAAAGCTGGAAAGAATAAAAGAGCTATTGCTAAATAGCTAGGAAAAGGACATTCTATAACATACTAAAAGTTAACTTTAACCGCCCCTTTAAGAATTGCCATATGCTTTCCCCCCCTGTTTCGGAAGGGGAAATCTTTCTGGGTGTACCACATTTTTCTGATGTCAGGAAAAGGAGGAGTTGGGTCAAGCCCCATCCAAGTTCTCTCTTGCCCTGTCCCACTCTGGGAAGGAGGTGAGTGTGGGAGGAATGTATTTATAGACATATCAAATTGAATCCAATCACTTAATAACCGTATCCATTATTCCAAATATTCATTATTCCTGTATACACTTTGAGGCTACAATATATGAATTATTCTGATTTCTGCCCACATGATGGCAGCATTTACTTAAAGCACAATCACAAATTGACTGTATCAGTGTTTCTCAGCAAATCATTTATTCAAACCAGTCATGCTGGACATTCCAGGATTTGGACTTCTGTTTATTCCAACAGGGAAATCACAAAGTGACACATTCTTCCCTCATTCCTTGTTCCTACTGTCAGTGTGGGACTCACTGGTGCAAATTCACTAAAGCGTGAAAATGCGCTAGCGACAGCTTCGCCTGTGAATTTGTGTTCAGGGCGGCGAATGTTAGCGAAGTTGCACTACCGTTACTTCGCCAGGCAAAGAGCATTTACACTAGCGATGCCTTATTTGCATACGGCGCGAAGGTAAATGTATAATAGAAGTATATGTTACAACCACTACATTACACTACACAAGCCCAGGAAACCTTTAATAAATAAAATAAAGTTGTCCTATTGCTTTAAACATGTGCCCACTGTATAGCTGAGTTGCCATATGTTAGGAAATGTAGGGGGGGAAGGAGAGTAACCCAAAACATTTTTTCGCTATTTTTCAGACTATCACCCTACAAAAGGTAAAAGACACCAGCGTTTTTGGGAAAAATTTCAATATTTTTTTCAAACTCCTATCTATTGTATTGAACTTCGCCAGGTCTGACCTGGCGAAGTAAAGTCTAGCGCAAGAGGTAACGTTCAGTAAAATGTTCATCTTAGTGAATAAACTTAGCTATGTCCATTCATCAGTGCGCAATTTCGCCTGGTGTAAGGGTGTGAAGTTGCGCTAGTCTTTCTACTTCGCCAGCGAATTTTTGCCAGAGTCTGACTTAGTAAATTTGCGAATTTACCAATTGACGTCACACTGGCAAATTAGCGCTAGCGTTAGACGATTTATACTTTCGTGAATTTGCACCACTGTGGGAGCAAGCTGTTAAGATCAACAACAAATATTGAGTTTAATGGTGCAAGGTGCAAAATAATTGAACCTACATACCTCAGGTTAGTCCCAGCAAACTTTACTCTAGGATTAGGAGAGGGCTGCTCTATATGTCTGTAATCTGAAACATACTGAGCTCAAAATGTATTAATGGACATATTCTTGCTTTTTTTTCTATATGCTGAACACTTCTGTTACCATTTTAATATCTGTTTTAATAAAGCTTCCCATTGAGTAGCAAAAACAATTAATTTGTTGTAAAAGCCAATTAAATATTATATTTTTGAATACTTATTTCATATTAACAGTTCCCCTTTGTAGCTGGTGCCAAGGCTCTAATACTCATGAACAACAGCAAGTCTTTTTTCAATATGGTGAGGGTGCAAGAGGTTGCATTGAAACTTCTACATTAGGAAAGAAAGGTTTGTTTACGTCATTGCTTTTCTATTAAAAATAATACCACTGTTTCTATGGGTGAATATAATTGGGCAATGTCACATGGCAAACATAGGAAAATGCAATATGATTTTTTTGTCATTGAAATACCTTTGTTTTTATTATTTTGCTGCAGTATGACAGCCATATAAAAACAGTCACTGTGACTCTTAAGGGGCACATTTACTAAGGTTCTAATTGATTCAAATATCCCCAATAGCCCAAAATTCGATTCGAATTTGCCAAATTCGAAAATTCGAATTTGAATTTGATTGTCGAAGTACTGGCCCTTTAAAAAAAAAAGTTGATATAATAATTCGACAGATAAAACCTACCAAATTGCTATATATCCCTATTGGAAGCTCCCATAGGATTTTTCCAAGTTTTTTTGATTGAATAAAAAAAATTAGATTGAATGCTTAAAATTGTTCGATTCGAACAATTTTATCGATCGATCAAATTTTTTATATTCGATCGAACAAATTGCATAAAAAAAAAAAAAATCGAAAAATCGATAAAAGCTTGCACGGCACATTTATACCAGTGGTACTTGTATATTGTCACAGTTGGAAGCTTGTGTTTATTTACTTTGAAGATACAGGATGCACTACAAACCACATGAGGTGCTGTGTATCCCATTACTAATTCTGGGTAAATTCATCCCAATGCATGAATTCTCAGCCAGCACATAGGAAGTGGTTTTCATCAGGTTACTGCAGGTACAGTGCTAAAAACAAATCTCTAGTTGCCCTGGTTGGTTACTGCACTAAAGCAAATTTATCTATAATGGTGCCTCAGTCTAAATGATTTTCTAATAGCTTGCATCTTGTTCACATCTGTCTTTGTTCCTACTTGTTGGTAAAGAGAAGCTTAAAGGAACGTGTTGGAGAAAAATCTGTATAATAAAAGTCCTTTTCAAATTAAACATGAAATCCAATTTCAAATTTTTATTAAAGCATTCATAGCTGTTTTAAGCTCATTTAAAAATCTCAGCTGTCAATCAAATATTGTCTGCCCCTCCTCTATGCCTTAGGCATATAACTTTCACTTTCCATTCAGCACTTCCTAGATGTCACTGCTCCCCACACATTCCCCCAGTTCTCTTAACCATGTAATTGTGTAGCTAGGACATGGGGGTAGACATTGGGTCCCCCATTCTGGTGCAAACAAGATTCTGAGATGATACAAGGCTTGTCTTAATAACAGTGTCCACAAAATGGCTCCTGCCTGCTTGCTATAATTATGAATTCCCAGACTGAAGAAAACAAGATAAAAATTTCTGTTTCTGTGAGATGAAGCTCATGTTAGATGTATGTTATCATGACAGTTTCTATTTCAGTTCTAATTATTTCAGGTCCCAGATTTGTACAAAAGCAAACTGTTGTACTTTTGTTTATTACTTGAAACTGTAATTCTCTCTAAGGTTGTTCTTTCATATTTTGTTAATTATTTTATATTCTTTACAACTATAAAACCAAAATGTGTTTTATTATTGCTTTATGGGAAATATTTTATTTAGTAACTTTTCCACCATTCTTTACCTGAATATTTGACTGTATTTTTTTTAGTTGGTCCAACACATTTGACATTTTTACTTAAAATCCAAAATAATTATCTTTGAACTGTAAACACATTTCCTCAAGTCTTCTCTCAAATTTTTATAAATTGCTAATTTTTAGGTTTGTTTCTGTTGCTAACTGTATATATTTTGAAAGAACAGATTTGACACCTACATATCCTATTATCTGTTTGTATTTTATTTAATCATCTTTACAGAGATCAATTTTGTCACTTATGAACAGTAATATTTACTCCCTAAGAGTTCATTTACAATTTGCTTCTGCCCTGTTTATAATGCTTAAAATAATATATGTTATCTATTCTTTCATACTGTTTTTTAAAGAAAAGCATACTATATCAAACATTTGCAGGTTTATTTATGAAAATTTGAATCTGTGAGTTTTTTTTAAGTTGAAAAACCAAACTTGAATTTTAGTTTTTGTTCTGGAAAAACTCTGAAAAAACTCTCTTGAAGTCTTGAAAACTTGATCAACTAAAAAATGTGAAAATACTTCACATACTACTACAGGGCTCATAGCAGGGTGGGGTCTTGCCAGAAAGGGGGAAAGGACATTTATCTCATGACAGAGTTCTGTATTTTATTATTTTGTGACACAGCTAAATAAGATATCTATTTATTATGTTGTCAGAGTGTGGTTCATTTCATTTTAGGTTTTCAAGGAGAAGCTGTTGATTAATTCTTGTACTAGTGAAACTTATATGCTACCTTCCATGAAATTGTTTGCCAGTTACCAGTTCACACACTTCTATACAGTAGAAACATACCTCTTTAAGGTACAAAGTCATCTCATCGTATCCATTATCCAGAGCATACACAGTCATATAAAAACTTTTGGGAACCCCTCTCAGCCTGCATAATAATTTACTCCACTTTCAACAAAAAAGATAACAATGGAATGTCTGAGTACTGGGGTGTTTTCTGAACAAAGCTTTTTAGTGAAGCAGTATTCAGTTGTATGAAATTAAATCAAATGTGAAAAACTGGCTGTGAAAAATTTGGGTACCCTTGTAATTTTGCTAATTTGAATGCATGTAACTGCTCAATACTGTTTACTGGCGACACCAAATTGGTTGTATTAACTCGTTAAACCTGGAACTTACATAGGCAGGTGTGTCCAATCATGAGAAAAGGTATTTAAGGTGGCCAATTGCAAGCTGTGCCTCTGTTTCACTGTCATCTGAAGAGTAACAACATGGGATCCTCAAATCAGCTCTCAAAATATCTGAAAACAAAGATTGTTCAGAATGATGGTTTAGGGGAAGGCTATAAAAAAGCTCAGATGTTTAAACTGTCAGTTTTAACTGTAAGGAATGCAATCAGGAAATCGAAGGCCACAGGCACAGTTGCTGTAAAACCCAGGTCTGGTAGGCCAAGAAAAATTCAGGAGTGGCATATGCGGAGGATTGTGAGAACTGCAAGAACATCTTCCTGCAGATGGATTATCTGTACATTGTTCTACAATTCAGTGCAGTGTGATGAGAAAGAAGCCCTTTCTGCACTCACACAAACACAAACAGAGTTGCTTGTTGTATGCAAAAGCTCATTTAGACAAGCAACAGTCATTTTGGTACAAAGTGCTTTGGATGGATGAGACAAAAATGTAGTTATTTAGTCATAACAAAAAGCACTTTGCATGGCAGAAGAAGAACACTGCATTCCAAGAAAAACACCTGCTACCTACTGTCAAATTTAGTGGAGCATGCTGTGGGGCTGTGTGGCTAGTTTAGAGACTGGGGCCCTTGTTAAAGTTGAAAGTCAGATGAATTCAACATCAGATGAATTCAATATCAACAAATTCTTCAGGATAATGCTCAATCATCAGTGACAATGACCCTAAACACACTTTCAGACACTCAACAAAGGCTATGGGAGGTGTCTAGAGGCTGTTACATTTGCAAAAGGAGGCTCTACTAAGTATTGATGTGATATCTCTGTTAGGATGCCCAAATGTATGCACCTGTCTAAATTTGTTACAATGCATATTGCATATTTTCTGTTAATCCAATAAACTTTGTCACTGCTGAAATACTTCTGTTTCCATAAGGCATTTTATATATTAGGCTAAGGCCAGACGGGGAGATTCGGGGGAGATCTGTCGCCTGGCGACTTCTCGCTGCGACGAATCTCCTCGAATAGCTAGTTAGCGCTGCACACCTGCTAGGCGTAAAATCACCTGCGCTTGTTCACACGCAGCGGCGCAATTTTAAAAGTCGCTCAAAATTGTCTCGCAATGGAGTTAATCCCCTGCCTTTAGTATGTTTTCTGTTATTGGGTGTAACTACCTGTAACAGTTGTGATTCAACACCAATAATTATTGGACAAAGGATGCAATGACCGCTCCCTGCCACTAATGCTTTATAATGTGTGTAGGGAGGGGCCTCTGCTTCTTTGGCTCCTGGTGTCTGTGCAGCTAGGTGTTCCCATTGAGCCTGGGATCACCAAGGCCCTAGTAAAGCCATATGCCCTGAAGGATCTGTAATTCAGAGTCAGAGACTGAGTCAGGAACCAGGTAATCCTGTGAATAGGTTAGCTATCATAAGGGCAGATCTTTAATAGACTCTCTAATAGACATCTACAGTCCCTTCCACTGTTCTCAAATTATCTGTGATACCTATAAAGATGTCAAGACAGGGTCACAGCAAAATATGGGACCTGACTGGGAAACAGCTGGTTATTCAGCATTAAAGGATTCAGTATAAAAATAAAAACTGGGTAAATAGATAGGCTGTGCAATATAGTTAGTTAGGCAAAAATGTAATGTATAAAGGCCTATCTATTTACCCAGTTTTTATTTTTACCCTGAACTGTTCCTTTTAGACTCTTGCTTTAGCACTCGGGTTACTTGACAGTCAGGTTGCTGACAGACAGGTACCTGGAATCTGAGCAATTTTCTGCTTTCCTAGCACAAGAGCATGAGTGCAAACCTGAAAGTATGCCTGCCATACTAATTGCTTGAAAGCTGACAGATCTGTACAAACATTTTCTCCTCTCAATCTCTTCTAATATTATGATCCTGCCCATTTTCCTGTTCTACCCTGTATCAGATCATGTGTGCATGTTTGATCCTAAAAATGACTACAGTACAGCCACAATCTAAATCCTCCTGGAAACCATAAAGCCTTCTGGCATCAGTTAAATGCTATGAAAAAAAACCATCTACATAGATACTAAAAAGTACAAAGGTGGCTACAGATCTTTTCAACTATAGCAACAAATCCACAGCTATCATTTATTTGACACCTATTTAAAAGCAAACATCTTTATTGATTGCTATGGGTCACTGCTCTTGACAGCCTGTACCTTGCACCATGTACCTTAATTTACATAAGGGGACTAAAATAGCCTCACATTTATTGTTTTTTGCTGTGCAAAACCACATTCCTGTCATTCAGCTGTCCCTTACTAAATTGCACAAGGTGACTAATTATAGCTTCTTGGGCTAACTGTATTTTTGCCAATGATGTTCCCTGTAATGCTTGTTTGTTTCTTTTTTAATCCCTGTTGTTTCTCTTCTGTGTACTATATAGACATATTTGTATTTACAGTTTATGGGTTGTTGACCTATAAATTAATATTTACTATGATGTAGGTAGCAAATGCTATACTGTGACAGTATGCAATAGCTTTTAATATTGTTATTATTTGCAGTTTTCGGATCAATAACTTTTTATTCAGCTGCTACTGTGGGACACTATATTTATATATATATATATATATATATAAATATATATATATATATATATATATAGCAAACGAAAAAAGCTTGCACTCACAGGACTTACCAAAAAATCATTTTGTTTATTAAGAAAAAGGAACACCTAACGTTTCGGCTAGCAATCTAGCCTTTCTCAAAGATTGCTAGATTGCTAGCCGAAACGTTAGGTGTTCCTTTTTCTTGATTTTTTGGTAAGTCCTGTGAGTGCAAGCTTTTTTCGTTTACTATAATCCTGCATTTTTGGCTTTTTGCACCCAGAAATTAAAAAGTCTTTTTTACAGCATTGGCCCCTGATCAACTCGAATCTGGATCTAAATTGGTGGATAAGAAACTTCACATTGGTTACAAACAATAACAGGAACTTGTGTGAATGGTTGACACCAGCGGATACATGTTATGTGCAACACGTTAATACTGGGGGACAAATTTTTTCATCCTCACAATGGCAAACCGTACCAATTTAGACATAGGCTTACATGTTGTTCACAGAATGCATTGCGGCAAGACCACCTGCCAGCTGAGGGACAGGATTAGTCTGCATAGATCAATGATACGGGCGGCATTGGATTCTGATTATGATAACAAAAAGGGCAAACATGATATATCAAAGCAACCTATTGCACAACATTGGCTGAAAGTGAAGCAGCCAATTTCTTCATTCAAATGCATGCCCATTGTGATGAAACCTCCCCGCAGGGGTGGAGATGTGAATCAGATCTTATTGCAAAACTTTTGAATTGGGACATGTAGCTCCTAAGGGACTGAGCTCTACCCTCCAGCTTGTTTTTTGAATAAGAGACAATGGGGGGGATGTAATTAAAGTCACAAAGAGAAAAACATTGTGCACCAATGAGAGTAGAAATCCCCATCTCGCAATGTAATATTGTGCCTTAAACGGTTATTGCATTGCGAATCGATATTGCGCATTGCGGATTGTAATTGCGCACTCTTAAGAAATGCTTGAAGGTGTTATAATCTTTGGGGCAAACATTGCTACATTTTCCGTAAGAAGTTTTATTACATTGACAGCGCATTAGCTCAAAGTATAAAATTCCCAAACGGCAAAATACTGCATGCATTTTTCACCAAATCCTCCCTGTGTGTGCATTAATAGGTGAATTCTGTACCTGTCAATGCATACTAAAAACAAGACTAAAGGCAGAGGTTTGTTATTTTCTCTGCTGGTGTAAATATGAAAACACAATGTGTGACACTATTCTAATTCCGGTGCTGTATGGATTCAAATAACTTTAGTATATCTACTGCAGTGCTTCACTGTAAACTAATAAAAAGGATGTAGTCTGGACTAGACTTTAATGCTTCATGCTGTTCTCTGTTCTGCAGGAAAGATTTATATAAAGTGGACATTATCAAGTTTTGCAAGCAACATGTGTGTCTCAAGAAGTAGGGGAAACGCAGCAGTGATGAAGCTCTGCTTTGACAGATACTCTTGCAGAACGGGGATATGTATAAGTAGTACCGCATGTTCTATCTACACAGACAAAGCTAACCTAGATGAATGGCTTTTAAATATGCATTGAATAGAAACATTTGTGTAAATATTAGAAACAGAGTACTTAAGGAAATGTTGAGTAGAAGGTCTCATTCATGAAGATGACAGACAATATCATTTCAGGTGCTTTAAATTCTAGGCTGCACATGGATGTATATTCCACATCATTAGTGTAGTGTGTCACACCGTTAGGGTTTGCACTGCCAGTATATATTTTATTTTATGTTTGATGCACTGTTCTTGGAAAACTCAGGAACTATTGCATGCAGTATCCTTCTGAAATCACATAAAATAAGGAAAGACAAATGAAGGAGGAATGTGTTAGAACAGGTTGCTGATATGTTGTGTTGGAGGAGGTGGATGGAAGCCTGGGCAGTAGGCATAGATGGTGTGGGGATAGTTTTGTAATAACTCACTGTGAGTCTGAGAATTAGGATTAGGGAAACTGATGAGTAAAGTAGAAGAGCAGTTTTACAAGTTTACAGATGTAGGGACAGAGGTATTTCTACAGTGGTTTCTCTTGGAGGGCCTGTACTTGGAGCTGGACACTCTCAAGTGAGACAGTGCGGCTCTGTGCACTGATGAGCCATGCCACTCTGTGCTGCTCTGTGCGCGTATGCTCACTGTGCCGCTCTGTGCACGCATGCACATGTGAAGCGGCTCGGTATGCCAGGGGGTCTGGATCGGGGCCCTAGACAGCAGTCCTGGTGGGCCCCGGCCCGCCCAGTCCAACCCTGACTATAGGCTTACATGTGCTTTATGCATCCTTAGACATAGAGGGGCAGAGCTACTAAAAGAATTTATCATGAAAGAAGATACCTAATTGGCTGCAGTGGGAAACACAGTTTAGCACTTACAGTACAGTAAGCTTTTTAACTTTCAGATAAAACCACATTTTTAACAATATGGAAATCAGGTGTGCAATGAATCCAGAATTAAGTTCAGGATTCAAATCCAGTCAATTTTGGCAGAATTTGGATTCAACCAAGTATTTAACTATATTGTTCTGGACAGCTAAAAGCAACACTTTTATGTTCACAAATGATGCAAAAAATGTATCTCAAATGTTAATATGCAAACTATGGGTTGGATTTTGGTTTGGTAGAGTCTTTTGTGCATAGCAATGACAATAACAATGATTTGACCATCAGTATTAAAAATATACAGTATGATTTTGCATCATTAGAAATGCATGCAATATAATCTGCTTTGTTACAGAATGTTTGAGAGGCTATAATAATTTGACTCACCAATTTATTTATAATTAGACACTAAAGGGTCTGTGCCGAGGGTGAAAGCTTTATTGGGTTGGCCTTTGAATGCCTATATAAAACAATCAAGACTAAAAAAAAGAAATTCCCCTGTCTGCCACCAAGATAGCAGTCAAATCTAGTGGCAGAGCTGGTGATTACTTTTTATCTGGGTCCATGCCTAGTGCAGCAACACAAAATAAAGCTGTGGGAACAAAGGCCCCAAATTTAACCAAAAATTTCATTTTGTTTTGTCTACTTGACAGACAGTGTCTTTTTATTTGATATAAACTGTACAGCCATAGGATCTATTACCCACAATAGGACTTGAGGTTTTATAGATAAGGAATCTTTCTGTAATTTCATCATCATACTGTGTTTGACAAAATTAATAAAGCTTTACAAAAACACAGTAGGATTTTTTGCCACCAATATGGATTCATGTAGCCTAGTTAGGATCAGGTACAAGCAACTGTTTTAAGAAAAATGAAGTCAGTTTTAAAAATTATAATTGTTTGCTTAAATTGACTCTATGGGAGATAACTTTCCCATAATTCTGAACTTCCTGGATAACAGGTTTATGGGATTTTATAAAGGTAAATAGGTAAGTGAACAGAGAACCTGCAGTGAATGCAGATCAGACTCTATTTTATCAAGCCATGAATCTATTCTTTGCACAATATGTTGTTAAAAGTTTGCATTTCTTCTTTAGGGTATTGATGGGGCAGATGTGGCAGAACTTCTGCTACAAGACGGTAAAAAGGAAAAGAGTGGAACTTGATGCCAACTTCATCATCTTAAGTGAAGACCAGTGCAGAGACTTATGCAAAAGCTGTGGAGAAATACACCAAGCTGCTCTTCTTTAGCCAGAAAAAAGCAAGTTATTTTACTAGATACACAGTTACACCTTATCATTCAACTGCTAATATACATAAATGGCTGAGATGGCATTCAGGTATCTGCAGAATTTCCTTTTAAGGAAAGTAAAACATCCACAGATGAACTTACACTTACATGAACAGTAGTGATGGGCGAATTTATTCGACAGGGGCGAATTCGCGGCGAATTCGCGGCGAATTCGCGCGATTTGCCGCTGGCGAATAAATTCGCGAAACGGCAGGAAAAATTTGCCGCCAAAAACGAGTCGCGCGTCGTTTTTGACGCGATGCTCCGAAAACGACGCGACGCCGGAAACGATGCGCCGCGGGTCAAAAACGACGCACAACTCGTTTCGCCAATTTTTCAGTTGATGTGGTGGTGTATCCAAGAAAACTTAGGAAAAGGTATGCATTTGGAAGAAGCAGACTGGTCAGTCATAACGACTGATGCATCAGGTTCTGGTTGGGGGCCTACGTGGAAGATCAGTTCATCCAGGGTACCTGGGAGATGGGTCAAATTTTGTCAAATGTCTTACAGCTAAAAGCAATATAGAAAGCCGTTTTCACATTCAAAAACTCATTAAAGGGAAGAAGCAGAAAAGTAATGTCAGACAATATTACGGCAGTTGCTTATGTCCAAAAACTAGGAGGCACCAGAAGTATAGCATTGTTAAAAGAAGCAGAAAAGATTTTTCAATGGGCAGAATTGCGGCTGGAAAATTTGACAGCGGCTTATTTGCCAGGAATACAAAACCAGAAGGCCAATTTTTTCAAGTCGAGTCACTATAGACCCTGGAGAACTGAGCCTTCAAGAAGACATCTTTCAAGATCTAGTAGATATTTGGGGACTCCCAGATGTGGATGCTATGGCATCAGTTCAGAACAGGAAGTTGTGATATTTATACAAATGGCCTGCGGGTGTCACTGTGCACAGGACTTGTACTGTGCACACAAAGGACTTTCTGTAGAGCTTGAAAGTGAAATTAAGACGTTACTATTGTTGTGTAAGGCCTGTATGAGCCTGTTAATAAAGCACTATTATACTCTCCTCATCCTCGGTTACCCAACATAACAAATGGCAACAAGGATATCTTTTCTACCTCTGCAGCAGCCTGCAGATTTTCTTCCAAACCCTGTGAGCCTACCATATCTTTTACTGCTTGGATTCGTATGTTTGAAATTTACATTATTGCTGCTGACCAAGGGGAGATTTCTGCTGCTGGAAAGCGTGCTTTACTTATTCACTGCCTGGGAACAGAGGAACGAAATAAATTTTTCGTGCCAAGAATAAATGTGGTTGCTGAAAGATATAAATTCCACCAACGTGGACAGCGCCATGGTGAATCCACAGAACATTTTGTAGCAGCTTTGAGAGAGCTGGTTGTTACCTGTGAGTTTGGAAATGCTAAGAGAAATGCTAAGCGTGCACAAATACAATTAAAAAATACTCCTTTCGCTGTGGTTCAACACAACACATTGCAAATTATGCTACATGTCCTGCAAAAGCAGTACAGTGTCGCAGATGCTCAAAAGTCCTTTGTATGCACAGTACAAGTCCTGTGCACTTTGCTGGGGTCTGCCGTAGTTCTGCTAAAGATGTTCATGAAGTCATTACTACAAATGTTACAGTATGTACAGTGTGGATAAAGCTGGTACATTTATAAGTTTATATGCACTGTCAATGTCAATACTGCTTCTGCTGACAAGGGACACTCCATTAACCTGATGCTTGACACAGGTTCAGCTGTTTCTATACTACCAAAGGATATTTTCTTGAAATACTTTGCAAACAATATGCTTGTTGCACCTACCCTGAGACTTGTCAGTTACCTAAAGGATCCAATGCCTGTGCTTGGTTGCTTGCCACTGACCATACAATATGAATCAAATACTGCAAAATGTGACTTTTATATTGTGAATAAGGGTACTGCTATACTTGGAAGGAATCTCTTTGCTGCATTAAACCTACAATTAGCGGATGGTCTCATTACTACAGCAGCAGTGTCTGCCACACAGCCAATTTCACCACAAAGCAACACACCACTGGGCTGTGCAAAGAACTTTGTACACAAAGTTAAGTTGAGACCAGATGTAAAACCAGTACGCCAGAAATTGAGGCGACTACCCTACTCTATAAGGGAGACTGTCTCACAGGAACTACATAACTGCAGAGCAGCTTGCCATGCAACAACCCAATCCAAGACAGATGTGCATTAAGTTACATGTTGCAGACATCAAACTTTCACTAAATACTATCCCTACAAAATCATCTACTGTGAACATTGTCAAACAGAAAACATGGTGCAAGAGAATTACACTTTCAGCCTGGATATTTAGTCAGAATTAATAAACCAGGACTACTGAAACAAGGACAATCTAAATTTACTACACCACTTGAAGTGAGATGCCAGCGAGGACCCTACACATATGAACTGTCTGATGGACACATATGGAATGCAAGTTTTTTTTAAGATACCCGTGCAAAGAAGCAGAAACAGTAGACGGGCTAACAAGATTGGTCCATGGGGTTGATTTACATTTTCCCCAATTCCTTTCATATGAAAGGTTCTGAAGAAAGTACATTTGGAAGCAGCAGAGGCAGTAGCAATGATTCCTTTTTGGCCAAGGAGGCCATGGCTTCCATTGCTTCACAAGTTAACCTTGATGGACCCCAAAAGAATTCACAGGTTTCCAGGATGGTTATACCAGGGGATATTCCAGTACCAGGAGGATAATTGCCTGTATTTGATGGCTGGGAGGTTGAAAGGGAGAGGCTTAAGAGGCAGAATTTGAAAGAAGAAGTTGTTGAATTTCTTCTGAGGTCAAAAAAGTACCTCAGCGCAATATTATAATATTTTGGATAAGTTTGTTCAATTCACCCTTGCGAGTGGTCAGAATCCCAACTTTATAACAGCCTCGCTCCTGGTGGATTTCCTTTTCGCAGGATATGAGAAAGGTTGGAATACTTGAAAGTTCAAGCGTCAGCAGTGTCCGCATTAACAGGAAAGAGTTGGATTCTGGATCCGTTAGTCCAGAGATTCTTTAATGCACTAATGAGAATAAAACCTTGCATAAAATGAATATCTCAGACTGGGCCGGTGGGATCCAATCCCTTAAAAAAAATTAGAAGCCTTAAATATTTCCTCATCAGAACAACATCAGATAAGCCCTCTTTCTTTGTCCTGAGAAAAATGAATGCCAATACCTGTGAAAGTCAAATACCTGCATTTGAAAAAATTTATCTGTATCTTGGCACGACAGTCTGACACTTCTTCCAGACTATGTTGGCAGCCTATTGGGCTGTGAAAGCGAGCAGAATATTGGGCAGGTTTGTGAAATACATCAGCAAAAAATAGGGGTAGAAAATATGGAAGATCTCTTTTGGGCCCAAGAGCCTAAGACGCATATATATATATATATACATATATATATTTATATATATATATATATATTATACAGTTTATATATATAAATCAACTTTCACATTTTAGTAGTTTCAGGGGACCCTGTTTGTGTCCTTTTTGACAAATTACAGACCTCGACAACTTTCTTGCAATATTTGCAAGAACTTGCAATATTTGTGAACATGCGTAGTATATGTAATAAAAATTACAATCCCAACAAAATATTTAATGAAATTTCAGAGCAGGTGTTAACGCTAAACTTTGCTTTGCGACACTGAGCAATATTTGCCAGCAAATGGCTTTACAATGGGAGCAGTGCTAATCATGCACACATAATTACATGTACTAGGTGCTCTATAGGAGGCATATGCATTGGAGAAATAGGGAAAAAACTAGTCACAAGGATGAACCATCACAGACATAAGATCAGGACCGAATAATGTAATACACCAGTGGGGAGCACTTCACAGTATTCAGGGCATGAAAGAGACACTAGTAGTATAACGTATAGCCCTCTCGTCAAACTTAATTTGACAGGTCGACACGCCCC
>CM044438.1:79339585-79351875 GCA_024363595.1 Xenopus borealis | reverse complement strand
CCAGATGTGGCCGTCAAAAGAGCCATATCTGGCTCGCGAGCCATAGGTTCCCGACCCCTGCACTATAGCATCACATGGTCCTGTGAGGAAAATGTAGTTGGTAAAAATGGCAGGATATTTGCATCCCATGTTTGTTTTTTCTTGCATTTGTTTTTTCTCCTCATTTTGTATAAAATATTTGTGCATTAAATGACACAGTTTACATGTGACACCAGCAACATAACCTACCTGCTTTAAAATTGATGCTTTACCTGTTTTACAAATATAAAAAGCAAGTCCTTTATTTGTTATCCTGATGGAATATCATCTGCTGGAACACACAGGGAGATTATGAATATTCTTAGGGGCACATTTACTAAAGGTTGAAGTGAAAAGTCGAATAAAATTAGAATTTTTATCATTTCAATTTCAAAGTAATTTTGGGCTACTTTGACTATTGAATAGTACTTGTCCTTTAAAAATCCTTCAACTTCGACTATTTGCCAGCTTAAAGCTGCCAAATTGCTATTTTAGCCTATGGAGGAACTCGTAGAACCTGTCCTGAAAAATTTTCTAAGTTCCAAGAATTTGAAGGAATTTGCAGAGAATCGTTCGATCGAATCGAACGATTTACTAAGGGCTGAATTTTAGAAGTTAAAAAAATTCGACCTTCTAAGTTTTTTTAAAGGGCTTTTTTGATCAAAAATGGACCTAGTTTGATTGAATAGGTCCATTTTCGATCGAATAAAAAAATCATTTGAATCGTTCGAACAATTCTACACAAAATCTTTCGAATTCTTAGAACTTAGAAAATTTTTCGGGAGGTCCCGATAGGCTAAATTGGCAATTTTGCAGCTTTAAACTGGTGAATAGTCGAAGTCGAAAGTTTTTTAAAGGGCAAGTAATTCAAAATCAAATTTTTTATTTTTTTCAATTCAAACCGGATTTTGGGCTATTCGATAGTCGAAGTAGCCCAAAATTACTTCGAAATTTGAATTTAAAAAATTCGAATTTTATTCAAATTTTCACTTTGACCTTTAGTAAATGTGCCCCTATATGTTCCTTCTACAGTATCTCTCCAAGAGCAAGCTTCATTGCTCTATGTACAGTATATGATTAAAAACAGTAACAGAACTGAACGGGGCCGTGTGCAGGCTATGCAGCCGGGCCCCCCAGCCCCCTCCAGGAGTGGAGATCATGGTAGAGTCCTGTAGTGGGTACCCGCAAAATATTGCGGTACCCTGCAGGTTGCATGTAGAAGTTACAGGTGCTGGTATAGAAGCGTGTCGGTGGTTCTCTGGGTTTGTGGGTTGAGGGTCAGGCCATGGATCTTCTCCATAGTTATTTTTACTCTGAGCATGTCTACTTTCGATGATGTTATTTCCAGTTTACAATGACAGCACTTCCTGTTTTACTCCTTTTTTCTGATCACGGCTACTTTCGATAATGTCACTTCCAGTTTACAATGACAGCACTTGTCTACAATGACAGCACTGATTCTTGATGGTCAGCAGGTCGCAGGTCTGGGTTGCGGATAAGGTATTTGTGGGTCGGGTCGCGGGATGCAGGTTGGGGGTAAGGGTAGGGTACGGGTCCCAAAAAATGGACCCGCGCAGGACTCAGGGGTCCCCAACCTTTTTTGCTTGTGAGCCACATTTAAGTTTAAAAAAGAGTTGGAGAGCAACACAAGCATGAAAAAGTCCAATGGGATGTCAAATAAGAGCTCTGATTGGCTTTTTGGTAACCCCTATATGTACTGGCAGCCTACAGGAGAGAATGTTTGGCAGGACATCTGTTTTTTATACAACCAAAACTTGCCTCTAAGCCATTAATTAAAAAATAAGTACCTGCTTTGAGGCCACTGGGAGCAACATCCAAGGGGTTGGAGAGCAACATGTTGCTCACGAGCTACTGGTTGGGGATCACTGCTCTAGATCATGGCAGATTTGCAAGCGATTGAACTGCTGGCCGGCCCCAAGGAGGTGCAGGCCTGGTGCAGCTGCACCCCTGGTAGTTCTGCCACTGATAAATAAAAACTACAAATATTTTCCCTAAAACCAAGGTCATTGGAAATACTGCACTAAATATACCATATTTATGAGCAATGAATACAGATTTGATATGATCATGTTTCCTTAGATTTTCTGCCTTTGAATGTTTTGAAACTTTGTTTTCCTAAAAATTGTTTCAGTCTTGTTCAGTACTGGGACAAGCCCGAGCCTTAAAGGAAAGTGCTTTAAAGGAATTACAATATAATGTAGTGTCACCCTGCACTGGAACAACTGGTGTGTTTTCTTCAGACTACTATAGTTTATATAAACAAGCTGCTGTGTACCAATGGGGCAGCCATTCAAGCACAGGATATACAATAGATAATAATAAAGCTCTGAAGCACTGTATACTATAGAGCTTATTTGTTATCTGCTGTTTAACGTGCACCTTTTTAATTCTAGTGTAGAAGTAGAGATAAGTGTACTGTAGGCGTTGTATTTACAGTATGTTTGCAAATCACTCAAAGCCTAACTGTAGGATCATCTGCCTTTAATAGAGTTGGGGCCAGAAGCCTTAATGGTAAGATGGTGTAGTTTTTTCTAGATTCATTCTAGAGACATTCTGTGATCTGTGTTAACAAGCATGTCAGGTTCCTCGGCATCCCTTTGCTCTTTCACAGTATTTCAACCTTAATTATTGGTAAATGGAAAGATTTCTGGTTCCATTATTCTCCTCCCAGTAGCTAGTGGAGTCTACCATCAAGATTAATGCACAACCAAATGCTATTAATTGCACAACCAAGTGTCTTCCTGAACCTTTATTAACACTTGAACTCTATCCAGTCACCTGGAACTTGTGTGGGCAAAGCAAACATGCAGACACATCCACAAACACACATGAATATTAATGTACGGAGAATAGGGTAAATATATTTTATTGCCAAACATAAAGAGTTTTAGATTTGGTTGAGCATCTATCAAATATATCTCACTGCATCATACAGACATAAAAAGGTTCAAGGGCTATCCTTAAGACTATGAAAATAGATCATAAGCCAAATTCATTATATAAGGAAAAAAATCATTTCTAAAACTTCTTATAAGGTTCAAAGTAATTCACATCACAGGCTGAAAAAATCCGATCATATTTGCATAATAATTAAATACAGGGCATATGGCCACATATAAAAATTGCATCACATATCATTCAAAAGGCAATTTAGCTGAAGAGCCCCAATTAGACCCTTGGGGGCCACACAGTCCATTTCAAAAGTCCAGAAGACTTTTTCCTTATATAATGAATTTGGCTTATGATCTATTTGCATAGTCTTAAGGATAGCCCTTGAACCTTTTTATGTCTGTATGATGCAGTGAGATATATTTGTGTAGTTTTTATCTAAAATATTTTTTATGATATTTAATACAGCATCCACTTTTTTAATATGTGTAACATTAATATATGCAACACATTACTCACTATAACGATTAATGATGCTGTAAACGCACATTTTTGATTATCACATGTTTTCTATATATATATATTTATCGCACCTGTCACTTTAATAATGTGATGTCATGCCTTTAATTGTTTAATCACTATTGGCTATTTAACTTTGTCTCAATGAGGGTGTGGTTGCCTTGAGAAAGGTTCTGGTATGGACCGAAACGTAATGTTGGCTGTATATGCACTGAAAAATACAAACTTTTGAATGATTGCACCAAAATCCCAGTGTTGCTGGTCTTCTTGAATGCTACATATATTTTTACCGTGCACCTGGGTCTCTAATGACTGTAGCAGTTTTACCTGCAACTTATATATATATATATATATATATATATATATATATATAGTGTTACACAAGGAGGTGTCTAACTATCAAAGGAATACTACACTATTTTTCTATTTTGTTCTATTTTTTGTCTCTCCCTGGGCTTCCTCAAGAAGTGCTGTTTCTTAGACATTGTGATTTTCAAAGTTGTTTCCCAGTTGGAGAATGGGTTGGAAATGGCCACAGGGACAAACTTCTGGAAACCTTAAAGACTCCTTTTTTTTTACATTTGTATCCTGTGTCATGTAGTCAATGCATTAATAGCTCCAGGGCTTTCCTTTCCAGGTTTGGATCCAAATTATGCGCTGCTTCACCTGTTGATACAGGGAAACCCAAGAGCTACTTTCACCTCCAAACCAGGTGGGTTCTCCATGGTTTACTTAGTCCCCAGTCAGTGCAGATCAGTTTAGATCAGCTATAGGTGCAGCACAATTGCAGCAAGGGCATGGCCCCTTTGCAACAACAATGAAACTGGAAATCTAGGAAAAAATGCTGCGTTGTGGGAAAAAAATTAGGCAGTAGTGTTTAAAATTGCAGTTTGCTCACTGCTCTTGTGGATATATATGTGCCCTCTTGTCTTTAATGGAAACGGAAGGTTTTTACGCCCAAGAAGATATTTGGCTCATTATTGTATGCATTACCTAAACAGAATGCAATATATTGAAAACACAATTCTTTTAATAGTGTTGATTAATTCATCATGTGTGCAGCACTGCATAATGTCTTGGCATTCTGTGAATAAAATGTAATAATTGCTTGGCATTTTAAAACCAATTGAGTTGGTATGTTTCTTTAGGACACTAATATTATAATAATATGTTCTTTATCCTGTGCCCATACCTGTTCAGCTTTAATAAACACCATTATCAGCTAATCTTACTAGTTGGCTCACAGGAATTAATACAGCACTTACATTTATGTAGATTTTCAAAGCTTATTCTGATTTTGAATAGAATCCAACTCCATAAAATTCAATATTTGCTATTAAAAATTTCACAATAATTTAAGCTGGTTGATTTTGAAAAATTGCCCTTCTGTAAAACATCCCCCCCCGTCTGTTGCTATAATACAAGTGCCAGCATGTCTTCATATACTGTACATGTCTGCCTGTCATGGTGAGAATGGTAGTTCCAAAACACCTGAAGGGCAATTGTTAGGAGGTCACTGCTGTTAGGATCTCTAAAATGTAACTATAGTGGGATTTTATTCAACTGTTTCTGTCTATAAATATACAGTTGTTAAGCAAACAAGTGCTGATAGTCACGTTGTGACAGTGTCAGATGTAAGGGTGCAAATTGCTCGTTTTTCTTTTGTACTATAATAAAGAAACTGCATGGCTTACGTTTATTGGAAATAACAAATCCTTGACCGCATCTAGTTAAAAGGGTTGTTAATCCAAAGATGCATTTCTAATGAAAGAAAATGTAATTCTACACAGCTTTCCTATACTCAGAAATGGGACCTGTTATTCAAAATGCTGGGGACCTGGAGATTTCTGGGGATCTTTTGTTACCTTAAGTCTACTAAAAATAATTAAATAAACCCAATAGGATTAATTTGTAAGCATTAATTCCATCTCAGCTGGGATCAAATACTGTTTTATTATGACAGGAAAAAGGAAATCTGTTTTATAAACTTATTTGTTTAAAATGTAATGTGAGATGGTGTTCCTGTAATTCAGAGCTTTCTGGATAGTGGGTTTCTGGATTAGGGATACCATATCTGTACTTCAGAGGGGCAGATTTACTTATGGATGAATCTCGAACTGAAAAAACTTTGAAATTCAAATATTTTTTTGGGGGTCATCTTCGATCAAATATGGCAATTTTACGATCTAAAACGCCCGTATTCGATCGAATAAAAATCTAATTGTTCGATCGCATCATTCGAATCAAATGATTTTGCACAAAATCCTTCAAATTCCTAGGCTAAAATTGCAATTCGGCAGCTTTAAGGTGGCGAATAGTCGCATTTGAAGGATTTTTACAGGGCCTGTACTTCAAAATTCAAATTTTCCAAAATTTTAAATTCGGATGAAATTTTGGGCTTTTCGATAGCAGCCTAAAATTACTTCAAAATTTGAACTTTTGAAATTAAAATTTTATTCAAATATTCACTTCAACCCTTAGTAAATTTGCCCCAGAGTGTCTTTTGAAATCAGTAAGGCCACAAATGAATGGACATACTGTAGCTAGGCAGATCTTCAGGGGGTAAAATTTCTAATATTTTTTGGTCAAAACTCACAATTTCATATTTAAAACCACCAACTCAAATTTGAATTTGAATGAGATTTATCCCACCTTGACCCGAATTCATGTAGAGGTCAATGGCAGAGGTCTGTTGAACCATTAGAAGATGGTAGTAGCTTTTCTAACAGTTACGTTTTTTCTGAGGAAAAATTCAATTCAGATTTTCAGGTAGTTGCTATTTGATTGAATGTTAGACATTCAAGTTTTTTTCTTAAATGACCTCCCATTCAAGTTGTGAGTATATTCTAATTTATTAGAATTAAAAAAAAATCACAGAACTTCTAAATTCAACTTACATAAATAACCTCCACATTATTGTAAAAAAAGTGTAATTAGTATATAGTTACATAGTTAAATTGGGTTGAAAAAACCAAGTCCATCAAGTTCAACCCCTCCAAATTAAAACCCAGCATACACACACACACACACACACACATCCCTACACTATTTCACACAAACCATATATGCCCATAGCTATACTAACGGTAGAGTTTAGTATCAAAATAGCCTTTGATTTTATGTCTGTCCAAAAAATCATCCAAGCCCCTTTTATAAGCATCAACAGAATGAGCCATCACAACATCACCTGGCAGTGCATTCCACAACCTCACTGTCCTCACTGTGAAGAACAACCTACGCTGCTTCAAATGAAAGTCCTTTTCTTCTAGTCTGAAGGGGTGGCCTCTGGTGCGGTGATCCTCTTTATGGGTAAAAAGGTCCCCTGATATTTGTCTATAATGTCCTCTAATGTATTTGTAAAGTGTAATCATGTCCCCTCGCAAGCGCCTTTTTTCCAGAGAAAACAACCCCAACCTGGACAGTCTCCCCTCATAATTTAAGTCTTCCATCCCTCTAACCAGTTTAGTTGCACGTCTCTGCACTCTCTCCAGCTCATTTACATCCCTCCTAAGGACTGGAGTCCAAAACTGCACTGCATACTCCAGATGAGGCCTTACTAGAGATCTATAAAGAGGTATAATTATGTTTTCATCCCTTGAGTCTATGCCCTTTTTTATGCAGGACAGAACCCTATTTGCTTTAGTAGCTACAGAATGACACTGCCCAGAATTAGACAACTTGTTATCTATAAAAAACCCAAGATCCTTCTCACTTAAGGAAACTCCCAACACACTGCCATTTAGTGTATATCTTGCATTTATATTATTTTTGCCAAAGTGCATAACCTTGCATTTATCAACATTGAACCTCATTTTCCAGTTTGCTGCCCAGTTTCCCAACTGGTATCATTTTTACTATTGCTGGTTGCACTGTTGGATAGAGGCATGTGAATGCACACAGTATACTGATGGTATGAGGTAGGAGAGATGTCATCATATAATATTGTACAGCATGTCTATGTGAAATTTGTGGTCACAGCCTCATTGTACCCCCTCTTAATGTTTTGAAATATTAGTGGTGAGCACAACTTTTCCTTGTTGTTATAGTTCATATAGGAGCAGTGACCAGCTACCTTTTGTAGCTCCCACCCCTTCCCAGCTATAGTCAGGTGATCCCACTGGTGTCTAATAAAAGGGCAACCAAGTTTTACTTTGAAAGCAGCAAGTAAGTTGTAGGTAAAACTTTGTCCCTTTGTAAAATATATAATGAAGCAATAGAATTCTTAATGAATCAGATGCAATTTGAGAGTAGGGCTGGCCAGATATGAGATGACTTTGACGTAGTTGGCCATCTTAAATATATTGCAATATATGGACAAACAATCCCTGTTTTGTTTAAAGGGTAAGGCATTTTTTAGTAGCTTAAGGCACAAAATGTGTTAATGTCCTTAATATTAAATTATTAATATTAATTAAATTGATAATGGGTTGAGTGCAGAGAATCTCTTGTATTTGTCTTATAACATGTATTCTATTTTCTTTTTATATTTTATTAAAGGTTCTTTTTCCAAGGGGGTTGGGGCAAATACAAGGCTTACTTTAAAATCAGCCTTGTCCTTTGTTGAACCTATATTCTAATATACCAAGCATTATTAATAAAGACAATATAACAGGGATGCACCCAATGTTGATTGCCTGGCTGACAGCTGAAGCTACAATTTTTTTGTTCACAGATTATGTAATTTTTTTATTCCCCCATAATTTGACGATGCAGACTAGGGTTCAGATTCAATTTGGTATTTGCCTAATCCATTGTGATGGATTCAGTATTCAGACAAATCCAAAAATGAAAGATTCAGTGCATCCCTTACCTTTGTTGAATACTGTATTCAGTGAATAATCTGGTAAGATTATAAACAGACCGTTACAGTGTTCTGTAACTTTTCATGTAAATGTATCTGGATACTTGTTCTTGAAGGACTGCGATTGAACAATTTTCTGTGGAGACTGGTTTCCTAGTATCTCAGTAGGCAGCAGAAGCAAAAAGACAGCTCATACAAAAGCAGCGCATACAAAGGGGAAAAAAGCTTTTCTCCATATTTTATAAATGAGTTTTGCAAGCAAAACTGTATGTTACAGCTAAGCTAATGTATTTGAAATAACCAGGAGTTAGTGGGTTACAATAATGATTCAAAAATAAGTCTTTTGTGTTTTCCCCTCTCGGGTCTTCAGTTCTAAACTAGGGCGCCTATCACACTGTTAGTAGTACCATTAGATATCACAGCCTTTCTGGCATCTAAGAATCTGCTAATTACAGAAGCAGAAAGTACTTAAGACAGAGGACCAGGGAAGGCAGGTGAAAATTTGGTGGTGGCAGAAACCACAGCCAGAGGTATATTGAATGCTTTAGAAAGGATTTGTGAGCAGACCGAACAAGATCAATAGACTGGGCTATGTTTCAAGCAGAGACAAATGTGTTATAGTGCTTAGCTTGAAAAAAATAACCAGCAATCATGCCACATATTACTACCCAATCAATGCAGAGATCATAAAGAAAGAAACATGTTTTATTTGAATATTTAAAGGGGCATTTGGCCTTGGTATAAATCTTTAGTTTTATTGTGCTTAGTATTTTTAATGATTTAACTTTCTCCTCTGCAGCTTTGCTGTTTGGAAATTAAACTGGTATCCGGTCTTTAGTGTCCCACATTCCTTTATAAATACTATCCAGTAATGAGGGAGCTCTCATTAGTGTTGGGTACTGTACATTAAATAGCTAGCTGCTTGTCTAGAAAGCCTTTAGGGCTAGTCCAGACGGGGAGATTCGGGGGCGATCCGTCGCCTGGCGACTTCTCGCCGCGACGGATCGCCCCCGAATCTCCCCGAATAGCTAGGCACCGGCGAGGCTTAAAAGCGCCAGCGCGTGTCCACACGGAGCGGCGTGATTTTTAAAATTGCTCCAAATTGCCTGGCGACGTCGCGGCGAGAAGTCGCCAGGCGACGGATCGCCCCCGAATCTCCCCGTCTGGACTAGCCCTTAATCAGTGGCAGAGACTGGAATTCCAGTTTAGCAACATTTGAGGGACTTTGCTGTCTTACAGTATATCCTTCCACTTCTAAGTAAGGGTGGAGTGACTGGATGTCTAACATAACAGAACAGATTAGTGATGTGAACGTAAAATTCGCGAATTGGCGAAAAAATTCGTGAAACGAGTCGCGCTGCGTTTTAGTCGCGTCGCACCGTTTTCGACGCGCGTTGGCATTTTGCAAATTTAATCGCTGGCGCCGAATCACGGGAATTCGCCGCGAATTCGCCCATCACTAGAACAGAACACTACTTCCTCCTTTTCAGTTCTCTTGTTTTCCACTGGTTGGTTACCAGGCAGTAACCAATCAGAGACATGAGGGGGGCACATGCTTTTAAATCTGAGCTGAATGCTGAGGATCATTTGCAAACAAACTGAACAATTATGTCCCATGTGGCCCCCCTTAAAGGCGCTGACTAACTCAGAGTTAGAAAACTAAAAAGCAGGATGTTGTGTTCTGTTCTGTTCTGTTCTGTTAGACATCCAGTCACTCCAGCCTTTATACATTACATTTTTGCCTAACTATATTTGAAATACTTTTATTTTGCATAGCCTATTTATTTACCCAGTTTTTATTTTTACACTGAACTGTTCCTTTAAAGGTAATGTTTTATTCTTTTAGAGGAAAAAAGAAATCAACCAAAAATAATAGTTAGTATATATAATATATATATATATATATATATAGATATACAGTATATATATATATATATATATATATATATAGATAATGCAGTTTGAGTGTTGTCCTTTGTGCACTTATTTTTGAACAGCCTGCAAACACAAAAACAGCACAGTTTTCTGCTTTTCCCTAGAGTTTATTTTACAGTTGTAACATTCTTTGAACTTCCCTGAAAACAATATCCAAAGGTTGCAGGCATATATGTTTCCCCACTCATGACAATAACAAAGTGTATACATTTTTTATACTGTTATGTTTGAAACAGAATATTTTCAATTTGTTGAAGCTTTTATGAACAGGCACAGATATGTGTTTCAAAAGGTTTTGTATCAAGAAGGTTCTACCATGGATAGAGTCAATTTTGTTTCTCTTCAGTCTGAGTAACAGATGGGGAACATTTCCATTGCATGCAGGTCAGTCAGACAACTGTTACATGTTCTATAAAATAAAAGCAAAAATGCATTGTTTACCAAACTTATTTGAACAAAATATTAGAATTTGTTGATATCTCACAGACATTGGTTTGGCTCTGATAGATAAATATGTATTAAAAACAGCCTGAGGGCCTCAAGATGTATATTAAATCTGGGTTTTGTATTATAACAAGAATTAGTAATTAACAAATTTTGCAATTTCAGTGGGAAATGTCATATTACATTCATTTCCAACACATTGTTACATTAAAAATGCCTGTTTTGCAAATTAAATGACAGTTTCACTGACAGGATAGCTGTATAATCCTTGCTATATAGAAAATGCCTTTTATGTTTCACCACACCTATTTATATATTTATGGTTTCTGATGACAAAAACTATTTAACTATAAAACTATATAAACTATATGACATTATTTTTCCAGTCCTCAATATTAAACAATATTAAGGGGCAGATTTATCCAGGGTCAAATTTCAAGTTGATGGAAGTTTTTTTTTTTTTTTTAAACTCCCATTAACTCGAAATTCAAATAAAAAAAAACAACCAAAAAAAAAATTTTTTTTTTACTTCGATTGAATAGGATGTATTAGATCGTTTAAAGTGAATTTGTATCGTATTCGATTCAAAGTATTTTAAAAAAAATTTTTTTTTCCACCAAATGAGTACAAATAGGAGGTTCCCCATAGACTAAAACAGCAAATTGGCAGGTTTTAGATGGCAAATAGTCGGTTGAATTTTTAAAGAGACAGTAATTTCAATATTCAAATTCAAAAAGAATTTGGACTATTCCCTAGTCAAAATACACTAAAATTAGCTTGAAATTCGAATTTAAAAATTAAAATTTTCAATTTGACCCTTAATAATTCTGCCCCTTAATGTGACATAGGGGCAAATTCACTAAACTGCTGCCAGTGACTGCTTTGCCACACTCTGTGCCAAAATTGCATCTTGGCTGCTGAACGCTGGCAACTTTTCAATAGTGTGAATTCTGCTGGGCGAGCATTTTCAAAGCGAATTTTCGCTAGTGTTAATTTCTGCCTAGCGAAACTTTGGTAACACTCTTGCACTTAAGTTAATTTGAATAGGGCTGGTAAGTTAAAGTCATAAGGATGTCTTTATTCAAGATGTTGGTGAAATTGCTTGACGTGGCCACTTTTTTTATTACAAATGTCCAAGGAACCTGAATAAAGGCAAAAGAGATTATCCCATGTCATACACATGAGCCCACCCTAACGTTAATGTTCCATGTCCCTCAAATGTCGGGGAAAAAGACAAAAATATTGAATATATAGGACTTTTGCAAGCAATTCCAATTAAACAAAGGAAAATTTGCCAGTGTATTTACACTTCATTTCTGGCAGACAGGATAAGATTGAGGATGATCTAGCTTCATTATAGCAGTTCGCCTGGTCTGAGGTGGTGAAGGAAACTCTGGTGAAAGAGGTAACGTTCAGTAAAATTAGAACTTTACTGAATTTGCGGACTAATGACTGACAAATAGTTGCCTAGAAAGCTTGTGAAAAAACACTATAGATGGTCTCATTCGCTAGCGAATTGTGTTCCTAGTGACCGCTGCCTGGCTGGTTGGCATGCTGCCCCTACCAACTTGCTGCCCTAGGCCTGGGCATATGGGGCCTTGCCACAAATCCGGGCCTGTTAGAAACATATATATGTATATATATATATATATATATATATATA
>CM044438.1:79241808-79339575 GCA_024363595.1 Xenopus borealis | reverse complement strand
ACGTTCACAAAATCAAATTTAACCATGGAAAATTCACAGCTTTCACAGGTTTTCCTCCTCCAGTCTAAAGACTTGGGCTCATTTGCCTGTTGTGTGAAGAACTCCCTGCTAACGGTCTATAATGTCTTCTAACATATTATAGACAATTTCCCAGGGTCTTTTTCTTATATGACAGAGGAGGTTTATTTTTCAGTAAATCCACTAGCTGTGGAACATATGGAATATTTATAGAATATATATTCAAACTGATGCCTGTTTGCTAGACAATTAAAAACAAAAACACGTTAAACAAAATAAATTTAAAATGTCTTTATTATTGTCTACATCATGGTAAAAGTTAATTTTACTTGGAACTACTGCTTCTCAGCCATAGCAAATAGAATGGCTAGAGGGACTTGAAAGTTTTTTAAACAGTAAATAAATGCTACATAATTGTTGGACTCCAATAAGGATAAAGAACAAGGTAACATTTTATTATTACTGTGAAAAAAGTAAATACTTTTTTAAAATCCATTTTTAAAATTCTCATTTTTAATTCTCTGTACTGAACCTTACAAAACAAATTGCATCTTTCTGTTGCCATTTTGCAGACAAGTGGCCTATTACATAGCTTTGAAACATTGCATTACATTTCTTCAGTGAAATGGAAACTTTATCTTAGTTTCTTTTTTGTTTTCCCCTTGTATCATTTACTTACATGGACAAGTGATTAAATGAAAAGTCAAGAATCAAGAGTGAGTTTAAAGTGCAGATGTGCTCATAGAGAACAATTGTATCCAATGGCTATTTATTAATTCAATGGCATACAGTGGCTGTGTAACGTTGTGGTATATAATAAGGTCAGATGGAGTGTGTGCGTGTGTGGGGGGGAGATCTGTCTGGTCCTGCAGCCTTCCATGGGCTTACTTTCCAGAGTCATCCTCTCGTCAGCCACCATCAGAAGCAGTTCAGAAGAGTAGTGATAGGCGAATTCCTGCGATTCGCAAAACGCCATAGAAAATTCACCTGGCGAAAATTCACTGGCAACAAAAAAAAAAACAGATACGCGTGGCAAAAAAATTCGATGCATGTCGAAAATGGCGGGGCACGCGACAAAAATGCTACGATGTGCATCCAAAACGACAAATTTTTCGCCAATTCACGAATTTCACTGAAAATTCGTGCATTTTTTGGTGAAGCAAAACGGGATAGATTTGCCTATCATTAGAGTGAAGGTCTTCCTCGCTCCTGTGTTGTTCAGTGCTTCAAACCGTGCATAGAAGTCTTTCAGCACATCTGTCGTCACTCTCACAGGCTGATGGTTTTGACCTGTAGTTTGTGATAGCCTGGATGCCCTGTCACATGCACTGTGTGTCGCCAATCTCCTGGAAGAAGCTCTATATCCTCTAAATGTATGCGCAATTAGCTACTCTGATGGCACGGTAAAGTTTGGCTCTCGCTGTTCTCAGGGTGACTTGGGAACCTTCCCTGAAAGTAGAGTCTCGGGCCCTCATTAACACACGTACCTCTTCAGAGAACCACGGTTTCTGGTTGAGACGTGTAGTGATGCACTTGGAGACAGTGACATCATCAATGCACTTTGTGATGTAGCCAATTACAGATGACGTATACTCATCCAAGTTGATGCAGTGGCAGTGCTGTAGGTTGCAGCCTCCCTAAACATGTTCCAGTCAGTGCACTCAAAACAGCCCTGTACAGCAGTCATGCCTCCTTCTGGCCATGTCTTCAGCTGCTTCAGAACCAGTTTAGATTGCCTGACCAGTGGTCTGTATGCTGGAATTAGCATAATAGAGAAGTGGTCTGAATATCCAAAGCGTGGGTGGGGTTCTGCTTGGTACGCACTGGAAATGTTTGTGTAAACATGATCCAGTGTGTTTGGCCCTCTCATAGCAAATCCCACAAGGTGAAGGAATTTAGGGAGCACTAATCTGAGCTTCACATGGTTAACATCTCCAGCGATGATAATCAGTCCAGGTGTGTGTTTTGTATGTCCGGGATGGCGCTGTACAGCTCCCAGAGTGTTTGTGCTGGAATGAATGTAAACTCAAATAATATAAAATAATATAATCTCACAGGGTAAATAAAAGGGTCTGCACTTCACAACAACAAACTCCATCAGCGGTGAGCAGTTCCTGCACCATTTTGTGTTGATGTAAACACACAGACCACCACCATGATTCTTACCACTCAGAGCAGTGACTGTCAGCTTGATCCGCAACTAGCTCATCTAGCTTAATGGTCGCATCCGGGACTCTTTCGCTGAGCCACATCTCCGTGAATACGAACATGCAGCAGTCTTTGAATTCACGCTGGGTAATTCCCTGGAGTCTAATGTAGTCCATTTAATTTCCTATGGAGCAGATGTTAGATAGTAGTATGAATGGGAGGGCAGGATGGTTAGGGTTAGTTCTTAGTCTTGCATGGACTCAGGGGCGTAACTACAGAGGAAGCAGACCCTGCGGCTGCAGGGGGGCCAAGGAGGTGTAGGGGCCCCATGAGGCTACATTACAATAAATATGGGTAAAACAGGACAACCTCTGGATATGTTGGGGGGCCTAAAATTAATTTTGCTGTGAGGCCCAGTAACATGTAGTTCCACCACTGCATGGACTCCCACTAACTTTGCACACTTCCGCGTCCTCGTACACTTTTCCGAGTGCTTCTCCTCCCGCCATTGGCCCCAGGCGAGTCTGCGGTCAGAAGATCTGGCTCTCGAAGTAGGCCGAGATCCCATAGTGTGTGCAATAAGCTATCCTTTATCATAAGATAGGCATGATTGATGTACCAAAGGAGTGTCTGGCGATTATAGATCTGGATCTTAGTTTTTCCGACATCCATAGCTTTACCAAAAACGAAAGTAAAAAATCACAGAACCACAAAATAAAAACACATTGTGATCTGGAGAGGCTGCTGCAATCTACCGTTGTGCCACCATCTTGTCCGCCACCAGTCCCACAGTCTCCCACGCGGTGCCCCACATCACCAGGCCAGCAGTATGCCTGCAGCTCAGCAATCTGCCATGCAGTTCAGCCCTCCAGCGGTGCCCCACATCACCAGGCCAGCAGTATGCCTGCAGCTCAGCAATCTGCCATGCAGTTCAGCCCTCCAGCTCGGTCCCGGGTACCTCTACTACTCTAGTTCCCCGCTTCTGTTGAGGAGGTAGGCCCTGTTTTGTTCTCCGGCTCTGTCTGTGCTAGAGAGCCAGTTTTTCCTCCTTTAGGCAGTGGATGTCCCTTTAGGCTGCTGGTGTGGGAGATGTTGGCAGAAGGGGACTTGTAAAGCACAGATGGGTGCAGATTTTAACAGTACCCTGGGAGCCCTTACAGATGTGTCTTCCCTTGGGGAAGATGGGCGTGTCCCTCATACCATACACAGAGCAACAATTAATAGAGATATGTCTTTTAGATATTTACCCCAACTGGTATATTTTGGAAGCAGTTTTCTGATAATCTAACAGCATAATTTTGCCAAATTCACTTCATTGAACAATTCCATCTTGATTTTACAAATTGTCCTCTTATGTTATACAGCTGGCATAATGGCTACTATCCACTTGTAATAAACAATTCCTTGCAGTACTTTTTCCATAGCGCTTGCTTTCAGTTTTACCATCCTTAATGAATATAGTGACATCTGGTTCATTTATATTAATTAAACTAATCTCGGCAGCAAACTGATATTCCAGTCATTAAGGTTAATAGTCCTAATGAAAGTCTTCCACTTATGCCATATTGCCCTTCCAAATAAACAATAAATCATCTATAAATGTGGGCTAAAGTATTATCTTTAACACTTTGTCAGTCCAATATATGTACATTGGTTCTCCTATAAAGCCTCAGATTCTTTATGTCCTGTAACTATTTTGAAGATATGTTCTCAAAGAAAAAACATTTGTATATATATGTATATATATTTAATGCCCAGAACTAAAAATTCTTGTACCTTCTTTGGGAACTACCTGGAAATACTTAGTTTATACTGCACTGCCTCAATAATAGTCTACAAACTCAGTTGCTTACAGAATGTATGTTTTATATACAGTACAGTAATTGACCTTCCAGCTACTTTCATGCGATAAATGGGGGAATGTAATAAAAGTCACAAAGAGAAAAACTATTTGCACAAATAAGAATAAAAATTAGCATTTTGCAGTGTAATACTTCCTTAAACAGTTATTGAATTGCAAATTTTAATTGCGTATTATGAATTTAATTGCTCACTTTAGGAAGTGCTTGAAGGTAATCTTTTGAAGCAAACATACATTTTTCAATAAGAAGTTTTATTATATTCACTACAAACTGGCGCAAATTATAAAATTCGCAAAACTTCTTCCACTGTCAGAAGAGGTTGCTAAATGGTTTCTGCGTTTGTAAAAGCTATATTAAATTCATGCAAAGGCATAACTTTTCCCATTGTGAATATTTTTTCCGTTACAGACTTTTGTTACATTACCCCATAAACATTTTAGATAAATTACAATATAAAGCATTGCTTGGATTACATTATTTAGTTAATTGTCGTTGCCTCCTCCTTTTCCTCCACTAATATATCTCCAATTTCTTTAATATATTAATGGGTATTTAATCCAATAATTTATTTGTAGTAAAATTCTTTAGTATGATCATTAGCTTCTTGAATACAATTCGCTTTATTTTGTTCCACTACCCTGACCATCCTTTTCAGGTGCTGTCATGATCAGTAGCCAAAGCTTTTAGTCTGTTAATTCCAGGGGGTTACAATGGGGCCTTCCAGGAACAGGTCCTGACGTTTGGTGTAGGAAGCACCACAGATTACTAGAATGATAGGCACTGGCACATCAAGGCAAGCCAGGAGAAAGTCCAAGGCAAGGAACGGCAAAAGCAAATACAAGTCTAATACAGAATAAGTCTAATACAGACAGGTCAGGACAAAAGTCAGTGCAGGAACAGCAAGGGAGTACCCACCATGGACAGAACAACCTACAAGATTGATATGACAATGAAGGGGCAGAAAGCTTGAGTGGGCTTTAAAAGGTTCAATTTCAAGGACTTTCAAGCCAATCACATACATGATTCTGTGGTGTCTTGAGGGCACACACTGGTTCTCTGTGTCAGTTATGGCATCATGAAACCATGCTGACTGCAATCCTCACACTTTGTTTTTTAATATAAGAATCATCAGGCATTAACTAATTTAATTCCCCAATTTCAATGGGGGTCAAGGCTAATCAAGTAAAAAATCAAAGTCACGTTGGACTAATTTCAGACATATTTTTATGAAATCTTTATGGCATCTCTCGGGCAGAATTTGTACTTCTTGTGACACACATATTTTACTGTTGTATAACCTGCATCTAGAGCTTAATACACAATATCTCTTAATTAACAAGCCGCCCAATCCATTTTGTAACAGCACCCAAAAACGTCCACCCACCCTCCCCTATAGATATATTGTAGGTAATAGCAGGATCATGGAATCCAGGAACAACAGGTGTTTGTGAGCACAGGAGTTGAAGGGTTAATGGATAGCTGGAAGGCCTGGCACCTCAGGGGTAACAAAACACCACAGGAATAGAATTTGGTTTAGTAGCAGGTGGGTTACAGGCAACTATCGCAGCTGGCAACTCTGTTGCTTTGTGCATTTAAACGGTTTACTACAGTATGTGGATATTAAGGAGTTAATTGTTTGTTATACAAATACTATTGTTATCTTATGCTATGCTAATGATATTATTATTATTATTAACATATATTTCTATAGCGCCAACTTATTTCGTAGCGCTGATATGTTATCATTTGTCGTAGTGTGTTTTGCACTATAATATTACTTGTTATAATAAAAACTGTTCTGCAGCCATTTCATCTAAAATAGCATGTGTTGTATTTTATTAAAGGGGCTTGAGGAAGGGAGCTGGTTACTTGGTTTTATGCAATATCTGTTTATAGACACCTACATTGTTCGGGGGGTATAGTTTTCCTTTAATTCACTTCCCCACTCCTCTCTTCTGCTGTTATTTTACCAAGTGATAAAAAATGTAATCTAATTGATTTTAGATGTCAAGTGTTTTTGGTTTTTTTTTTTTTAAAGGAATTGTTCAGTATAAAAATAAAAATGGGATAAATAGATAGGCTGTGCAAAATAAAAAATGTTTCTAATATAGTTAGTTAGCCAAAAATGTAATGTATAAAGACTGGAGTGACTGGATGTCTAACATAATAGCCAGAACACTACTTCCTGCTTTTCAGCTCTACTGTTTTCCACTGACTGGTTACCCTGGTGACCAGGCAGTAACCAATCAGTGACTTGAGGGGGGCTACACGGGCCATAACTGTTTGAATCTGAGCTGAATGCTGAGGATGAATTGCAGACTTTACTTAACAGTTATGTCCTATGTGGTCCCCCTTCAAGTCGCTGACTAACTCAAAGTTAAAGAGCTGAAAAACAGGAAGTTGGATTCTGGCTATTATATTAGACATCCAGTCACTCCAGCCTTTATACATTACATTTTTTGCTAACTAACTATAATAGAATTTTTTTTTTATTTTGCACAGCCTATATATTTATCCAGTTTTTTTTACACTGAACTTTTCCTAACAATGTTATCTATGTGCTATTTTCAAGTTGCCAAGAGGAACTAGAGTTTAAAAGAACTTTACTGCATCTCTGTTGACATTTCCTGCTTTGTTTAACAAAAACCTTTACAAAACTAGTATGTAAATGAATGATGTATGAGTTCCAAAAGAATATGTTACCCTAGGGACATTGCTGCCTTAGATCATACTTTTCTATCAATTTTATGAATTGGCATATACAGAAAAAGGGAAAATTAGAAAATATTCCTTAATAATATTATACTGTATTTTTTCAGTAGTTTCATTTTAAACAGCCATTGCCATGGTTACCAGTGATCTAGAAACAGCCAAGGACAAAGGCCATTGTTCATTTCTAGCACAACTTGACCTTTCAGGAGCTCTTGACACAGAAGACCACAAAGTACACCTTCATATTCTGTGCTCACATTAACTGTGAATTACATGTAAAAAGATGAATACAGCGCCTTCTATTAGTGTTTTTTTCTTTTTCTATATCAATGGTATTATTATGCACTTAGCACAAAAAATTGTCTCTCTGCTTCCTGACAGTCCCTACTTGTAAACATTGTTTCTCATTGCTGCAAAATGATTAAATTGTAAAGGCTTTCATGATTGACTTTATGATGGAACAGAAATATTTTGTGACACTTACTTTGTTAGTTGAATTTGATTCACTGGTCTTTACACCTTCCGGAGTTCACTGCTTCAGTGTACAAAACACCAAGGGGCAGATTTACTAAGGGTTGAATTAATTCGACTGTCGAATAGTCGAACATTCGGATAGATTTTTATTCAAATTATTCGAATCATTCGATCGAATTTTCAAAATTCACTGGTCGAAGTGGTCTTCAAAAACATTAGAAAATTCGAATCTTTTTGAAAATTCGATCAAACTTCGAATCCTTCATGTGAATTTGATAAATCTACCCCCAAGTGTGCTATTCCTTTATCCATCCCATTGCTTACAAATAACCAGTACAATCATCAAAAAAATTTCTACTCATACTTACTGTATTTACTGTCATTCATTTCTGCCTCATGTTCTGGTGGATGAGTTGCCCACAATATCTTTCCACTTACATACATTTGTACTTTAATTCTTCCGCTATAGCTGCAAAGTTAATTTCCCCACTGTAAAGGGGATTGTTGCTACCTCGGAAATTGTAGCCGATTACTTTGCAGATTCACAGCAGAGCAATGTGCATTCTGTTGCACATAGAAGCATGGAAGGCAATGTGCACATTGGAGGCATGTCTGGCTTCTGCTACATTGTTTTAATAGTCAGAATCAGTGGAAAGGGATAAGCAACATACTTTTAATTACAATTACATTTTCAAAAACCTATAAAACCACTATGTTTGTTTTAAGGACATTGAGAATTTAATTTTCTTTCATGATCATAAAAAATCCCTTTTGAGCAGGAGGATTTAAGAAAATCTGCCTACATGATGTATTGTACAGAATATTTGTACAGTACCTGTCCTGTTGTGTAGATTATAGTCCAGTGAAACAAACAATTTATTGGAAAGGGAGGATATAGGATTGTTTTTGTTTATAAACCCTCTATGTTATCTACTTAATGCTCTTTGTCGTTCTTTTTTTCAGAAAGCACAACCATGGACAGCCATTCACAGTCAGTTTTTGCCAGAGCAGCTACATTCATAACAGTGACCTATCTGTGCAGGTAAAGCTTTTTTTTCCGAAAATATCTACTAAACATTATTAATTGTTGAATTATGTATTCAGAATTCTTGTTTTATTGTGAACAAGTGAAAAAAAACAAACATTCATAAGTACAGTACTTGTAAATATCGCTAGTGTTTTTATTTATGCAGCACAGGATTTTACAAGCAATAGGTGGTGTTTGTTGAAGGGCACATTTTAGGCTTTTTGGGATAGTATTGGACCAGTTTCTTAAACAGTGATTAGTGATTTACAGTAGATCTTGAGCTGGAGACCAGAAGATCACAGCAGCAGAGCATTGCCCACATACAGTTCCATTAGGGTATCCTTTTAAGTGGACATATTATTGCTCAGATGAAGGGCCCCCTATTGATGAAGACATCATGTAAAATGTAATCTTTAGGTGTGCGGTGTTATGGAAGCCAGTGTTAGCAGATTTTTTTAAAATTACATTGGTTTATTGCCTGTGGAATATTTATTGATCCATTTGTGACTTTGGGTTGAACTCCTGCATTTTTCTTTGTGTTCCTGAGATTTTCTAAGCAGGCTGATTATATTTCCTTTTATATTCGCTAACCTGAGCACTGCTCTGTGTTAGGCTTTATGCTCAACTCTATTTTTAGATGTAATTGCTATCTCATTAAGTGGATAGATTGGAGCAGTGCAAGAGATTATATTGGTTTCTAATAAAAAAGCCAAGTAGGCTAGAGTTTTAGTTAGTCAAGTGTAAAACATTTAGTGAGACAATCACATATTTTGTCTGTATAGACACTAGTGTGCTTGCAACCTTCATTGCTACATTGTTGCGCCTGTTGCCTGTGTTTCAGAACAACCAATTTTCCCTAGAGGTCACCACACTGCAGTACAGGTCACAGACCCTCCTAGTCCAGTTGATTAATAAAGGAAAGAGCAATTCTCATTAATAATTTATAACCGTGATCCCCAGAGAGAGCTGCTAGCAAACAGAATGCAGATTGGATCAAATCTCATTACCTGCAGCTTGGTGTGTGACTCTGCAAAGTCTCTGCTTGCCCAGACTGGGGCCTCTGTGTACCAAATAAAATTAGACCTAGGCAAGGCTCCAAATTGAACTCCATGCAGTGCAGAGCACACTAATTTTATTTTAGCAAGCACATGTTTGAAACTAAAGGTGGCCATATATGTTAAGGTGATGTCTTGGGAACAATGGTTTTTTTGAAACACGTCGGTTAATAGTTAATAGTGCTGCTCCAGCTGAAATCTGCACTGAAATCCATTTCTCAAAAGAAAAACAGATTTTTTAATTTTGAAATCTGACATGAGGCTAGAAATATTGTCAATTTCCCAGCTGCCCCGAGTCAAGTGACTTGTGCTCTGATAAACTTCAATCCCTCTTTACTGCTGTACTGCAAGATGGAGTGATATCACCCACTCTCTTCCCGCCTTCCCCCCACCAGCTTAACAACAGAACAATGGGAAGGTAACGAGATAGCAGCTCCCTAACACAAGATAACAGATGCCTGGTAGATCTAATGAAATGCATTATGATTGGTTGCTATAAATGCAAAAAAAAAGTAATTGTGTTAAATGCAGTCATACTTAAAATGTATGTCGAGCTTTGCTTCTGCATTTTTCTTCTGCACCTTCTGTTGATGTCACTTCCAGTTTACAGCAACACTTCTTCCTGTTTCTGTGTTCAGCAGGTCGAAGATCAGGGTGTGGATAAGGCAGCTGTGGATTGGGTAGCTGGTCCAACTGGGTGAAAATGTGGGTTGTGAGTCTGGATCAGGTTTCAAAAAATGGTTCCATGCAGGACTCTACTATGCACACAATTTACTTACAAAATATGCCTGTGTTCAGCATTGATACTTTTGCAGGTTTACACTATTTACTGATGCAGGCTCTGCAGAGGCAAGTGAGGCTATACTGAACACTCATATGTTTATAAGACATGTAGCTATGCCATCAGCAGTTATTTATTTTTTTTTTTAATTAATGGACAATACCTCCTACCTATATAAATAGGTAAAATTTTCATGATGTAATGTCTCCAAAATGGAGATTGCCCGGTTCCGTTTAGATGTTAAGGAACTCATGGTGCAGTTTGTTTCGGGCAGCAAACATACATCCACAACATCCTAGAAGTTTAAGCAACTTTACCATGTAAAATCAAAAATCAGTCTTGACAACAAATGCAAGCCCCAGAAAAACATGTTCTGAAGTTGACAGGATTTATTTTCATTTTCATATGATGTAAGTGAGATTAATATATATCTTTATTGTGCCATATATGACTTGCATGTGCAGTAATATGTATTTTAAAAAGACACATACAAAGGATTTGCATTTATTGTTCAATATCATGATGGAACCTCATGTATAACAGGCTGAGTGAGCTTTTATATTGCTTTTATCATGCCTTTCAAGCTATTTACATATCAGTTCTTGAAGTACTGTACAATTTAGTCTCCAGGAAGATGTTTTGCTCAGTGAAAAAATGGATCATCCAAGTAGCTTCCTGAAAATGCCACAAAAGGTATACAAAAAATGGTTCATCCAGTCTTCTGAAATAGCAAATGCAATTTTAAACATATTTTCTCTCAAGGTCATCGGTTAATGTATGAACATGTTCTTTCAATAGATCTAACATTTTCACATTTTAGTATTTTAATGGTGCGCTTGTATAAACATACAATTTTGTCAGAGAACGCCACGGTTTCTATGGAAGAAGATGGTGGGGAGGAACAAACAGAGGACCAAGCAGTATCCAAGAAGTCTAATGACAGAAAGAAGGAGTTGTAATGTGCACTAAGAGGGAGTATCTCTCTCTCTCTCTCTCTCTCTCTCTCTCTCTCTCTCTCTATATATATATATGTAGCTTTTACCTTATCTAGCTAATGCTATAATCTGGTGTCATATTCAATAGGTTCATGTAACTCAGCAAAGTAATGTTCCAAGTGCCTTTATCCTCTGCATTCAGTTACCTTTCTGCTTTGGGCTAAATTAACATTGATTACATTTCCCTGGAGTTTACCTTTGTTCTGTTTGCGGCACAGTGTTTGTGATTAAATTTTAAATAGCTTTGTGTATGTTACAATACAGTCAAACATCAACACTGAGAGGGGAGATGCTACTTGGATAAATCTTTAAATTCATTCGTAATGTTCTCTGTTAAATGGAATTGGTTCTTTTATTCCAAACAATCTCACAGGGAATCATTAATCAAAGACTATACAATAGCTTAAAAAATAGCACAAAACCAGCAGCAGACATATTGTTTTATTTGGGAGTTAAACTTTTCCCCATGGAAGGATTTTACTAAGTAAATCTAGCTGTCACTGGTGCTGTCTTACTTTTCCATTCAAGTAACTTTCTTCTCCATTCTGTTTAGATCGGAGCCGCCAGTGTGTCCCTCCAGCCTTTGTTCTTCCAGCAGCCACTTCTAGCCTTCGCTTAATCAAAGGATAAGGGTATACCTTTCAAGTATTGTTAATAATGTATGATTATTAAATTTTGCACCAAAAAAAAATAATCAAGAAATCCTTTTCTGCTGAACTAGGGCTCTAGCTTTGGATAGTTTTGTTCAAAGCCATGAAAAGAAGCAACAAGTCCAGCTAAAGTATCTGAAAGCAAACCTGAGGTAAGATTCTCTAGAAATCCTACTGTACCCGTTCAAACATCCAAATAGCTTAGCACCGCAAAAGGAAATAAAATAAATCTTGTTGGTATTTTCTTTGCCATTGACTGGTTAGAAGTTGCAGTTGGTTACATTTCATTTTAAAACACGAGTATTCATAAGTACGCATTTATGAACTTGCTAAAAGAGGAAGTTTATGTAAATAAACAATATGTATTAGTTTTTGTTGCATAAAAACCACGTGGACTGTCTGTATTTATGTATATTTTTATTTGTATAGCGCTCCTTGAGGGCAAAGCTCTGTACAGCAACAATAAATTAGTAGTAACAAACAAGGGATCACTGCATTAATAAGTAACAATAAGTGCATTATTATAAATACAGTTTGCATAAATATAAAATATAATTACACAGTGTCAAGGAGACAAAAAGATGGAGAACCCCACCTGGTGCTTACAGTCTAAATGGGAGGGTAACTTACAGACACAATTTGGAGGGGTGCTGTAATTTACAGTGGGTGAAACTGTCAGTTCCCAGTTCAGGTGTTATCCAGGTGCTCCCAAAGGTAGTCTCTGAGTTTTGATTTAAAAACATTGGTAAAAAAAGGTTTGAGGCCCTCGTTATAGGTGGTGCTATTCTAAGTAGGCATTCAAGCTGTCTTTATTTTTGGTATTTTCTGTATGTTTCTGCCTCTTTCCAGCCTGCATCTGTTTGTTGCACAAATTCGTCAATGTGGTGGTAGGTAAAAATATTAAGTATTATGACTAGCATTTGGGTTGTTGCAACTTTGTGTCAATGCATTGCCAAGCTGAAAACTATTTAGTTAACCTACATGAAGTTGAAAAACTTCAAAATTTGATCATCAAATTTTTTTAAAGTGTTTTTTTAAGATTGTGAATGGACCTTTTTCAATAGAATAAGTCCATTTTCGATTGAATAAAAATAGTTCAAACCGTTCTAATGCATCGTTCGATTTGAACGATTTTGGGCAAAAAAATTTTGATTTAAAAAAAAAAAAAACACACTCCTTAAAGGAGTTTGGCAGGTTTAAGGAGGCGAAGGGTCGAATTCGAATTTTTTAAAGAGACAGTACTTCGATTTTCGAATGGTCGAATTTTAAAATTTGATTAGAATTTTTTACAATTCAAATAGAATTTTGGCCTATTTGATAGTCGAAGTACCCAAAAAATATGTTTTTAATTTCAATTTTCACTTCAACCCTTAGTAAATCTGCCCTGTAGCGTTTACCACTATGTGGGTGTTTGTATGTATGCTGCAATTCTGTGAAATAATACAGCGTGGGTTAAAAATTGCAAATTGTGTGCAATTTTTACCGCCTTGCATTTTGCCCTGGATTCAGAAATGATCCCTAATTTTTTTCTCCTGTGGCAGTACTGTCCCTGTCACTTTTGGCCTTGATAGTTCCTATTCATTAAATGGCTTAAATAAGCCTTTCCATTGACTCTTTGCAATCAGTACCTGCACAATACACATTACCAAAAAAATTATATATTATATATACATACACACACACACAAATAATTTTAATTTTTAAACTAAATAATTTAGGAATTAATGCAAATGTTGCACTCATTGACACCATTTATTAAAGGTACTTGGGTCCAAACATGCTCCTGTCCTGCTTCTTCTGCTGCATCATGAACAAATATGCCTATTGACCCTGGAGCTACTGCTGCACTCAACATAATGCTAATTCCAGGGCAAGTTATGTCAATGCAGGTGCAGCAGACTTGTGCCACTGTATCACACACAATTGTTAATTTTAACTTGAAACGCTAGACTATTTTGATGAAATTGCAACGGGTGCAGCTTCCCATGAGGCTGCATTTATACAGGAATCAATGGGAAAATGCAGCATGGGAAAAAAATTTGGGCATTTATGTCTGAGATTGCTCTTTTCACACTGCACTTGATCGCAAATGACCCTTAAAAAATCTTTCAGCTTTCAATAACAATATCAATATACATAAGAACAGTGTGTAAGTATCCATCAGGCACTGTAGGAAGCAGTATGGCAGGGGTGTCCAAACTGCGGCCCGAGGGCAACATGTGGCCCAGGATGGATATGAATGGGGCCCAGCTTTAAACATAACATTTTGCTTGATTTTATCTTTAGTTTTAGATAAAATGCCAGATCAAAACTGCATTTGTCTCAACCTAGATTCCAGGGCTTCAGATATATTAATTTGCTGTCAGCAGGACTGGACTGAGAATCAAAATAGGCCCTGGCATTTCAGGTACACAGAGGCCCAATCAGCCCACATAGAGGCCCAAACAGTCCCCACAGCCCACTAAATACTGACTTTCTATGGCACCTTATAGCAGCCCATCTGGCATTTGCCCTAACCCACAGATTGCCAGTCCGGGCCTGGCTGTCAGTATTGTTTTTCCTCATTAATTACGAATGAGGGCAACACACGGGGGTTCATTTATCAACACTGGGCAAATTTGCCCATGGGCAGTTACCTATAGCAACCAATCAGTGATTAGCTTTTTAAAGCCAGCTGCAAGTAGAACAAAGAATGCAGCAATGTGATTGGTTGCCACGGGTTACTGTCCATGAGCAAATTTGCCCAGTGTTGATAAATGACTCCCATGATGTGATAAGGGCAAATATTTTGTACCCTCCATAGCCCCACATAGCTGATTAAAAGCAGCATGCCAATTAAATAATAATGGTTCAAAGAATGTCAGGCTAAGGGCTGAACTCCACGGACGCATGTGTTTTTGCTCAGCGCGTTGGAACGCTCGCAAAACGTCCATGGAGTTCGACCCTGAATGGTCAGCCCCCACACATTTTTACCTCACCAAATCCAGCCCTCGTTGCAAAAAGTTTGGACACCCCTACAGTATGGGGTTTGTCCAGGTGTCTAGGTACAGTGTGTGCGTGCACTATATCTACAATCTACATTATAAAGAAATGGTTATAAGCATATAACAACATCTGCCATAAACTGTAGTATATTGTGAAAAAATCTATTTCTGGATTATCAGTAATGATGACTGCATGCCACATGTTTCTTATTCTGCACAGTGTGATGCGGTTAGGTTTTTTAATATATAGACAGATTTACTCACTGCTCTGTATACTGTATGTTGTTTTCTTTTCTGCTGTTTTCCTTTCCCTTCTCTCCCGACCTTGTGATTGTGCAGAGCATTACAGTCCCATACAGTAGAATGCAATTTCACTGCTAAAAGCAGTTGAACACAATTCTGTGAAATGATCAGCTTTGAAATTCATTCAGACTTTAATGAATGATAGGAAAATGTTTCTGATAGTCAGGAAGGTTTTAATAAATCGTAAAGTGGTACAGCTAGGAATGTTTCTGGATTTCCTATGTTGATTAATAATAAATCAACACATACATTTTTCTTAAAAAAATTATAAATATCGTGAAGCAGGTGAATAAAACATACAGTACAATGAAACTGATTTTATCATGACAACAGTTCTTCTTAAAGGATAAGGAAAGTTAAACTAAATAAGTAGTCTAGAAATGTTGAACATTGTGTTTTAGGCCTCTGTGCCAGCCCCAGGCAACAAAAGCCCTTTAGCAGTAAAGATCTGTGTCTCCAAAGATTCCCCAGTAGCTCCCCATCTTCTTTTCTGCTGATTTACTTCATAAGCTTGGTGCTACTGAGCTTAGGGACAGACTCAAAATATACAGTACACATAGAATATAAATTTCACAGTATAAGGCTGATTGTTAATTAATATGGATAATTACTACATGGCAGCACATAAACTAGAATCAGAATTTAATAATCACCCCTGTAGCATCAGCTTATACGACAGGCCATCCTCATTTTCTGCTTGATAATTTGCAAAGGCCCCTAAGCTTCACTTCTCAACAGCCCACTGAGCATGTGAGTGTCACAGACACTTTCCAAGATGGTGACCCCCTGTGACAAGTGTCAAGTCCTGGATCATTGTTACTATTGAGAAGCAGAATCTCTAGGCTGGTGCATTAAGTACAGTATATAAATTTTTCAGTAGTGATACAAACACAATACTGAAATGAAAAGTATTATTGCAAGCTTTGCTGAATTAAGGAATATATTAGATTTCTTACACAACATATTTATTGAGCAATTTGGGAAAAAAAGGCAACTTGCAAGAATGCTGTTTCATATTTAATATTTACATTCAGTGTTCAAAGTAATTGTGGGCGAGACCTTACGTTCTTGTGATCTGACAGTTGCTATAGAAAAATGCAAAAACTCAGCTACATAACAACAACAAAGCTATAAAAATATGATAAGTGCTCCAGGCACCTCACCCACACAACATGAATTTATAAATCTTGGAAATATATAATACAAGCTACCCATGACATAAAGATCTCTTCCATCATAAATTATAGAAAGACTCCAAGACAATTTGGTTTGTGCAGTGATCTAAGCAAATTCAGTCAGAAATAACTGTCCACATTTACATATATTGGGCTAGATGGGTCTGATTGATTTAACTTCTATATCAGCGTTTTCACCTACTTGTGTCTGTAACCCAACCTACTTCTACATCACTTGGAATAGAGCCTGTGTATTTCATTTTACATTTGAGTTGATCAAAGACCTAGCCCATCTAACTAGAGATCTCAAAAAACATACTACCCTGTGGTACAGTATTTGCTGGGTTCCATGTGAAAGTGCCAGTTTTGTGGTAAGCTAGCAATCTTAGGTGGCTGACTGGGCAGCAGCGATGACGCAGCTTCAGGGGGCTCTCTGGGCTGCATAAACAAGTGGCCCCATCTTCACTGTATAAGACTCCCTGCGGTAATAATAACAGGCGCAGTAGAGAGGAGCGACTGCCCGGTTCCACATAAAATAAAAATTGGCTCTGTTGAGCAAGCGGAGCCGGTCTGCTGCCGCGCTGAAACCGGGAACTAAATTTGGAACAGTTCCCCAAACCACGCACCCGACCGGAAACTCGGCCTCAGGTGCATCCGGCCACAACACACACAGACTGCAGGGGAGAGCTCCAGAAGAGACATCCAGGGGTGAGTGCTCCCAGCCCAGAGACCCCCTGAAGGTTGCCTACAGATACCAACTTTTTGAATCCCCCCAAGTAACATCTGGCTGCCAAGGGGGTACTCTGAGACCAACTAACCTACTCTGCTGGCCCCTATAAGTGCTGTCCCAAAGTCCAGCTAGACAGCAAGGGACACCCAAAGCTACACCTACCACCTTGAAGTTTCCAAACAGCACACAACCATGGATACTTCATAAAGAAACTAGAACTCAACAGACAACAAAGCGACACTGAGTGGGAGGAACGTAACAGATACCTACAAAGGGGTTCTCCCACCAAGTATGATTTGAGCAAATGGCCACACCTTAGCCTTGCTCGGTGCCGGTGTCTGCATTACCCTACCATTAACCTACATCTGTAGAAAAAACCCTTTCATCTACTTGCAGAAGCGCTGACACACGCTGGTGTGTCTACCACTGGACAGATATGAGGAAAAACCAAGTCACCTCTGCGTGCACTCCTGGGCCCCTACATTCCAATAACAATACTGCAGACAGGCAGAAAATGGGAATATAGGCCGTAAAAAAGCTGCAAAGATTTGCCAGAGGAGAAAGTGAGGAAGAGGTGGAGTGCCACAATAATCAGGTTAGAGAGTCACCAGGCAGCTCCCCTCAGGTCTCCCTAGCATCTTCTCCAAGCTGCGCACCTGAATATGACCCTACACTTCCAGATTTCTTCATGGAAGTACGAAAAAAATGCTCAAAATTCTCTGAAGCCAAACAAAAGTTGCGACAATACAACCTGTCCTATGCTATGCTATTTCCTGCTAAATTGAGAGTGCAAGAAGGAGGCAAAGTTCACTTTTTAGAGAAACCTGAGGAAGTCTTCTCTTGGCTTGAAACAAGAAACAGGAGATCTCCTCCAAGACAAATTCAAAGGCCAATATGGTTGTCAAGGTCTTGGTTAACAGTAAATTATCATACCCATTAGGCACGGGACACTTTTTTGCAAGCACCTATGCTTGGTCTGTTGGTGTTAGTTACATAAACAGTTGGATGTGGGCTCATCCACGCCCTGATTACAAAAGTTACAGTTCGGGAAATATGTATCTCCATGTTGGGAAGGGGATACAGGGTGGGGGGAAAAAGGTTTGGGAAATTTACACATTTCCCTCATTGCAGCAGCAAGAAGGGTTTCCGAAGCTGAGATTACCAAAGCCAAAATAGAAGTAGGAGATGCTGAGCAAAAATTAACTGCTGAGCCAAACGATAACACTAGAGAAGATATGAAGTCAGCTCAAAGGAAGTTATAGAAGAACGTTTCAGAGAATATTTTCAAAATACCTATGCAGTCCTTCCCCCACCACCGCACCATGAGCTTATGGAATACCTTGAAAAAATAAACATCCCTACTATCCCTATGGATATGAGAGAGTACCTAGACACTGAGGAGGAACTTAGGGAGGCTATAGCTGCAATGCCCACGGGTCACACCCCAGGCCCTGATGGCCTTCCTACTGAGTGGTATAAAGCCCACAACAGATTAGTATCCTCCAAACTTAAACCTATCTTCAACAAAGTATCGGAAGACTATACACTCCTGACTCATGTTCTATGGCCCACATTACGCTCATACATAAAGAGGCTAAAGCCCCCCAAAACTGTGACTCCTACTGTCCCATTTCCCTACTTAACTGCGATGCAAAAATATTTGCAAATACTTTGGCAAACAGGCTTGAGAAGGCAGTGAGGGGATTTGTTCACCCAGACCAAACAGGTTTTATGCCTAATAACACTACTGATATAAATATAAGAAGGCTTTTCAATAATTTGGAGGCAAAACACGACAACATAGGAAATAGGATACTAGTATCACTGCATACAGCCAAAGCATTTGATGCAGTCTCCTGGCCTTACCTATAGGAGGCTCTTAGATTGTTCGGTATTGGACCTCAATTTGTGAACTGGATAAAAGCCCTGTACCAACACCCCAAGGCATACTGTCAGAATCCATCCACTTGGGTCGAGGGACCAGACAGGGGTGTCCCCTCTCACCTCTGCTTTTTTCATTGGCCATAGGACCCTTGGAAATACTAATTAGAGATTCCCCCAACATACTAGGCCTACGGACTGATAAAATGACAGAAAAAATATCGTTATACACAGATGATATACTGCTATACATGGCCAATTCTAAGACAGCATTGGACTCTGCACTGACCTTGGTAGAGGAATTTGGTAACTAATCAAGGCTAAGAGTGAATCAAACTAAATCTGTAATTTTCCCTCTAGACCCTCTTCCCAATGACCAGGTGTTAAACATAGGCTGTCTTCCGGTAGTGCAGGCTTTTAAATACCTGGGTATTATATTACAAGGAATTGCAGAGACTATGAGGCGACAAACCTCACCCCTATAACCAGGACTCTCTCAGCAAAGATTGACTTATGGGTACAACTCCCCCTCACCCTTCCAGGTAGGGTAAACCTATTTAAAATGGTATAACGTTTCTTTATGCCCTGCACAACTCCCCAATAACTCCTAGAACACAGTGGATTAAACACATAGACAAAATACTCAGAAGGTTTCTCTGGGCAGGTGAACGCCCATGCTTAAACTTCAAAATCCTACAAGCTCCTATTACACGAGGGGGACTGGCCCTCCCCAATTTGAGAATGTATTTCCTAGCAAGTCAGCTGACATATGCTCATTGGTGGCTTACCCCCCATCTGGACAATACTTCTATTATACTGGAAACAAAGATTATGGGATCCCTGGAGGCCCTGGCAAAGCCTCCCGTATAGAGGACCCCCGAAAGCACGAATCATTACCACACCAATGTTAACAGTGATTAATGTGTTCCAAAAAGCACTTAAGCAGGCGCAGTGGCGGGAGTCTGTGTTGTCAAAATGGGAGCCTTTATGAGGAAATAGGTCCTTCCCACATCTCTCCTCCCTCCCTGATATAGCTGTATGGGCCTCCTATGGTGTTAAGGTTCTTAATGACATTGTGGTTGAAGGGGAAATAAAGCAGTTTCAAGCACTTAAAGAGACTACCTCAACTACCTCAAAGCATGTTCTTCAGATATCTCCAGCTTGCACATGTTTCCATGCACAATTCCCGACCTGGCCAATAGAGGTGATAGATGCTACCCTGGAGAAATATTTGCATAAAGATGGCCTAACTAAGCCCCTATCCCACTCTTATACCATTTTGGGGCAAACAAACCAAGACCCACTTGTAGTGATGGGCGAATTTATTCGGCAGAGGCGAATTCACGGCGAATTCCCGCGATTCGCTCGCTGGCTAATAAATTCGCGAAACGCCAGCGAAAATTCGCCGAAAAAAACAAGTCGCGTGTTTTTTGACGCGACGAAAACGACGCGACATGCGTCGAAAACGACGCAACGCGCATCGAAAACGCAACTCGTTTCGTTTCACTAATTTTTTCGGCAATTCGCAAATTTTTACGCGAAACGGGGGAGATTCGCCCATCACTACGCCACTTGCCAAAACTCTAGGGAAATGGAAAAGAGAAATCCCAAAATTAACAGAAGAGTTGTGGGTGGAAGCCCTTAAACAGATACCTGATTTGAATATATACAGTGTGTACATACGTAGCTGTCAGAGACAGATTCATTGAAATGAAATTTATAAACCGGGTATATCTCATCCCATATAGGATCTCAAAAATATTTCCCCAGGCACCTGATACCTGTGTGAGATGTGAAGCTGACATTGGCTCTTACTTGCATGTATTTTGGCACTGTCCACTAATACAGAGATTCTGGAGAGACATTGTGGGTTACATCTCGGAAGTTCTTGAACTACCACGAATACTGTCTCCTCCGGTTTGCCTACTTGGAATTGAGGAAGATATGGACTTAAATTACCACACCAGACTGTGTTACCTTCAACTACTTTACTATGCAAAAAAAATGTATTCTTCTAAACTGGAAGGCAACAGTCCCTCCAACGATACCAGCTTGGTGCAACCTGATTAACAACTTTCTGTCCAACCAGAAAATGACACTTTGCTAGGGGCTGCCTGCATAAATTCGAAGCTATCTGGGGTACTTGGGTGTCCTTCCACGATAAAAAACAGACTCCACAGCAGATGTGAGGATGTTATTCTACTCACTGTTGACTTCCCTCCCCTCTCTGATCCAAATCTTTTCTTTCTGCTTCTCTTCTGTACTTACAACTGTTGTTAATAACTATTAAAAATGCAAAAATAAAAACTTGGCTCTTAAACATGTGTGTGCACTTTCTTTTTAAGTTGGTTTGGTTATTATGGAAATGTTTCTATTATCTAAAATGTCACATATTCCCTAGTATTTTTTTCCTTGGAATGAATATTCGGAAAGTTGTTTTTTTTAACAACTTGAAGGAAGGGCTGAAATATTTTTCTTGATAACACTTTGCATTTTTCATGCTTTTTGTGTTAATATAAATGTTTAAAATAAAGAATTTTGGCTCATTATGCAACTGCTTTTCAGCTTTGAGCAGTTATTTAACTGAGGTGGAGAGTCATGAAATGTAAAAAAATGTATTGTAGTTTCACTACTGTATCTACTCTACACATGCTTAACCTACCAGAACCTAAAGTATCCGTACACATAATTAAACTGAATTATTCACTGAATTTTAAAAGACTTAGCTCAAAATTCTAGCCACCTGTTTTGTTTAGAACTCATTCATCATAATAAACCAGCTTTATAAATATTTCTCAAGCACAAGTACAGTTTTATTTGATGTGATGTGCAGAACTTTATTTTTTGACATTTTCTAGTTTGATGCTGACATGTAGAGTTTAAAATTTGACTCCCTGACATACTAGATCCTGTGGGAGGTAAAATAATGACAGCCTCTTCACATACAATATAGTCCTACCCTTTTATCTAAGCACATTGAAGGAATCCTCATACAGTATACTCTACTTCTTGCAGACTTAAAAGGTACTGAAGAACCACAGAACAACAATAGCACTTCAGTATCATCAGAAAGCCAAGGTCACCTGGAGAACATGATAAGGTTTAGGTTTGATACCATGAAGTTTTGCCATTATGAAGAGTACATTGACAGCTATTATTTTTTATTAACTTTGGTGGGTCCAATGCATTCTTCATGTGTTCCTGACTGGCATACAACATCCCTTGTATAATCATTTGCAGGTAATACTGTATGTTGTGTTATGAACAAGATAGCATGTATTCATTATGAACAAGATAGCATGTATTCATTATGAACAAGATAGCATGTATTCATTTTTTTGATTTCTTTGTGTAGCTCTAACATTCAGAGCATTTTAAAGCTCTGTTCTACCCTGTAGGGCTAACTTCTGAGCACAAATGCATTATGAAAACTTTAGATACAAGTTACCATGTTGTTTTCCCCACAATGCAGGATATTCTCCCTGCAGCAACACCACTTTCAGGAGGCAGTTGCTTCAGTGTTATCCAACATCAAAAAGTACACTTGCACACAATTCAAAGAAGGAAGCAGTATGGACACTGCAATGCCATATGAAAAAGTGCAAGTGGGCTTTAGATGCAAGTACTTTTAATGAATGGTGTTGAAAATGAGCCCTTTCTGGGTAGTAAATTAGCCCATATATCCCTGAATTCAGCAAACCATTTTGCTCCTCAAACAATCATCACTCGTTACACCTAATTTTTTACAAATTCAAGATTTTGCTAGAATTATACACTTCTCTGGAATTTCTTTCCATGTTCAGATTGTCATTCTATATTTTGGCATGTCAGCATAGACTATTGTGATACTAAAATACAATTAGTATAGATATTGGTATGTGCAGTTTATGTGAGTGTATGGAGGGGTCTGTGTGAGTGTGTGTAGGTATGGATGCTTGGTTTCATTTGGGGTTTAACTTGACAGACTTTTGTCATTTTTCAACATAACTGTGTTATTAAGTCAGTAAATCCACTTTTATGTTTATCGACTGTGTGAATATACCAGAGCAGTAAAAAAAAAGTTCACTGATCAGAACTGAACTCAGAATCACATTGCCCCCAGCTACCAACACTATTTAGTGTGCCACCATGCTGGCCATTAAGAGATCCAGATTTAAAGGCGGCCATACACGGAGAGATCAGCTCGTTTGGCGATGTCATCAAAATGAGCGGATCTCTCCCCGATATGCCCACCTTGAGGTGGGCGATATCGGGTTGATCCGATCGTGGGCCCTAGGGCAGTTGGATCGCGGGGCCGCATCAATGAACAGATGTGGACATGATCCGAAGGGATTTGTAGTCCCTTCCGATCGACATGTGGCCGACTATTCACGGGCCAATAAGCTGCCGACTCTGTCTGTCGGCAGCGTTTATGTGCCCATGTATGGCCACCTTAATACTTTATGTTAGTCTTGCACTGGCATATTAGAGAGATTATTAATCAAAGCCCACAATGAAACTTTTCTTCACATTCAAATTACAAGTGCTTTTTTAAGCATACTAATAACTTCTTGCTTCATAGATTATTAAAACCCCTTCTCCATTAAGCAGCGCTTATTTTATTATTATTAATAATAATAATAATAATATTATGTATGGCTCTGTATGATAAATTGGTGTATACATTGAACTTAATACAGATTATAAACAAAAATGCAAACTGATCACTGAGGGCCCTGTAAAAAAAGAGAGCTTATGCTATCTAACAGTATGCACAGTACTGTACAGTACAGTACTAACAGTATACCACTTTTAATTGAGATCAATTCATCTTTGCTACTTTTAACAACTATTAATTAAGGGCACATTTACTAAGCGTCGAAGTGAATATTCCAATAAAATTTGAATTTAAAAAATTAAAATTTCACAGTAAAATTGATTAAAATTGGTAACATTCGAAAATTTTTATTTTCATGTACTGGCCCTTTAAAAATCCTTCAAATTCGACTATTCGCCACCTTAAAGCTGCTGAATTGACATTTTAGCCTATGGGGGACCTCCTAGAACTTGTCCTGAAAATGTTTCCAAGATAAAGGAATTTGTAGGCAAAATCGTTGAACGATGCAATCAAACGATTCTGCCGTTCGATGGTTGTATTTTGAAGTTTTTTTACTTCGAAATTCAACCATTAGTAAATATACTCCTGAATATGCCTATAATTCCTTTTGGATCATGGGGTCAGGCCTGAAGTTGTGCCGAGGCCGCATAGGCCCAGGCCTAGGACAGCATCATTTAAGGGGCAGCATGCCACGCAGCCGCACAGGCAATTTTCTTGCCTTCTTGTATATAGTACAACAGATCAAGGTCAACAAATACTCAAAAACAAGCAATTTCAAGCAAATTCTTGATAAAAATATTTTATTTGATAATTGACCTCATAAGCATGTCATACATACGCCAGGGTTGGCCACATTGCCCTCACTGGTGTAGGAGTGGCCAGTTGTTCTGACTGGTATTACAGCAATGCAGTTGCAGAAATTAGCCAACCTGATTTTGATTCGCTTTGGTGCATTCACACATAGATTATTATGTTTGAAGAACCCATAAATAGATCACGAGTAAGAGCTTCATCGGTAATTACCAGCATGTATGTAGTCGGCTTTAAAGGAACAGTAACATCAAAAATTTTAACAAAAAAATTCGTTAGAATAGAACGAAAAAAAACCCACCAACACAAATTAAAATTTAAAATAGCAAAGGCTTTATTAAGAAATACCTTACAGAAACTCCACTTCCTGTCCTCTATAGAAAAGGCGAAAGGGCGACCATCCATGCTGCGGTGCTTGATTTCTTCTCCCTGGCTATTCATGGACAGCGTGTCCTCTCTCTGCCTTTGACATGCTGTTTACGTTTGCATACACATTCTCCAATGTAGCCTCACCAACAGCCCTTTTTTTGTATGTACCAGTTCCCCAGTCTGTACAAAGGCAACACTTTCAATGGAAAATAAATTGAGGGGTGTCACACTTTCCATGAATAGCCAGGGAGAAGAAATCAAGCACCACAGCATGGATGGTCGCCTTTTTGCCTTTTCTATAGAGGACAGGAAGTGGAGTTTCTGTAATTTATTTCTTAATAAAGGCTTTGCTATTTTAAATTTTAGTTTGTGTTGGTGTTTCTTTTCTTCGTTCTATTCTAACAATTTTTTTTGTAAAAATTGTTGATGTTACTGTTCCTTTAAGCTGGAGAGCTGCAACCTCTTAATTCAGTAATTGGAGGGTCACAGCTTCCAGTACTGAAGGACAACCAACAGCTAAAGAACCTTATTATGGAGATCATTGCCTTGTCCAGTTTCTTGATACTGTACTATGGTTACTTAAAACAAGTTAAAAGTTTAAATCTTATTGTATTTCGTTATGATTTATGTTTTGTACATTTGTATACATTTCTCATTTCTCTAAAAGAGATGGCATGTCACGTAGATCAAAACATTTACAGTAAATATGTCTTGGAAACTAATCCTGGGTTTTACAAAACATATTGTTATTTAAGCACTGCAAAGGAAATTTCAGTTAAAAGATACACAGTGCTTGCTTGGTTTTAAACTTGCTGGAAAAAAAGCAAAGAGTGATTTACAATGAGGATTACATTTGTGCAATGATAGCAGTCTTACAAATGCTAATCAACACACGACTAGCTGTGCAAACATAATTAAAAATTCAGCAAAAAAGCAATCACACTAGATTAATTGGACAATAATCTTTCAGTTTACAAAAAACAAGAAGGGTTTGGGTGTGGGAGGGCATTGGTAGGTATCGTATCACTGTCAATCACAAAGGCCATTAATCACTGACAGGGATCACCTCAGACTTGGAAGCAAAATGGCTGCCTTAGCAACACATGGAAATTTCAACCTAACAAAATGAATTTTTTATTAACACATAACTCTTGCAAGCAGTGGACTTCTTCAGTGTATTTTGTTCCGCACATGATACATATGAGCTAGTGGTGTCATGGATGTTATTAAAATTAAACGTAGTGCTTTATTCCAATCGTATTAATGATTGTACAGGAATAATATGAAAAGATGTGATATTTAGCCAATAGCAATAGTATTTTGAACACTGTGGACAGAAATATTCCACTAATACAAAATGTTAAAAAGAACATTCACAAAAAGATACATGTATCACTTAAGTTTTAGGTGTATTTTTTTTGGTCCAATATATGATTTCATTTTAAAACCAGGCAATCAGTTTTGGAACTGACTGCATAGTATGTCCTCAGGGGAGATACAGCCATTGAAATGCAGACCCTTCTTTTTCATTTTATTATTAAATAGCTAGGAAATATTTCAAATGGGCTTTCTCATGCTGGGGACCTTAAAGAATGAATTAAAACAGAGTAGGTTCTTAATAATTGTTGGATGCCAGGCCTAAATTATTTTAGACTTACCTGCTTGATTGAAATGATACAGATTAAAGAAACCAACAGAATTTTGCCAAGGTGGGTATCATTTGCAACTACACCTGATGTAGCATGACTGTTTTGAAAAAAAAAAAACCTTCAAATTTCAAGACAGACAGATACAGTGTTCAGTTTTATTAGACTCACAGAGGAGACTTATATATCTGCTATTGTTTAAACTATATTTTAAGCTCACCCAGCAGCACAATCCATCACCAGTGCATGATTCAACTCTTCACACTGTATACCCTTGTTATTCTTCTTCAGCCCACTGCATCTTCCTGGTATCATACTCTACAATGTCTCTACAGGAAGTTGCATCCACAATTCTATGTAGGCCATGCATTAAATCTAAATTAACTAATTAATAATAGTTTTCAATTTCCCCACAGTATTGCAATGTACTTTGTCTCAATGCCTCCTCATCCTAATGCATCACTAATGTGAATTAGTATTTTATTATATGCAGCCCTAGTGCTGATTTAAAGTACAGATATGGGATCTGTTATCCGGAAACCCATTATTCAGAAATCCCAGAGATCCCAAATTACTGGAAGGCTGTCTCCCATAGATTCCATTTTATATAAATAATCACAATTCTTTTCTCTGTGATAAAATAGTACCTTGTACTTGATTCAAAAAAATATAATTAATTCTTATTGGATGCAAAACCAACAAATTGGTTTTATTTAATGTTTAGAATATTTTCTAGTAGATTAGAGAAAATCCCAGGTACCGAACATTATGGGTCACAGGTCCCATACCTATAATTACATTTTTTTTGAGCGGAGGCAATAGTTGACATAATAGTTAATGTAATTTTTTCAAAACTGTTTTTCAAAAGTTAGACATAATGGTTTGTTTCTGCTCTGGCATTTGCAATAATGTTAAATTTATATTATTATCCACATGAACAAAATAACCCCTTAAAGGAACAGTAAAGTGTAAAAATAAAAACTGTATAAATAGCATAGGCTGTCCAAAGTAAAAAATGTTTCTAATAGAGAGTTAGTTAGCCAAAAATGTAATGTATAAAGGCTGGAGTGACTGGATGTCTAATATAATAGCCAGAATCCAACTTCCTGCTTTTCAGCTCTTTCACTGTGAGTTAGTCAGCGACTTGAAGGGGGACCACATAGGACATAACTGTTCAGTGAGTTTGCAATTGATCCTCAGAATTCAGCTCAGATTCAAAAGCAACAGTTATATCCAATGTGGCCCTCCCTCAAGTCACTGATTGGTTACTACCTGGTCACCAGGGTAACCAGTCAGTGGAAACAAGAGAGTTGAAAAGCAGGAAGTTGGATTCTGGCTATTATGTTAGACATCCACTCACTCCAGCCTTTATACATTACATTTTTTGGCTAACTAACTATATTAGAAACATTTTTTTTGCACAGCCTATCTATTTACCCAGTTTGTATTTTTATACTGAACAATTCCTTTAAAAAAAAAAAAAAACCCCAAAACACTAGACATCTAAAATCACGTAGATGACATTTTTTATCACTTGGTAAAATAATAGCAGAAGAGAGGAGTGGGAAAGTGAATTAACATATAATCCTAGAATACAGCAGCATACAGAACATACAGAACAATTCATTTAAATAACTTTAGTTAACCATAAACTCTCTAATATGGTATTGTTTGCTGTATTTTTTGCCGTATGGCATTTCACCAGTCTATATACAAGAAAGATGTGCAAAAAAATCCACTTGTTTAGTGAGATGGTGGGACAAATTGTACTTATCAAATTGTTGACAATTGGAATAACTGCACCCTATGCGGACCAGAGTAGACTACATCAACAGCTCAATTTGTTACTTATCTGGCTCATGTCCTGCAAATCATCAGTTAGACCCCATACATACATATGCCAGCAAGCTGCCCAGTGACAATGTTGGATGCTAGTTTCAGCCACAGTACAAGCAGTGGTTGGTTAATATAAGTAACTGCAGTGGTACAAATTATCATATATCTTAATTACCCCCCTCCAGAGTCCTGAAGAGGCCACTTTAGGGCAGGAATTGTCTGCTTAATTAACCTTAGAACCACAGAAAAAAATGTTAGCCGCCATATGTCCCTGCTTCTCTAATAGTTCTGAAATTACTTTGAAGTGTGCTGTTTAGGGTGGGTCACCAATTAAATTATCCTAGTTCAATAGACAGTAGTAGTGATGAGATACAGAATCAAACTCAATGGGGGGAATTCACAAAAGTGTCAGTAAAATAAGTAACCCAGAAGTGGGGGTTGACAAATTTGTAAAATGTTGTACAAACGGCAAATTCACTAAGGCAGATGTTACATCTCTAAATGTAAGTCCGACAATTTTCTAAAATGACGTATATCTTTTCATCTTACAGACGACATTTTGAAGACATTTTACAAGACATTTTAAAAGACAGTTTGACCGACATTTTCATTTTGGAGAGCCTAATGTGTCGGAAAAATTGTCGGCAAAAAAAATTAGTTTACGAGTAATTCATAAAAATGTCGGGGAAAGTGGCGCCGAAAAAACCACGCCTACTTTTCACTACACTATTTCAAAAGTGTTGTATATGTCGGAAAATTGGCGGGGAAATGCTCTGTGAATTTGTTGTCTGTTGCTACGACATTTTAAAGACATTTTAAAGACATATTTTCCTTCCCGACACTTTTGTGAATTCCCCCCAGTGAGTTCCAACCAGAAATGGTTAAAAAAAGGTATTCTACAAATACATATCTCTATGCATAAAGATTATATAGCAAAGTGATTCCAAGTCTTACTTACATGGAAATACCATTTGTTCTAGCCAAAGGATAACACTCAATAGCAACATTCTGTAGTACAAATCTTTGAGCTCAAATAATATTACATTTCAAGAGGACTATCTATTAAAAGTTAATATCATGAGAAGAAGAAATCTTAGGCTAAAATGTGTTTCTTCTACTTACTGCAATTTTTCTGATATACAGTATACATGCTTGAGAAGATGGATGCACAAAATAAAAACGAAGAGATTTACCATTTTGCTCATTTGTTCTTTTTTGAGTTATCTCATTGTTCCCTTTTTTTCAACATGAGGGCAGTTTTACTAAAAGGCGAACATTTGCCAGCGTGAAGTCCTTTCGTTACTTCACCCATTTACTAACGGGCGCAGGTGTCCCTTCTCTGGTGAAGGAGATCAACGCTAACTTTGTTCCGCTCTCTAACGCTAGCCATATTTTTGCTTTGACAAATGGATGTAACTCTGCAAATTCACCAAGATGCGGATTTACTGAACTTTACCTCTTTCGCCAGACTTGCCTTGGGGTGCATAGCATACTCAATCTTCAGTTACTTACATCATAATTTTTGAGAGGAATATCTTCTAAGTCCAAAAAAGCTGGTGTCTTTTAATTTTTTCAGGGTGTTAGGCTGCAAAAGGCATAAAATTTATTTTCAGGCACCCGGTTTCCCCTGTACATTTTTTACCATATGGCACATTATTTTACAGTGGCCTTTTGTGTAGGGCATTAAAACAACTCTATTGACTTTATTAAAGGAAAACTAAACCCCGAAAATGAATTTTTCAGCAACAGATAGTTTATATCAAATCAACTGACATATTAAAGAATCTTACCTACCTGGTATATATATTTAAGTAAATATTGCCTTGAACCACCATTTCATGATGGTCTGTGTGCTGCCTCAGAGATCACCTAACCAGAAATATTTAAACTCTAACTGTAAAGGGAAGAAGTGTTGAAGCAAAACACAGAACTCTGTCTGTTAATTGGCTTGTGTGACCTAACTTTATAGTTGTTTTTGTATGTTTGTGTGCACCGTTGGATCCTAGGATCCCAGGAGGCTGTCCTTATTTTTTAAAATGGCTATTTTCTATTTATGATTACCCAATGGCACATGCTACTGAAAAAGTACATTATTATGAAAATGGTTTATTTGAAATCTTAAAGGACCCTGCATGAAGCAGGGTTTTACATATGTGTTGTTTTATGCAATATCTGTTTATAGAGACCTACATTGTTTGGGGGGTATAGTTTTCCTTTAAGGTTCTCTTGACATGTCTAGTTGTAAAATGTAATGTATTAGATGCACCATGTTATATAAATAGATCCATTCCACTATAAATTGCCAGCAGTATGGAATTTAGCAAGAACTCTAACGAAGTTCCGCTAGCCAAAATTGAACACTAGCAAACCTTCACTTCGTAAAGCCAGCGTTCATAGGCAGGGACGCAACTTAGTGAATTAGTTTTGTCTGATCGAATTTGCATGAAGTGCTGCGATGGCTGTGAAGCTGTCGCTGGCTAATTTGCACTCTTTAGTGAATTTGCCCCATGGGGAGACACATTTATCGAAGATCAAATTTCACACTTATGGAGAGTTTTTTTAAAACTCCCCTAAACTTTCATAATTTCGAAATTTGTTATTCAAATCAAATTTTTAAAACACTGATGAATGAAAACAACCTTAAAATTTGAATCGAATTCGATCAAACTCGATGTCGGGGAAAGCTGCAAACCTTAAACAGCAATTCGGCATGTTTTAGATGGTGAAAAGTCTAATTTGAAATCTTAAAGGGCCAGAGTATGATAAATCTCAAAAATTGAATTTGAATTTAAAAAAAAAAACCTCAAATCGAATTTGAATAACTCCCTAGTCGAATGTGAAAGTTTTAGTAAAAATAGAAAATTTTAATTTCAATGCGACCCTTACTAAATCTGCCCCTGAGTGAAAAGGGCTTGTGCCAAACCTATTTTTTAACTATTGTTTGCCTCATTAAACAGTGCAACATTTGAAAATGAAACAAAAGTCACTTTCTTCTTCCTAGGTGAAATCAGCAGTCCACTAAGAAAACTGCTGTATATAAGCTGCTGTATATCTAAAAGGAAAACTGAAAGTGGAAATGCTCTGTTTATCTGAAGCTGTATGTTTCAGTGCAGATCAACAGAGCTGCGGCATGGAATCAAGTTTGCAGAAAAGATGCAGGCTAAGAGCAGTGAAGCCAACACACCAGGTGCCTTCAGCCTAAGGGGCAAATTCACTAAGATCCGAAAATTCGCTAGCGTTCGCCACACTTCGCCAGGCGAATTTTCGCCAGTGGTACGCAAATTCACTAAAGTACGAATTTTGCTCAGGTCGGCGAACGGTAGCGTAGTTGCGCTAGTGTTACTTCGCTAGGCAGAGCGCTGTTACACTTAATAACTTTAAGTTATAATTGAAGTATATGTTACAGCCACTACATTCCACTACAAAAGCCCAGGAAACCTTTAATAAATTAAATATTATTAATTTATTAAAGTTGTCCTATTGCCCTACATGTGCCCCCTGTATAGTTGTGTTGCCATATGTTAGGAAATGTAGGGGGGAAGGAGGGTAACCCACCCAAAAAATATCAATCTTTTTCAGACTATCACCCTCCTATGCTAAAATACGCCAGTGTTTTTTTGGGACTTAGAAAAAAAATTTACATTTTTTTTCCCCAACCTCCTATCTATTGTATTGAACTTCGCCTGGTCTGACCAGGGGAAGTAATGTGCTAACATTCAGGAAAATGTTCATCTTAGTGAATTTGCGATTTTATGATCCTTCGTCAGTTTGCAACTTCACCTGACGTAAGGGTGCAAAGTTGCACAAGTCTATCTACTTCGCTAGTCAAAATTTGCCAGAGCCAGTGTTACTGAATTTCTGAAGTTACGAATTGACGTCATGCTGGCGAATTAGCGCTAGTGTTAGACGCTTCGCGCAATAATGAATTTGCCCCTAAGTTTCATATGTTGCCCTGTTTACAGCATAGCAAAAACAGTAGATACAGTATTTCCTAATAACAAAAATGTACAGTATGTTTAACGCAACCCTATTTATTGAACTAATGATGCAAAAGGGGTATACTGCCCCCTTAAATGAACTGTCAAGTGGGCAGTTACCTAATTTCTCTCTCTGTAAATCATCTTACATGTGTCAAGCATTTACTCGCCTATGATGTACCCTGACAAGTGAATTAGGAGTTGAGTTCTGAAGCATTACACAATTCTATGCGATAGCCAGGCAGTAGGTGTCAATCATTTTTAGTAACTCTAACCCGTCATCTCACCAGTGATAACTCACTATTTTGTCAAACAGTCTCAGCCGCAAACATATTACTTTTTGCTCAGTTCCATCACATAACCTCAAGAAATGGTAGCGCAAGTAAAGTAGTCATTCACACTATGACTATATGATATACTACTAACATACAGAGAATTTGAATGCTGTGGAAAACTGAATGTCAATTCAAATTTAATTGCACTGAAATTTTAAACAATAAACATCACTTGACATTTGTCTGCTTAGTTGTCTCACTTCTGTCACATTAGGGGGTCTATTTATTATTCTTTGTAAAATGAAATATGTGTAAATGGTGTAAAAAGCAGTGGAAAAATAATGGCAAATTTATCAAGATGTGCTTTATATTATGGCAAACAAACTCCAGATTTCCCTAACTAACTAAACTAAAATTTTTAGAGGAAAAAACTTTAGTATGTTCCAAAGCTGCTAAGTAATCCAACTAAAACCTGTTGAAATCATGTAAAAGTCAGTGGCAGATGTCCCTTTAACAATTCAAAGAATATTCTTGTCACCATGATCTTAAAGGTTTTAGGCTGCTTTTCGTTCAATAATCCGAGTCTCGTTTTTCCAGCGTCAAATAATAATAAATTTGAATTTGATTTAAGTACTGTCTCTTTAAAATCTTCCAAATTCAACTATTTGTCACCTTAAAGCTGCTGAATTGCCTTTGTAGCCTATGGGGGACCTTCTGGAAGCTTTCCTGAAAATTTTCTAAGTCCTGAAAAAATCTAATTTTTATTTTGGAAAAGGACATATTTGATCGAAAACAGTCCATTTTCGATTGAAAAACTCCTCCAAAAAAATTAGATGGTTGAATGTCGAATTTTTTTTCATTCGAAATTCAACCCTTAGTAAATCTGCCCTTAAATGTTCAGGCAAAATTAATATTTTCTCAGATGGAAACTACAAATCCTTCAGACTTAGTGCAATGGAATAATGTAGCTAATTCATTGGTAAAAACAAATAGGCTAAAGGAATTTAATAAGATTCTTAGTTACTAATAACCAGATAAATGGAAAAATGAGAGCAATATTTATTGGAATCCAATTTTTAGTAAATGAATTAAATATGAATATAAATATATATATATATATATATATTGTCCAACGAGACCGCACACCAAGAGTAAAAGGTTAAAACATAACGTTTATTCCATAAATGTAAAATGACAAAGGAGTATACTCATCATGGAGATCAAAGCAACGTTTCGGGTGCCTGCTGCTCCCTTTCTCAAGCTGGTCCCCATGTAGTATAGAGACTACATCTCCCAGAAGCCTAATTCAGACTTACAGCATGCCATGTGGTTGGAATGATGTCACCTCTATGCGCTGAAATGCCAGCGTAAATACGCAGGCGGACGAACGCGGGCGCCGACGTAATTTCCCCCACATGGCACTCCAATAGGTTCCACCATTTTGGAAATGGGCTAAATTTGAAAAAACTTTATACATATAAGTACAATATAGGAAGTATAGAATCCCAATAGGCAGTGACATTGTTAACCAGAACAAAGCTGTATTTGAGAAAAAGCCATGTAACAATATGCCCAAAGGTGACAACTGACTGACGCAATGATTAATTGATAAATAAATGGAGATCAAAGTCCCTATTAAGGCCAAAAGGGCTAAGGGTCTTTAACCTATGTATCCATTTAACTTCTGTCCTTTTCAATAATAATACCCTGTCCCCTCCTCGACGGGGTTGGGGAACTTGTTGGATTACCCTATACCTTAAATCCTTTGCTGTATGGCCATGTTCCAAACAATGCCTGGAGACTGGTAACACATTATATCGTGTATTCACTGTAGATCTGTGTTGTGAAAATCTGTCTCTCACCTTTTGAGTAGTTTCCCCTATATATACAAGATTACAAGGACAGATTAACATATAAATCGCAAAATCTGTATCACAACTGTAATGGCCTCGAATTTCAAAAATCTGTTGTTGGATTAATGAAAGTGGCCCCTGTTAAAACAAACCGACATTGAGCACACCCCTTTCATCGAAACCTGCCAATTTTAGGGGGTACTAAAAAGGTATATTGTCTAGGTGAGGGGGTTATATCTGCTTTTGTCACTTTTCTGCCAATGTTACAACCCTTTCTGAATGACAACATGGTTTTTTGATAAAATTCTGCAATCGTGGGATAAGGATCCCTTAATAGATGCCAGTGTTTATATAGAATGTGTCGAAATTTGTTACTTCGTGAGTGATATTGTCCTACAAAGACTAAACGCTGTTTATCTCTATTTTCATTTTTATTAATTTTCCTGTCAAGATTTTCTCTGGCTTTATTGCTACCTGCCTCCAATATTCCTGACTATCTTCTATCTAAGAGCTTACCTCTCATTGTCTCTAGATCTTGTGCTAACTGGGCCAGTTCATTTGTTATTCGATGCACTCTGGTGAATTGACTGATAGGAATGGAAGTAACACATTTCGACACATTCTATATAAACGCTGGCATCTATTAAGGGATGCTTATGAGCCTCATGCTTATGAGTGCCCATGAGCTCCACTGAGCTTTTTCTGCACCTACTGTATACGTGAGTAATGAATTATGGGCACTTTCAAGAGTGATCACCTATACGGGGGGAGGCAGGGAGGGGGGGCTATATAGGGTAGTGGGTAGGTGTTTTTATTATTGGGGGGTTTAGTTCTCATTTAAAACTAAAAGCAGAGGAGCAAAGAAAATGACACTCATCTGTACGAGCCCTTACACAGAGGTGTTTCTCCCTGCATTCAACATGATGTGGTCCTCAATGTTCAGCACTGTCAGGAGCGCTGGATTGAGCTCCGCTCCTCTTCAGCACCTCATCCAACATGGTGGTGGCCATGACCCACGTGGAACAACGTCACAATGCCGGTGCAATGACATCACGCGCCTGGTGCGAAATTTAAATACTTAAGGACTTCCATGTCACGGGTTGATGCCTGATTATAGCATTTGTCTGGAACACTCCTGGGTGTCTTATAATTCTTGTTTGCCTGTTTCCTGGACTTCTGACCCTGCCTGAACTTTAACTCTGATATTATTCTGCCTGTCTTTGAACTCTTGCCTGGACTTTGATCACAATTTTGCCTAAAACTTTTTGAACTGTGATTTTGGACTTAAGCCCCTTAAGCTTCCTACTTGGTCCTGACATCTCCCACTGGGAGTCGATAGGCCCCCCTGACAAGCAGGTACACATGTCTGTGTGAGTAAAGGACCCTTTAAAAGAATTGATTGCGCTTCGTCCTGCACTCCCCTGCGTTCAGTTTTAAATCGTTCCACTACAGTACAGGAGGAATGACAATCAATTCTTTTAAAGGGCCCTATACTCACACAGATGTGTTTATGTGCAGAACACTGAAGAATGCAGGCCAAAAGTGCCCATTGGTAAGAGCCCTTTGTGTGTTAAAGGGTATGTAAAGGCAAAAAAATAAAATCCCATTTTTGCTTTCTTTAATGAAAAAGATATCAATCTCCAATAAACTTTAGTTAAAAAATTTTATAAACCTGACTGTATGCAGTGAAATTCCCCCTTCGTTTTACTTGCTCTGACAGCTGCAGATAGGTCCCCAACTGCTCTGCAGGGAAATGATCATACTTTCAAATAACGGGGGGGATATGTTTATTTTCCTGTAGATCAGCCAACGACTGTGTAGATTTATACACAGACCAAGTTCAGTCTGTATATTCTGATTATTAATCATTCTTGCTGTATTGGCAGATATTATTTGACTTGAGCTGTTTTGATCATTTATGAAGATCCCTAAGCTTAACCTCCCAACTGAAGCCCAGACCACACTGAGCATGTGCACAGTCTTGGTATTGCAGAGATGTTTAACAAAGATAACAGCCCCCTGCTCCAACTTTGAAAGCATAAATCATTTGTCTTATTAGGCTTCTGGTGCAGTAAGTTCATGTTTATATTTAGTATACAAAATACAGCATTTCTAGCATTATTCTATTTTAGACTTTAGTTGCCTTTTAACTGATTCCTGTATGTGTATCAAGTGCAATAGAATGCAGCATGTTGCCTCTATAAAATGGTGGTGTTAGTATGGGGTAATTTCACTAAGTGGCGAAAATTCGCTAGCGTTGCCTTAGCTAATGTTCGCCGCATTTCGCCAGGTGAATTTTCGCCAGCGCTACGCAAATTCACTAAAGTGTGAAGTTACGCTAAGGTCGGCGAACGGTAATGTAGTTGCGGTAGTGTTACTTCGCCAGGCAAAGCGCATTTACACCAGCGATGCCTAATTTGCATATGGGGCGAATTTCAAAGTATAATAGATGTATATGTTACAGCCACTACATTCCACTACACAAGCCCAGGAAACCTTTAATAAATTAAATAAAGTTGTCCTATTGCCCTAAATGTGCTCCCTGTAGTTGTGTTGCCATATGTTAGGAAATGTAGGGGAGAAGGAGATTAACCCCCCAAAAAAAATTTAGCTCTTTTTCAGACTATCACCCTAGAAAGGTAAAACACGCCAGTGGTTTTTTGGGACTTAGAGAAAATTTCCAATTTTTTTTTTCAAACTCCTATCTATTGTATTGAACTTCGCCAGGTATGACCTGTCGAATTAACGTCTAGCGTAAGCGGTAACGTTCAGTAAAATGGTAATCTTAGTGAATTTGCGTAATTACGATCCTTTGTCAGTGCGCAACTTCACCTGGTGTAAGGGTGCAAAGCTGTGCTCAAGCCTGCTTGAAAACATGCGTTCACATAAAAAAGCCATATGTAAGAGTCCTAACAAAACCCCACAGTGGGGTCATTAGTTGTAGCAGAAGTAGAAGCTACAGACTGATCAGTTGGGTGTGATTAACTTCACGTGTCTAATTAGAAGGTTTTGAACACTAGCTGGTCAGTTTGACACGGATGGAGGGCAGTTAACTACAGTAAATGTATAGGGAGCTCTACCAGAGGTTGGTAGAAATGCTTTGTTTTTATATTTTTTGAAAAACTATTCTTTTTAAACTGTTTATGTAACAAGATACTGCTTTTATTTTACCTTCATACTTCTGCTGTTAAAAAGCCTTAATTTCCTTTCTTTAATTACTTGGTATCTTGGATATTATTTACAGTTGCCTGCCTGTGCTACTGTGCTCTCAGACCAGATACTACACTGGTGAGTTAGTAGCCCATTTCTAGTAAGGATCTAACTACAGTAAGCTGAGAGAATGGTATAACAATCATTAATCTGCTAGCAGTAGGGGTGGTTGTGGGTCCATTTCAAGCTGTGACAAGCGTATACAAGCATGTAAATGGACTGTTGCCTGATAAGAGCGTGGAACAAGTTTATTAACCAATATTTCTTTTAGAATACAATTGTGCTGGACCTATACGGGCACCTATACATGATTGGACTGGGCTTTCCCTCCTATTATGTTGCTATTTCGTTTAGTATGTTGGAGTGTGCTGGAAGTTGAATTTCAGCACCATTTGGGTAATGTATGATCAGTAACAAAATATCCTCTGTAAACTTTAAAGGGCTCCAAATGGTTTTAAAAAGGAAGAAATTAGCCTTATCATGGATTAGAAAGTAACTTTCAATTACATATAGATATTACAAAAAACACATTTAAAAGAACTGCGGTGGAATACTGATTTTTTATTTTAAAGTGTATTGCCATTGATTAAATTTAATGACTCTTAAGCACTGAACTGAGACTCAGAGTGTCATATTCTGATGTTCTTCATCACTAATCTCTTCATTACTGTTTTTTAAATGTTTTGCTCTGGGAAATACTATTAGCAAATTGGTTAAACAATCCATGTCATGCCAGATGGGCCCTAATTAGCCACTCAAATATGTATGCTCTTGGCATTACAAATACCTATATGGGCTTCAAGCAAATCAATAAAAGAAAATGTATGCCTTAAATGTGTTAAGCATCTGGCATCATTGGCTCTTCAACTGTTGATGAACTGCATCTCCTTGACATACCACACGCACACACCAAAGACCATCTGGTAATGCTTTCCATTGCAGTTCAGCAGTCACTGGAGAGCCAATGGTTGCTGGTTCTTGTTTTTCAGGAAACATATTTCACATTTCCATTTACTACTAGTTTATGATAGTTGATTATGCATGGCATTTGAACCTATAGGCACTTATTGTCTACATATGCCATTCATTGTCTGCCTTACATTTTTATCACCATTATAGTTAGGAAATATGTTGCCAAAGGTATCTTAGAATATAAATTGTCCTCTAGAGGCGAAATTATCATAAAAAGGGTAGAATGCTTGTTCTGCTAGAGCACCCAATACATTTTGAACAAAGATCTCACAGATAGAGAAAGCTCCTTGTTGCCTTATTTTCTTAAATAACTCATACTCACAATTATCCTATTCATTTCTGTTTGAGCTAAGAATCTTTTAAGAGGTATTGTTTCTGAAAAAAACTACTGTTGGTTATGCTTTTCTTTTCCAAGCATTTCAAAAATAAGTTAGACTGAACAAAAATGTTGAATTTGGTGGACCTGTGTATTTTCAACAGGGCCGGGCCACAGTAGTTTGGCACCCTAGGCAAGGGTTCCAATCAGCAACCCCCCCCCCCGCCATTCAGGCACACGCATATCCACCATTAATACTGCAGGCCCCAAGTCCACATCCCCACCTGTACCTGTGCTGTGCCCAACCCAAGCCACCATGATCTGTACCTGTGCCACGGCGAGGCCAACAGCCAACAATGGGCCCAGGTCCAGCCATATCCATTAATACTGCAGTTTGCAGCTGAAGGCCCCAAGCCCACGCCCCCTTCATACCTGTGGACATATTTAATGGATTTAACCATGCTAATCTCTAACTCTAGCAGCTTTTGCTTTTTTCATAGGAGTGACAAATCTTTCTGCCCTTGACATGTCAGGTTATCTCTAAGACAAGAGCTAACACCAGATCACACACCTCAGGGAGAAGAGACATTTGGACAGAGAATAAGCAGAGAAGAAACATAATGAAAACATGAATGCTGCAGAAAGAAGAGGCCATTCGAACAAGAGGTCATGGTCTTAACCTGGATAATGGAAATGTACTGGGATTTGTGAGAGGTAAATAGCTTTCCTACAGGTCACTGTATGACACTAGCTTAAAAGTGTCATAGAGTAGCTTAATAGTGTCATAGAGTAATTGTGAACATCTTATATCTTGCAGCTTAAAAACATTGTGCAAAATTAAAAAGGAACAGAATGCTTCTCCCTGTCAAAAGTACATTGAATAGGTAGGAATAAGAAAACAGGAATTACATAAGGATACAGACTGCGGAATGGTAAAAAAAAAAATACATACCTGTATATAACTGTATATATTAAATATTAAAATATCATATTCACCCATATCTGAGGGTAAATAAGTTGTGGTCAGATGGGCACACTGGGCCTCATAGTTTCTGAAGGCAGACAAGGGTAGCAATTACGTTACAAATGAATAAAAATATAGATAAAGTAATATTTGAAGGAGAAAGGAAGGACCAGGAACATATGGAGACACAAGGGATTTGAAAGTTAGTAGAAGGATTTTGTAAGCTATGCTCTGCTTAAGTGGGAACTATAATACACATTTATCAGCAGAGGAGAAGGTTCTCTTATATGTAAGTAAGTCATTAGCATGCTAGTGAATTTTGTCACTCTCTTTTTAACAGCCTTTCACACTCGCCATCTGTTTTTTCTGTGTGAAAGAAAACTATGGTAGGTGCTTTGCAAAACTATCTAGGGCAATTGGACACAAAATGACAGACTATCCATTTTAGCATGTTCCATTTAAGTTTTCAGTAAGACATAATGTGATATTCTTAACTAAAGACTATCTGACTAGTACAAACAAACAGCATTCCCATCATTCGCAGAGCTGAGGTTCTTACTAATGAAGAAGTAAAATTAACAAGCATAAGCCTCACCTCAGAAATCAGCTCAGGATGGACAGGGAAGTCACAACCTTGTCGTGCTGGAAAAAGAATGGTTCTTTCCTAAGCACAATTGTGGGTTGACACTCGGCATAAGTCTATGGCTATTTAATTCTTACAATAATGTTTCATTAATACCTAATTAAAATGAAAAGACTTGACAGCTGGCAAATGGTATGCTTTTAAACAGCATACCATTGCATTAAGTATAAACAGATTTAATACTGATCTTTAAATTTTATCCTTATAAATGGTGCTTAGTGAGGTCACCAGTTATAGCCAGAGCTTGGTTTCATTGCTTTTATGTGGTTGTGGTACTCTTCGGTGACTTCTAATATCCTTATTTTACAATAGGGGTAGATTTATAGTTTCATAATCATAAATTAAAAGTCATACTCACAGTGTGTGCTCTTTATGAAAAACTTCAAAGTGGAGGACAGAAGGACGATAATACAGATTTACTGCTAATGTGCAAATTTATTTTCCACACAACATGTTTCAGGCATCATCTGCCCTTTTTCAAGTGTGTAATACAGGTGAAATACAAAAGTGTATATAGCCACACAGGGGTATGTTACCATGCCCAGGGCCATTTTAAGGCCTTGGTAGGCCCTGGGCAAAAAGCCAACTAGTGGGCCCCCCACAACCCTGCTGCATATTGCGCACCAAAAAACTTTTTGAATCCGGTCCTGCCTCTCCTCCCTCCCTGTGTTTCCTCCCTCTATCTACCTCCCTGTGTGCGTCCTCTCCCTCCCTTTGTGCGTCCCCTCACTCCATCTTCCACCCTCCCTGTTCCCCATATTCTATCTTCCTCCCTGTGTGCGTCCCCTCCCTTCAGCTTCCTCCCTCTCTGTTCCCCTCCTTCCGTCTTCCTTACTGTGAGCGTCTCCTCCCTCCCTGCGTCTTGCCCCGCCCCCCCATTCAGTGGGCAAGCTCCCCATCATTTGCATTGTTAAAGCGGCCTTGACCATTCTCACACCCACCTGATATGTTAACAAGTGTTGATTAAGTGATAGCTTCAGTCCAAGTTAAATACATTGTTGCCAAAGTCCAACATTATTACTATCAAATGTGCGGACCCAACAGCGAAAGTCCCAACAGGCTCCTGGGGATTATTAAAAGTGTGTGCTCTTTATGTTTATGACAAACCTTGGTGCCTCCAAAAACTTACAGGAAGGTTAGTTGGCTGTATGTGGATGTAATTCATTGTCAACTCCACTGGCATAGGGGATGATGTAAAGCCCCATGGAATATGTTGGGATTAGAAGTATCCATGTGTAGCCCCACTAAAAAAAAATAAAACAACATAAATTAAATGGTTGGTCAATTTCTCTAATACAAAAGAAATTTCTAACCCCATGAGATAAATGCCTACCAGACTAACTTTGCAGATGCTCTATTGGCTTACACCTTTGGTTTGGGATAATCTAGTTAGCCAGCAGGTGCCTAGTTGTTCCAACCATGACAGATTGATTGTAAGACACATAAGCCCAAATTCACTAAAACGCGAAGCGTCTAACGCTAGCGCTAATTTTGCCAGCCTGACGTCATTTCGCAACTTTGAAAATTCACTAACACCGACTCTGGCGAATTTTTGCTAGCGAAGTAGATAGACTTGCGCAACATCGCACCCTTACGCCAGGTGAAGTTGCGCACTGACGAAGGATCGTAAATTCACTAAGATCAAAATTTTACTGAACGTTACCACTTACGTTAGACTTTACTTCGCCTGGTCAGACCAGGCTAAGTTCAATACAATAGATAGGAGTTTGAAAAAAAAATGGAAAATTTTTCTAAATCCCCAAAAAATGCTGGTGGGTTTTACCATTGTAGGGTGATAGTCTGAAAAAGATCATTTTTTTGGGAGGGGGTTACTTTCCTTCCCCCCTACATTTCCTAACATATGGCAATACAACTATACAGGGGGCACATGTAGGGCAATTGGACAACTTTATTTTATTTATTAAAGGTTTCCTGGGCTTGTGTAGTGGAATGTAGTGGCTGTAACATATACTTCTATTATACGCTTAAGTTCCTGCCGTATGCAAAAAATCACATTTACATGGTGCACTTTTGCTACCAAACATTTACACTGACAGAGTACAACTCTTACAACCTTTTTACTGGTTCAATCACTTTGCAATATATGTGCAATAGATGTTTTTCTCAAATTTTTCTATATTTTTTCTTTAAGCTCTGTATGTGTTTTCATTGGATATTTCTTTTTCTCATTGGATACAGCCTTGTATGATGCAGCTTATGTAATATATTTCTATTGGTCTTTCACATTGTGATGAGCTTTTCACTTATTGTTTAAGGCTTTGTGTAATTAATGCATTGTGTTTTAGTTGGTCGACACTCTTTAAAAGGACTGTACCAAAGGGAGACCAACAGACTATGAGTAAGTGCCCATTCAGGCAGGGAACACATTATGCTTATGCTTACCCTTGGACTAGGTTTGTCCTGGTAATTTACTATTTCCACCCTTTATTAAGATCTACGATTTTTAGTTTGAAGGACAGAGTCACACACCATTGCTTGTGTTTATTTGCTCTTGCAAATTAGTTGCATCTAAATCCACTTTCAAACAATACAGGAATTATTCGCACTCCTGTAGTGTTGCTTTTGTTGCCTCTTAGTCCTTACTGCCCTCCATTCTGAATTGAGCACTTCTGCGCCTATTGATACAGGGCAAAAAAAAGGGAAACCCTCGATTGACCACCTGGTCAGGAGATGGCTGTATCTAAAGAATCAGGCAAAGACATCACTTGCATATTTTATGGTAACAATTCACATTTGTTTATAGCTTTTTGTACTTAAATCTGCCATAAAATATGATTTCTTTGCAGAATCATTTTGTCCTAATATGTATTGCACAATATAAGTTTATACAGTGTACATAACTCTTTGCAAAATTATTACCCTGGGGAAATATTGCAGCAAACACTGAGCATAAAAGCAGACAGTAGATAATAACGTAAGACAAAGCAAAGATTGTGCTCTAGGGAATGTATACATTATCATCTGCTGCATCAGCTTTGCCTACTTTAACCTCCACTCTTACTGCACCATTGTGGGTGTAAGAACAAATCATTTTGTGCAACACATACACCTTATAGATGCAACAATCCAATTGATTCTCGGATCGTGTGTGGAGTGTGCCAACATTTGTCTTGCCATGGAGATCGGTTGTTCAGTCGATAGGACATGCGTACGAAAATTCTGTCGGCTGCCGATCATATCTCTGCATTTATTGCCAATCTGCCAATCTGATCTTCAGTGGGAGACTGTCACCAGCTTTTGTCGGACATAAACTTCTGTGCAATTGCTGTAGGGGCAGAACATCAGCTGAACTGTTATTTTACTACTTTATGAGGCAGGTCGGGAGATGGCGATGTCCGATTGTAGAATGATTTGTACGATAGGATCTTTGCGTCTATGGCCAGCTTTAGAGAAAGTCAGGCAATTTGCTTCTGGGACACTGCCTGCAATGTCCTGCACAGTGGGCAGGGTCTCAGATCCAATCATTTTTTTTAGCTTGCTTAAAAATATTTGATAAAAAATATTTGCTAAAAAGTTTTTTTGCAAATAGAAATTTACTGCATATTTGTATGCACAGTGACCCTCACACAAACATAATTTGTGAGCTACTTGTATGCAATGCACTTCTCAATGTTCTTCACAAAAATCGAAAGGATGGGCACAGCAGTGCATTTAGGTAAAAGAAAAGAATGAACCATGTGCGAAAATATATTCTTTAAACAAAGTTTATAATGGCCCACAATGTACAATATAAACGTCACATCTTTGATCAGAATAATTTGGTCCTTGAGGGAATTTTGGTATAATCTCAATTCTGTATATGGACAGAAACATCAAGGTAATAGATCATCAAATATTAGACTGCAGAATTATCACAATAATTTTTATATGCAGCACCAGAAAGTTGTTACACAGCACTTTACATAAATGTACACCAGTACAATAATTTAGCAAACAAGTGTTCCAGAATGAAAATGGGATCAGAGGGCCCTGATCAAAAGAGCTTACAATTTAAAGACAGACTTTGCGCCTTTTTCAAATTTTTTTTAGCAGAATTCATATAACACGGAGCCACAAACTTTTTAGTTCTAGATGCATAATATGCATGTATGTTAGTGATGCGTATTTGTCCAGTTTTGGAATAAAGAATGACATATTTTATTGATTATTGCTGCCTTTTTTATTACTGTACTATGCTTTGCAGAGTTTAGCTTGCCAATAAAGTCCTCTTCATCTTGTTGAAATAAGTCAGGATAGTGTCACTTTTATGTTCCCCTGGCAGTCCATCATCTGATATGCAGTGTGCATTAAATAAGTATGTGACTTTGAAGCTGTTAAAGCTATGAAGATCTTGAAGAAAATGTTTTTTAAAGCAATGTATTAATTGATGAGATTAATATTATTTATTAATTTTTCCTATTTATATATTTGTTTTTATTTAGTGTTTCCCTGCTTGGCAGAGGGCATTGTAATTTGGCTAAGATGAGTTTGAATTAACTGCTTAAAGGGATGGTTCACATTTCAGTTAAATTTAGTATGATATAGTGAGTGATATTCTGAGACAATTTGCAATTGTTTTTTATTATTATTTTTATTATGTGGTTTTAGCTTTTTCTTCAGCCGCTCTGTAGTTTGCTGTTTCAGCAATCTGGTTGCTAGGGCCCAAATTACCCTATCAACCTTGGAATATAAATAGTAAAGGGTCTGAATATAGAGAGATGAGTAATAAAAAGTAGCAGTAACAATATATGTGTAGCTATAGAGCATTTGATTTTAGATGGGAAAGTTGGAAAGAGAAAAGTGCAAATAACTAAACAATGTAGGCACTATAAAAACAAATAATGAAGACTGAAAAGTTGCCAAAGATTGGCCGTTCTATTACAGCTGCCTTTTTATTGAAACTCAGGGATTCTTCTCAGCAGGGACAGAGAAAAATAAATGTATCAATTTACAACAGTTTACAGAGTTGGTGACCCCTCCCCACAAGCTCATTCATAACAATGATGATGAAAAATTTAACTATATAAGATAAAAAGAGAAATTAAGGGGCTTATTGATTCCAGGCAGATGACCTTTACTTATCCTTGAGGCAATGCATGTACTAAATGCTTGGGGTAATACATGTTATTCCCAGAGTGGCCAATTCAGTGGTTACAGGGTGTAGTCATTGAGTTGGCCCTTCCCTCCCTCCAGAATTGTTTAATTTTTGGGTATGCACATTGAGTGTGTTTATAGTTTTCCTAAAAGGTGATTAGCACATCATTATAAAGATAAGAGGGATTCCCAGTTGTAGTTATTGTAGTTGAGTGGTTCCTTCAGTTGGGAGCATGATGATATGCTAAACTAATGGCACATATGTTGTTTTCTCAAGTGGCATATATATTCCAGTAGAGAAAAGCAATGCCTGCACTAACAGGCATGGGATTTTGGTGCAGAAACACTAAAATGTACCATTTTTAGCCAAAGGAAGTTGAAGGCAGCTGATCAACATTTTTCAACTGAATTAGCCACGAAACAGTAGGGAATAATCATAATGTCCCCTATGTCAACCCTATGCTCAGAGCGCTACACCATCTAACAGGTGAAATTTATGTAAGGACTCGTAGAGTTAATTCTACGGTCTAAAGGAATTTTCCTACCTCATGGCTGAGAATGGGGTTTCTACCCAGTGTTTCCAGGGACTGAGCCTTTTCATTGGACTTTGGCTGATCCCAAGAGCAGCCACAAGGTGTCGCTGTGCTCTAATATAAAAGGGAATGGCCATGTGCTCACAGCCAGAGCAGAGACAGAGAGACTGTGATACATTGCTGACCAATGTGAAACCAACCAGCACCGTGTAGGCTGAAGTGGAGAAAATCAGAAGCCTGCCCAGGCCGGGCAGGATTTCTCCAGTGCCTGTAAGCTCAACCAGGAGGGTTTGTACTTGGGTTGCCGGGTTTGTGTGCTCGCACTATGCAGAGTGCTGGGAGCTGTAGTTCAGCAGTGGAAGTCCTAAGTGCTCGTGCTATAGACAGCATTGGGAGCTGGATGTAAAGAGGAAAAAGTTATCATGCTCACACTATGGAGAGTTGGGAGCAATGCTTTGGAGGATAATACAAGCTGCATGTGTGCATGGAATGGATTCTTCGCTGTGGATGCCTGCTCCAGCTCCGGATGAGCCTACCCATTAGGGATGGCGCGAACAGTTCGCCGATGAACTTGTTCGCGCGAACATCCGCTGTTCGCGCTCGCCGGAAGTTCGCGAACGTCGCGCGACGTTCGCATTTTGGGTTCGCGTCAATTTGGCGCTTTTTTTTTTGCCGCATTTTTTTGCCCTCTCACCCCAGACCAGCAGATACATGGCAGCCAATCAGGAAGATCTCCCTGGACCACCCCCACACACCCCCTGGACTAAAAAAAAAAAAATGTGCATACCTCTCGAGTCCCAACTGTCCCTCTTTTGCGAGCTCAACCCTCTGTCCCTCATTTGTACTGGAAAGACCCTCTTTTTGGAGGACCCTCTTTCACTGGAAAGACCCTCACTGAACAGCCAGAAAAAGAAGCAAAGATTTGAACTTGGCTTTTGGCAGAGAGTCCAGAACAGCGTCCAGAACAGCTAACAGGTGCAGGTAAGATACTTTGTAACACTTTTGACATAAGAAAATAATGGATTTTTCTTTTCCCTTGATCCCCCTCTGGCATGCCACTGTCCAGGTCGTTGCACCCTTTAAACAACTTTAAAATCATTTTTCTGGCCAGAAATGTCTTTTTTAGCTTTTAAAGTTCGCCTTCCCATTGAAGTCTATGGGGTTCGCGACGTTCGCGAACTGTTCGCGCGTTTGTCGCAAGTTCGCGAACGCGTCCGCGAACTTTTTTGCGGCGGTTCGCGCCATCCCTACTACCCATCTGTGTGAATCCCCAGGGTAAGGTGTGCCTTTGGTGAAGGTAGAAAAAGAGAGGATCCAGGATGGCTTTCATTTATGACACGGGCTTTGTTTTATGTCTACCACGAGGGAGCCAATACTAATCCGGAGGGAAAGGTATTTGGGCTGATATTGTACTTGGGACTTATTGTACTCAGTGGAGTAGTGCAGGACTTTGCTGGGTCAGGAGGGCCTGGAAATGGACTGCCATAAGTTCCCATGGGAGTGGGTCATTACTGTGTGATGTAATGTTGTACTGTGTGTTTTATTTACCCTTTACATTTCACTTTCTTTATATAAAGTTGTGTTTTTTTATATAATAAAGTGTGTGGGTCATGTTATTCCTAATGGGACTATCCTTAGGTGTATTCTGGAATCCCATTGGGTGGAGGCACTGCCAGAGAAGAAGAATTCCCAGTACCCTTTCACCTAGCAAAGGGGACTCAGGACCTGTAAGTTGGTGAAAAACTGTGATGTACCACCAGGGGGGGTGGCCAAAAATGGGTTACATTTATAATATACTGTAAGGGGCAGATTTACTAAATTCACATGAAGAATTCGAAGTTTGATCGAATTTTGATTAAATTCGAATTTGAATCTTCGAATATGCAAATTAGGCAAATTCGACCATCGAATATTCCAATTCGAATGATTTGAATATTCAAATAAAATTTTATATGGTAGAATAACTTCCCCTTTAAATTTTTATTCGACCACCTACTTCGCCAGGATCAAGCTACCGAATTGGGAATCATTAGCTGAGATCGAATAAAAGAAATTCGATCGATCGATTCAAATTTTTTATATTCGATTGTTAGATTGATCGAACTGCAGTAAAATCCTTCGAATTCAATAGTCGAATTCGAAGGATTTTACTTCCCCGCTATTCCCATGGTCGAATTTCGATTTTTTTTTTTTATTCGAAATTCGACCAATAGTAAATCTGCCCCTTAGTGTATTTTGACTTATTCCAGCGGCGTAAAACATTATGTTACAGCACCTCAAAGCTGGTGTAACTCATGAAGTAAAGATAGTGAGATTTACCAAGGGGTGCAATTGATTGAGTTTTATATTTTGATTCACTAAATTATTACACCACAATTTTGTTCCATCTCCTATTCAAATCTGAGGTGGGAAAAGTTCATTTGCAGGAAGAGATCAAGTAAAGATTGGTGCAACATTGTCATATATAGTACATAGCTGTGTACAGTAGACTTTTACACTCCATTTCATATTCATTACACAACTAAATACATTTACATGATTTTATACAATGCAGCAGGGTGGTCATTAGTGGTGTATTTAACTCCATTCTTTTCTACTCCACTTGGTAAATATAACCCAAGTGTATACTGGTATATTAGAATTTGCCAGTTAAACAGAGTCTGGGATTTCTAATTCTTTTTTTTTTCAGCATTTGTATATAACTGTGTTCTTCTTTAAAGCATGTTTAATATTTGAGCTATGTCGTTTCATGAAAGAATGTTGATTTAGCAGCACTGTTGCGGTAGCTACAGTATATACCCTAGTACCAAAATACTATTGTTTTGCTCGACAGGAGAACCATACATAACTGCTGTAGATTTGAAAATCCATAATTGGTCACTTTAATGCCAGTTTAAAGAGAACTGACCACGTACAATAGAGTGCTAAGAGGATTCTGTGGTTTGTGTAGGAGAAAGTACAACTAAAGTGGTGGGTGGAAAAGAAGAATTTTAGACTCTTTGGTAATAATGTGCCATGGTGTGAAGGTGAATGGAAAACATGAGAACCCATTACATTTTTGTTTATGTTTTATTAAACTCTGTTACTACACTGAGGTTACATACTACATTCACAGCTCAAATACAGTCTTCAGTCTCCAAGCTTGGTTTTATAAACTTGCCAACTCTTCACATAAAGATATGGTAGTCAGCCAATTTGATCAGTCTGGCCAGACATTTTCTCTGTGGAACCCCAATATTTACCACTTATTTGTCTATATTATTTCTGTATTTCCAACCCCAGATTTTCTTTGTGATCACCTATGAACCTTTTTCAATCATTTTTTTGTTCCACCCATCTGGGGAAATGTAGGGAAAATTAAGTTTTAAAGCAGGGGTCCCCAACCTTTTTTTACCTGTGAGCCACATTCAAATGTAATGAGTTTTGGAGCAATACAGGCATGAAAAAAGTTTCTGGGTGTGCATAAACTACCCAAATAATCCTGATCAAAAGTTTACATACGCTGGTGATTTGGCCTGATAAACATGCATACAGCTTGACACAAAAGGATTAGAATGGCTATTAAAGGTAACCATCTTCACCTCTGATCTGTTTGCTTGTAATTAGTGGGTGTGTATAAAAGGTCAGTGACTTTCTGGACTCCTGACAGACCCTTGTATCTTTCATCCAGTGCTGCACTGATGTTTTTGGATTCTAAGTCATGGGGAAAGCAAAATAATTGTCAAAGCATCTGCGGGAAAAGGTAGGTGAAAAAAATGTCAAAGGAATTGAGAATGCCAATCAACAGTGTTCAAACTCTAATTAAGAAGTGGAAAATTAGGGGTTCTGTTGAAACCAAACCACAGTCAGGTAGACCAACTACAATTTCAGCCACAACTGCCAGAAAAATTGTTCGGGATGCAAGGAAAAACCTACTAATAATGAAATACAAAAAATACTGGAGGAAAATTTACACTCATCAGCCTGGAAGCTGCACATGGGACGTACTAGGACATTCCAACATGACAATGATCCAAAACACAAGGCAAAGTCGACCTGTCATTGGCTACAGCAAAATAAAGAAGGTTCTGGAGTGGCCATCTCAGTCTCCTGACTTCAATATCTATCTAGGGAGACCTCAAACGTGCAGTTCATGCAAGAAAGCCCAGGAATTTATGGGAACTGGGGGCAGGAAGAATGTGCAGCTTTACCATCTGAGAAGATAAAGAGCCTCATCCACAACTACCACAAAATACTTCAAGCTGTCATTGATGTTAAAGAGGGCAAAACACTGTATTAAGAACTGGGGTATGTAAACTTCTGATCAGGGTCATTTGGGTAGTTTGTATAGTGATTATGATTTAAAAAGAGTAAACACAGTTGTTTGACAATAAATGGCTTCAGCCAACCACTAACCATGAGTGAAAGAAACATTTTGTGTTACCATTCATATTCTCTGAATAATGGTTAAGAATTCATAAATTCTGCCAGGGTATGTAAACTTATGAGCACAACTGTATGTAAATACCTCATTAAGAATGTAGTGTACTCCCTAAATATACCAATAATTATTTTATTAATATATATATATATATATATATATATATATACACTGCATATATATATATATATGTATAACAAACCATTGGGAGGCCAGCACTTATGTCTGCATATGCCTGGGTGCACGATCAGTAAATCATCTCCATCCATTACAAAAAGGATCAGCACTCTCAGGACTTCAAATACTGAAGAAAGTTTATTCAACAAAGCAGCATAGGACTGACGTTTTGGCCCCTTCAGAGAAAGGCCTCTGAAGGGGCGCCAAAATGTCAGTTCTATGCTGCTTTATTGAATAAACTTAATTTAACTTTTTTATTTTTTAAGAGCATAAAACAAAAACAACATTCTCTTTATCTGAGCACTTTGGTTTGATACATGAATATTGTTTATCTGAAGATTTCAGTCGTAAATGTTTTACCTTTTGTACATAACCATTTAACCAAACATTTCATTTACCTCAACATTCCATTTCACTAAACATTCTGTTTACTTCAGCATTTCTTTCACCAAGCATTCTGCTTCCCTAACACTCCATTTATTTGAACATTCAATTTCACCAATCATTTTATTTTCTGAGCACTCCATAAATCTCAACAGTACTTTTTATGAAACGCTCTTACTTGAAATTTGACCATTCCTTTAAACTTAACTTTGTTTTTTTTTTGTATAAAAATTCCTGTTTTGTAAATATTCAATTTAGCTAATTTCACTATACTTTCCATTAACCAAAAAATGTACTGTGTTGCAAATAACTCAAAAAGTTCCGACAAGGAGAGGAAATGAGGTGGAGCTAGTGTCAGAGAAGGCAACTGACTCCCCCCCCCCATTTCGCAATACATTGTCACAAAAACTCCTTGTGCAGGAAAAGACTTTTGCCTTTAAAAGTCCAACCCCAAAAATAGGATATTAATAAATAACCCCCTAAATAAATGATCAGAGCAATAAGATTAACCCTTTTACTGCCAGCCGATTTGGACAACTTGGTACTTTTTTTGCCAGACCAATTTTGAACAGTTTGCTCTCCTTCACTTTAGGGGCCTTTCCTGATGGGGTCTTTTAGTTTACCCAGGAAAACATTACATCTTTTTTTTTCAGGACAACCTGAGCTTTTTAAATATGGTAGAATGTTGGTGTAATTCCACTTCTGTAAAAAGTTATAGATTTCTAAGTGTCTAAAAATTAAGAAAAAATATTTCCTATAATACAAACACATACATCAGAAACATAATTTATTTAATGCACAAGAACACAACAAATGGAATGTGACAATACCAAATATATTTTGTTTTATTGAAATTTCTCACTTGAATAGGTAAAAAATTCCAAGCAGTGCACCACCAAATTACCAAACCACCACTCCTCAAAACGGCATACTTCTGATTTCAAGGCTAAACTTTTCACCATTAGTAGGTTTACCCTAGACAACTGCACATGATTGGAAAGACCAGATTCTGAGGAATCCAAAATGGGTAAGTATATATTTGTAATCCAAACTACCAAATTGCAATTCTTTCCTAAAGTATTACTTTTTTATAAAATCTTTTGAAATCTTTGAAAGATTACCTCAAAGTGCCCAGTCTACAGCATCATGTCTGCCACTTATCATAATGTAACTTGATAAAACACCATGAATCTGAATGCCTGAACAGCTTTCAGCCCAATATGAATAGATTTACCCATGTATGCAGCGTATAAGAGCCCCAAAATGAAGACACCCATATGATCTATCAGTTTTCTAATTATGTGTTTATTCTGCAAAATCAACACATTTACAACATTTTTGGAGGCAAAGGTACAGAACTACCAAGGAGTTCATGGGGTGCTAATGCACCCAGGCCTGCACTCCCTTGAAGTGTCTGGATAGTTCCATTATTGAGTTCTGTTTTCTATTGAGTATGCAGGATTCAGTGCTCTGATAACTGCTAAGCTGCAAAGAAAGTTTAAGCATATCAGTAGTCTTTTGTAACGGGTGTTGTAGCCCTGAAATAGAAAGTCTTCAAATGGTGAAGTATAGCTGGAATTTAAGAATTGGCCCTACGGGCCGTTAGCACTTACCGAGCGGTACAATGAAAAGGAGCCTTGATGATGTGTGCCTCGCTGTCTGTCTTTCTCAGTGGGTTGCAGTAATGGAGTTAGGAAGACATGCAATGTTTGCTGACAGGTAGAGTGTGCAGTCTTCTGGTTTGCTGGTTTAAAGGTGGATCATTGCGGCGTGTCTCTGGTATGAACGGCATGTTCGTTTGCAGACACTTGGCTCATTGGCTCAGCGGTCTGGTTTTGTTATGGGATACTCAAACATAGGCAGTTATGTGGAGAACAGATTTGTGCAAGAAAGGATATTCATTGATAATAAAAATGACAAGCTCGATTTTTTGTTCAAATCCATTCTCCACATAACTGCCTATATTAGAGTACTAAATCCTGCATATTCAATGCTATACATAGTGGACATGTGGGTCCACACCTGACTTTGGTGCAGCTACTTACAAAGACACCGTTTTGCCGAGTCCTGTTTTAACTGATGCCTCTGCAAAAGTGATTGTGTTTATTTCACGGTTTACTTCTAAGAATCAAGTCGCAAAGCTTTCCTAAAGCTGATGATTTTGATGACATTTCAGAAAATCACTTCAAAGCTTCCACTTTGAAGCATCTTATCTCCCACATATCATTAAATGCCAAGATAAACACCATTAAATACCAAAATAAGACACGCCAGGGGTCTGCTGAATAGTTTGATACCCAATGTACAGATGAAGCCACTTTGGATTGTGTGTTTGACACAGAATAACTAAACACACATTTCACACTTGTCCCATTTAACACAGTAAATTGTGTCAAATCATCCCATCTAATTAAAGTGTTCCTCATTGTGAACAATGGTGCTTTGGTATGCTAATGAAAAGGTTATGCATTAAATGAGTTAAGATAACTTTGGATAACACAGTTTCTTCAATTAAGCCAAGAGGCATTTAACACACAAATCCAAGTGGCTGCATCTGTACATAGGTTTATTGAAGTATATGGCCCCCAAAATCTGCCTTGTACATAATTATTTGAAGGATTTTGTTTACCCTACTTTATATACACATTGACAGTTTTATGTGTAGTAAAAGCTACAAAAAAAAAAGTATGGTGACCCCTGAAAACCATATATTTTTCAAAAGTACACATTCTGATGAATCCAAAATGGGTAGGTCTCTCTACTCCAAATCACCATACTGCAAAGCTATGCCAAAGGCAGCAGTTTTATGACATTTCTGAAAACCCCCTATATATTTCTGCATTTGTCTTACCCAATTTCTTACATACAGTTGGAAAACACCCTAAATATGAATGCCAAGGGTCTACTAAACAGTAGATCTAGTGCCCAATGTGCAAAGCAGGTGACATGTACAGTCCCCAAAATGAAAATAGTGCTGCCAGTTGACTTTTTTTGTGAACAAAGCCTTCTTACTTCGTATTATGTGCTGTAAAACCCACTAACCATACAAAGACCCCCAAAACTATATATTTTTGGAAAGTACACATTCTATTGAATACACGGTCCCAGGACCACAGAGCAGTAAGTGAGTGAGGGTACTGTTACAATAGCTACTTTGAAAATGAATGTATAAGTATGGGACCTGTTATCCAGAATGCTTGGGACCTGGGGTTTACCTGGGGTTAAAGGGATCTTTCCATAATTTTGATCTTCATGCCTTTATTCTATTAGAAAATCATGTACATATTATATAAATATTATATAACATATTACATAAACCAATAAGCTGGTTTTGTTTCCAATAAGAATCAATTATATCTTAGTTTGGATCAAGTAAAAGGTACTGTTTTATTCAAAATAAGTTGCTGCAGCAGCACTCCCAACATTCATTTAAATTTTTATTTGCATAAAACGTCAATGTTTTGGGCTATACAAGCCCTTTATCAAGCTTAATGTACTGTGTAACAAACGTGATTAAATATAAAATTAGTGGGAGGGAGGTTTATCACTCAAACACCATCTCCCAGTCATGAGACACAATTCCCAGCAGTCTCAGTGAATATAAGTGAAAAAATTAAATATTGTGTCCATAAAATTGATGTGTCCATAAAAATTGATATGACCATGAGAAATCGGTGTGTCCATAAGATATTGTTGTGTCCATAAAAATTGTGTCCATAAAAATTCATGTGTCCATAAAAATTCATGTATTTATTAAAATGAAACTCTAAAGAACTCTTCATACTTCATAATCCATCCAGTGTAATCAAAATTGTTCCCAACAATACAATTGTTTTTAGTGATTATATTCAAGTTAAATCATTTCTTAATTTAAAAAAAAACATATTTTCTTTCTAACTCACATTGTTTTGCTCTGTCACTCGAGTTCCTTATGTCTACAGTTGGCAGGACACCAGCAAATCCCAGGATAGGAGCAATGTAATTCTAAAATAAATGAATCAATAAATAAATATGAGTTATATCGAGTAATTCAAGCATATAAAACATTGCTTAATAATTAAAACATTACCTAATAATTGAAACAATGTGCATTCTATAAAAATTGAAACATTGTACATTCCATGCATTCTATCGATACATCTTATAACACAAAAAAACGTTACACCAAAAGCACAATATCTAGGAAAATACCATATCAAACAAATATTTCAGGAGTGTATTCTCTATTCAATCCTCCAGGTCTTAGTGTACCTAATTTAAGGATCCATTTCATTTCCAGTTTCTTCAATAGCTGTATTCTATCACCTCCACGTCTCAATAAACCTACATTATCAATTACTTGATATCTTATTTAGCTTGCTGAATTTCTGGCTTCTACAAAATGTGCTGGTATTGGTAAACGGGTATAATGACATTAGACTTATGTTGTTTAATGTTATCTTTGACCTTCTGTGTTGTCTCTCCCACATATGCCAATCCACATGGGCATTTTATTAAGTATGTAACAAAAGAGTCATACGTATAGAAATTGTTAACCTTTATGACTTTACCTGTATGTGGGTGTTTACATGTCATCCCTTTTTTGATGTTATTACAATAGGCACAACTTAAACAAGGGAATGTTCCAATTTAAGGGGTTCCCAGGAACCTTTGTGTTCCTTTTCTTGACGGTCCTATATTGGCTTTTAAAGGAAAAGTAAATGTTTTTCTTTTTCTTTCTGTAAATTTGCTCTAAACAGCCCCCCAGATTAATGTACCTTAGTCCCTGCTGCAAGTCTGCTCTGGTTTCTGTGTTATCAGCAGCTTGTTTCCCTTCTTCCTGGTGCAGAGTGAAGCCCAGCCCCTTAGTTTACTGAGCAGTCCATTTGCTGCTGTTCCACAATAGAGAGGAAGAGGGAGCCAGTGTTTCATTAGTAAGCTAGTTTCCCCAAGCAAAAGCTGCTACACACACTGCTCTCTGCTATGTCATAGTATGCAAATGATCTCCTGGACTAGTCCAAGATATAAGGTCAGCTCAGAAAGCTAAGGGGCTGGGCTTCACTCTGCACCAGGAAGAAGGGAAACAAGCTGCTGATAACACAGAAACAAGAGCAGACTTGCAGCAGGGACTAAGGTACATTAATTTGAGGGGCTGTTTAGAGCAAATGTTACTTGTTCTTTAACAAGTGTGTTTCTCAAATTCCTACCCCTTTGGTGTGCCATTAGGGGGACTTCTGTGAAAGCTAGGACATGTAGGGCACATGTCTGTAAAATGTGCAATGTTTTGTGAGAATCTTACTTATGTTATTACTTGCCACACTATATTTGCTCACAAAAGCCAATCTTTTTTCTCTTTCTGTTCTCTTAGTTTTGTATTTTGGAATGTTTTTCACATCCTGTACACAAGAATTCTGGAGTGCCTCAGGGTATCCCCTCTCTAGGAATTAATTTTTTTTATTTCTCCCATTCTTACTCTGTTCATCTGTAGTTAAGCGTTTAACTCACATAAACAGTTTTTTAGGTAAATTATTCTTTAATGGGGCGGATGAAAACTAGAGTAATGCAACAAACTGTTACGATCTGTCTATTTTTTTTATATAGATCAGTCTTGAGATTCACTCCTAATATTCATAGGATAATATGTCATTGTAAATTTTATGGTGGGCACTTCTGAATTCAATTGTTCACCAAAGGCTATTGAGCTTTCTATTGCACCCCTCCATGTCATGATAATATCATCGATACATCTTTTTTATAACTGACAATGGTGTAGGAAACTTGGATTAGTTTACACATACATATGTTCAAAAAAATCCATGTACAGATTCACATATGTAGAGGCCACATTGCTTCCCATTGCCGTCCCTTGTAGCTGTTGATAAAAACTGTCTTGGATTAGAAAGTCATTCTCTCTCAAGACAACATTTAGAATAGAAATTAGAAATAGTGATGGGCGAATTTATTTGCCAGGGGCGAATTCCCGCGATTTGCCGCTGGCGATAAATTCGCGAAACGCCATTTTTGACGCGATGAAAACGACGCGAGGCGACCAAAACTATGCGACGCACGTCAAAAACGTGCCGCGACTCGTTTCGCTAATTTTTTCCCCAATTCGCGAATTTTGCTGGAAATTCGAGAATTTTTCAGCGAAGCGAAATGGGGTAGATTCGCCCATCACTAATTAGAAACTGTTTTGCCTCTTGTGAATAGTTTTCGCTAGAGTCCAGTGTCTTTTTAACATCATAAAACCCCTCATCGTGTATAATTGATGTGCAAAGATGTCCATTGTCACCAGAGTCCAATCATCCGATAGTCTCAAAGTATCGAGAATCTCCAATAAGTGGATTGTGTCTTTCAAATAAGATTTGATTTTTATCACATATGGTTGCAACATTTTGTCCAAATATATTGAAAGAGGGCCAATACTGAATCACTACTGGATTCAATAGGTTGGCCAGGTGAATGTTTTAAATCTTTGTGAATTTTTGGGAGAAAGATGGGAGTCACTGGGTGCTGTTGTTGGAGAAATTGTTGTAAAGCCTTATCAACTAGGCCTGCCTCTACCACCTTCTCAACAATATTCTGAATCTAAATTTGTATACAGATAGAGTCACTTGGATTTGTAAGTTAAATGCGTCGTGACTCAGCATTAATTGAAGAAACTGTGTTATCTAAAGTTATCTTAACTCATTTAATGCATTTAACCTTTTCATTAGCATACCAAAGCACCATTGTTTTCAATGGTGAACTCTTTATTTGGATGGGATGCTGTGACACAATATTCTGTGATAAGTGGGATAAATGAGATAAATGAGTTAAGTCGCGACGCATTAAACTCACCATCCAAAGTGACTGCATCTGTATTGCTCAACGGATCAGATGCCAATTTAAGATATACTCTTGTGTCTGCAAGTTGGGTCTTAATCTCATTAACATAGTAGCACTTATCGAGCACTACAAGGGCTCCCCCTTTGTCTGCCGGTTTAAAAATCAAATCAGTATATGCTAATAATGCCTCAAGATGTGTTCTATTCTTCAAATTAGGTCTCAGACCTAGAAAAGGTCTATTCTTCAATTTTAAGTGTAGTTTTTTAATGTAATTTTTTCCCAATTTAATATAGGACTCCACTACTACATCAGTAGTTGGTGGTGAAACTTATTACGTAAACCAGATTATTTCAATGTCAACTCTGTTGTAACAATTTCATTTGGTATCTCTGTAGTTAAATGAGGACCTCAAAAAAATATTTCCATATTAAATTTCAAAAGAACCTTTCCAATTCAATATCTAACTAAAAGACATCACACTTATTTGTAGGGCAAAAAGATACAATATAACATATGCCTGGCTCAGTTCTTTGGAATATATATTTACCACTATTGTCTCTTTTGGGTCCGCACTTGTCGTTCTGGTTGTTCAGGTTGTCTGCGTCGGTCCCATGGTGTGCCTATGGCGTCTTCTCTCCTCTTATTTGTGCACGATCCTTGTGGTCCAGTTCTAAAAAAGAGGATGATGCGGTCGACTCCTGTGTTGATCCCAGTGTCTTCAAGCTATAGGTAGAACGATCTCTATTGCATGCTCTGTATTCCCGTGGCCTCTGATTGCATGTTTCATGTTGATGACGTTGGCGTGTGGGACGCGGCTGCATATATGATCTTATTCTTCTGGTTTCTATCCATTGCCAACTGTAGACATACCCAGAGTAGTAATCTAATTCACCTCTGCGGAACTTGTTTCTCTTTCTCTTTGATCTCCTGTTTGTGTATAATTAGGTTCTCTTCTATCTGCCACAGCTGTGTTATATGCATCTCTGTGGAGGGATAATCTTTCAATTTATCGTTGAGGATTTCGATTTGTTTAGATGATTCAGTGATTTCATGATGTAAAAATGTAATGTTCAATAAAATTGTATTAAAAGAACATTTATTGATTGTCATTTCATATTTCTGTGAAAATGTCCTTGTTTTCTTTGAAAATAGTGGGTCATAAATTGACTCGTAAACCTCTGGGTATTCATCCAGCCTAATAATACTTTGTTAGTGTTGTAACATGGAGATCTAGTCCAATCAGTTTCTGTTTTTCTTTCTCAAACTCCCTTAATAGTGATGTATTTCTGGATACTTGTAAAAAGGAACTATTCTAATTCGCTTATATGCAAAGGTTAATGGTAATTCCTGAGTTGCTTGTTGAAACATTGTGTATGTATAGTGTGTGGGGACAATTATCAGCAGAAATCCAATCAGTAAAAGTCAAATGAAATGCCACACTTACACTGCTTCGCTGTTTGAAGCATTGGGTGCACGCTGTGATCCTCTCTGCTGAGGTTAAATCCACACAAAATAAGCAGAACTCCGAACATTGGTTTAAATTTTTATTTGTGCAAAACGGCAATGACATATGATCCTGTGAAGATTAATTTTTTGGATGTAACAATGGCTCAAGACTGATCTATATAAAAAGAGACAGATCATAACATTACTCTAGTTTTCATCTGCCCCATTAAAGAATAATTTACCTAAAACACAGTTTATGTGAGGTAAATGCTTACATACGGATGAACAGAGTGAGAATGGGAGAAATGAAAAATAGATTCCTAGAGAGGGGATACCCTGAGGCACGCCTTAATTCTGTGTACAGGATGTGAAAGACATTCCAAAATATAAAGCTAAGAGAACAGAAAGAGAAAAAAGAAACACAAAGATTGGCTTTTGTGAGCAAATATAGTGTGGCAAGTAATAACATAAGTAAGATTCTCACAAAACATTGCACATTTTACAGACATGTGCCCTACAAGTAGTGATGGGCGAATCAATTCGTGAAACGCCAGCAAAAATTTGCCGCCGAAAAATTTGCCCAAAAAACGAGTCGTGCGTCGTTTTTGATGCGACGTGTTTGGCGCGACGCGCGACTCGTTTCGCGAATTTTTTCGCCAATTCGCGAATTTTTCGGTGAAGCGAAACGCATGAGATTCGCCCATCACTACCTACATGTCCTAGCTTTCACAGAAGTCCCCCTAATGGCACACCAAAGGGGTAGGAATTTGAGAAACACACTTGTTAAAAGCCAATATAGGACCGTCAATTCCTGGGAACCCCTCAAATGGGAACATTGCCTTGTTTAAGTTGTGCCTATTGTAATAACATCAAAAAAGGGACGACATTTACACACCCACATACAGGTAAAGTCATTCAGGTTAACAATTTCTATACATGTGACTCATCATTTGTTACATACTTAATAAAATGCCCATGTGAATTGGCATATGTGGGAGAGACAACACAGAAGGTCAAAGATAGAATTAAACAACATAAGTCTAAAATCAGGTGTCATTATACCCATTTACCAATACCAGCACATTTTGTAGAAGCCAGACATTCCGCAAGCTAATTAAGATATCGAGTAATTGATAAAATAGGTTTATTGAGACGTGGAGGTGATAGAATACAGCTATTGAAGAAACTGGAAATGAAATGGAGCCTTTAATTAGGTACACTAAGCCCTGGAGGATTAAATAGAGAATATACTCCTAAATTTTTATTTGATATTTTATTTTCATAGATATTGTGTTTTTGGTGTAACAAAATGTTTTTTTGTGTTATAAGATATATCTATAGAATGTATGGAATGTACAATGTTTCATTTTTTATAGAATACACATTGTTTCAATAATTAGGTAATCAATTATTAAATAACTCATATTTATCTATTGATTCATTTATTTTAGAACTACATTGCTCCTATCCTGGGATTTTCTGGTGTCCTAAAAATGTAGATAAACGGGCACACCTTACTAGCAAATATTAAGGAAAATACATACACTGGAGGTGCAAAAAATTAAGGTCACCCTTACATAGAGTGGCCAAACAAACAATATACCGTACAATTGGTTATGCACTCTCAAAAATAATCGAAAATAAACTCAGGTGGCATCAAGATAAATGCTTTACTTTTTTAAACAATTTGGTAATACAGAATTGTGTTGACAAATGCACATTATTATGCAAAAATGATATACATAGTAATAGCATACATTACACCCAAAGGTTATTATGAAGCAGCAAAAAAAAGAGCAACAAGGAGCGGATACACCTGCCACAAATGAGAATAACACCAACGTTTTGGCACAAAAGCCTTTGTCAAGGGGATTCTGATGTGCTGACGGATCCCCAAACATAAATAATAAATATCCTATTCAATTAAGCATCAATCAGTCTCTTTCGCGTGGTCCACGAACTTCCGGGTCTGTGATGTTACAAACGCCTGCGTCACTTCCGCGGATGATTCATCCAGTGTAATGACATGGCGTGTTTACACTACTATTATGCTCATGTCATATTTCTGCTGCTATTATGTGCATGGCTAAAAAGAGCCTGCATGCAAACTCAAAACTAATAGCATATGGGAGCATCACTCAGACTGTGAAATCCAACCTGGCAACCGGTCATATCATAGGAAACGTTAATATACTTCTCCATTTCAATCTGAACCCCATTTTCTGGTGTCCTGCCAACTGTAGACATCCAGAACTCCAGTGACAGAGCAAAACCATGTGTTAGAAAAAAAAAAATAAGAATTAAGCAATTATTTAACTTGAATATAATCACTAAAAACAATTATATTGTAGGGGACCATTTTTATTACACTGGATGGATTATTAAGTATGAAAAGTTCTATAGAGAGTTTCAATTTTAATATTGATATTAAATATGAATTCTTATGGACACAATTTTTATGGACACAACAATATCTTATAGACACACCGATTTCTCGTGGACATATATCAATTTTTATGGACAAAATATTTAATGTTTTCACTTATATTCACTGAGATTGCTGGGAATTGTGTCTCATGACTGGGAGGTGGTGACTGAGTGGTAAACCTCCCTCCCCCTAATTATATCTTTTAATCATGTTTTTACACAGTACCTTGATAAAGGACTGGTATAGTCTGTAACTTTGCTGTTTTGCACAAATAAAAATTTAAACCAATGTTCGGAGTGCTACTTCACCAATTTATTTAGTGTGGATTTAACCTCAGCAGAGAGGATCACAGTGAGCACCCAACGCTTCAAACAATGAACAGCGTGAATGTGGCATTTGATTTGACTTTTACTGAAATATACAGTTTTATTATTATTATTAATATTATAGAGGAAAAGGAAATTATTTTAAAACGTTAGAATTATTTTATTATAATGGAGTCTATGGAAGACAGCCTTTCCTTATTTTGGATCCTTCTGGATAATAGGTTTTCAGATAACAGATCCAATAACTGTATATACAGTACCTGTATACAATGAATGTCCAATTTACTTTTAAAAACATCCATAATGCCTTAAAGGCTTTATTATGCCAACACCTTTAAAAAAAAGAAAATAGACATGGTGATAATAAAAGCAATGATAACATATGTACTCAGATGTAATTGCCTTTTCACAATAAACCTCTTAACAAAAAAAAAAATAAAGAAGCAAACACAAGGATTCAAACAATAGAAAACACAATTTTCCAGTATGGACAAGTGTTTTAATATTTTTACAACAGGAAAAAGAACATCTTTATTGACAACATCAATTCAGCTCCTTCAAGAAAAACAAGAACGCAGCAGCAGCAGCCACACATCATTGCTTTTAGGCATCAAAACTTTTCATTTCAGTAATAAAAGCTCACACTTTTTCATGAGAACAGCAACTTCTTTCACAAACGCATAACTGTGGTTGTGAAGAGTCACTTTACCCTCACTTTGGAATATACTCAGAAGTGTTTGCTTTTTTTGTGAAAGAATTATTTTTTTTTGCATTGCTAGTCCTATACAGTATATATAAATATATATAGAATATATAATACATGTGGTATCAAATAAAGTTTATATAAAGAGTTTATATATCTACTGTATATACAGTACAGTATATATCTAAATAGCTATATCTATTCTGTGTTTAGATGTGCAGGCCAACGTTTCACTCTCCGTTGAAGACCTTTATCAAGACCAAGTTTACATGTGGAAATGCAGATATTTATAGGTAAAAAACGCTACACTCACACAATCGAATGAAATACATCCAGTCATATGATCAAGGAAACAACCCTGCACCAGGAAAGGAGAATATTAGAGCCCCTTATTAAGTGAATACATGACACCACAAAGAAACATAGAATTAAAACATATATACAACGTAACAGAGACTTACCATATTCCATTAATACAATGTTGCAATGTAGCAAGCACAAATTACAAAGATATCTAACTGAGCTGAGAATGGATACATATACAAGTTCATCTAGGATTTAAAAAGCACATAAGGGGACATGATTCATTTAACCCCATGGACACCAAAGAGATCTGTCTCCTCCCCTACGTAAAGGAGGGATATGGTCAATAGCAATATATCAGAATGTGGGCAATCTGTGGCCTGATTCTAGAAAATGTTTTGCTACTGGTTTAGTAGTTAGTGATGGGCGAATTTATATCGCCAGGGGCGAATTCCCGCGATTCGCCACTGGCGAATAAATTCGCGAATCGACAGCAAAATTTCGCTTGCCGAAAATTCGCCGGAAAAATGAGTCGCGCCAAAGTTGACGCGACGTGTGTCAAAAGCGTCCCTCGACTCGTTTCGCGAATTTTTCGCCAATTCGCGAATTTCTCTGGAAATTTGCGAATATTTCGGCGAAGCGAATCTCGGGAGATTCCCAGTACTTATGGTGGAGCAATGGACATCCATCCTTAATCTATGGTCAGGTCTGTTTTACCAACATAGGATTGACCACAGGGACATGTGACCAAATAGATCACGTAAATAGTGCAGCAGGTGATATTTTGTCTAAAATTAAACCTTTTTTCCGTGTGTGTTCAAAAAGGTTTGGCCAGGTGTCATAAATCAACATGAGATATAACTAGATTGGTGCCTCTCTTATAAAAAAATCTTAGGGGGATCAGGCATAACTCTAGTCAACTAATTAACTGCTCTTATAATCTTCCAATGTTTTCTCACTACTCTACCAATGTTTTTAGTTCAACTATTGTATTTGGTACTAAACACCAAGTCTGCAAGATTGGGAAATCTGTAACACTTTTTTCATATGTCCAGGGTGGCAATTATCATAGTGTAATAAAACATTTTTGTCTGTAGGTTTCCGGTATAACGTATATTCCAAATGATCCTTTACAATCAGTGCCACATTCATAAAATGAATCTTGTAAGGGCCAGTTTCATATGTGAATCGCACAGCACTGTCAATCTCATTAAGTTCTTTGGCTATGTCTAAAAATAGCAACTCTGTACCACACCATGAACATATTGTTTAGCCCCATATTTGGGTATAATACTGGTGCATGCATGTACAGATTTGCATATGATGGTGCCATGGCTGCAGCCATCGCGGTCCCCGACACCTGCAAGTAAAAACCTTGTTCAAACCAGAAATAATTCAATGATAAGGTCAACTTAAAGGGGTGGTTCACCTTCAGGTTAACTTTTAGTATGTTATAGAATGACCAATTCTAAGCAACCTTTCAATTGGTCTTCATTATTTATTTTTTTATAGTTTATGAATTATTTGTCTTCTTCTCCTGAATCTTTCTAGCTTTCAAAAGGGGGTCACTGACACCCTCAAAAAAGAAATCCTCTCTGAAGCTGCACATTTATTGTTATTGCTACTTTTTATTATTCGTCTTTTTTTCCTGACCCTATCCTATTAATATTCCATATTTTCATTCAAATCAATGCATGGTTGCTAGGTTAAATTGGACCCTAGCAACCAGATTGCCGACGCTGCAAACTGGAGAGAATTCGCCGCGAATTCGGCCCTGGCGAATAAATTCGCCCATCACTAGTCTCAACTACATGTATTTTCTCTTCATTGTATAATTGCCAAGAGGTTACTGTCAGCCTTCAATTGCATCTCCAGCAAATACGAAATGCTAATTATTTTATTTGAACTAAGCCTGTTAAGAAGAAAGGGGTTTTCTCTGTTTGGTCTTTGGTTCTAAAACGTTCTCATGTATTTTGGTTATTTTCATAAAAAATTATATGCATAGGTTTTATCTGTACTATCTAATATTTTCACAGTACTAAAATGATTTCTTTTTAACAATTTTGCCGTAGGCAAGTAGCACTTTTTGATTAACATTTGGCTTTTTACAGAAAACTGCATTATTGTTAAATGTCTGTAGGCCCTACATTATTAAGTGGGTGGGAAAGCCATATACAGTATATCTTAGAAGTGCAAATGCAGTTTTCATTACTAATGCTTTCCTATAGTTATATTACCATATCAATATGGGACACAGTTCCATTTGTCTGAATATCCTGATGCTACTAGTTAATTAAATGTCCCTGGCCATCCATTACAGTGGTGCTATTAGATTGGTGTATACAATCAGGTGTATGCCTGACTATTGCCTGATTGTTTAGGGCAATGCCAGATGGGGAGATTCGGGGGATACTTCTCGCCGCGAGGCAATTTTGAGCGACTTTTAAAATCGCGCCGCTGCGTGTGAACAAGCGCAGGCGACTTTACGCCTAGCGAGTGCGCATCGCTGACTAGCTATTCGGGGAGATTCGGGGGAGATTCGTCGTGGCGAGAAGTCACCAGACGACAGATCTCCCCCGAATCTCCCCATCTGGCCTTGCCCTAAGGAATTCTATATCTACACATTAGGGCAGATTTATTAGAAACAAAGATGCAAATTGTTCATGGCAAAACAAAGCAAATTTATTTTCTCCTACACATTTGATTTTTGAATTTTTTTGCTGGTATTTTTCTAATGAAGTATAATAACTTAAAACCAAGGAAACCAATGTTTAGCTTTCTATCAAAACACATATTTCAGAACACTCAATAAACACAGTAAAAATAGAAGCCACGAAAAAAATTATATTGCATATTTCAAGCAATGTTTTTCCACCATTGAGTCTAAACAGTCTGAAACTGCAGCCGTCCGTTTTTTTGCGATGCCGGCAATGGGATGTGGCAGCGTTTCGCGAATTTTTCACCAAAGTGAAACGCCGCCGAATCGAACAGTCACTACAGAGAACCTCTTGTTTTTGTTCTAAAGTACTTGTAAATAGTAATCATGTCGCTTCTCAAGTGCATTCTCTCCAGAGAAAACAACTCCTACCTTAATAGTCCTTCTTTGTAGTTGAATCCTTCCCTCCTATTTACCAATGTGATAGCAGGTCTCTGCACTATTTTCAGTTCATTAATATCCTTCTTAAGGACTGGGCCCCAAAACCTTCCAGTGTACTTAAGGCATTGCCTTAACAGTGATTGATAACAAGGTAAAATTCTTTAATGACTCGAGTGTATGCCCTTTTTTATGGGACCACATTTGTTATTCTATACCAAAGTGAATTAACTTGAATTTATGAATATTGAGCCTTGTTTGCCAGTTTGATACCGGTTCTCCAATTATGTTAACATTCTCTGCAACCAGGCAACATCCTGCATGTAAAATAGTTTTACACAGTTTGTGCTTGAATTCTATGCCTGAATGTGTTTGTAAAGACACAGTACATTCACTACAGTAAAATGGTGAGTGTACATATAAACTGCAGCATATTAAGTAGTAGTTTTAAAGGACCAGTAACATCAAAAAATTTAATTTGTTTTAAGGTAATAAAAATATAATGCAGTGTTGCCCTGCAGTGGTAAAACTGCAGTGTTTGCTTCAGAAGCACTACCATTGTTTATATAGATAAGCTGTTGTGTAGCCATGGGGGCAACTAGTCAAAGGAGAAAAGGCTCAAATTACACAGCAGATAGCAGACAAGCTCTGTAGAACATAATATTATCTGTTATCCATTACTTATCCTGTGCCATATAGCCGTTTTTCAATTTCCACCATTTCTACTAAACAGCTTGTTTATATGAACTATAGTAGTGTTTCTGAAGCAAACAGATCAGTTTTAACAGCGCAGGGCAACACTACATGATATTTTCTTTACTTTAAAAGACTTTCATTTTTTGGTGTTACTGTTCCTTTAAGGAAGCTGCAAAGCTTTAAGTATAATCTTACATAAAATTGCTCACAAGTCAAATACAATTGTCAACTGGCATAATTTTAAAATTGTTTAAGTTACACAAGTACTTATGCAATAACTATGATTAATTTTATGATAATTTTACATCCTTGACTGCTGATTTAGCCTTTCTTGACTAAAATTGACGTTGACTAGCATGCAACCACCTGTTTAAAGAATTGCCGAATATATTGTTGAGCTGTTAAGGCAAAAGAAATGAAATCTCAGGACAGGGATTGACCAGAGGCTGCATCATGCCATTTATACAGTTTATAGCTGACCATACTGCACATAATCCTCGCATGAGTAAGTTACTGACCTAGGTGCCCAAATTTGTATTATGCAGATTAGACTAACCACAGAGGTGACTGAATAGAAAAAAGATAGTAGTCTGAAATCAACTTTTGGACGAGGTAATATACTTGATTATATTACAAACCACAATAGTAGTGCCAGCATGGTATTATGTGCAACAGATCTTGCCAGACTAATTTAATTGCCTTTTATGGGAAGGTGAGCAGAAACCTTGACTATAGGGTGGCAGTGGATGTAATTTTACCTAGACTTTTTTTTGCTGAACCATTTGAAACAGTACCACACAGAAGGTTATTGATAGTATTTGTACTTGGATAGAGAACTAGCTGATAGGTTACAAAGGGTGGCAGTAAATTGAACATTTTCTAATTGGACCAGTGTTGTTAATGGAGTTGTATCCTTGGTCCTTTGCTTTTTACTGGAGATGGACATCCAAAGTTCTGTCTCTATGTTACAAAGCTGTCACTTTGCAGATCAAACTGGAAATTGAGGTTCAACTTTGATACTGTAAGTGCAAGGTTATGCACTTTGGTAGATGTTATATAAATGTAAGTTATACACTAAATGGCAGTGTGTTGATGGCATTGTTAATTGAGAAGGATCTGGGCATTCTTGTAGAAAAGCTAATTTCAGGCAGTGTCATTCTGTGGTTATTAAAGCAAATGTTTTGTCTTGCGTAAAAAGGGCATTAATTTTGTCTCTTTATAGATCCTTGGTAAAGTCCTTAAGAAGGATATCAATGAGCTGGAGAGAGTGCAAGAGACATGCAACTAAACTGTTTAAAGGGACGAAGACTAAAATTATGAAGGTAGACTGTCAAGGTTGGGGGTTGTTTTCTCTGCAAACAAGACACTTTTGACTGGACATGAATACATTTCAAGTACATTAGAGGGAATTATAGATAGATAGTGGGGGGATCTTTTTTTTCCAGCCATGTGATGTTGTGATGGATGATTCCATTAATACCTATAAGAGGGGCTTGGAAAATTTTTTGTACAAGCAGATTGGCTAACGCAACACTAAATTCTACAATTAGTATACATATTGGCATATACAGGTTATATGTGAGTCCATGGATTGGTATAAGTGTGTAAATACTCAGGTTTATTTGGAGGGGTTGAACTTTTTTTTTTCAAACGAACTTAACTATAAACTATGACCTGGCATACATGTATGGACAGTTTATGATTTACTAGGCCTTTATGGTCATATTACTGTATCTATCGATTTATCTAACTACTCATCTATCTATCCATCGATGTGCCATTGCAGGGGATTTACAAAGCACTCTTTCACGTAGAATCAGATTTTATTTAAGGTTTAGTTTGCCTTCACCTAAACATGCTGTCTTGTGTGCTTGGAATTTATAAACCTTGACATATTAGAAGAAGCATGTCCGCACTATACATCAAAATCTCTGTGTTTCTTACTTCGCTCCTCTGTGTTACCAAGTTGCAACATACATTATTTTTTCTGTGACTTTCTTCTCATTTTTTGTTTTGATGAACAAGCTGATATATTGTACTAACATCACATGTAATCAGAGTACCCGTATATCAAATCTGTTTGCCATAGTGGTCAAAATAATTACGAACAGAAACATTTTTGACAGAAGAGCATTAATCTAAAGCAAATCCAATCTTTTTTTTTTCTGGTAGTGAAATCTATTGCTAACCCAATCAGCTGCACATATGGACAATGTGTGATAGATGGCTGAATAGGGATATTCTATTTATAGTGGTCCATGTACTGTATGTCTTCCAAACCTTTTGACAAGAAAATATTAAATGTAAACCAAAAAATAATTATCCACAGGCCATATATGTAGATTAGAGGAGCAGTCTCTTCTTTCTGGCACCAAGAGTAAACATAGAGTTTGGTTACCTAAAATGATGTGGTGCGTGGCAAAGACGTGACTCGTTTCGCAAATTTTTCGGCGAAGCGAAATAGGAAAGAGTTGCCCATCACTAAATAAGACATGTCTGCTGCTACTTGAGGTTTATGCAACTCTTCTACTACGGAAATCAGGGAAAGAGCCTGCATCATTGAATGTATAGAAAATTGCACAAAGTTGATTCCAGTGTTACTGTAGGGAAGATAAAGGATTCAGCACTAAATTATGATATACAACTTTGCTGCTTTGTATGATACAATCATAAAGACTGTAGAAAATACAGAAAGAGGCCAATAACCTCCTGTTTTAAGGAATTGTGCAAAACTTTAGATGAATTTATCATTGGAAATGATGGCCGTAGACTCTTAAATTGGTTATGAGTCATGTAGATATAAAGCAAAGTGTATATTAAAGTGAAACTGACAAATGCACGCAACTTTTATTATTCAATGATCTCTGTTGCCTGCAGTATATATTTCCCTTAGATTTTTATAATTTTGTTCTACAGCACAAAATGTCAAGCTCTTATTCCATTTGTCCTTCCAGTGTTTTCATTTCTCTTAGCAGTATAACTTCTTTGTGTTTTTTCTTTTCCTTCGTGGTAACTACTTAACTGTTTTTTTCCTTTGTACATTTTGTAATTTCATTGTAAAGTGGAATATTTTGTAGAAATGTAGCATTTAAGGCAAATACAAAATTTGACACACAAATATAAATGAGTACAAATGGCATTGTGTCCCTGCTAAACATTTCCAGCACATGGGTATTATGTGTAATTAGATGCATCATTAATTCACTGGAATTATTGTCCAGAATGCTGTTCCATGTTTCCATAAATCAATACTTCTCTAAGTTGAAAGAAGGTACATTAAATAAAGTATTTCCCATGAGTAGTGTTGTTCTTATAAGTATATTTCCCAAGTGGTTAATTTCTAAGATGCTTTTTTTTATACCTTTTATGTACACAAATACAGCCTGTTGCTTTGTTCTGACTTTAATATGAATAAATACGCCCTCTTTTTTGGGGAAAAGGCTACAAACATGAAAGTTTACTAATGGTTGAATCTCGAAGTGAAACATTTTTTTTTTCTGGGGGACATTTTCGATTGAATATGGCCATATTCGATTGAACAAAAATCATTTGTTCAATTGCATTGTTCGAAAGGAACGATTCGAATGATTTTGCGCAAAATCCTTCGAATTCCTAGGACTTTTCAGGACAGGTTCTAGGAGGTCTCCCATAAGCTAAAATGGCAATTTGTGAGCTTTAAGGTGGGGAAGTGTCAAAGTTGAAGGATTTACTTAGAAAATTCAACTTGCCAAATATTCAATTTTTTTCTGTTCGATAGTCGAAGTAGCCCAAAATTACTTCGAAATTAATTTTTAATTCAAATTTTATTCAAATATTCACTTCAACTTTTAGTAAATGTGCCCCTTAAAGTATTGCCCAGGAGCAGTAACCTATAGCAACAAATAAAATGTTTACTTTTAAACAGTAAAGGCTACCTGATGAATAGCTGCTATGGATTACTTGATCTGAGCAAACTTAGTGCCTTTTATTGCATACTCCCTTATACTGTATTTCTATATCTAATGTATTATCTCCTTTCTAGTGATGGGCGAATTTATTCGCCAGGGGCGAATTCACGGCGAATTCCCGCGATTCGCCGCTGGCGAATAAATTCGCGAAACGGGCCAAAAAATTCGCCAACAAAAATTCGCCGCGTCAAAAACGAGTCACGCGTCGTTTTTGACGCGCCGAAAATGACGCGACGCGTCGGAATCGACGCGACGCGCGTCAAAAACGACGCGACGCACGTCAAAAACGACGCGCGACTCGTTTCGCGAATCGGCGAAAAATTCGCGAATTTCTCTGGAAATTCACAAATTTTTCGGCGAAGCGAAACGCGGCCGTTTCGCCCATCACTACTCCTTTCATTTAAAGTCACTAGCTAGACAATAGTAAAGATGAAAAAAACAGTTGTAATTCTTTTCCCCAAGACATTTATTTGGCATTTGGGTTTTGACTAGTGAGGAGCTAATCTGTCTCATTCTTCACTGACTAATTCCCAAAATTATATTTTGGGAAATTGCAAAAATAGCAAAAGGCTGCGTTTTTTTCGGACAATATACACTGAAGTCAATGGGTGTTTTTTTCACACAAAATACTATGAGGCTGATGGGAATTTTTACACCAACATTTTGCACTGCTTTTGCAAAAATAATCACCAATGGCGATGTGGTATTCTTTTGCAAATTCATGCACAATTATTTTGCCCTTATTTTATAATTCAATATATTTGGATGTTTGTTGCATTAGTGAAATAATAAAAATGGGCCGGGCAAATATATTTACGCAAATGTATCAGACTCTGATCTAAAATAGGAATACTGTTTATCTGAATGCTATTGTACCCCATTTACAAAGATCAAAATATAATCGCAAAATCTTATTTTTAATGACACAGTCTGTCCTTATTGGAGGACCTCTCCTGCATACATCACCAATCAAATTAAAGATATTCCAGTAAGGGCAAGGCACCACTAATCCATCTTCATTTTGTTTTTCTGCACAATATGCACTATATATATATTCCTAATAAATGCTAACATAGCTTATTGTCTGTTTTTAAATATATTGTAATATCTAATATATCTCTGACAGTATGTATGAACTCATGTTACATGCATACTGCCAAAAGTAGAGCAAAGTACCTTTTCATACTGATGTGTTAGAAATCAAAAAGAAAATGTGTTTCAACAGATTTGCTCTAGTTAAAAATACCAGGCATATTTATGGTACAAAGTGTCAAATGTCCTTTCAAAATATGTATCGAGCAGCAGTCTCTCTTCAATCACATTGGAAATATAAAGGGAAACCATTACCTCTATAGAATGTTTATCTTGAAAACATTACTGAAGTTATTTGCAAAACCACTTGCATTAAAATGTGCCAGGGCTTCTAGTGGGTGGCATGGGATTTTCTATTAAATCCCACAAGACATATTGGAGAAATACAACACTAAAAGAGATTGTTAGGCTGTGCTTGCTCCATATTAAATAAATCCCCATGAGGTATTGTACATGTATTAAACAACCCATCTTGGTTTGAATGCACAGTTCTTTATTTGTCAAATATCATTCAATTTATCATTGTCAAAGATTACCATTATTTACAAATTTCTAACAATGTTTTATTACATTGTTTAAGCTGTTTTAAAACTTGGTAAGTTTACTACATAATTTGTGCTTTTCATTTAGTGTGACTATCGTGTGAGTATTGTCAGCATAATGATGATGAACTCAAGAAAACATCCAAACAGAATGTATATACAGTTGATGTATTGGGAAAATGGGACATACAGTCCTAGTACATACAGTGCATTTTTGGTAATTTTACACATCAGTAAAATACATAAAATTAGGATGGCACTTTCAATATGTATAGTTTATAGAAGAAACGCATAACACATAACCTTGTAGTGTATTGCAAATATTTCTTTATATAATAACAAAGTGCAATGACAACAATAAATACAATCAATATATTACGCTATATTTCACAGTTCCGCTCCAGGGCAACAAAAGATACAAAAAAGCAAATCAAACACATTGGGCAAATGAAAACATGCTAACGTTTCTGAGGTAAGTCCTTTATCAATTTTAAAGGACTTTAAATACCCTTAATAAAGGACTGCGTAGCCCATAGTTATTTGCCCATAGGTGTAATCCCTAGCAAGATACTGGTGTCTCCAGATGGGAGACTTAGTTTGGTCTGTTTGCTCTTCCATTTTATTCAGCTCTGCAGTTTATAGACTATGTTATACTGTCTTAGTTTGTAGTTTAGGTAATGTATTCCTTAGTTCTACAATGTATGTACCAATTTCTGCCCAGTGCCTAAATCAGCTGGGTGCAATCCTTTCTGTTCTTAGTTTCTACCTAAGTATGATGTCATAATAATGCTATAGTAAAAAATCCTGTTTTTACATCAACAATAATGACAACTGATTATGCAGCTGTCCTAAGTCAATATATACCTACTCATTAGCTTCTGTCAGGACCCTGAGGAGGGTTTCTCAATCTCTACATCATTATGTCTTATAGGCACTGGGCAGGAACTAGTATGTACATTGCAGACCTAAGGAATACATTACCAAAACTAGAATCTAAGACCACAACCTGCAAATAGCCCAAGCCAAGTCTCCCATCTGAAGACACCAGTATCTGTTAGTGATTACACATTTAGGAAAAAATTTTGTGATAAATGAGAGAAGTACGCATATATAGGTAACTGGTAAACCTTCAGGTAATTTGTCAAAAGGGCTGATATTTATACATAGTCATTACATAGTAACCATGGGTAGTGATGGGCGAAACGGTCGGTTTTGACGCGCGTCGCGGCGTTTTTGACGTGCGTCATGTAATTTCCGACGTGTCGCGTCATTTCCGACGCGTCGCATCATTTTCGGCGCGCGACTCGTTTTTGCGCGGCGAATTTTTTTTGGCTAATTTGTTTGGCAGTTTCGCGAATCGCGGGAATTCGCCGCGAATTCGCCCCTGGCGAATAAATTCGCCCATCACTAACCATGGGGTAAACATCTTAGGTTCTTTGTTATGTAAACCACCTTCAATATATTTCTAAGAAAACAGACTAAGATGAAGGCATAACCTAAATGCAGGGAATCACAAAAACCCATGTCCTCATCAGCAAAGAACAGAAATGTAAAAATCCCATTTCAAATGATGACAGTGTTTTTAACTCTTAATATAGAAAATCTTCTGCATTCCTGTCCCTAATAGCAAGAATCAGAAATGCCTATGAACTGCGGAGTCAACAGTTATTTCTAATTAGAATAGCCAAGTAAGGTAACCAGTTATTATTGAAGAGAAGCAACATGCATTTGTGTATACACTCCAGTGGTAACTTTCTATGAAGTAAGCAAATAATAATCCAAACCCTGGTTTCCTTGGTACACTTAACAGCAGACTTGAGTGCTTTCTTGTTGTAACTGTAGTAACTTTTGCTTTTGTTGCCATGTGAGTCAGTAATATAGAAGGTGCCCTTTATGTGTAAAAATATTAACATGTAAAATGAACGATTTCCACAAAAATATACAGGAAGATGTATTTGCAGATGTCTACATTTTCATTTTGAGCAAGGTAACACCAACTGGAATACAAAGTCACCGGTTCTTCATAACGTCATGAAAAAGAATTCAGTTTTTTTGACTACTGGGAATTGCAGATGCACCTATGCCCACTCCTCGCCTGGCCTGCTGGAGACAACACCACAATGAATACGGGAAAGGACATGTGAGTCAGGGGGAGGGTGGTTGCACATACTGCAACCAGAAGATAGTTACATCAGTCCTTTGAAGGGTATTCATAGAATGATAGATAAAACTGAATGGTACACTGTATGCTTCTTCAAGTATCAAAAATACACTTTGCTTCATTTTAGACATTATGTTTGAAGCTTGTCTCCCTTGATCCCCTGTAAATGAATTTGACACCTTACACATAGACTGATATTCTTTTTTGTTGGTCATTTGACCTATGAGCTGAATATTGTATATATATCAGAGAACATCACAGCTTCATTGTCATCAGCTTCAAAAAGGAACTAAAATGTTCTGAAAGCTTGATTATATTATTTAGCCAATAAAGGTATCACCTTTATACCACTTTATTTTTTTTTATTACAAAAGGGTTGCCCGATAACAAGGGTATTCTTATGGATGGAGCATATTTTATTTTGAGTTTGATACAGTCACAGCCACAAGCCTTATTCATGGAATGAAATGGTATGCAGTGCACCCTAGGCATGTGCAAGTGTCAAAATACACTTTGCTCATCTGCAGGTACTGTTGTTTTATCGAACAGATTACTGAGACTGGATTTGTATTGTGTTTATGGATCAAACAAATGGATAAGGCATAACAGGGAGACTCTTCAATTGACCATTTGCCTTTAGCCATCCTGCTGGACCCTCTTGTTACATACTGTGCTGTTTATACTTTATCTGATACCATTGTAATGTTAGATTATATGCATTAATAATAGTTTAGCTGTTATGTGCTGCCACCTAGTGACCCTTTTGGGATATTTGCCCATATGTTAATTACACACATCATTCAAGGTTAAGCCTTCCCCCTAAGTTCACAGGAAGTGGAAGAGAATCCATTTTGAGCACACACAGGCAGCTCACAAGCAGAGGGACAGACCTCCTTAGGATCCTTCACTTTTACACAGGCCCTGGTTACATAACCGTCTGTAAGTAAGATGATGTGTTTCCTGTATGTGTTTACATGTGTGTATATGCTGTACAGGTTGTGATACAATGTTATTATGTTATTTTACAGTTTTACAAAGAACTCTTATATAAGGATAAAGCATTCAAGTTATTCAACTCACAGCGCAGTCTGAGTATTCTTTGCTGAGTCTTATATGGAGTGTGTTAAGCTGGCTGGTAAACCTATATTACGCAAAGGCACAGTATAGTGTGAAAACAGTACACATACCTTAATGAAACACCAGGTGCCAGAAATGAGGTAAAATGGCCACAGTATTTATTCAAATTTCATCAAATAATTAGAACCTTGCCAGCCTCACCCCAAGGCAATATTTAATGTCATAAGAGATTGCTACTATGCTCTACTGTTCCTCAGTGAAGACTTGAGATCAGCACTATGTCATGATATCCATCACCGAGTATGACCCTAAACTACCAGAAAGAGCTGCATCTCCCACCATGAGAGAAGACAATTATGCCTTGACCAAAATGTTGATTACAAACATTCCCTGAATCAAGCATTTGACAATCCCATTTCACATGTATAATACAATGCTATACTGTATAAAGGTACATAAACCACAATATACTGTAAGGGGCACATTTACTAAGGGAAAATTTTCTAATAAAATTTGAATTTTTAAAATTCAAATTTCAAAGTAATTTTGGGCTACTTTGACTATCGAATTGCCCAAAATGTGATTTGAATTGAAAAAATTCGAATTTCGAAGTACTGTCTTCCCTATTGCCATTTTAGCCTATGGGGGACGTCCTAGAGCCTGTCCTGTAATTTTTTCTAATTGCCAAGAATTAGAAGGATTTTAGTTGAAATTGTTCAAATCGAATGATGCATTCAAATGATTTCAATTCCATAAAAAACTGACCTATTGGGCCATTCTCGAGCGAAAATGCCCCCCCCAAAAATTTGATGGTCGAATTTGTTTTTTTCCACTTCCAAATTCGACCATTAGTATAATCTGCCCCTAAGTGTATTCAGGAAAACATCCCCATTCAGTGATTAACAAATGATATGGGAACATAAAGAAAAGAAAGTTCTGACATTTCACAAAATATGCAAAAAGGGGGGGGGGGTGTCTACCTGCTCAGAAGACATGACATCTCTGTCTCTCTCCACCCACAGCTTTTCCCTACCTTAACTCATTTCTTCTCACCAAATCACAGCTACTGTAGGTCTGATTCTGCCCATCTTTAAGCATAAACCAATGTAACCTGGCTTCTGGTCATTTGGAGCCCCTGCATTTATAGCTCCAGGACTTTCCTTTCTATAACTCTTAGCCATTATATCCAAAGGACAGACAAGCATAACACATTTGAAGCACTCTACAGATACATATATTATCTTTAAATATATATTGTTACCTTTGCATATAAAATTGAAAAATAATGGTGCAAAGCTATACATTTTTTTTTTACAATTATGTATATTATAAAGTTCTTTTAAAAAGGACAACTATTTCATATGGTAGAAAATTCTGCTTTTCTTAGAGTTTCATGTCATAAAACTGGAAGCTGGTAAAGTCATTTTTTTTAAGGTGTTGTAGAGGCTCTGTGCTGCTACACAGTTTATTGTTTTGTAAATCTAGCTTATTACATTAATAGGGCCATAAGACTGAATGAATCTGGAAACTGATATGGCACAAAGGGGGCACATGTTTCACTCCAGGTCTGTTTAATTTGGCAGCTGTCAAAATTAATATTTGACTTAGACCCACATTTGACATGGGCAGACAACTCTTAACACCTAGCAATGATTTTGCTGTCGGCTGGTTGAATGAATGCTCTATGATTTATAAGGCTAACTACAAAAATACTGAATAAATATATTACAAATATATCATTTTTCTGCAAGTTGCACACCATATTTTTTTTAAGCATAGATCACATAATTTTAATTAACTGCCAGGTTTGTGTTGTTATCAATTATTTATAAAGTTCCAACTTACTGTTTTCTGCAGTACTCGATATCAGGGAAGCAATGATTACAGTGTTATGCCATAATGATGCAAATTAATTTCCATTGGTGATCAAGTCTATTGTATGTCTAAGCCTGCAAAAGAAAGAAAATTAGTGGACCTTAAAGTTCGCAGTGATTTCGCCCCAGGCAAATAAATTTGCCCATCACTAATATTTTTATTTAATATGTAACCACAATCCTCATATTATTCTGCTCTCTCGGTGATAAAGGACCCCACTCTACTTTTTGTAACCTTAAAAAAAGAAAATCAAATTAAAAAAAAAAATTATATTTGCAACAGCACCAATATAACTCTGGGGCATAAATAATTAATTTACTCCTGCATCTATTTATGCATAATTGTACGTCAGATATGAACATTTTTTTATTATGGTCCCAATAGCACCTCTTGCATCCTATAGCTGTCATTATAGCAAATGGTTATTGGGGAGTAATAAAAAAGTCCTAAAAGGAAAAAATTGCATTCATAAAAATTCACACTGACAAAGATACTAAAATTCCCTTTATTAGACAGTTGCATTGCAAATAGAACATTTAGGACCTACAGTAATTGAAAGAGGCATAACGGTGTGGTGCAAACATACAGTAAGAAGTTTTCTTACATATACTGTGCACTGGAACAGACTTAATACATAATTTGCAATCTTTTTTTCAAATGGCAGATGGGTCACGATTTCCTTTGTGGGTTGATAAAATCTATATGAAATTACGGCAAAGGAAAAATAACTTGCATTTCACATATTTTAGCCACCTGTATTACTTCTCCTCATTAAAGTCTGCAGTGCAGGTACATGATGCCAGCAGGACTCTCTTAATCATGTTTGATATTACATCAACTACAAGATATGACATCAACTACAAAGCTTCTGCAGAGCTAGTATCCATTCTGCATGTTTGCTTCCACTGCTATGACAAACAACAGGTTGCCTAAATAATTCAAGGACATTTGTTTAGCATATTTAGCAATGTTTTTATGTAAGCTCAGTGCCAGCGGGGTCAACTGCAAAGAATTCTAGGTATATCTGAAGTGACCAATACAAAAATGTCTGGTATCTGAGCATGTTTTAATAACTAGAATAAAATATGCAAAGACTCTCCAAAGTGTATTGATGGTGTTCACCTAATAAAACACAATTTATTTAAATGTTCATTTTTTCATAATAACACAATGTGAACTTTATTGCAGAATCCTGCATTCTATATGCACGCTGCTTTAATTTATGGTTAGATTAAACAGTTATAAAAAACTATTTTATGTACTTGTATTTTCTTATCAATAGAATTCTTTTTAGCCTCCCTTCTGAATGTATCTCAGGAATTCTTACAGTATGTGAAAATAATGGGATTTGTCAACTACTGAACATTTTTATTGTAATTAATAAATTTTAACATAGCAAAATAATAAAACCTGCTACATATTTTCAGAAATGGAAAAATCATTTTGTATCCACAGAAAGAAAGATGTATATATTATGCATTGTTTCTATGTAGGGAGCTACTTTATGCTCCTTAATTTACTATAACATTACTATAATGTACAGTTATATCAATATTGATTTAACCAAGTAGTAAAAACCCCAGTCCGTGGAGCACTAGGGTAAGAATGCAGCTTTGCTTCTACCAGATGGGTTTTATACTTGCATTGATTTAGGGGTCATAGTATTCAGTGTCTTTTACATCCTTAAAGGATGTTAAACTGTTAAAGGACAAGGAAAGTTAAAGAAAGAAGTAGCTAGAATATTGTACATTATGTTTTGGGCTTCTGTGCCAGCCTCAGGCAACCAAAGCCCTTTAGCAGTAAATATCTGTGTCTCTGAAGATGCCCCAGTAGCTCCCCATCTTCTTTTTTGCTGAGTCACTGCACATGCTCTGTGCTGCTGTCACTTACTGAGCTTAGGGACTGACTCACAATATACAGTACATATAGAATAGAAATGTCACCGCATAAGGCTGCTAATTAATATGGATAATTACTATATGACAGCACAGAAACCAGTGCAACAAGCATCAGAATTTAATAATCAGCCTTGTAGCATCAGCTTATATTACAGACCAGCCTCATTTTCTCAACAGCTGCTCAGAACCCATTGAGCATGTGAGTGTCACAGACCCCCTGTGACAAGTTTGAAGTCCTGGATCATTGCTGCTATTGAGAGGCTGAAACTTTAGGCTGGTGCAATAAGTTCAGTATATAAAACATGGCATATTAATCAATATTGAGTTTTAGGGTTTAGTTCTCCTGTATGTATTAATTAGTATAGCAACTGAGAGAAGAAATATTGGCAAAGCAGAGGAAATTCATGATTGCATGAAATTTGAAGAAAATGAAACACAAAAATCTATTCAGCTCTAATTTGTGCATCAAATATAAAAAGAAAACTATCCAGAAAAGTAAATGTGAAGATGACAGTATTCCTTGGGCAGATAATTATCATTGTTTTATGTCAGTATACTGTAGGTACAGAAAATGAAGCCCAGCTTCACAACTAGGACAAGTTGTTATTATGTGTAACATCTATCCAGACACTAGCTATCCAGACACTGACTGGAGTAATATGGTAGCCAAGTCAGAAAAAAACAAACAATGTTTGATAATATGCTAAATGACAGTTTTCTGTCTATGGTAGTTCTGGAACCCAAGAGGAAGGATGCTCATTTTTATCTGTGCACAGGGTTAAATACTGAAGGTACACTTTAATAATCCGGCCACAGCTCTTCCACCTATAATAGCCACCTTTGGCTTCGGGAATAGGCCTCTGCTACTCGGGCCAGGTCAAAACACACCAAAAGTAAAGTAGAAAACAGAATCCAAGAGAATAGTCGATAACACAGCAAAGATCAGGACAGGCAACAAACTAGATAAAATCAGGAACAGTGAGGGTCAGTAACAGAACAGGAAAAACACCAGGAACTATAAAATAGACCTACGTTGGGCAATTCCCATTTGTTGAGTAGCCATTTAAATAACTGAATGCATGCTCTTAGTGTGATGACATCAAGCATCGGCGGCAACTTAAACAGACACGAGTGCACGTTCAGGCACGCAACAACATGGAAGCGGTGACTGCAGGCGTCCCCGCAAATGATATGATAAATTAATTAAAGAGGAGGTGGAACCCTTGGTATCAGAGGGACATAACTTAAGTGATGAAGGCAGGGAAGATTTTAAACTGTAATTTTTCTTCCATTTACACAGCTAAATGTAAAAGCTTCTTCTGAAAAGACTCAATTCTGATTAATTATAAGTATATTTCACTTGCTGATATAGAGACTAGAACATGGAAAAGTAAACAAAACACCACTAGCTAATGGTACTCATCTGAGTACTTAAGGAATGTAGCTCTATGATTACCAAAACACTTTACTTCCTTTTCTGGGATTCCTTGATATCGGTCATGGTAACTGGCAAATTAATGTGGTATTTCTATGTAAAAAAGGTGATCCCTTTCTCAGGCCTATATTGTTTTTAGTAGCAATAATATACTGATTTCAAATAAGTTTATGCAACTTATACACAATAGATCTAGCCAAACATAATTTAATTGCCATTTATGAGGAAACAAGAAGAAACTTCCAACTGAGTGCTTAGATTTTGCTAAAGCATTTGATACAGTGCCACACAGAAGTTTCCTTGTTATATTAAAGGACCAGTAACAACAACAAATTTAATTGTTTTAAAGTAATAAAAATATAATGCAGTGTTGCCCTGCACTAGTAAAACTGCAGTGTTTGCTTCAGAAGCACTACTATTGTTTATATAAATAAGCTGCTGTGTAGCCATGGGGGCAGCCATTCAAAGGAGAAAAAGCTCAAGTTACACAGCAGACCGCAGATAAGCTCTGTAGAACATAATGTTATCTGTTATCCATTACTTATCCTGTGCCATATAGCCTTTTTCTATTTCCACCATTGCTCAGCAGCTTGTTTATATGAACTATAGTAGTGTTTCTGAAGCAAACACACAAGTTTTACCAGTGCAGGACAACACTACATGATATTTTCATTAACACACTTTCATTTTTTGGTGTTACTGTTCCTTTAAGGATTCTTGGACAGAAAAATATCTGAAATATGTCTTACATATTTAAATTGGGTTGAAAAAAGACAAAGGTCATCAAGTTCAACCCCTCCAAATTAAAACCCCACATTCACACACACACACACGCACACACTCCTCCACTCTTTCACACAAACCACGTATGCCCATAGCTATACTAACTGTAGAGTTTAGTATAAAATAGCCTTTGATATTATGTCAGTCCAAGAAATCATCCAAGCCCCTCTTAAAAGCATCAACAGAATGAGCCATCACAACATCACCCGGCAGTGCATTCCACAACCTCACTGTCCTCACTGTGAAGAACCACCTACGCTGCTTCAAATGAAAGTCCTTTTCTTCTAGTCTGAAGGGGTGGCCTCTGGTGATCCTCTTTATGGGTAAAAAGGTCCCCTGATATTTGTCTATAATGTCCTCTAATGTATTTGTATAGTGTAATCATGTCCCCTCGCAAGCGCCTTTTTTCCAGAGAAAACAACCCCAACCTGGACAGTCTCCCTTCATAATTTAAGTCTTCCATTCCTCTAACCAGTTTAGTTGCACGTCTCTGCACTCTCTCCAGCTCATTTAGAAAGTGTTGGTAAATAGAATGTTTTTCTAATTGGACTAGTGTTAATAGTTATTTAAATTTGTTCATAAATGGTCATCAAGTTGGCATTTGAAAGTATTGTCTCAAGTTTTGCTGATGTTAAAACATTGTTCAAATATATAAGTTCCATAGAGGATGTTGTAGATTTTTCAGAGAGAATTCACTATATTGCAGAAATGAACATGTTAATAGATGTAAGGTGATATAAAATGAATATAATGTTACAACAAATGTAAATGTGTTGAGGGTTGGCATAAAAGAACAGTACCACCAATAAAATTAGTGTATCAAAGCTTTTGGAATTGGGCATTTCTGGCTTTGAACTCACAGTTGGTTTACCATACACTTGGCACTTGTGCGGACAGACACACAACATATAAAAACTATAATATTGTCAGTGTTGACAGTCTCAGTGTCTGAGATTTTTGCACATTCTCTACTGAAGTGCCAAATTAGAAACAGTGGTGGAGTGATGGTAAAGTTAATATATGCTTCATATATTATTACTTTATGCATTGTGGCTTTGCTCAGGCAGGAACAGGCTTAACAAATTCCAAAAAACATCGCTCTGTTAGTGACAAAATTTCTGTTTTTGGTTAAAGAGGCATTATATCCGCAAAATTACTGGATATGTAGCAATTAAGAAAATGCAGGGCTAAAGGACTGAGTTGTCGCTGCTCAGTGATGGATTACCCTATGTCTGGCGAGTACAGTTCATTGCTGCCTGTTCTACCAGCTGTTCCAATTGTGTCACAATCACTTTGCCAGAACAGTGGGCTGCTCTTTGATCTCATCAAAGATTCACGTCTGTGACAGTTTGCACTTAACCTGTTGAATGCTGCTGCTTCACATGTATATTGCCCTGAGGCTAGCCACAATTTTGCATCACTGATGCACAACATATGTGCAATGAAAGCGCTATATCAGCATGTAACCCCTTTACTCTCTGTGTGCTTCTGAAGATAAATGTCGTTCCATTAGAATTAGTTGCTATTCATCTTTTACATAAATTTGAAAATAAATTTGAAAAACATAGTTGAAAGAGATTGCATAAACTCCAGATATGTTAATTAGAAATGCACTTTGAAAATAAATGTTATTTTATTTTATCTCTAAACTAAAGTTTGAGCAAGTGTACTGACATAAAGCAAATCAGGAGAGGCTGTCGCCAATGTAAAGCTAATGAGACTGCCATGTGTTCAAACATGGGGATGTGTGCTCTTACAGTGTGCCTTCATATAAGACAAAATAAACATATACCATAAGACTATAGTAAAGGTGGTCAAGAAGCTAATAGCATCCTGCTAGAAGCTAAAAACCTTTCAAAACAGAAGTTATACTTAATACTACAGCTATGATACCATTTTACCAGGGATATCAGAGATGCGATGGAAATATGGATTTAAGGAAGTAACAAGAGGGCTAACAGATGTGAACACGTGAACACGTGGGACTGAATAACTACTAACAAAGTTTAAAGGGGTGACTTGAAAATATTCTGCTCTGAAGCCAATTTACATCTTATTAAGTCCACTAGAAAAACCTGTGCAATTGAGCCACCTGTGTTGGATGCATATTTGGCTAAGGGCCCTTACACACGGGCGTTTTGGACCTGCGCTCCCCTGCGTTGCGTTTGGCTGCGTTCAGCCGCAGGGGAGAGCAGGTAAAAACGCCCGTGTGTAAGGACCCTAAAAAAGGGTGCTTCTCCCTCCCACAGTCACTACAGTATGTTTTGACTCTTATATCTTAGAAAATATTTGGACCAATTTGTTTCTAATGATCCGGGCAGCATTTAGGCCACTGGTCTTACCCATTCTGATTAACCCCATATATATAACATAATAAAGATACAATAAGTCTCAACCTTACCTCCCGGGACCCTTACCCGGAGTGGCACCAACAACACTCCACAGATAGGGACTACATCCCCATTACCCAACTCAACCACACTACCAGAATTCCACAGATTCGATGAATTTGGTCCAAGCTGCTTCTCCCATCCAGGTAAGCCCTCTTCCTCTATACTCCTTACCAATCCTAACCCCTTGTTCCCTATAGCCTGTCTAACCTGGTCAAAGCTTGCCCAGGATCTAATTCCTCAGTGTGTAAAATACTTAAACCATATAAAATGAGAGAGCACCTCTTGTGTATTGTCCATTCTTATTTTTACTTGTATGAATTTATGTCTTCTTGTAATATCACTAGAGAGCGTTCATAACAAGGAACAAAAAAACCCATAGAGTCTGGTGACCCAGCCATTACACTTCAACAGGAACTTCAGCTCTAACACTTTAAGCTGTATTGAAAGTACTTTGTGTGCACAGTATAAGGCTAAGGCCAGACGGGGAGATTCGGGGGCATTTTGTCGCCTGGCGACTTCTTGCCGCGACTTGTAGCCCCCGAATCTCCCCGTCTGCCCTAGCCCTAACTCTTGTGCACAGTGACACCTACAGGCTACTTGTATAAAAACCACATATTCCCCCTATAGTCAGAAAGCATTTGGACAAATGTAATAAACAACAATGAAACAGTATGCATCTTAAGGCAATATTATACATTATTCACATCACATAGTCCTTGGTCCATGCAGGTAGTTTTCTGATTCTCTCAGTATGCCTTATTAACTTTCTTCAGGCCTATTGCAGTTGGCATCAGGTGTATGAAAATGTCCTTCTCCAAAGTCATATCTAGCAGGAGCAAGATGACTTGCATTCCATATGTGTCCATCAGACAGTTCATATGTGTATGGTGCGCGCTGACATCTCACTTTAAGTGGTGTAGTAAATTTAGATTTTCCGTGTTTCAATTTGGTTGGCAACTGTAATAGGCTTTGCAAGGGTTAAATCCTTCTCTAGGAGCAGTCTCTCTCTAATACGTGGTGAATTTGTTTTTTCCTCTATTTGATCTCTTTGCATTTCATCTGTTAGATTCCCAAACTCACAAGTCAACCAGCTCTCTCAAAGCTGCTACATATTGTTCTATGGATTTGCCATTATGTTGTCGATGTTGGAGGAATTTATATCTTTCAGCAACCACATTTACTCTTGGCATGAAAAAGTTCTTTATAGCAGTAAGAGCAGTTTCATAAGTATAATCAGCTAATGGTAATGTATAGCATATACGCTGTCCCTCTGCCCCAGGCAGTGAATAAGTAAAGCACACTTTCTAGCAGCAAAAATCTCCCCTTGGTTAGTAGCAATAATGTAATTTTCAAACATATGGATCCAAGCAGTAAAAGATATGGTAGGCTCACCAGGGTTTGGTAGAAAAGCTGCAGGCTACTGCAGAGTTAGAAAAGACATCTCGTCACCAATTTATGTTTTGGTAGCTGAGGATGAGTAGAATATAACAGTGCTTTATTAGCAGGTGAGTGCAGCCATTACACTTCAACAGCAACTTCAACTCTAACACTTTAAGCTGTATAGAAAGTACTGTGTATGCACAGTATAACTCTTGTGCACAGTGACACATACAGGCCATTTGTATAAACACCACAATAATTATCACCATAATTTGGACTGAAGGAAATCTGTCTGTTTCCTTCTTCAGTCTATCATGCCTTGAACTGAAGAAGAAAATGTAAACTCCACACCTCAGCTTTAAAACAGAATAGATAACCTCTTTGCTGTCATGCAGTGTATAATATTTTGTATCCTTTTATAATACACAAAAGCTGTGAATATCTTGTAAATTATATCCTTATAAATGGTGAGTTCTGATGTCATTAGTTATAAATGGTGAGTTCTGATGTAATTTCTGTCACATGACTCACTGAAACGTGGCCTTCGGCCTCGTGATTTTATATGGTCATGAAACTCCTCGGTAACTTATAATATCCTTATATTTTACAAGAGGGGGTACTTTATTCACTATATAAATTATGCAGTGGATTTTAATTTCATTCTAGCTAGCTCACCAGGGAACCTGTGTCTCAGCCTCCTGCACTATCACCACTCACTACCACCTGGATCATATTTACAGTGGTGCATGAACATTTTTGAACCCTTTGAAATGTTCTATATTGTTTTATAAATGTGACCTCAAACATCATCTGATTTTCCAACAGATCCTAAAACTAGATGAAAAAAAGTTAAACAAATTAAACAAAAATTATTGTATTTGGTCATGTAAAAAATTTATCCAGTAACGTGTGACAAAAAAAGAGAAATAAAACCACTGCATTGCATCATTAGAATATTATCCCATTTGTGAAACATGGTTGCAGGAGTGTGCTGGTTTGGGCCTGTTTTGCCGCACCTGGGCTTGGATGGAGTTGCATCATTAATGGAACAATGAATTCTAAACTATACCATAGAATTCTAAAGGAAAATAACAAAACATCTGTCCATGAACTGAATCTTAAAGGAACAGTTCAGGGTAAAATTAAAAACTGATTAAATAGATAGGCTGCACAAAATAAAAAAATGTTTCTAATATATTTAGTTAGCCAAAAATGTAATGTATAAAGGCTGGAGTGACTGGATCTCTAATATAATAGGCAGAAGCCAGCTTCCTGCTTTTCAGCTCCCTAAATCTGAGTTAGTCAGCAACTTGAAGGGGGGGCACATGGGACATAACTGTTCAGTGAGTTTGCAATTGATCCTCAGCATTCAGCTCAGATTCAAAAGCAAACAGTTATGACCAATGTGGCCCTCCCTCAAGTCACAGATTGGATACTGCCTGGTAACCAGGGAAACCAGTCAGTGTAAACCAAGAGAGCTTAAAAGCAAGAAGTAGTGTTCTGTTCCTTTAGGTTAGACTTACAGTCACTCCAGCCTTTATACATTACATTTTTGCCTAACTAACTATATTGAAAAACTTTTTATTTTGCACAGCCTATTTACCCAGTTTTTCATTTTATACTGAACAAGTCCTTTAAGTAATAATGGGTCATGCAACAAGACAACAGTCCTAAACACACAAGTTGTTCTGTTCTACCAAAGAATGGTTAAAGAAGAATAAATGAATGCTCTGGAATGGGCAATTTGCATATTCAAATTAGAATAACATAATTCAGTCTGATGTGATATTGCACCCATATGACCTTATGTTCCGTTGCTACTGATCATATTAACCAGGTGAAATCTCTAGGTAAAGTGCAAATAAACAGTAGACTTGGTCATGTGAACATGGGCAAGCAAAAGCAGAAAGCTGTGGCAAGTAGTTTATTGATTAGACAGCCCCTCTCATGACTCTACTATGCTATATGCATTTAGATGTTTTAGGGGTCCACAGGGATGATTGCCCATGCAGTATTCTTGTTGGTTTATGTTGAGAGTGTTGAGCAACTGGGAGATGTACATGTACAATAAGATCACAGGAGAGATTGAATAATGCTTATTCAAACAGAAAAGCAGAACAGAAATTGCTAAATATGTCTGCTTTCTGAACTATAGGTACACATGGACTGAGCAATTGAGTGTAAAGGAACCCAGGCATGATATTTTAATGAGTACCAGTATGACATTTGGCACAGGTTTTGAAATGTTTTGCTTTAGGAACCCTTTGTATAGTACTGATTTGATCAATTTTCCTTTAGCGAATCAACATGTTACATAAAAACCTAAATTATGATATAGTTAAAAACTTATACAGACCACTAATAATCAGCCCCAAATATTACTCTGTTTGCCATTAGGCTGCACCCCTTCCTGTTTTGGCCCAGCAAGGAGCAAGGGGTTTCCAGTTTAGGAACAATGAATATTTCAATCACCGCACACCTCCTTGCACTGATCTGCGTGGTGGTGCTGGTCCTCCGCTGACCTAGCCAGGTCTCCTTAACTGCTTTGTAGAAAGAAAAAAACGGTCCGCACACACCAATATTGCAGTCGGGGATAGTGCCCCTTTCTTTTAATGCCACCAGTTGACAACTGGTGGCATTAAAAGAAAGGGACACTATCCCCGACTGCAATATTGGTGTGTGCGGACCGTTTTTTTCTTTCCAGTTTAGGAGCCATTGGCAGAGGGCCAAGTCCATGTTTCAGGTACTTTACTTTTTCTGATGATGACTTTCTTGCATTGTTCTTAAAGCCAGAGGAGGCACTCTAGTGGAGTTAAAGACCATGAAGCATCTAATTAACAATAAAGTGTAAACAAATGAAAGATGAACAGATGTGCCATACGAACAAGGCTGCCAATTCCTCCCTATAATTGCTGACACATTTAATATGCCTAATGGAGAGTTGCATACGTTTCGAGCATCATTAGAGATAAGTTGGCAACACTGCACACAAATAGGGACAACAAAATCCAAACTTCATCTTCTTCATTTTTGCATTGTGAACCTAGGGTAAATCATGTTAAATAATAAAATCTCCCTTAAACATATAGACAGTATGTTCATGAGATGCCGAAGGGGATGCATCAAAGTTGCCAACAATGGGGAGTCAAAAAGGTATCTGAGCAGAAAGGAATAAACTGCACAGAATAAAATTCCACTGCTTACTCAATTTTGGGATAAGGAAGGACTCTTTAAAGGAAAACTATACCCCCAAAATGAATACTTTAGCAACTGATAATTTATGTCATATTAAGTGACATATTAAAGAATCTTACCAAACTGGAATATATATTTAAGTAAATATCTCTTGCCCTGAACCACCATTTAGTGATGGTCTTTGTGCTGCCTCAGAGATCACCTGACCAGAAATATTTCGACTCCAACTGTAACAGGAAGAAGTGTGGAAACAAAAGACAGAACTTTGTCGGTTAATTAGCTCCTGTGACCTAACTTTATAGTTTGTTTGGTATGTTTGTGTGCACCATTGAATCATACGATCACAGGAGGCTGTCCTTATTTTTTAAAATAGCTATTTTCTATTTATGATTACCCAATGGCAAATGCTACTAAAAAAGTATATTATTATGAAAATGGTTTATTTACATGAAGCAGGGTTTTACATGAGTTGTTTTATGCAATATCTTTTTATAGAGACCTATATTGTTCAGGGGGGTATAGTTTTCCTTTAAGAAGTTTTATATTCTATGCAACTGTAGGGACCCATAAGTAGCATGGCCCTTATGGCTTCTCCCTTGCCCTTACTTTAACTACCTGCTATTGGATTAAAGTCCAGGTGGCTAGATTGTTTCATATTATTGGCTACAGGTTGTGACCCACCCCTGCAGTGCTAAATAAAAGTACTTGCAGGGAGTGGCACTTCCTCTTTGGCCTGCAGCAGAGGAGAGGGGCAGTGCTCCATTGAGCCTGGGTGCCAACCGGGCCCCAGAGGCGCTCTACCCTAAAGGGACAGCACACCTTTAGAGGTACAACTACCTGTATTAAGTCGGGGAACAGGGCCCCGTGAACGAGGAATAGTCAGAGTGAGGATATTCCTGTAATAGCACTCTCTAGGAGAGGTGAGATAGAGAGGAAAGAGAGAAAGGGCAGCTCAAAGCCCCATCAAGGAGGATAGTAGGGAGTAGCTCTCCCCCAGGCTCTACCTTGCCTGAAGTGAAGGGACCTCAGACATAGGGACTACAGGAAGAGTATTTAACCCCTGAGTCACCTGAACCTGTTGGTGGGATCCGGACCACATGGGCATTGATAACCTGGTTGGTGCAACTACAACTCTCATCCTTGTATCCTACCTGAGGGCATAAGCTACGCTGTACCTGTGCTAAGCATTGCTGCTTTATTACCACTGTATGTGAGTATATGATACCCTGTGGATCTACATGTAAATAAACCTGTTCTACTTGTTTGCACAAAGAACCCCTGGCGTCCAACACCTTTATTACACTATTGCAGTATTGAGTTGTAGTTCAACTACCTCACACGTGATTTTCCACATAGCGAAAGCCCTACCTGAGAGTGAAAGAGTCGCGTGTAACCAATGCTCTACCTATGCTAGTTGGTTTGGTTAATTATAGCCAAGAAAGGGTTACACAACATAGGATTGAAACATATTACTAAGTGGAAGAATGCCCACAAAATTAATCTTTATCTGACATTAGCCTAGTAGGGATTTTAAATATTGACAAATTCAGCAGGACCACTCTGAAGTCTGTGGAGAAAAAGCTGAGTGTGTAATTTCTTCTTCAAACACAGACCAGGGTGAAAGGAGAGGCATAAATGAGAGGCATAAATGAGAGGCATAAAGCAGATGAAAAATATTGGAAACTATAGAAATTGAACAGAAAACAAAAACAATTGAACAGAAATTGAACAGAAAAAGGATCTGAAGAAAGCAAGACAAAGAAAGAGCAACTGCGTCAAAAATGATCTCAGCACCTGGCAAAAAAGAAAAAAAAACGGCATCAGTAAAGGCAAGTTGTGGTCACAAATTAACACTCTCTTATAGAGGAACAGGATAATCAGCAGACCAGTGGTTTGTAGAATTACAGAAGAGAATCTTTACATTTGCAGCTGATACTTTCTAGATACTATATTGCCAATTGCAACAAAATTAATTTTATGATGCACCTGTCATACTGTACAGCATCCTTCAAGTGATGTGATCAAAAAATAATTACCAGGTCTAATAAACTTGATTTATGAAAACTTGATTTCTGAGCAGTGCAGGAAACACCAAAAGAAGCAACAAATATGTAATTGTAGGCCTTAAAAAGCAACAACAATTTCAAAAATGTTTATGAATTGTACTTGTTTGATCCTACAACTGGATGTGCTTTTCATGTGTTTGATAGCACTAAAGTTCATGAACTAATCAATTCCATATTATTCTGCCTGACTATACCCACAACTCTTTAAAAGGAAGATTTTGATTTCAATGCAGGCAAAAAATTTGCAATTTTATAGTGATATTTTTTAATAGTGATATTTATTATAGATAGGGCCATAAGAAAAACAATATTTGCTTTAACTTTTTAGTATAGTAAAATTTGCAAGCAATTCCAAGCTTATGACTTATTCAGCCCTTTCTAACTTTTATTTTATTATGTGATTTCTATTACAATCAAAATGCTTCTGAGGAAGTGGCGAAACGCCACAAAACGCATCAAGCGTGGGGTATATGTCACAATTTTCTTGATGATTTTAATTACATCTAATAAATGAAGATTGTATGATTCCTGGAAACTGAGTGCTCCGTATATTGTTTGTTGTTCCTATTACAATCAAGACTTACTACTGGGCTCACAAATCAGGTCAAGTCAATTTAACAGAATTTTTCTATGCTGAAAAGTCTGGACATGGTGCTCAGCTTAACATTAATTTAAAAATTCAGTGGCTGGTGTCACATAGATCAAAGGTTTTGCTGTTTCACTTGGTCAAAGAAGAGAAATGGTAACAGAAAACTTTTGGCTAATACATGAGCAATAAAAAGCTTGGATGTGACAGAGTTCTCAACTACTAAAGCCATCAGGCACATCAAGCTATTGACTTCTGTTCATTCTTGTATTTAAAGTCAAATTCTTTGTGGATATTAGGGCAACCCAGCTTTTTTCTTGTTTTTTTAATCCCTATCTCATTGATACCTTGGATATCAGATGTTGCTGAACCAGCCAATAAAAAATAGTTGCTAAAAATTTAAGGAGATTCCAATAACAATGGAAACTGGCTATAATTATTTTTAAATCTAGTATCTGAATGGGTATGCACACTCAAAAAAGCACAGAAAAAATCCAAAGGTGTATGCAAAATTTTTTTTTTACTAATTCTTGTTACAAATACAGTCAAATATACAAATATACATAGTACAATGAACACCAGTGTCAAGTAAAAATGCATACATACCCCAAAGGAAGACAAATGCAAAAAGTGGCAAATATTTACACCTACAAGTAGCAGATACGCAGGCCACTGATGAGAAACCCCAACGTTTCGGCAATAAGCCTTTATCAAGTGTCCCCAGTTATGTTACTTGTGCTCTGATTAAGGCACTTTTTACTGCTGTAAGCAGCAGAACAATGGGAAGGTAAGTAGAAAATGGCTCCCTGTTAGATATAAGAACAGCACTCAATAGTAAAAATCCATGTCCCACTGTGACTTCTTCAGTTACACTGATTAGGAGAAACAATAGCCTGTCAAAAAACATCTTCATTGTGAAGCACTGGCTCTTTCTGAGATGGCTGCCTACACACCAATGTTAATAAAACTATTAACTAAAAAAAAATTTAGGAATTAAATTTCACATGGTAGAGTGAATTATTTAGATTGTAAACATGAAATTTAGACATAAAAACGACATCATACAAATTTTCCACAAATCATAGATTTCATGGATTTCTTGCAGGATTCTATACAAAGGAAATGCTGGTACATTAACAATTGGTATAGGTACAGGAAACTGTTTTAAACCTTCTTTTAATTCCTAAATAGTATTGTTTTGTGCTCACGTTTGTAATAATTATATTCTTACGAAAAGGTAGGATACATTTTTTCTTTGGTTATCAACTTTGGTGCGATCATAGCAGTGACCACACATTTGTTCTGAGCCACACACAAAATCATTCAATGTGTTTCTGCCATTTGTGACCTCAGTTCACATTTCCCAGGAAAAACAGTTCTGAAGTCAAGAAAAAAAAGCAGACTTTTAATTTATTCAGCAGTGTTATTTTACGTTACATTTTGCTTTCTGATACATTTCATCACATTCTATCTCATAAAATGTCTTCCCAGCCTTCGATAATGTACTCATAATGGTTCAGAAACTTCCCTCCAGTCTCTCTCTTGTACATTTGTTTTGTCTTGTCCCTTAAAATTCTTCCCAATTCCCCAACCCCCTAAAGATTTGACTCCTTTCTCTTTGAGCTGTGGACATATTTTAAAAAAAATCACACTATTAAATATTATCAAACACTACACAGCACAGACCAGGATGATACGTTTTAACCACAGAGAGCTAGTGATGGGCGAATCTCATGCGTTTCGCTTCGCCGACAAATTCGCGAATTTCCAGAGAAATTTGCAAATTGACGAAAAAAATCGCGAAACGAGTCGCGCATCGTTTTTGCCACGCACTGCGTAGTTTTCGGCGCGTCGCATCAAAAAAGACGCGCAGCGCGTTTTTTTGGGCAAATTTTTCGGCGGCAAATTTTTGCTGGTGTTTCGCAAATTTATTCGCCAGCGGCGAATCGCGGGAATTCGACGCGAATTCGCCCATCACTACAGAGAGCTGAATCAGTGAAAGCTCAAACATTTACATCATCAAAACTTATACTGCTTTCTCCCTGTTAGAATTAGACACAGTATTTGTTTAATGCTCCAACCACATCTGTCTAGATATAAAAACAATATATAATATTCTTTTTTCTAAGTTTAAATTGCTGGTCCATACCTATCCATACCAGAAGGATGTTCTTCAAAAAATGACTCCCTCTCCATGGACACCCACAAAATTACTTTTACTTTTTAGTGTCCTAGTATGGGGATTAGAGCTTCAGCTGAGCCAGCTTGATCAACAGATTGTAGCTTGCATGTCATACTATTTTGTATTATGATTTAATATATCTAAGTAGGAATTAAAGTACATGGGTGAAGATTAATGTGGCACTTTAAAAAGAGGCCTAACAGTTACCTTCTTTTTTTCTTTAAAAGAAAACACATATTCCTATGTAAGAAAAATACCGCCATAACAAAAAATAGTTTATTTATTAGTGACATTAGTGTACCTAGAGATGACCAAGAAACCTTAATTCGCTGACATACCTGCTTATAAGAAAGGTTTGTGTATCATTGCACATTCCAAAAATAGATTTCCTTCAGGCAAGGATGGAGACAGTGTTAGGGTGACTTTTTGTTTGGGAAGATTAATTACAGGCTGCATAAGCCTGGAGCTTTGAACTATATACTGACATATTGTAATATTATTATTTTTTGTTGGGCAGACTATTTCATATTTTTTCATATGAGGTATATTTTGAAATGAATTTAGACACACACAAATATCTAGGTAATCATGACAATTTTGTGAACTACTGTACAAATAAGTAACCCTTTTAGCACTGTACTGTTTATTTCATATAATCTGGTGCATGTTAGGGCTAAAAACCTGACTGTGCTATTCTTAGGATAGTCCAAGCAGCTGCGAGCCGACTCGTCTTATAAAACCTTTCTTCTGTAAGCACTTTTGAATGTGTGCTTCATAGACACTCTGACTTTGCCAACTTGACTGTCCCATCTTAGCCTGTTGGTTACAGTTTCTAATGCTAACGGTCTCCTCCTGCACAAATATCGCAGCCCCCTCATACAGGAACATGGGGGATCAGACAGGTAATGTAAAAGCATCATGCAAATACTTTATGGCAAAGTTAGAAGTAGCTTTCAAAGCCAATATTATAATAGATGTAAAAAAGAATTTAATTTCAGGTGTCAGTATCTTTTTAATGCATCACAATGAGCAAAGTGCAATTTCGGATAAAGTCGTTACATTGTTTTTGCTACCAATGCAATGTTCTTTTTCTGTGATTTCAGTGTAATCTGGTTGGTGTCATTTCTGGCAGTGTGAGTGAGAGTGTTTCTGATTTCTTTAGGGGCAAGTATTCTGTGACCACATTGATGCTGGCTTGGTGGTAGCTCCAAGTTTGCTTAAAGTGCACCTGTCACCCCCAAATTGTTGCTCCCACTGGAGGTGCAGGCTAATAGCACTCACACTCACACAGGTGGGGGAAAGAATTTTTTAAAAAGGCCCCTGCAAGCACTAGGTTGCCCACTCCAGGAGGAAGCTCCTGGTGCACAAAGCCAATTGTGGCAATGAGTCTGAAACCCATTGAGGATTACGGGGGCCCTCTCCTGCAGTTACCATGATTCCTGGTCACTGAAAACAAATTGTTGGTATATGGTACACTAACATATGAAAGTGTCTGAACATGGAAAATATAACAGGGTCTTCTTAACAAAGGCAAAATTATTTTTTATTATGTCTTTACACTGTCTTTCTCTCTATGGGGGACTATATTCGATTATCGAATGCTTATCGAATAGTTTTATTTTTACAACAATATTCGATTCCTCGATGAAATTGTACGATCGAATACCAATCGTTCGATTTCACGAAAAAACGTAAAATTTCCTTCGATCACTCGAAAAATTCCTACGATTCAACAATCGAGGCGTTTGATCATACGAATGGTATTCAAGCAGGTGGGGGGCTTCCCATAGGCTTCTATTGCAATTCGGTAGGTTCAATCTGGCGAAGTAGGCAGTCGAATAAAGTTTTTTAAAGTTAAAGTACTTCGATCATTGAATGGTCTAATTATCGAATATTCAATCATTCGATCTATTCAATACGATCGAATTTTCAGTATTCAATGATCAAAGTGGCCAAATTTGCATATTCGATTATCCGATAAAATCGTACGATCGGAATTCGATCGAACTTTGATCTATTCACGTGAATTTTGTAAATCTGCCCCCTATTGATTATTGAGTTAAGACAGTACTTCAAACACCTTTGACCAGAATAACTACAATTTTGGACAAGATCACCAAATATGTAGGGTAGTACCATTTTGGCCACAATTCCGCCAACACTGATTGGAAGTTGTTTGATGATAAATCTTACTGTATATGATATATCTGGTACATAATGCCAACGATACATAAGTTTAATTGACGTTTCTAGTAATCTAATAGACTTAGTAGATTTTAGTAATAAAGTAAAAGCAAAGTTCCAATCTGGTACATCTATGGGAGACCCAATATCTTGTTGCCATTTGTTTAAATGATGATCTATTAAAACTTGATCTCTATTGTTTAATAGAGCATAGTACCTGGAAATTGTAGTTGTGGTTTGAACAAAGGGTTTGTGTCTTTTAATTGCCAACCTGTACCTGTAGGCACTGATTGATACCAGTTAATTACACCATATTATTTTACAGCAACAACTCTCCAGATGCACACAAGAGAAACCATACATCTTGGTGTCATAACACTTCAACACACATTCAAAATGGTCCCAGTTGGGCCCCTACATTTATTAGAACCGGCCTGAGGAAATCCATATCCATATGCTTTAAGATCACATTACATAAATGTTTTTTTGCTGGGTCACAAAAGTACTGATTGAGTTGTGTAATTTTGAGGTAATCATTGATGGTGTCCCTATGTCTCTGTCTGTGAGCTGTGTGGAATGAGTATTTTGGTTATGACAGTTTCTCCCTCCTTTAAAAGCTAATGGTGAGTGATTATCTGCAATTTAATAAAAATAAGATCTGTGTTTATCCGTATTGTTTTCAAGAAAACACTGATATGACTAAGCTGTCATATGTTGTATTATTATTATGGTTAATAAGCATTAATGTAAAAATTATACAAAATAAAAATGTTTGACTTTTTATTTTATTCAAAAGTCTGTAAAATAATTTGAAAATTACCCAATAAAAAACATTGAAACATAAAAGCTAATGGTAAGATTAAGTCCTTTGAGACCAGTCCCTTGGTCAGGAGACACATCCCAAGAAATGCTTCCATGCAGGGAAGTGCCAGTGTATAGACCGTCACACCTTTTCTTAGTATGGTGGCTTGTCAATATTATGATAAACAATTTGTAACTAAAACACTGGGTTTGCATACAGTAGATACTAAATCATTAGTGAACCTAGAGGGACCAAGGGATGTGCATTAATCATACCCCTCTCTTTTGTATGTTTTTAACTAACTTGGCCAGATTAGTTGCACTTCCATTGTATGTATGTATTTTACTTAGCCTTGGAGCGCCCCTGCAACCCCCCTTTTGTAAGCTTCCGATTGTAACTGTTGTAACTGTTGAAGTTGTAATTGTGAGTGTTGACCTCTAACATGCCAAACAGCATGGCCCCTTGTCACTATAGCAACAAAGAGGTTAAATAACAGTATAAGGGAATCACACAATTAAACACAGCACGGCAGAATTTAATATAATTTGTACAAAAAAATGCTTAGTTACACAGATTGTGAATATCTCTAAAAAATCACAAAGAGATAAAACATTCGGCAAAGACAAATATATCTCTGAGTGATGGTGTCACATACTGCTCCATTTTGATCTCCTACATAACTATTCATTTCTTTGTATAAAAGGACACATGCATGAAACTTCCTCTCCAAGAGCTGTTTGAAGCTCTTTGTGAACTGCCCATGATCCTGGCACAAAAAAAGATAGCACTGTGTTTTTATCTTATGTCAATATGGACAAGCTGGTAGACTATGTTTCATATAATACATGAGTGTATCTGAAGAATTCATTATTTGTCTACCCCAGTAAAATGCAATCCTAACATTTCTTTCTGCCATGTGATCAGTCCCGTCCATTCTCTCCCAACGGGAGATCAGATCTGATGATTGTGTCTTCATGTTAGGCAATGGCTATTTGGAAGAATACTTATCAGCTACCACATGTTCTTGGTTTTAAAATAGCATCAGTTAGAGGTGTCATTATCAGCCAAAAATGTTTAATTCCACACTTTGTATAGAGTCTGCTTTTAAGATAATAAAAAAAAATAATTACAGTATTCAGAAATGATTTCTATTATTTAAGACTATATGTAGAGTTTGTTTTTAATTTTTGGCATTCACAAATACACATACTGTGTGTTATATTAGTAAAGCATCCTATATAATAAAGTCCAAGTGTCTCTGCGTCCAGTCCCTGTGTCCGTGGAATTTGCTACTGCGCATGTGCTTCAGTGGTCACGTGACGCAAGTCCTCCAATAACTGCACATTATCTGAGAACCCTGAGGTATAGACAGCAATCTGGCCTGGGACCGGCGCAGGAGTGAGTGAGTCACTACGTGCAGGCTGAGCTGTAAAGAAGGGAGGAGACAAACAGCATGAATGAACAGAAGGAGGGAGAGCCAGGGAGGAGACAAGCA
>CM044438.1:79220462-79238052 GCA_024363595.1 Xenopus borealis | reverse complement strand
TGTGGGTGATAGTCTGAAAAACGTAAATACGTTACCGTTCCCCGACCAGATCGTAAATTCACATGTTAGTGAATTTGCGTAGCGCAGGCGAAAATTCGCCTTGAACAATTCTAGCGCCCATTAATTTAACGGGCTTAATGTCTAGTTTATATATAAAATACCCTAGAACATTGCAAAATACAGAGAGGAAAGGAGGTTCCAACAGAAGTCTTTTATTATATGTAGGTGAGTAACTTGCAGACACAAATCGGATGGTAATAATGTCTGTTGGTGTAAAATAATCTGCTTGTGGGAGTGTTGATGGGACTCTGAAAATATAAGTAGTCAATGTGTGTTATTCCCAGTAGTTGTCTTGGTATGCAAGCCACAAGATGCTTTGCAAACAAAGTTGATGCTACAATAAAGACTGATTATAAATAATGCAAAAACTATAAAAATTAAATGGAAAAGTTGCTTAGAATGATCCATTCTATAATTCTATATATTTAAACACAGACATGGAAATACTATAGACCTTTTGCCACTGAGTCTTGTCTTAATCTTTTTGTGTACACAATGCAGTTTCCCAGCATATTTTCTAATTGTGCCTGTTTCTGGCAGATGCAAATCTTTGTACCTTATTCAGAGGGAACAGTGGAAACCACAAGGGCATCCCCTTGACAGTTGCAAGCAGGAGTCCTGTGAATGAAAGTTGCAGGCCTTCCATGTCCAGACACAACTTTAACAAAGGCGCACCAACCTAAATGCAAAGTTCACCCTTAATACTGTAGAGGTAAGTGCAAGTGAAAAAAGTGCAGGCTAATAAAATTGCCACAGCCTTTGTGCAAAATTGATACCATTCATTAAAAGTACTTGCGTCCAGAACTATTCCTTCTACTTTTGTATTTCCATCTCAGTTGTCAGTGTGCCCCATAAGTATGTTCACATTAATCATGTAAAAGTGCAGCAATTGATGCTGGGGAACCATCTGTTGATGTTGGATGTCATTTTGATGTTGAGCTCCAGAAACAACACCATCGCTACAATTGCATCCATTTGCCTAAAAACATAAGCATGCATTTCCACAGTTTTAGCCACCCAATTCTGGTAAGCATAAATCCCACCAAATATGTGAACATACGTATTCAGTAGCACCTTACAGTAGAGGGAAAAATCTCATGATTTTTAAATAGCAGAACAAATTGAAAAGCTGCTGCATGTCACAGAATGCAGCCTATAGGTTTCTGCCTTAAAAAAATAATTATTATTACTCAAAACGACATTTATATATTCATGACTACATTTTTTGTTCTACCTCCCCAATGAGTTTTGGACTTTGAGGTTTCTCATTGAAGATCCCCTGAGAGCCAGGTGCCAGCTTGTCCTTTGCTTCCCCATACTCCCAGAGTAATCAGCAAATTCCCCATGCTTATTTCCTTTCTAAATCATTGGATGTGCTGCATGGCCATTGCATCCTCTTAGGAGACTTAATTCCCTCCAGTTTCTTTGCTTCTTCCTTCACTTTTCTTCTGCACCATGGCTTATTTTCCACAGCTATGGTCCACTAGGGACAAAATTAGCATTTTGCTGACTGCAGAAGTGATAAGTACTCCGTCACTCAATTATGTGTGACTTTTAGCAAAGTACAGGCAGCTTCCTTTGAATATTCCCTTTTTTCCCTCAGGCTCCTCATGTTAGTCCGTAAGGTATCACAGATACGGAGTACACTAAAAATGCAGTCTCAGAAATGATATTTTCCAAAATAGCCAGGTTTTATGTTACAACAAAGAGAGTTTTTGTCCTGGAACAGAACTTTATCACCAGATGTGATGTGAAAAAAAAATTTAAATTGAAAATTTATGTTAAAAGGAATGAGGTGTGTACAATTTCACTGCAGGAAGTTGTTGAACTGCAAATTTCAGAATGCCATTGATAACCGAAGTCTGATTGCATGTGTCAGGAATACAGATAGAGTCACTTGGATTTGTAAGTTAAATGCGTCGTGACTAAGGGCTAATTGAAGACACTGTGTTATCTAAAGTTATCTTAACTCATTTAATGCATTTAACCTTTTCATTAGCATATCAAAGCTCCATTGTTTTCAATGGTGAACTCTTTAATTGGATGGGATGCTGTGACACAATATGCTGTGCTAAGTGGGATAAATGAGATAGATGAGTTAAGTCACAACGCATTTAACTCACCAATCACCAACCAAAGTGACTGCATCTGTAATTAGACATTTCAATCAGGGCCAGAGCTAGGGGTAGGCAGAAGAAATCATGTGTCTTGGGGGCATCAGGCATGTACCTTCCTGTTGCGTACCCGTAATCTGTATGAGCGAGTTCTGCAGATGGGCGTCTGTTCATTCACATATGCACGCTCACCTGTGCATGTACACAGGGGGTGGGGGGGGGGGTGTGGCAATCCAGGTTGCCTGGGGTGCTGGGCCTGGCCCTGAACTCAGTTAGTTACAGGCATTTTAAACTAAAAAGGTAGTAGTACAAGGAATTGCACTTGGATGTCAGCAGTAAGTGCTCAGTGTAAGGGTGTGTTTAAGCATGTTGCAGGTGTCACTCAATGTGTATCTTGCTGCATGCATGTGATCTTGGAGCAGCAGTTCCATGTATTAACTTCATCTTGGAATCTGAATTGCAGAATCTTAGGGAGCAACTTGCATCACTGAATAGAGTTGCAAACATAGGAAAGACAGGAGGTTCACAGATCAACCATGACAGGAACCGGAATTTTCAATAACTACAGGCTCTTTGCCAGGGATGAGCTACACTTGTGTGATGAGGGTGCAGCTGCTTTGAGGGACAGAATGGCTAGAAGGTTAAGAGATTTTAAACTAGGCATGGAGGGCTGCAGCAATGAGTATTTCTGTGGAAGATAGGTTAGATGAGGTAGCAGGCATAGTAAGGGAAAATTAGGGTGGAGACTAAGTTTGGGGTATAGATAATGGCTGGGAGGACCACCAGTTGTATTTATATGATTTACAAGCTGGTACCAACATTAAATATATGTTTACAAATGCAAGAAATCTAACTGGTGAAATGGGAGATCTGGAGGTACTGTACTGGCACTGGAGAAGAAGAAATTATATAGTTGGCAATTACTCAATCATGACTATACAGGTAGGAAGCTTTATAGGCATGGGGCCTGTTATTCTGAATGCCTGGGGTTTTCGTATAAGGGGTCTTTAAGAACATACTTATACATACATATATAAAAAATAATTTAAAGACTAAATAAATCCAATGAGATTGTTGTGCCTCCAATAAGGATTAATTGATGTTGATGCTCAAGTACAAGGTGCTGGAGGTACAGGTCAAATAGAAAAGGAGGAGGGGTATGTCTGTTAAGCAGATCTTTGTGAAAAGCCTTTTCCTGAATGTTATCAGTAATTTGAACTGGTTCTTTGTTGCTCAGTAGGTGGAAATAATAAGGGAGAGCATATATGCTCAGGGCTCTCTTCCTGAATCTCATTTTACATGGAGGTGGGTACAGGACTGGGGTTGAGCTGGTGAGCAGGTCTCTGGTTAGGGACAGTTCTATTTAGTGATAGGACTTGTGTTATGTCCCTCTAAGAACTAACCTTAGTGGCAGTTCAGCTACTGACCAACTTTTTGGCTTCAACAATGACAGTAGTTGGGGTTAGTACCCTTGTGGTGAACAAGGGGCACGAGTGGGTGAGCTCAGGAGCAGGGAAAGTGCCAAGGAGCAAGATACCCCATTGAATGACTAGTGCTGGGGAAGATTAATCAAGACAGGCTGCACTCTGAAAGTAATTTATCTCAAAGTGAGTTGGTTTCCACTGTCTGATCTGAATGTGTTGAAGAGCTTACTATCTAACATGTGTTGTTGCTAAACTGCGTCTTTGTTCAATAAATAAGTTCATCTTGTTTAAAGCAACCCCCAAGCTGCAGTTTATTTCAGTCTGGTTGATCTGTGCACCAGGAGACAAGCAGAATATACCTGAGGATAAGGTGCTTGCACAGAGCTGAGGAATGCTGCTCATACTCAAAAGGAGCATATCACACTACTCAAACATATATCTCAGGTCTAGGACCCCACAAATGGGATACAGAATAGAAATCACTTGAATGGCCATAAATACCCTTGCCCTGCAGTTGCTCTGTAGACCAGTATCATATACAGTATATATATAAACTGCAGTACCTAATTTATTTTATTATTTCTATATTGGTATGCAAGGCAATAACAAACAGGCAGTTCTTAGCCTATATTTGTCTGCCCCCAAAATTTCCTCATCCCCCTTGATGCTTCCCAAACAACTGAATGGATCCATGAACTACACCATACTCGTGGTTACAGGGTAAGTAAATTTGTGTAACATATATATGTGTGTATATAATCTGAATGAAAACCATACTAAACAGGACTTAATCCAAGTTTAAATATATTAAAGGTTTATTCTCAACGTTTCGGCTCTATAACTTGAGCCGTCTTTTCTTTTTTTTTTGTCCTGAAGACAGCTCAAATTATAGAGCCGAAACGTCGAGAATAAACCTTTAATATATTTAAACTTGGATTAAGTCCTGTTTAGTGCGGTTTTTGTTTGGGTTATATTATCATTATATTTATAACCAGCACACAGGCATTTGATGTATTGTTCACCGTGTGCATCAGACTATGGTGTATATATATATATATATATATATATATATATACAATGCTTTAATTATATATCAACTAACAAATAATCTGTATAAGACAAAACAGAAGATGATTTGTTTTAAACTCATTTCCTTTGTTCTAGCATTGAGACTCTGACAACTTCTTCAGTGGATGAGAGAATCATATTCACGCAAAGGTACAAAATATGGCATACCTTTAATGGTACATACTAAAGCTATATTTAAACTAAGAACATTCTTGAACTTCTCAGAAATGCAATGTAAAAAAAAAAAATTAACACCACATGCAAACAGATAAAAAAAAACACCAGATGGTTCTGCACAAATGATACCTTTTCTTGGCTTTGTGCTGATTAGAGCTGTAAGCCTTCACGGCTGCTCCAGACCCTTTTTTTTCGAGTATGTCAGCTTCAGTTACACACTGTAGAATGTGCCAAGTAGAGAGAAAGGATGTTAGCAAAGAAACTGATTCAGAAGAAAGTTAGTAAAATAATGATCACACGGACTGCACAATCCTTTGTTTCCATGAAGAGTAAATAATGGATTTGATTTTAAGCAAGAGTAAAGACTTTTTTTTCTTTGTCTAAGTTGTCACATGCATTAGGTAAATTGGGAACTAACTTCAGGGGTAGTTGAAAGATTTATGAATGTCTAAGGATATATAACTTTGCTGTGTGTTTGAAAGTGGGGAAAATCATAACAGGCAGAAGGAAGCTCCATGTGTGACTGGAGAAATCTGGATAATGGCTTTATGGTGTACCTACTGTACTGTATAATAACAAGGTTTAGTAAAAGGAATGGTAAACTGCAAGACGATGGTCCTCAACCAGTAGCTTGTGAGAAACATGTTGCTCTCTAACCCCTTGGATGTTGCTACCACTGACCTCAAAGCAGGTGGTCATTTTTAATTCCAGGCTTGGTTGTAAAAAAAAACCAGGTACACTGCCAAACAGAGCCTCAATGTAGGTTAACAATATACATAGGGGCTACCTAATGGCTAATCACGACACTTATATGGTAACACAAGAATATTTTCATGCTTGTTTTGCTCCCCTACTCATTTTTCTTCTGAATGTTGCTCATGGGTTCAAAAGGTAAAACATAACCTGGAAGTCTTTTTTTGTATATTCTGCTTATATTGTTCCCACAACCCATTGTCCATTTCTTAAGAGATAAAACCATTGACCCTGTTTGCTGACTGGTGTTCATTTGATAGTAGTGAATATCTGGCACCTGCCCTGCAGAATCTTGCCCCTTTTATTAGAACAATGGAACATCATTTTGTGCCACTATAATGACATGTTTTTGTTATGAAAATTTAGTCTTGGGCATGAACACAAATGTATTGATTTTTAGCAGGGGGCCTTCAAGGGGAGGTTGTTGGTGAACCAGACTTTTGTATGTGCTGTGGGTCAAATGCAAAATTTTGTGTGGCACACAATTTTTCAGTTGTCGCTGGTGACCTATAATTGTGGTTCATCTGTGGGGACAGAAAATTTTTCATTATTGGAGTCCGGGCTCAGCTAGTTACCTGTTAGCTGGTTGTCTGAAGTATTCTCTAGTTGTCCCATCTCAAGGCTTTTAAAACAATGAAAGAATATCTCTTCAACTCAAGTTCAACGCAAGTTCTCTGTGTATGTACTAGAACAACATACAGGCATTGAATCTGTTATCTGGAAACCGATTATACAGAAAGTTCTGAATTACCGGAAGGCCATCTCCCATAGACTCCAGTTTATCCAAATCATCCACATTTTTAAAAAATTATTTCCTTTTTCTCTGTAATAATAAAATAGCACCTTGTACTTGATCCAAAATAAGATATAATTAATACTTTTTGGAAGCAAAACCAGCCTATTGGGGTTATTTCATGTTTACATGATTTTCTAGTAGACCTAAGCTATGAAGATCCAAATTAAAGAAAGATCCTTTCTCTGGAAACCCCAGGTCCTGAGCATACTGGATAACAAGTCCCGTATCTGTAATATGAATACGCTACTGTCAATGTAAAAGGGAGTCTCATCTTTTCTTGGCGATGTTAATCGTAATGTAATTCAATCTTACTTATGTTTTCTGTTATCAACAGCATCACCACAGCCCCAGTGTTCCTGCAAGCAGATTGCATTAGTTTATCTCCTGCCAGATATGTACAGTACCTCTTGCATAGTCCTATTTATGTGCTTCCCATTGCCCTGATGCTTCTCAGTATTTGTTTGTTTATAGCCATATGAGCTTGTTCATGAATGTAACTGGGCACACAACATTCTGGTGTAATCCTTGTGGAACTCCAGGCTTCAGCTTCCATAGCAGGCACACCATAATAAACTCAAGTAAATCACTACTGAGTAAGCTTTCAGCCTCCCCCCACCCATCCTCAATGCACAATTCATGTCATATACAGCATTGGGCTTAACCCTCGGGGGCGATCCGTCGCCTGGCGACTTCTCGCCGCGAGGCAATTTTGAGCGATTTTAAAAATCGTGCCGCTCCGTGTGAATAAGCGCAGGCGTATTTAAGCCTCACCGGTGCGCAGCGGTGCCTAGCTATTCGGGGAGATTCGGGGGCGATCCGTCGCGGCGAGAAGTCGCCAGGCGACGGATCGCCCCCGAATCTCCCTGTCTGGCCTTAGCCTTATAAGGGTTTTTAGTAAACCCTTATATAATCACTTTTAACGCTGATTGCATAGTTGCAATGAGTTGAAAGTTATGCATACAGTGAAAAAGAACATAATTTAGTCAATGAGTTGTTACAGAATGCAAGGATGCATTTATCTGTGCAACTATATTTCTAGAGACATATTTTATTTATACAGGTATGGAACCTGTTATACAGAATTCTTGGAACCTGGGGTCTTCCAGATAAGGGATAATTGTTTGCTAAAAAAATAATTTAAAAATTAATTAAAACTAATAAGGTTAATGATATCTTATTTAAAAAATTATTTTTAAGTACCAGGTACTGTTATATTACTACAGAGAAAAAGGAAATCATTTTTAAAACTTGAATTACAGATATTTGATTAAAATTGAGTCTGTGGGAGTTGGCCTTCCCATCTTTTGGAGCTTTCTGGATAACAGGTTTCCTGATACCTGATCCCCCACCTTACTTCTGGTTTCTTTGCAAGTGATAACACCCACGGCTGTTTGTTCCTATTGATCAGTGGACTTTGCAGTGCCATGGAAAATGAATGCATACATTATAGCACTTCTATAAATAAGTGCTATTTACATGTGAAGGGAAACTTTTTTTGAACTATACTGTAAATCTCACCACAAACATTATAAAGATAAAATTAATTTCATGCCAAATTATGCACTTTTTGTTTTGCATAAAATTTACCCTTTGAGTACCATAAGCCTTTGATCTTGCAAAGATCTGCATGATCTTTGATCTACATATTGCCAGTAAATATGCAATGTAACATACTAGATCAGAGAGGAAACTGAAAACAGAAAATTTACAGCACTGACTCTGAAACACCTTAGATTGTCCAGTCAAAGTTTTAAAGGGATACTGTCAGTTAAAGGTCATGCAGACATAAAAAGCTATTTAATAAAAGTCCTCTTCAAATTAAACTTGGAACCCAATTTCTTTTAATCAAAACATTCATAGCCATTAAAAAGGTCTTTAAAGATCTCAGCTGTCACTTATATTGTGCATGTCCCCCCTCAATTGATTTCACTTTCCATTCAGCACTCCCAAGATATCACTGTGATTTTCTCATTCTCCCTCTCTTCTCCCCATCTTAATTGTGTAGCCTGTCCATGGACATGGGTATCAGGTGCCCAATTCTGATACATAAACAAGATTTTGGCTTTGCATAATAAAGCTTGTCTAAATAACAGTGCTGACAAAATGGCACCTGCCTGCTAGTTGTGATTGTGAAATTTCAAGGCTGAAGTATACAAGATTTAAATAATTTATATATTCATTTTCATTTTTCATTTTAAAATCTGACATGGGGCTAGTCAATTTCCCACTTGCCCCAAGTCATGTGACTTGTGCTCTGATAAACTTCAGTCACGCTTTACTGCTGTACTGCAAGTTGGAGTGATATCACCCCCTCCCTTTCCCCCACCCAGCAGCCTAACAACAGAACAATGAGAAGGTAACCAGATAACAGCTCCCTAACACATGATAACAGCTGTTTTCAGATTGATCATCAGAAATAACGACTTTTTCCACTAACTTTCCATTTTGTGATCGTTTTTCTAATATTGAAGTATAAAGTGTCATTTTTCACCTTCTGAAGCAGCTCTGGATGGGGGGAGGGGGTCTCCGACCCTATAAACTGCTCTAAATGGATCCATTTAGTTGATACATTTCTTATCTTTGTCCCTGCTGAGAAGAATATCTGGGTAAAGGCAGCTGTTGGAATTGATACAATTTTTGCTAATACTCCAGAGATGCAACTCAATGTTGCAAAATTGTAATAGTTCAGAGTCTGCATTAGATTTAGGAGAACTGTCATGAACTATAAACCATACTATTTCTCTCACTGATTTATAATATTAATTAGTCCAATAAAATCTAAATCCAACTGCATCAAATTTGTGTTATAAAAACACGTATCACTCATTTCTAACAGCTCTCCAGATCAAGCGTTTTCAGAATATGAAAGTAGGAGTGTCCATTCTGTTCAGTAACATTCACTTAGCCCCGCCCATGTTCCCTGAGTCATATTTCCTGTCCCTCACCCTCTAGTTACATCATATTTGTGTGCAACCGACATTTTTGATGGTTCATCCCAATGTTATTAATAGGGAAAAAAAGATAAATATATAGTAAGGCCAGTCATTTTTTCAAGAAAAGGTGGCAACTGGCAACCCTCCCAACACATCTCTGTCTGCAGACAGGCAAGCAGTATTGAACAGCTGCATTTGGTTTGGTTGACAAAGAACTAGAAAATAACTTTTTAAAATGATTGTACAGGATCATTTCAGTAGTGCTGTCCTTGTCGGGGGGGGGGGGGCACTTATAATCTCCACCAGTATTGTTCATGTCTGTAAAACCCTGTTCACAGCTCAGACCCAGACTGCATTGTTCACCTGATCAAAGCACAGACAAGCTGCTGGAGTATGTATGAACATAATTTATAAATACACACACATATATATGTATACCAGTTATGTACATAACATACTGGGGCTCATTTATCAACACTGGGGAAATTTGCCCATGGGCAGTTACCTACAGCAACCAATCGGTGACCAGCTGCAAGTAGAACAATGAATGCAGCAATCTGATTGGTTGCCATGAGTTACTGCCCATGGGCAAATTTGCCCAGTGTTGATAAATGACCCCCACTATGTTCCCTGCATGTCTGCTATACACTGCCTGTGTGCAATGCTTTATGCTGTATGGCTGAGATTCTAGATACGTTTATAACATATTATTTCCCATTGGCACAGCTCCTATAGGATGCAGATTTGAAATCATGTCAGGGGGCAGACTTTGTCAGGAAGAAGGAACATACTGGGAGCTGCATTTGTCCCAGACTATGCTGCTTTTTTTGCATTTGGCTGCATGGGATTAGTAAAAACATTCGGCCCTAGGGCAGAACGCTTAGATTACAATGAGGAGTAATGGGCTCCGACGGGCTAGAGAAATGAAATCTTGGGCAAAATATCGATCGGGAAGAACCATCAGAAGCCCCCATACTGTACATGAGCAAATAACCTGCCGAACTGGTCTAAAGCACCGATAACAGCAGCCTCATCTGCTCATGTATGGACACCTTTATTCTCCCAAAGATTGTCAATGTTGATGCATAGATGTTTGCCACAGTTTAATAACTGCCTGTCTGCTAAAGAGATGAAACAAAATTGAGACTGCCGCTTGTAGCTTGTTATTTAATAATTCTTTATGCTGACAGCAAAGGGGCCTTGTACTGTTAGTGCAGCATCCCATGGACTTACTGAGCTTAGGGGCAGATTTATCAAATTCACATGAATGATTCGAAATTCGATCGTATTTTCAAAAAGATTCAAATTCGAATTTTCCAATTTTGAAAATTCGATCAAATGATTCGAATAAAAATCTATTCGAATAATCGACAGTCGAATAATTTCCCCTTTAAATTTTTATTCAACTGCCTAGTTCGCCAGTTTCAACCTACCGAATTGGTTTTAATTATTTTTAATCGAATAAAAAAATTTGATGGAATGGTTAAAATCGTTCGATTCGAACGATTTTATCGTTCGATGCAATATTTCCTATTCGATCGTTCGACCAATCGAATTGCGGTGAAATCCTTTGAATTCGATATTCGAATAAAGTTCACATAAAATTTGATGGTTGAATTTGAGGGTTTTTTAACCCTCGAATTCAACCCTTAGCAAATCTGCCCCTTAGTGTGCAGAAATCATAATGCAGATATTTGCCATATTACCCATAGAATACCCAAATTGCACTTATGCAAGAGGTGGGTTTGACTGTACTTGCGTTAATAAATGGTTGTGCCCACTAATTAATTGTGGTTCCCACAGACACACGCAGATAGCCTCCCAGGAGCAACTATGGAAACAAGGCACGGAATTATGGAGAAAGCAAAACAGCAAGCATGTGGCAACTATAACAAACATACATTCTGTCATTCTGTCAATGTATGTCACGCTGATTTAATTCCAGGATAATTCACACAACTACACACACATACAGAAGTAAGCACATGTGCCAGTAAAGCTGTAGTTTTATAAATCTTTATGTGCAATTATTTTTAACTATGTGATTGTTTCTATAAAATCAGAGCATTTTTAAAAAAAAGATAATAACCTGGTTACCAAAGGTATCCTGGCAACCAGATTGTCATTTGTTTTGCAGCTCCATACTTCTTGCAACATCTGTGGATATCACTGAAAGAAACAAAGAGCTATAACATTGAAGCCTTCCATTTCTAACTTATGATGCAGTTAAAATATACTGTCATCTGTACCAGCACCTAGGATAAAAGTATCTTGTCATTCATAAAATGTCAAAATGCACACTTGCACTACAGTTATTTTATTAGGAATGGGTCTATTTTTTATTAATATTATCATGCAACAAAGGCCAATTTATCTTGCCAACCAAAAGATGTCTTGGTATTGAGGAAGCTGTAGTTCAGTCAAGGCTGATTTTGTGGACTTTCATTTATTAGTTCTGTGACCTACAGTATATTAAGTGCCCATGGTTGTACTGAAGATATATTGAGGCAAGCTGGGATATGATTATCAGGTTGTGTTCACCTTTAAATTAAATTTGAATACAAAGGAAAAACTGAGGAAATTTGCAATTAATTGTCATTTTTGTTATTTTTCGGGTTATTTAGCTTTTCATTCAGCAGCTCTCCAGTTTGCATTTTTAGCAATCATTTGTCAATTTGTATAATGGCACTGTGATTAGGAGAGAACTTGAATATAAAGGTGAGTAATAAAAAGTAGCGATAACAATAGATTTGTAGTCTTACAATTATTGGGGGCATCTTACAGCAGTGGGGTCAGTGACCCCCATTTGAAATTTGGATAGAGTCAGAAGAAGAAGAAGACAAATAAATAAAAAAAATCACAAAAATAAAAAAAAGTAAAAGCCAATTTAAATGTGGCTTAGGGGCAAATTTACTGAAATCCCTCAAAAATCCTACGAATCTATTCGAAATTCAATAAGCATTAGAATTTCGAATGCTTATCGAATAGTTTTAGGCTATCACTTTGCAAGATAGTCGATTTCTCGATGAATGCTTACGATCGGATAGCGATCGTTTGATTTCACGAAAAAAACTTACTTTTTCCTTCGAGCCTCCAAAAAATTCGTACGATTCGAACGATCGAGGCGTTTGATCGTACGAATGGTATTCGAGCAGGACTTAGCAAAAGAAGCCTATGGGGGGTTCCCATAGGCTTCTATTGGTATTCGGTAGATTCAATCTGTCGAAGTAGGCATTCGAAAGATTTAAAAATTTTAAATCCTTCGATCATCGAATGATCGAATAATCGAATATCCGATCATTCGATCTATTCAATAATTTGGTATTTGATGATCAAAGAGGCCAAATTTGCATATTCGAATATACGATCGGTATTCGATCTCATTCAATCGAACTTCGAATCCTTCACGTGAATTTTGTAAATTTGCCCCTTAGTGTTAGCCATTCTATAACATACAAGAAGTTAACTTAAAGGTGAACCAGCCCTTTAATATTTCCACAAAAGACACTCAAGCAGCTAAACTATATTTTATGTCTTTGGTTTAGATTACATTATGCAGGGTCATTGTGACAGATGGAGCTACAGCTTCACTGGACTGTCATTTTTCAAGCCTTCCTTTGGCTATATAACCTCCAACCTACCAACAAACAGAATCCCAAGAGAACATGCAGGCAGCTTTTCCAAGTTGGCTGAAGAGCAGAACTGCCTGACTGGTTATGGAGTAAGCACTCCTTCCTATATCCTACCTAACCATCTGCCTGCTCCATAGATCACTCATCCTGATCACTAGACAATGCAGTTCAGTTCTGTCTTAAAGAGATACTGACACCTGAAATTAAACTTTTTTACATATATTATAATATTGACTTTGAAAGCTACTTCTAACTTTGCCATAAAGTATTTGCATGATGCTTTTACATTACCTGTCTGATCCTTCATGTTCCTGTATGAGGGGGCTGCCATATTTGTGCAGCAGAAATCTGTTAACATTAGAAACTGTAACTAACAGGCTGAGATGGGACAGTCAGGTTGACAAAGTCAGAGTGTCAGACAATTATATACAAAAACAAACCTCTCAGCAAAAAATGATCAATATGACCTATAGGTAACATTTAGGGGCATCTTTAAAAAAATTCACGTGAATAATTCGAAGTTCGATTGAATTCTGAACGTATTATTTTATCTGATATTCGAATATGCAAATTTGGCTACTTCGATCATCGAATACACAAAATTTGAGCAGATCGAATAGATCAAATAATCAGATATTCTATAATTATATATTCGATTATCGAAGTACTTTAGCTTTAAAATTTTATTCGACTGCCTACTTCACCAGATTGAACCTACCGAATTGCAATAGAAGCCTATATAGAATCCCCCCATAGCCTTTTTTTCTATCACCTGCTCGAATACCATTCGTACGATCGAACGCCTCGATTAGGTATTTATTCTTTAGTATGGTGGTCTAAAGAGTTTAAATAAATGAGAAAACATTATTATGATTATTATCACCCATTATAATCTCTGGGTGAAAAATTTTGTTCATCGCTATTAACAGATACAGTATTTCTATAGTGCCACACATTCATGCGGTGCAGTGAAATAAAAGGGTAGATCAAGTGCACATACAGATTATATACGTCAAAATATGTCAGATTACAGATACAGGGGGTAAAAAGGCCCATGCTCAAAAGAGTTGACAATCTAAAAGATTAACAATCCATTCTTTTGGTGCTTCAGAACATAGGACACACAGTTCCTTGGGCAATTATCCAAGTGGCAGATCCTATAAAATGAGTGAAATGTATAATAAAAGACAAAAACCCCTGAACATCAATGTTTAGTGATTGTTGTTCCCCAATTAAAGAGTGCTGCCATTCCACGAGAATTTCTTTGGGGAGACACTAGTTAGTTAGACTGAACTGCAAACATTTGAAAGACATATCCCTAATTATGGAAGTGGAGTGAACTAATATATTTATATTTTTTCACACTTATTTTTACACCTACTGTAAATTAGGTGAGCAAACATCAAGAAAGCTTGAAATGAGGGTGCATTTGGGAAGATAGAGTTTTAAATTTTAATATATTCCAGTTTTTGTGAATTGATGGATCAATAGGGAAGGGGTGGGGAAAGTAAGTAAGTTGAAAGTGGCAAAAAAGGCTTTGTGGTTTGGATAAAAGGGAATTGATTATTAAAGTACATTTTCTTTCTTAGTGTAAGAATTCCATTTTAAGATGAATTTGTAATGTACAATGGATTGTGGTTAGTGTTGTGTTATGTTTCTGCAGAATCTTGGAGTAAGCTGATGTTGGAACTGATTGTATGTGGATATAATTAGGCTACAGAATATTAATTGTAGCATTTGTAACTTCACATAATTAAGGTCAGTTTGGAATTCTATCCTGTCAATTGTTTTTTAAATATAGTTGATTTTTGATGTTTGCAAAGAGGAATTCTGTAGATTAGGAAAAGATTAAGAGAAATGGTTTTGGTAGTGGTTAGCAAGGTGAAAAGGTGTAGTCAATGGCATGGGGTTGTGTAAATAATGGAAGAACCCAGAGATCAGAACGATCAGAAAGGTAGTTCAGCTGTAAAAATAAGAAAAATGGATATCATTATAAAATAACTCCTTTTAAAAATAAATGAATACATTTTTTTCTATGCTTCTAATTAGTACTGACTGAGCAGTGTGCTGTTATAAAATATTTCAGTTTGTCATAAAAATAATGACACATTTTAATCTACTGTGGAATTGTTTCCTTTGCCTTTCTAGGCTTTTATCATCTCAGTCACTCTGCTAATTAACTTTTTCCATGCCAGCATTTTGTTTGATCTAAGCTGTGCTGTGCCAGTAAATACACAGGGTGCCTAGATCAAAGACAAAGTATGAAATATAGAATCCACAGTGCGGTCGCGCAGGTACATTTGTGCTATAGAGTCTGTGTTGTTTAGTGCATAAACGGTTAATCCTGTTAAGCTCTCAAAGTCATACATTGACATAAACAATGGGATTCAAACAGATTCTTAGAGAGCTGTTTTCTGAATACTCTCTAATGAAGACAGCTTGAAAAGCATCCATAAGGCATGACAGAACTGCTGCTTTGTTAAGGAAAGAATGGCGACTTAACCGTTTGATTACACGTTCCCAAGCAAACACAAAAGAGACCATAATGTTTCCTAAAAGCTATTCTTCCCCCAAACTACTTCAATTTGCGTAAAGTAGAAAGTATACTTGTACAGTTTCACTTCTACTAGTTTAACTTTAGAATATAACAGAAAAAGAAAAAATTGTGAATTGAAAAGTGAAGAAATTGTCAGTTTTCATGACATTATGAAAATGGTGTGTAAATGTAAAGATTTATAAAGCACCAGCATATTCCATAGCGCTGTACATAAGGATACAGAATAACTAACAAACTGACCCATTAGGTAATGAAAGACTGCCCACAAGAGCTTGCAATCGATAGATGTAGTATTAGTTAGAAACTAAATAAATGTGTAGCTATGGGGGGAAAATGTGTTGGAGTATTCGTTTTATGACTGTTAGATAATGGTCCAGCAGATTGTGATGTGCAGTAGTTGAACAATTCTAAAGGAAACGTTTGAAGGCAATAGGTAAGTGTGTAAGCGTCACAGAAGAGCAGGGGTGTAACTACAGAGGAAGCAGACCCTGCAGCTTCAGGGGGGCCCAGGAGGTAATGGGGTCTTCATGAGTCTCTAATTCATATACAATTTCAATAAATATTGGTAAAACAGCTCACCCGCTGACAAAGGGGGAGCAGTGGTTGTACTGGACTATGCATACTATCGAAATGAATTGCTGGCACAATTATCTGATACTACATGTTATCAACTTTTGACCTTTGACCCTACTGTTAAATTTCAGGCGCAGTTAAAAAGAATTTTGAATGAAGCCTGCATGAGTGGTTGGATAACAGAATCAATGGCGGAGGCATTATTCACGGAACATCCGGTAAGACCTGTCATATACTCCCTACCGAAGGTACATAAGAACCTCACAAATCCACCAGGGAGACCCATAATTTCGGCAGTTGGTTCCTTGACTGAGAAAGTGGCGAAATACGTGGATTATTTATTACAGCCACTAGTACAGACAATAGGTTCTTATGTACAGGACACTACAGATTTCCTACAGATGATTAGGAGCATTGATGGGAATAATCTATCATTCATATTAGTGACTATGGATGTTCATAGTCTTTATACTTGCATTCCCCATAATGAGGGCATTGAAGCCGCACGTTAACTAATGAGTGATAATCCTTTATACAAGGGCCCACCGATTGAATGGGTGTTATTACTGTTGGAATTCATATTACGGAAAAATTATTTCAAATTTGAGACCAAATTCTATCTGCAACTCTTGGGTACAGCAATGGGGTCGAATGTGGCCCCTGCATATGCCAATACGTTTATGCATAAATATGAGACACAGTACATACTGGGACATCACCTTTTTCGCAGATATGGGGGTTACTACAGACGTTTTATAGATGATCTCTTTTTTCTATGGTTTGGGCAGGAGGAGGATTTGGTGACCCTAGTGGAGGACTTAAATAAATTACCCACCACTATCCGCTTTACGGTACATTACAATAAGGAATCCATTAAATTTTTGGACGTAATGGTTTATAAGGATTGGGGGTCCAAATGCTTACAACATAAACTCTACCAAAAGCCTACGGATAGAAATACGTTACTATATTATAGCAGCAACCACCCGAAACATCTCCTGAATTCACTCCCAAAGTCCCAGATGTTGCGTGTAGTAAGAATTACTAGCGATGAACATGAGAGGGAAATAGCCTTGGAGAAAATGGCCGATCAATTTCTATCGAGGGGTTATCCAAGGTGTTTAATTGAGGAAACCAAGCAATGGGCACGGACCCAAAATAGGGACGAGATAATAAAGGGTGATGTTAACCAGAGAGTGAGAACTGAAAGCAGAGAAACTTTTTTATACTATACAACAACATATGATGTACATACCCCTTTAATAAGGAATTCTATTTTGCAGCATTGGCCTATAGTGAAAACCGACAAGGAACTAACAACAGTCAATATGGGAAAAATTCGTTTTGGACATAGGAGGAACAGGAATCTTAAGGAAATGTTATCATCCGCCGACCCGGTAAGCAAGTATAACTCACCACAACGGGGGCCACAGAAAAATGGGTCTTTTAAGTGCGGCAATTGTGTAATGTGTAATACACTGATCACTGGAGAGAAGTTCTTCC
>CM044438.1:79170560-79219489 GCA_024363595.1 Xenopus borealis | reverse complement strand
TACCGTGCACCTGGGTTATCATTGACTGTAGCGGTGTGCCACCCAGCGTGAAGATTATATTTATATATATATATACAAAGTGAGCGGCTAACTTTTGCCCTTCCTCTCACTAATTTGCATATGCAAATTAGGGTTCGAATTCGGTTCGGTATTCGGCCGAATCTTTCACAATGGATTTGGGGGTTCGGCCGAATCCAAAATAGTGGATTCAGTGCATCCCTAATTGTAAAGAGGATAAATGTGAGTGGCAGGCCAAGAGGAGGTTGCAATAGTCAAGGCAGGGAATGATTAATGAGTGGACTTGAATCACAACCGTAGTAGTCACCAATTTCTAGTTATACATTTTGAAGTGGGTAAAATATGTTCTTTAATTTCATTTAGGCCTAGAGAAATCTAAGAACCTTATTCAGAAGCAGGGCTACCATATTTCATGAATAATGCAATGGTAAAGGGCTATACAGTCTATGTCATTTCCCATTTTCCATTTCTAAGTGATGCATTTATTATACTAATGGAATAAAGTATAGTCACATGGCATATGACACCTACATCAGGAAGTAAAAAAGCAAATGTTTCTGAATAAATTGTGATTCCTTAATACACATTACAAAGCAGATTTTCTGTAATGAATGATATGTTTTAATATATGGCATATGTGAACACTGTATTGTATTCTGGAGATGGTTCCTATGTTCCCCCATTGTCATGTTTTTTTAATATTGTGTAGCCCAGACTACATTGTACATAATCAAATGTGACGCCACTTATTTGAAGTTCACAGCACATCGTCATCTTATGTCTGTAGTTTATTCTCAGGCACTATTAGATTAAATATAGATATTAGCGTAAACTGAAAATTGGTCTATATCCTGAAGCTGTTTAAATAAAATAGATTGCATAAGATAGTTCTTTCCATTAGTACACTCCAAATGGTGTAGGAGTAATGATGGTAGTGAATAGATATATTGCTTTATTCATGTTGTCAGAGTAGAAGTTAATTTGGCTGACGCAGTGACAATGATAAATTGGTATTTATGAATGGTTAGGACTAGGGGAGCTTTCCCCAGCTGAGAGAGACAAGGTAGAGGAAAAGGATAGATAGTATCATTATACACTATTTTCTGTGGTCTGTGGTTTTCTTCATAGTTGTTATTGTTAGAGGAATAAGAAATACTGTATTTGGCGTTGATTATTCAATGTTAAAGTATTCTGTTCATTTCAGATATGTCTTATTTCTAGTTGCAATGAATAGAAGACATCAAGACTGTAGTTCCCTTATGATAGAAGATGTTAATGAGGTTGCCTGAAGGGAATCCAGTTGTTCTTTTAATTTGTTGTTAACCCCTAGGCCAAACCATATAGACAAGAAATTGTTTTGATTTGTTACCTCCCTGTTTGTGCTTGTAAGCCAGCGAACAATCTGCCACACTTTGCGCCACTTTGCCAGGCATAAATTTGTTACCACTATGCTTATTCACTAAACTGTGAAGTTGCATCTCAGCAGCCAAATGTTGGCGAAGTTCTGCTTTAGTTAATTCGTCGGCACAAGCATTTCTTATCAAACTGGTGCTAGTGTTCAGTTCTTGATACTTTGTTAGTACTCGCATAGGGTAGGTCATATAGATGACTTAATTGCAGATGTTTGTGCAAATGCTTGAAGTGGCCACTTATTATTACACATGTCCAAGGAAGCATAATAAAGACAAAGACATATACATGAGCCCATCCTAAAACAAATGTGGCATGTCCCTCAAATGGTTGGGAAAAAAATGCTAACACAAAAATCTGTAATAGTTAGAACTTTTGAAGGCAATTCAGCTTTTATGACTTTTTGGCATATAGGATTTGATGTCATGGACTTAAGATTTAGGAGGATGTAGTTTCATCTTATCATTTTGCCTGATCCAAGGTGGCGAAGGAAACTGGCGAAACGTTGTAAAATTCGAAGTAACGACTGTTCGACTGAGAGTAAATGTGCCTGGTGGTAGGGCATGAAACTGCAATAACAATAGTCTCTTTCACTAGTCAATTGTCCTCTATGCCTATTACTATATTGCCATTGTCCCAGTGGATGAGATTTCTGGTGCATTTTCGCTAGAGGCAGGCCATTAGTAAATATGCCCCAATGGGAGAGGGGGAACTTCTGTGTCTCTTAAAACATGGCACTTCATTTTCGTAAACTGTATATACTGTATTTATTACAGTATTGTTTCATGTTGATGTTTGACTTTCCTTTCTGCAGAATAACATTAAAGCAGAAATTTGCAGTGTATTTGGCCAGATGAGTTACTCTTCCCTTATACTTTACTTGTATTTAACTTAGGCTGGGAGTGCTCCCACAACCCTTTTTTTTAGTAGTGTTATTCTGCCAGATGCAAGATAAACTTCCATAGCACCCCCACATCAATCCTTTTAATGGCTGCATTATGCCTTAAAAATGGGTGTTTGTCTCATGAATCACTCCCCTGTACATTAGGGGTGGGTTGATAGACCTGTGAGACCAAAGATTTGATCAGTAGACACTGGGGGACATTTATAAAGTTTGCTCAGCACATATTTATTTGCAAATGGTCGTTTTTGCCTATACACTAAAATATTGCACTGCTATGCTCATCTCTCCACTGGGCAAAATTTCATAAAAAGCTCACAAATTAGATGGGTTTTTGCATGAGTGCGGCCTCTGTGTGAGGTTGTTGTGTGTGTTAAAATAGCATTGAAAGTAAATTAAATTTACTAAATTATTTTGTGAATATTTTCTCCCTTACCAAAGTTGTGGTGTAACTCAAATGCCTAGTGTGCGGATAAATATTTGCAAATGAAATTTTTGCCATATTTTAAAAGCTCTCATGGACATTACCGGTGAGAAAAAAAATTGCAATTCTGTTTGCACATTAAATACACCACTCTTATCCAACTTTATAACTATAACGATGCACAGGGTTATGTTCACTGTGCAAGCCCCACTGCTCCTAGAATTGCAACTGAGGAGATAGCTGTCAGCCTAAGGAAAGTATAATCAAACGTAACCATACGGGGGTTACTTTGATGTGGTGGCATAGCAGTTGTATGTATAATTATAAAACGCAAATGAAAAAAAGTTTCTAAAAAAAATGCATGCAGTTGCAGTCTTCCAGAGATTAAATTAAATTACTAAAATACATAAAGCTGGGGAATGTGCCTTGATCAGTCCTCCCTTTCTATAACATAGGTATGGACAAGACACTAACTGCATTTTAAAGGAACCCTGTGTCTCCCAATACACCTTGTGCTCCCAGGCCCTCCTTTCAACAAAGGGACATGCATGTGTATGGCCCCCGTCTGCCTCCATGCATCCTGCTTTGTTCCTGTGTTTTGCACTTATCACACTCACCACCTTTTGTAAAGGAAGACCAGAAACTTCTGAGCTGCTAGATTAAAATGGATTTTTTTCAGTGCACTGTGGATATATTAAGGTAGTTCTTAAAGGGAAACTATTGTGAAAATTAAAATGTAATATTAGTTTCAGCATACTGGAATAAGAAACTTTCTAAATACAATCAATAAAACATTCTGTACCGTTTCTGAAATAATAAATTTTATCTTCACTATCCCTCTCTCAGCAACTGTTTCTCCTCATTCTGTCTTCATGCAGGAGTTGGGTGTCAGATGAATGATCCAATAAATATATAACCCTAATTTGGTTACTGTCTCTTTAAATAGCAACTTACTCTTGACAATCCAGGGGCCCTTTTGCGTATGAAATGTACTGGTGTAATAAAGGGGTAAACCTTTATCAATAATTATAATTGTATTAATTAAAAGTAATACAAATATTAATACAAAGATACAGGATCAGTGATTAAACCTTTTGATATACTGCTTGTGAGCAATAAGTTACAGATACAAGTAAAGGTAGAATTTAAAAACATTTACTTAAATTCATATGAGAGTAATTACAAGAATAGCCAGTTCTGCCAGATCAAATCAGCACAATCGGGGAGCCCCACAACCTTTGATTCATCACCCTCAGGTTCCCGATAATCAATTGATGATCCAAATCCTGGCACCCACTCATGGGTCCGAGGCAAAGCTACCCATCCAAGAATGAAGGTGTGCTTTATAATCAACAGCTAAAGAGACCTTTAACCCTGAATGCTGATCTAGGCAATTTTGTTAGCTTAAGGAGGTCTTCAGCCCAAAATGCTGTCCAATGCAATTCTAAACATCAAGAATTTCTAATCAGCAAGATCTTTGTATCTCTTTCCCTTTGTTACTCAGAGTCTTGTCTGTCTGCTGTTTATTCATTCTTATAGATGTTTGCTGGGCACCAATGCCTATGTTTGCAATAGAATGTTTGCCCAGCAATATAACTACATCAGGGACATTGGACTCAAATAACTATCCCAACATCTGCTGAGTTATACTTACTGAAACTTAAGGTTTAAATCACTATAAATCAAATATATATTGTAAATCATTTAAACAAATAAGTAAATATCCACAGTGCTTCAACTGGGATTTACAGTGCAGCGCCTCCATCGAGGGAACACTGAGGATCACACCTCAGGGGGATTTCACTAGGAATAATAAAACACACACAGTTTTAAAATGAAACAAATATAAATGTTATATAAACTGTAGTAAAACTTTGGCAAATTAATACACCATGCACTCCTACACTGGGGACACGTGGGACACTCCCTAAATCACTATTAGGTACTTAACTGTTGCTCCAGCACAGTCCTTTTTAATATCAAAGTCCCAATCCTGTGGAAGGGGTTAATAACCATACAGTTCAAATGAAATGTCCCTTCCCCAGAGGTCTTATTCCCCAGGAAACACTACCATTTCCCAAAAAGTACCTCGTCCTTTGGAATTTAGCTTTTTGTAAATAGAAAAGACATGTCTTTACTTTGTAGCCCCAAGCTTGTATCCATGCCAGTATCCTCCCTTGGGTGGCTCATTCACTGGAGTGCTCTCAGAGGCAGTCACACTGGAGATTACAGGCAGCTCTGCACCAGGATCAATCTCAACATTAGCACCTTTCTCCTTCTGGGTTTCTAGCAGCTTTGCAGGGGACAGGCTGGGCTCAATCTGTACCTCCACAGATTTAACAGCTTCTCTGTACTTGACAGTCTCACAGCTACTCGTGCTGGCTCTCTTCAGCTCTCCTGAAGACACTGTACATTTGGCTACAAAGTCAGGCACACCCTCTCTCCCAAGGATGCACTGGGGTGCCCAGCCAATGGGTTCACTCTCCCGCCTATAACTGTGCTGGATGATGTCACAGGCAGAAAAACAGGGGAAGGATTTCTCTTGTTCCCTTACATTTATTATGGGGGTGCTCCTTATTTGAGTGAGCTATAATTCATCTGCTAGGAAATCATCTGCAGGGGATCATTCATTTGACATCCAACTGCTGCATTAAGACAGAATGTAGAGAAACTGATACTGATAGAGGAATAGTGAATATAAACTTGATCATTTCAGAAACAATGCAGAATTTTTAATTGATTGTATTTAGAAAGTTTCTTGCATCAGTATGAGGAAGCTTATATTACATTTTTATTTTCGCAATAGTTCCCTTATAAACAGCATATGACATTCTCAGATGAGGGTGTTCAGACAGGCCTGGATTTGTGGAAAGGCCACCAAGGCCCGGGCCTAGGGCAGCAGGATTGTAGGGGGCAGCATGCTACCCAGCCACACCCACATCGGTTCAGAAACACTGGGATGGGCAGGAAGTATGATATTTTTTAAAATTTTCTGTGCACCAATCCACATTGCTCAATCATGAAAAGGAAGGAACGAGGGCATTGAACGGCAGCAGGCCTAGGGGTGCCCACTATGTTAATCCGGCCCTGTGTTCAGATTATAATGTATGTAGGCTGTGTGGAAAATCATTGATATGTGCTATGAGATAACACTTTATACAATTTATTTTGATGGATATGGTAAAGCAGAGCAGCATCAATATTTACAAATGATTCATAAGAATCTGAGGTGCTAGTTTTTATGTGATTGCGCAAATTTGTTGATGTGATCCTCATACAGTGAACGCTTACTGTCAGTGTTTATACGTAAATACATGCTGACTGGTAGGTGCTAATTCTCTGCCACATATTCATCACACACAAATAAATATTTTAGTAGTAGATTAGACAAATCAGTACTTGTGAATACAAGTTTTTAAACAGATATAACCTTTTGATTAATACTCCCCAGCTGAGTTAGAATCCCTATCTACGGGCAATGACACACAGGCAGATTCGGGGAGATTGTCACCCAGAAGAACAGGCGATTAGTAGCCAGGCGACTAAATCTCCCAGAACTGCATTTGCGTGTCTTCCCTTCCTGTATAGTGAAGAGTCACCTGTGCTAAGCACACGTGGCGCTTCATTTTCTGAAGTCGCCCGAAGTTGCCTCACAAGGAAACTTCTGGCGACTTTGGAAATCAAACTTGCCATTTGTGCTTAGTCGCCAAACAACAAAATCTGCCAGTGTGTCACTACCCTTAGAAACACTAGTTTAGAATAAAGAGCTATTTTGAATCAGAAATCTCAAATCAAAAGGATCATTTGTCTGCACTCTGTATAAACCTAAACCATTCTGATTGCTCAAAACACATTTAACAGATCTATTTATTGGCCCTTTGCCTTGAATCAACCCAACTCTTTTGGTAAATGTTTTTGATATTAAAAAAAACAAAATAAGGTTTAAATATTTTTCTTTTGACACATATGACATACGAGATATGCATTATACATGACATGTAACACTTGCACCTGTAACGTCACTGTTTGATTCAGAGGATACCTGAATGTGATATAGACCGTCCATGCTTGCCTTGTGTATCTGGTGTTTATATGATCTTACTGTTAATGACAACCCTAGAGACCTGTTTTTTTTACCTTTCTCCTGGTACAAGTAGTTTGTGCTCAAGGGTGTACAGGGTTATTCTGAAGTGCATTCAATAAAACGAGTAACAAGCAAACCTATTGTTTCAGCACAAAATAACCTGAGGTTACCTTGCAAACACAACACTGCTTCCTTAGTTTAGATTTAGACAATGGCCTGATCAATGTAGTCCATTAATTAGTATCAAGCTTACAATTTAAATAAGATCAAGGTCTGATTTCCTTCTGAGAAGGAAATGACTGGACTGGAAGCAAAGCCTTTATTATATTAAAGTTGTTTTACCAACTGAAAACAAACATTTATACTCCATATACGAATATATATTTTTTTGCAAAAGGCCAATAGATGTAATAGCACAGCATTTATAGACACTCACACTTCTCACAGATTTCCTGATACATAGTAATACAACACTCACTATGGCATTTAGCACAATTAAAGAGCGTGTTATGTGACTTAAAGTAATGGACTGCAGCTACACGATAACAAAATCAATGATGTTTATTTTGCATTCCATTGTTATATGAAAATGACTTCTTATTAAAGGGAAATTCAATAGTGATGAAAACTGCCAATATTCACAGCACAGTATCCTTTGTGTTTGCCATCCATTTACTGTCTTTACTGAATAAAGCCAGGGTCACACTTTTTGAATACAGTTCTTATTTTACTGATGAACCAATCACTTACTAAGATGCAGCAATAACCAGAACAACTTCTATTATAAATTAATAGAATTTATCAGCCTTTAAGTAGCTCACAGATTCCTCATATTTTGTTTGACAACAGGAAGTTCTTGCTTAAACTGAGACTCCCAACCAAGGATTCTTGGTGTGCACATGGTACACTTTATAACTATTACAGGGATTGTTCATCTTCAAATTAACTTGTAGTATTATGTAGAGAGCAATATTCTAAGACAATTTGGAATTGGTTTTCATGTTTTATTATTTGTGGGTTTTTAGGTTTTTTTAGCCTGGTATTCAGCAGCTTTCCAGTTTGCAGTTCTTGTTGCTAGGGTCCAAATTACCCTTGCAATCATAAACTGATTTAAATAAAAGACTGGAATATGAATAGGAGAGGGTCTGAATAGAAAGATCAGTAATAAAAGTAATAATAATAAATTAGTAGCATTGCACGACATTCTTTTTTTTAAGATGGAGTCAGTGACCCCCATTGGACAGATGTAAAGAGTCAGAAGAAGAAGGCTAACAATCAAACTCTATAAAATTAAGATCAATTGAAAAGTTGATTAGCATTAGCCATTTTGTTAACTTAAAGGTGAACTACACCTTTAAACTGAGGCTCTGGCTTGAGTGACACCTTGTCCACCCACCAGGCCCGGATTTGTGGAAAGGCCACCTAGACCTGGGCCTAGGGCGGCAAGATTTTAGGGGGGGTCGGCATGCTGCCCAACCACACCCACATTGGTTCAAAAAACACTGGGGATGGGCAGGAGATACAATTGTTTTTTAAATTTCCAGTACACCAATCCCCAATGCTCCGGTCCCGAAAATGAAAATTTGCAAAAAAAAAGTGGAGAGGACAGGGGCCACAAACGGCAGTGGGCCTAGTGGCACCCGCTATATATATCCGGCCCTGGCACCCACAAAAACGGCAAGCTCTAAGTAGCTAGTTATTAGAACATAGACACACTTGGGAAATTAGTTAAAGAAGACATAATACAATAACTTCTTCAGTCCTGTAGGTAATTATGAATAACATATGGTGCTGGTCTCACATTGGAATAAAAATGTATATTTGCTATGGTCCTGTCCCTGTTTCAAATGAGAGGGTGGGTGTGTCCTAGTGATGGGAGAATTTATTCGCCAGCCTCAAATTTGCAAAACTGCTGTAGAAATTCTCCGGCAAAAATGTTGATGCTGGTCACAATTTACTGTGCGCACATTTTCCAATGCAATAGACATGAGGTACGGTAAATTATTGCTTGCTTCAAAATTGAGATTGGGACAGATTTGTCCATCACTAGTGTGTCCTAATGGCCTTTGCCAGAAGCACATTAGGTAGGGGATAGCCAATAATAGCCCTGCAGTTATAGAAGCAAAGACCATTCATTCTAGCTAATTGGTTCTTATTCTACAGTGCAGAGTGCTGCCAGCTCTTCTGCACAGCCTGGGAAAGGAGGCAGCAGGAAGTGGAACAGGTGGTCAGGACTAGTAGGTTTTCGTAGAAATATTCAATAAATCATCCTGAAACACTACTTTTTAAGCACAGCCCTTCTATATTTAGAGGAGTATAATGCACTGACACATTCAGGTTTTTCACACAAAAGTACTCATAGTTATCCAATACACAATACTTATCCACATTAGAAAATGAACTTCTAACAACTTAATATTATATATAAGGTTTATATGAATTAAAGGGCAACCCCAAAATATTCAAAGCAACTTTCCAATAAACATTTATTAAAAAGTATTTATGGCTTTTAAAGTTATTGGTAAAAACAATTGCAAAGTAACATTTGTTCAATCATGGTTGTGACTTTTTAAAAAAATGTTGCAAAAGTATTAGTTCCCCAGCAAAGACAGGACTGTTAATCAGCTGGCTTGTCTTGTTTCAACAGTATGAGCCATCAGTTTAGGGCCAGGCGATTGCAGATCTTGGCCTGCATTCCCACTCCCTGTGAGAATCTACTCTCCTGCTGCTCCTCTGCTCCTGCTCTGCCTGCACTCAAAAGCACTCCACTCGGGAAAAGACATCTGCATTGTCTCTGCATTGTCTATCCCTATATTCAGGATAGAAACAGAAAGGGACAGACATGCTACATATAAAAATAACTTAAAAACCATGGATTATGTGTAATGAATGTATACTGTAAAGTTGTTTAGAATTATGTTTTGTTTTATTAGGCAAAAAAGAAATTGAGGTTGATATTCCCTTTAAAGAGATACAGACACCAGAAATTAAACTTTTTTACATCTATCTTAATGTTGGCTTTGAAAGCGACTTATAACTTTGCCATAAAATATTTGCACAATGCTTTTATATTACCTGTCTGATTCCCTGTGTTCCTGTATAAGCCAGCCATATTTGTGCAGCAGGAGTCCGTTAGTATTAGAAACTTTAATTAACAGGCTGAGATGGGACAGTCAGGTTGACAAAACAGTCAGGTTTAGAAACTTCAACTAACAATTACCTACACAAACTAAGCTCTCAGTAAAAAACCACCTATAGTTAACTTTTAATGTACATTCATATTTTGAAAACTAGTTTTTTAGTGTCATTATCACTTTAAGTATAAAACAAAAAACACAGCTAAACTGAACTTTTTACGCACAATAAGAACTAAAAGCTGAATAAATACATGTACTCTGCTGAAAGCTAAGCAACTTAAAGTGGACTACCAATGTGCTTATATAGACATAACAGCTTGTCTCTGAGGCAACAAGCACTTGCATTATTAGCAGAAACGATATAAAAAAAACCTGCTACAAAACCTTTCTGATCTCAATATGTTTTGAATGCTCCCCAAGGAGCACCTGAAAGGACAAGAGCTCTCCTAGTAGACCTATTATCTCTAACCAAGGAGTGCTATATGAAAAAGTAAGCAAATATATTGATTCCAACCTGCAGTTACATGTAACAGCTTTCTACCCTGCTATGACCAGAACAACACCGATGTGATTGAACGGTTTTATTGAATGCACGTGAATTCCCATAGCTTCCATGTACCATGCGGCTAAGTTAATATGTAGGCCTTATAGGGAACTGTAAAATCTCTCAACATTTTGAGCTGACCAGCTATGTATTACCCATTGCAATTAAAAATAGGTACACAATGTTGTTCTGTGGAATTCGCTTATAGTTTAAAAACCATCATACAGCTGAATATTAATGAGTGTTTCCCAAGGCAATCTTACATATATTTACAGATGTAACAATCTGATTATCCTCAATTCACCCTATGAGAGTTGTATTGATACAGTGTTTAGAAATAGAAGTGAACGTGCAACACAAATGACAGAAAAGCTCTCCATTGTTTCTTGCTAGGATCTGTAAAAACGATATGCTCCCCATATTATATATTGTTTGTCCATGACACCTGCTTATGAATAAATATACCTTATATATTAGTTGCTGTTCAATTCATTTCAGTAACATTAGGTTTGGGGGGCTGCCTTAATTATGCCTGTTCTGAAAAGGAACTTGAATTTTTATTCTGGCTCACATTAACCAAATACTCATGAATACTAAGGGAATGCTTGAATTTAATATACAAAACCATTAACTGCAAACTCCTTAAAGGGCAAGTCAATCTCAAAATGAAAGTTTGCCCAATAAAAGAAAGCATTATTCTACTATATCGCAACTTTGCAATATACATGTGTTAAACATTTTCTAGGGTTTTTATGTAATTTGCATATGTATTGCTATTGAAAGCAGTGTTTGTCTGTCCCTTTCTATTTTCTTCCCTGATGTCTAAATGTTGAAACAATGTAAAGGCCCCCATACACGAGCAAACAAAAATCAATCAGGCAGGGTAAAAAATTCTGTCAGATTGTGGCCACATCTGTCCGTTGATGTGGTCCCGCAATCTAACTGCCCATATGGACTGCATTGTGATCTGATCGTTGGGCCCTAGGGCCCATGATCGAACCAACCTATATCGCCCATCTCAATTTGGATGATATCCCTGTGTGATATGTGCAGCACACACCGCCGGCAGTGGCGCAACAGGGGGTGGAGGGGAGGAGGGGGGCCTGGGGCACACCGGGGCTGCTGTCCAGGGCCCCCCTTCACCCCCTGCTGCGCCACTGCCCCAGTCCACCCCTCACCCTGTCCACGTTGCCAGTTTTCCCAAGCACCATAGCAACAGCTCCTTTGATAGACAGAGGTAATGCTTAAGAGAGCTGGGAAATCTTCAATGCCATTGGTAGATATGGAAAGCAAGTCTGTTTACCCTGACACAATAGATCACAATTAGTGGTGGATGAGTAAATTTGGCAGGCATGGATTTGCAGGGAATTCCGCAGTTTCGCCACCGGCAAATGGTTTTGTGAAACTGTGGCAAAAATTTTAAAAATACACTGTGTCAAAATTGGTGCACGCATAAAAATTATACGGCCGTCCATTTACTTCAATGCATTTGGACAAAATAGTTGTGCTTATAAAAATTGTCACTTGTGTCAAAATTCATTTTACGCCCATTGACTTTAATGCGTTTCGAAAAATTTTCGTCAAAACAAATGGGACAGATTGGCCCATCGCTAATCTTTTCTGCCAAAACAGACCACATTGTGAAATTTTAGTGGGGTTTCAGGAACATTGTCACAGTAGTCTAAATCCTGTATTTCGCTGCAACACTCTACTGGGCAAAAGAGATCACTCATCAGTAGACTGAATATGTTTCTAAGGCACATGAGACTGTTTTTGGGACCCACACTGCCTGAGGTGGCCTTGCAGAAGCTTCTGGTTATAAAATGGCATTTTGGATGGTAATGTGACTAGTCTGGGTTTCCACCACTAGTAAACTGCTGCACACTAGCAGGGCAGATTTATCTCACCAAGGAAAAACTCACTTTCGATTCATTCCTTCAATTTTTAGAATTGTACTTATCAGTGGAGTTCACCATTTGGTATACTGTATATGATTTTAGAAATTCCATAGGAATGAATTGAAAGTGAGTGAGTTTTTCCGTGGTGAGTTCTAATCTCACACTTTGATAAATCTGCCCTATTAATGTACAGGTATAGGATCCATTATCTAGAAACCCATTATACAGAAAAAGCCAAATTACAGAAAGGCCATCTCCCATAGACTACATTGAGATCAAATAATCCGGATTTTAAAAAATGATTAAGTTTTTAAAAATTTTATTTTTCTCTGTGATAAAATGGTAACTTGTATTTGATCCAAACTAAGATATAATTAATCCTTATTGGAAGCAAACCCAGCCTATTGGTTGATTTAATTTATACATGAGTTTCTAGTAGAAGTATGAAGATCCAAATTATGGAAAGATCCCTTTTCCCGAAAACCCAAGGTCCTGAGCATTCTGGATAAAAGGTTGTTACTCTCAGGGCTTCTGTCTAAATATTATTGGTACCATTTCTTTTTACATAGTTGCAGTACATAGTTAATGTGGGTTGGAAACCTAACCATGTCCAGCAAGTTCGTTCCATTAGCACTACAAATGTCTCTAGAATTAATTATGGTTAAATTGTGCTTTTTCAACAAACCTCTTTAGCACAAGCACTACAACTAAATATCTGATCAGTGCTGAAGGCGCATTTCCATCAACCACTAAATCAGGTGTTTACTTTAGCAAGTGTCTGCTGCTAAGTTTTTATTTACAGATTTGTCAAATTTCAAAAGGCAATTGAATAATTTTAACACAGCTACAGTACACAGGTTACCTTAAACATGTTAAACAGAGCTCAAACTATAGTAATGAGTCCAAGAAGATCAGAAACATCAATAAAATGGTAAGGTTTATTGGCACACATATTACTGTATATGTAATCTTGGCATACACATTGTATATGTTAATTGGTATGTGTTGTGTGCAAACACAGAAAAGTCACAGCTTTTGTAATAAGCAGAGAGAAGCAATGTATGTGGTACTTCAAGTGGTTTGAACACGATCTGTAAAATATTCATTAAATATAACTATATTCTAGTAATCAATGTATTTCATCTAAGGACCATGTATAAGCTACAGTATTTGTACAATTGCCTCTTCAATAATGAAAAAAGGCCTTGATGCTAAACGAGTACATGTATGGGATTAGGAAATCTGTTATTCAGAAAGCTCAGATTTATGGAATAGTTGTCTCCAATTCATCCTACTCCATTTTATCCAAATAATCCAAATTTGTAAACATTATTTCCTTTTTCTCTATAATAATAAAACAGTATCTTGTACTTGATCCAAAGTAAGATATAATATATGTTTACATGATTTTCTAGGAAACATCCAGTATGGAGATTCGAAATAAGGAAAGATCCATTATCCAGAAAACCCCAGGTCCCAATAATTCTGGATAACCTGGATGCCAGACTGAAGGTCAAGTAAGAGAGTAGCAAAAATCTTCCCCTGACCCTGACCCTGCACTTTGCTTGGGGGAACAATGTTATTCTTGCTGGAAAATGCAAAACATATGATTAGTACATGTATATATGTTTCCCCTACTCTCAGAATATGTTCAAAATGCGCTTAATTAGTAGGTCCTGCATGGAAAATATAGTCTAGATGTTCTCCTTAATTATCATTTATTCACCTTTATTTATTTGGAAAACCACATACAATGTCCAATGAAAATGCCGTGATTTGAAGGGAGTCTAAAACCAAAAAATGACAGTGAATTTATTCAGGGTTTTATAATATATATTTATACTGTATTCTTAGCAGTTCCTGAGATATTTGCAGTTTTATACTGCTAATATCAGGCTTTTGCCTCAACTGGGAATCAGCAGAAAAACATGAAGAAGCAGATGTTGCACTGATAGCCTGCCGAGCAGTATTCAACTTTCTAAAGCTGGCCAGGTGTTATAAGATCTACTCATTTGGAGATGTTACTAAACAAGTGTTTCATTTACCAATATGCCCACCTTTAGGTGACAAGTATCGGGCAGAAAATTATTGCTGCTATGCCAGTGGTTGATCACATCAACGAACAGACTTTAATCTGATGGAAAAATGAAACCTGTCTCATCAACAGCTGGCCAATTTTCAAAATAACTATTAGTCAGGTGGGCCTGTTGTAGGACCCTACTCACTGGCAGATACGCTGCCAAATCAGTTTAAAGCCATTCATGCTGAAAAATGAGAAAAGGCACAGGATATATGGCAGATAATGGATAAGCTATACAATGTGATTCTTCAGAAAGTATCTACTGTGTATCCTGTGCTTGAATGGCTGCCCCCATGGCTACACAGCAGCTTGTTTATATAAACTATAGTAGTGCTTCTGAAGCAAACACACCAGTTGTACCAGTGCAAGGCAACACTACATTTTTGGTGTTAGTCTTACAGCAAGTGTAAAATGCAAAAGTATTCAGAGGACCACTCTGAATAAGCTGTCATCAATTATTTTATTTTAGATTTCGATAACATTTAAAATTTATCCAATATTAAAAATCACTTTTGCATATCTTCTGTTTTCCTGTCCTGAGTCATATTGTAAACAATATTACTCTCTGTGAAGGCTGAACAAACATCTAGTGCTGCTCTACATATCTGTCATTTTTTAGATATTTTTTTTATCATATTGCAAATATAAATACAGGTATTGGAATTGTTATTCAGAATGCGCGAGACCTGGGGTTTTCCCGATAAAGGATCTTTACGTAATTTGGGTCTTCATATAATCTACTAGAAAATCATGTAAACTTTAAATAAACCCTATAGGCTGGTTTTGCTTCCAATAAGGATTCATTATATATTGCTTTGGATCAAGTACAAGTTACTGTTATTATTACAGAGAAAAGGGAAATCATTTTAAAACATTTGGATTATTTATTTTTTATAATAAAGACAGTCTTTCCATAACTCTGAGCTTTCTGGATAATGGATCCCATTCCTGTAATATGAAGTAAACTTGCTTTAGAGTCATATTAGTTCAGGTGGACATGATTTGTATTTAATTGGAGTAATGGGGCTTTTCCTCCTTGTTATTCCCCCTATGTAACAAGCTCCAGCCTAGACATAGAAGGAAAGAAAAGATGCAAGAAGTTTAGAGCTTTCTGTATAATGGACCCTTTACCTGAATTTGTGCCGTAACATTTACTATTCAAATTGTTGAATCTTGGCCTAATTGGAAGGAATGCAACTAGTCAAATTAGAAGAAATAGATAACATCCCAGTCTTTTCAAAAGTGTACCGAACAACAGAGTTATGAATGATTGAACTGGTCTCAGTACAGTTATGAGAAAAACCCTACTTAAAGCACCTAAATTATCCATCTTAAGCAAATAATTCTGACTTTTAAAAAAAAATAAAAATTTCCCCACTTCAATAATAAAGCTGAACATTGTCCTTGATCCTAATTAAACTGCATGAATTCATATTTGTGACAAAACAATCCTATTGGGTTTATTTTATGGTCAGATGATTTTTAGCAGAAGGCAATATGGAGATCGAAAGTATTTTAACACACAGAAATCAATCATAGATTTTATTTGCTGTATTTTCTGTATTTTATACTTTCCACTTTCAGGAGATGTGCGTAAGAGCATCAGACACAACTCAAGGGTACAAGGAATAAAATTGCCATTTCATGTCTGTTGTTGGCACTTTGCATTTTGCCACTAAAAATAGTCAATTAGCCCTAAAGTGTAAGTTATGGGTTGATTCAATAAAAATGCAGATTAATTAACATAATTTTCGTCTAAATGCATACAAACCATTTAATAGAAACTGGAATGAATAAAATATACATGCATGCATCTCTTATTGAATATTAAGTCCAAAGCCAAAATATACAGCAGATGCATTTATAGCGTCAATAATTTACTAAATGTTGATTTTTCATAACATAAACAGTCTACTGGAGAACACAGTAGTCTAATACCTTGGTTAAAGCAAGTAGTAATGCATGTAGCCGCAAACAGAATGTTTTCAGTAAGTGAATACATAGCATAATGTACTTATTTCTAAACTTGTATCGTTCTAACATAAAATGACATGGACAAGGTCACCAGTTGATAAAGCAGTAGAACGAAAGTCTCAGCACCTACATCCTAACAAGCTACACAACTTTAGCTAAATTCTATAAATCAATCATTACAAAGAGATTAGGCCATAAATACAGCACCAGTCAGTGGCAGTATAAGAGGATAAATTGACACTTCATTAATTATAATTACGCCAGTGAAAATTATGAAGTATTGAGGAAAAATGCCTGTAATTAAAAGCTCTGCAAGAAAAAGATACAGCAATTTCGGTATCTATATTTTCAAAGGGAAAAGTTGGCACTGTGATTGCAGTTTAGGAGATAAGGATAAACGACAAAGTGCTCAGCTTTCAACATTATTTGCACATGAGTTTGCTAAAGAAAATAAAGCAAGCAAAGCATCACATTTTAACTTAAGAAGTGCCTTCATAAGGTATGACTATAACAGCAAAAAGGATGCCCTTATATAAGTAGCATTATTAATGCTTCCTTATATTAACAAAGAATATACAGATAAAGAGAATACAATATGGCAGAAATGCACCAAGGTGGCAAAAATGTTCCCCCTTTTTATATCCTTTGTAATTCTGCTCAGGATCTGTCTGTGCTCAGCTCCTTGGGACAGGCAGATGATGGTGGGGGCAGGAGACCTATGTTCAGAGATTCATTCACAGGATGGAGGTTAGACTGTTCCCATTTTTTTCTAATTGGCACCCTGCTGTCATATTCTTCAATAACTTATTAGGTGTCTGAAATAAACTCAAGCACTAACAAGGGTATCAGTCCAAGCAGGGCCACCATTATAAATCACAGGGCCCCGCCCAACCTTGCACCCAAGCCCCACCTGATCCAACCCACTCCACATCAAAGCTAAAAGACCACACAGACATCAGCGCTAAAAAAGTAACCCCCCCCTCACACACATATTGATGGTCAGGTCGATCGAATACCGATCGTACAAATTTTTCGTGAAATCAGATATACAAATATGGCCTCTTCGATTATCGAATATCGAATAGATCAAATGATCGGATATTTGATTATTCCCTCATTCGATGATTGAAGGATTTAACATTTTAAAGTTATTTGACTGCCTACTTTGGCAGATTGAATCTACCGAACTGTAATAGAAGCCTATGGGAAGCTGCCCATAGGCTTCTGAGGCTAAGTCCGGCTCAAATACCATTCGTACGATCGGAGCAGTCGATCGTTCGAATCATACGAATTTTTCGGACGCTTGAATGAAATGTGACGATTTTTTAGTGAATTCGGAAATCCTGAAATCAGATATCGAGCAAAATGATAGCCTAAAACAATTCAATAAGCATTCGATGGTCGAATACTTATCGAATTGCGAATTTGGTCGAATTTATTTTTGGGGAATAATAGTAAATTTTGCCCCTAACTGTAACAGGAAGAAGTGTGGAAGCAAAAGACAAAACTCTGTCTGTTAATTGGCTCATGTGACCTAACTTTATAGTTTGTTTGGTATGTTTGTGTGCACTGTTGAATCATATGATCCCAGGAGGCTGTCCTTATTTTTTAAAATGGCAATTTTCTATTTAGGACTACCCAATGGCACATGCTACCAAAAAAGTATATTATTATGAAAATGGTTTATTTACATGAAGCAGGGTTTTACACATGAGTTGTTTTATGCAATAACTTTTTATAGAGACCAACATTGTTGGGGGGTATAGTTTTCCTTTAAGAATCATGAAAGGGAATCCCAGTTTTCTTAATAGCTATAACTAAGATAAATAAATACATGCTATTGCATTATGCGATTGTGTCTGTTCAGATGAATGTTGTGCAAAGGAAGCCGTGGTGGCTAAGTCAGTTTCTGTTTTGCCTGTGATATTTTAATGCTGAGGAAGATCAAATCCTGTGGGTCAATTTCCCAGTGGAGTGCCATATACATGATTCACTTTCTGTACTTCATGTAATACTTGTGGCTCCTTTCCTGCTGTGGTGCGGTATCAATTAATCTCAGCCTATGTGGTTGTTTATGCCTTAGACTGCAAACACATTCTGCTACTTTTTCAGGGGATTTGAAGTTCTTCAAGTAATTTTCCCTGTTGATTATACGCTCCGCCAGTTACTAAACCTGCACTGAATTACATAAACGCCTGTCATTCTGGAATTATTTTGGAGGATAGTTGTAATTCCAGTACATCTAGAAATAGTAAAGGCAGAAGTATGAAGGCCATAACGCTGAAAAAAAGGGGTAATTCTTGGGACCTGGGGATTTTCAGCTATGGATTTTTTTCTGCAATTTGGATCACTGTACCTTAATTCTACCAAAAAAATGTAAAATTAAGTCAATCCAATAAGACTGTAGTTATTATTGAGTACAGTGTACTGGTTTATTAACACAGAGAAACTAGTGCAGGTTCAGGTTTAATAGATTTTTTTTCAGTTCAGTTAGGTTCCAGATATTTCACCATAAATAAAGACTTTTTCCAATGCAACCATTTTTCTAATATGGAAGTTTAAAGGTCATTTTCACCTTGTTATGTCTTCCTGAAGCAGCTCTGGGAGAGGGGGTTGCCGACTCTGTAAACTGTTCTAAATTGATACATTAAGGGGCAGATTAACTAAATTCACATGAAGGATTCGAAGTTCGATCGAATTTTCAAGTGATCACAATGACTTCTGAGCGCATTGCTGTTTAGTAAACTTAGTTGCTGCAAATATTCTGGCGGAATAATATTCGCAGTGATAACATGCGGAAATTTATAGTCAAATTTACTGCACTTTAGTAAACGGACCCCCGAGGCATATGTTGATTAAATGTAGCAAATTCTAACAATTGCTACAATTAAATGTAACAGATCAGAATCTGCACATGGATCACTGAGCTGCCAGACTGAAACACCAGGGACAGGAACAATAAACTTTAGATTTCAATTTTGGAAAACCGGTAATTAGTGATGGGCGAATTTATTCGCCATGGGCGAATTCGCGGTGAATTCCCGCGATCCGCCGCTGGCGAATAAATTCGCGAAACGCCAGCAAAAATTCGCCGCCAAAAAATTCGCCAAAAAATACGAGTCAGGCGTAGTTTTTGACCGGTAGTGATGGGCGAATCTCCCGCGTTTCGCCGAAAAATTTGCGAATTTCCAGAGAAATTCGTGAATTGGCGAAAAATTTTGCGAAACGAGTCGAGCATCGTTTTTGACGCGCATCGCGTCAAACGCGACATGACGCGTCGTTTCCGGCGCGTCGCACTGTTTTCAGCGTGCGTCGCGCTGTTTTCAGCGTGCGTCGCGTCGTTTTCGACGCGTCGGAAACGACGCGCCGCGTTGCGAGTCGGAAACGACGCGTCGTGTCGCGTTTGACGCGATGCGCGTCAAAAACGACGCTCGACTCGTTTCGCGAAATTTTTTGCCAATTCACGAATTTCTCTGGAAATTCGCGAATTTTTCGGCGAAACGCGGGAGATTCGCCCATCACTACCGGTAATAAATAAAAAAGGGAAAGTAACTGAAAAAAGTCTTTATTTCTGGGGAACAATCTGAAAACAATTGAACTTTAAAAAGTGTTTGGAAGGTGAACGAACAGTCCCTTTAAAGAGACGTGTGTAAAGGGTGAAGCACTTAAATAAGGATTTAATATCAATAGATACAGTATGCTGTAATTTCTATATATCATATACAGTATATATCATTATGTATACATGATGGGGCAGAAATATCAAGGGTCGAATTTCGAGTTCATGGGAGTTTTTTTAAAAAGGTACTTTACTTTTTACATATTCGGCTTGCATGTTGGATATGCCCTAAAATTACAGCAGAATATACATTTAGGGGCAGATTTACTAAGGGTCGAATTCGAGAGTTAAAAAACCCTCGAATTAACCATGGGAATTGTTGGGAATTGGTGGGGAATGAAAATCCTTTGAATTGAAAGGATTTTACTGCTATTCAATTGGACGAACGATTTTATCCATTTGATCAAATTTTTTTTATTCCATCTAAATTAATGAAAGCCAATTTGGTAGCTTTAATCTGGCAAACTAGGCAGTCGAATAAAAATTTAAAGGGGAAGTAATTTGACTGTCAATTAGTCGAATATTCAAATAAATTTTTAATCAAATTCGAATCATTCGATTCAATTGAATTTTCTAAATTCACTGGTCGAAATGGTCTTCAAAAACATTTTTCAAAATTCAAATCTTTTTGAAAATTCAATCAAACTTTGAATCCTTCATGTGAATTTAATAAATCTGCCCCTTAGAGTTCAGTTGCACAAGGATATTACAAAGCAATAGAAATCCTAAGATAAATTCTGAAATAAACAGTTACACAGACAATATTACCCTGACAAATAACAAATATACCCAGGCCCCAAAAAGAGAAAGCAGCCTTCAGAGATCTGCTTATTCATGAATATCAAAAAGTATCCACCACCTTATCTTTGTCTTCTTTTAGTTTCTATTACCTAAACCTTGCACACTGTCTATTTAAATACTTGACTGCTTTATATAGTGTCTATAGAGAATGGCTTACAATTTATTAAAATGGTCTTTACAGAACAGCAGTTACAATCCTATAACAAATTAGCCTTAGAGCAGCGCAGTGTGAGGAAGATATGGAGCAGCCATGAAAAATGCAACACACACAAAATCAAACACCATTAGCCTCTGGGACCTGGGACTGAGCATACTGAATAAATTACACAGTCCAGTCCTGATGGGGCACTTGACTGGGTTCAGATAAACAAACATTGTGTTCTAATTAATGATCTGGATGCATGTGCTTTAGATGTATCATGTATGTGTGTGAATAATTGATTCAACTCATTTTTGAATTTTTCTAATTCTTGCTTAATCGTGTCTATTTTGTCAATAAGTATATGCAAATGACTTTGTAAACACTTGATTGCACATTCTCTCAGGCAAGATTGCTGCAATTCCACAATTTTATTCCAACACAAATACCCTGCATGAGGACTTGCTTTATTAATCCCCAAGGGTATGAAACATTCTAAATGAAACACTTAGATTATTTATTAAAGATCAGTGAGGATATGCTACTATTTTTAGTTTTTTATCAATACAAATTATACACTAAATGGCAGTGTGTTAAGAGTTTCCTTAATTGATCTGGGTTTTTTTTTAGATAACAAGTTGTCTAATTCCACACAGTGTCATTCTGTGGCCCCTAAAGCAGATAAAGTACTGTCTTGCATACGATACATGCATGTATACACTGGAGAAGAGGGATATTAATGAGTTGGAGAGAGTGCAGAGACATACAACTAAACTGGTTAGAGGGACGGAAGACTTAAATTATGAGGGTAGACTGTCACGGTTGGGGTTGTTTTCTCTGGAAAAAAGGCGCTTGTGAGGGGACATGATTACACTTTACAAATACATTAGAGGACATTATTGACAAATATCAGGGGACCTTTTTACCCATAAAGAGGATCACCCCCACACAATGTGAATGTGATCCCTTAACAAGCCTTCAAATAATTTGCCCACCACAGATGTCAAATTTACTGGCCTATAATTTCCAGGCTGAGAACGAAATCCCTTTTTAAATATTCGAATTACTTCAGTTTTTCTCCAATCCATAGGCACCAAACCAGATGAAAGCGAATCTGAGAAAATCAGAAATAGGGGCTGGTCTAAAGCTGAACTAAGCTCTCTTAGAACCCAGGGTGTATCAGGCCCTGGAGCCTTATTTATATTAATTTTTATTAAAGCTTTATTAATCATATCCTGAGTCAGCCACTGACTAGATTGAGCTGATCCATCAGTGCAGCTATGAAGTGAGCCTAAGAACTCGGACTCCTTTATTGTATACACCGAAGAAAAGAACTGATTTACCACATTTGCCTTTTCTGTATCTGTTATAACAATACTGGTACCATTATTTAATGGAGCAACGCCTGCATCTTTTTACTATTAATAGTTAATTTCTTTGCCTTCCGGATTACAGATTTACGACATTGATTATAGTGTTTATGTTCATTAAATGCAGCTTCTGTCCCAACAGATTTGTAGTTTTTAAATGCCTTTCTCTGCTTTCCTATTAACTTCTTTACTTCTACATAGGGTGATTCTTAGAGCTTCGACATTTACTCCTTAAGGGAATAAATTGAGAACAGTAATGATTTAATATCTATTAACCATTTCTGTTCTGTGTTTTTAGCTGAAAACATAATGTCCCAATCAATGCTCTGAAGGGTAGCCTTCAAGGCACTGAAATTAGCTTTTCCAAAATAGGTTTTTCCATACAAAATGTACCCAATTCTTTATCACTTTGTAAGATGGGCCAAAACATCTTAATTCTTTTTCCCATTGCAGTGCTGTGTCTACCCCCCTTAAATTTTTTTTCATGATGTAGGATGGTTTCTCTCTTTATCTTACCCACTTCAAGGGCTGTATTTTGTAGAATGTTTTCCTTTTTACTCTTTTTCCTTTATTATTTGCACTTGCCTGCTGCTAGCTACTGTAGCAGCCCCATCTGGCGCTTTTTTGCCTATAAAAATTGTTCCTTAGGGTTAGCCTCAACACATTTCGTTGACTGTAAATTTGCCATATTTAGAAGGATATGTCATTTCTCTATCAAAGTCTGTGTTATTACTGCCATTCAGGGATGTCGCGGACTGTTCGCCGGCGAACATCGGCTGTTCGCACTCGCCGAATGTTCGCGAACGTCGCGCGACGTTCGCCAATTTGGGTTCGCCTTAGCTGGCGCTTTTTTTTTGCCATTTCTCCCCCAGACCAGCAGATACATGGCAGCCAATCAGGAAGCTCTCCCTCCTGGACCACCCCCACACCCCCTGGACCACTCCCCTTCCATATATAAACTGAAGCCCTGCAGCATTTTTTCATTCTGCCTGTGTGTGCTTGGAAGAGCTAGTGTAGGGAGAGAGCTGTTAGTGATTTGAGGGACAGTTGATAGTAAGTTTGCTGGCTAGTAATCTACTGTTCTTCAAACAACTGCCATCTAGCTGTGTGAGCTTGTTCACATTCTGTCTAAATATCAATAATAATACCGTCTCCAGAAACACCATCCTGAGCGACGTTTTTCAAGCAGCAATAATATTTTCCGTAATCCGTATCCACTGCTGTAGTAGTGTATACGTTGACCTTGTAGGCATTGTTTGCCCAGTCTTTAACCAAGTGCCACGTAGCTGTGTGAGCTTTTTCACATTCCGTGTCCAGAAACATCACCTGAGTGACGTAGTGTGATTTCTGCCCTTTACAGCACAAAACGCAGCGCTGTGTCAACAATGTATTTTTTAGAAACATTTTTGCCCTTGATCCCCCTCTGGCATGCCACTGTCCAGGTCGTTGCACCCTTTAAACAACTTTAAAATCATTTTTCTGGCCAGAAATGTCTTTTCTAGCTTTTAAAATTCGCCTTCCCATTGAAGTCTATGGGGTTCGCGAAGTTCGCGAACCGTTCGCATTTTTGTCCGGAAGTTCGCGAACATGTTCGCGAACATTTTTTCCGACGTTCGCTACATCCCTACTGCCATTATATAGCGTCATTTGTACTTTTGCAATTTTGTAATTTTGCTACATTTGCAGTTGAACTTGTTTTGAGGCAAACTACTACTGTGACATGTAATTACACTGGAACCAGGGGGAAAGAGCTGCATTGTTGCTAAATGAAGATCAAGAAATTTGCACTGGGATCACCTGACTATAGTTAGGAGGGGTGGGAGCTACAACAGAGAGCTGGTCACTGCTCCTATATGAACTATAACAAACAAGGGAAAGTTGTGCTCACCACTAATTTTTAAAAACCATTATGCGGGGATGCAACAAGGCTGTGACCTCAAAATACATATAGACAAATACAAGAGGTCCTCTGCACTCAACCCAAGTTTGGACTTAGTTGCACTCTTACAATGCAACCTGAAAATTTTAGCCTCAACCTGCATGTGGTGTCCTACCATTTGCAGTTGAAATTGTTTTGAGGCAAACTACTACTGTGACGTAATTACACTGGAATCATGGGGAAAAGAGCTGCATTGTTGCTAAATGAAGATCAAGAAATTAGCACTAGCTTAAGTAAATGAGTCCCATGATATTGAATTGGGTCTGTCATATTTGTGCACAGTGTTAGCTGATCATGGCCTCCTGGTGTAGTATACCAAAAAGTAAGCAAGTAAGGTAGGAGTGTCAGAGGTTTTTTCTATAAAAAATATTTCTAGTTCATTCAAACATTTTTGCAATGAAATTGTTGATAGTGGGTCCCATATCCTTGTAGGTTTTGGGAAATGTCCCTTTTTTCAACCTTGCAGGCAGAACATTCACTTATCACTTATTACCACTATAGCATTTAGATATTTTTCAGAACACCAACTATGTTTTTGTTCCACAGTTTCATATAATCACTGGGAGCAAAACATGTACAATTAATGCTCACATAAATGAGGTTTATAGCTTTTCTCTACTATGATTATTACTTGAACTTTGTTGTGTAGAAAAAACTATTTTTTTTCATTGACTTCATATTAATTAACCATCTTGCCTCGGATAATGCTGCTGGATAATGTAGTTTGCGTTTTTTTATGAATACGGATTCATATTTGAGGTGGGAGCATGTGAATTTTGGGTTAAATAGAATTTCTTCTGCTTAGCACATACTATGTTTCATTGATTCTTCAAATCTGTACTGCCTTCCCTAATACTAGCTTAGGATAGAGGAACTCTTGCAACGACAAAATGGAAATGTGTCATAGACAGAAAAGACGAAAGAGCTGCACTGCTTGTGAGAGGTGGATGCATAAATTCAGATTGATTCAGGCACCACAGTTTATTTTGAGCATAAAAGACACTATAGTGTGTAGTATATACACTTTCAACTTGATTATCTTCTGCCTCTAATCAACTTTGCACCTCTCATTTGTCCATTCATTGTTACTGATATTTGTTAGCGGAAATTAGTCACTGTTTTCATTGGTTACGCTAACCTTCCCTGCAGGCCTTTTTTTATTATATACTCATATTTATCAGATTTGAGCACAACATAGAGATTAGTGTATTCTATTGCCTCTATTCGTTTTTTCTATAAAAAAAAAAAAACAACATTCCAAAGTCTATTTCGTCTCCTCATTGTAGAGTATTCAATAACTTACCATTGAAGTTAACATTCATTCTTTAAAAGTGCCTGATCTAAGAGGCACCCAGAGATCCTATGATAACTAAAGTGCTTGCACTCACAAAAGGCTTTTTTTTGCCATTTACAATCCTGTCAACTGGAGGTATTGTTGATGGTGTTTCTTTCTGCTATAGAACAAAACCCACTTGACCTCCAGTAATGACCTTGGCTCAGCATCCTAAACTATTGCCTGGACATGAGTTGATGTGGGCTTATTAAAGAAAATCCAGCTTCTGCAAGGTCTCTGTGTTGCTCTATCAAACCTTAACCTCTGAAGGGAATAGTTGAACCAGTCCAACTGATTCCATGTGTTGTAGTGATGCATTTATTATGAGCAAGGCTGTAGGTAACTTGTATTTCTCTGTACGAATAACATTGCTTCATAAGTAGGTCATAGCTGCAGTCTGGAGAGGTACATTTATTAATAAACTTTTGGAAGTCATTGGATAATTAAAGGGGAACTATTGAGAAAATGAAAACGTAATAGAAGCTTCATCATATTGAAATAAAGAAATTTCTAAATACAATCAATTAAAATTTCATTTTTGAAATAATCAAGTTTATCTTCACTGTCCTTCATTCTCTTCATTCTGTCTTCATGCAGGAGTTAGGTGTCAGATATTCATTTATTTTTGCATAGAGTGACCATGGTCTCTGGGGTTCCCCTTTTGTTCCAACTTGGTAGTCCCTGTTTCTCCCGAGTAAAAGTTCACAGTATCAAAATCCTGAAGCGCTAAAAAAAGCTCAGGAGATCTAAGAGTAGTGGATTTTCAATTATTGCAGTTCGGCAACTTCCCAGTTTTACCATAAGGTGTCAAATTACACCTTATAAATTACCATGTGAGCTTCAAGGTGGGTACTTACAAACATTTAACTTTAAACCTTACTCATCAAAAAGACCAAGATGGGATTGTCAGATGTTGCTTCATACTAATAGAGATGTAGAGCACAGAAATATTGTGTAAAACCTTTATTATATATATGAAATCTCAGACGATTACACTCACATTTGTGTAGTTTTCAAACAGGCACATCAAAACCCCTCCCTTACTTTGATGTCCGTGCTATCTCCAAATTAAAACCGGTAACCTGAATTACCTCCACACAGTGTAACACATCGGGGACGCTCCTCTAGAACCCTAGTGGGGTTCCTTTTGTCTAAAACATGTATTAGGGCTCACTCTATTAAAATCACCAGATATCATGTATCTATAGATGCAGGATTTGTGCAAAAGGCAGTTCTTTTGTTAGATTTTGTTTGTACTGGAATCAGTTATTTCAGTGAGCTCTACTTCATCTGCTAGGAAAGGAAGCCCCCCTAAAAGATATATTGATCTAACTGACAATGACTATCTGACACCCAACTGCTGCATGAAGATAGACTGAAGAGAAACACATGCTGAGAGAGGGATAGTGAAGATAAACTTGATTATTTCAAAAACAATACAGAATATATGATTGATTGTATTTGCAAAGTTTCTTATTTCAATATGACCAAGCTAATTACATACAATTTTTGTTTTTCGCAATAGTTCTCCTTTATGGTAGAATGAGCAGTCCTGTAATGTCAAATGTCATATGCTGCAGAAGGAGTCTACATTTTACAGTTAGCATGTGAGCTTGTAGTTAGTGGATGTAAAGTGAAACACTAACAAGCAAGATGCCACATCCACCTGTAGTCTTGTAGTACATCTTTGAGTTAGCTGTTAGTTTATTAGAACTGCCTATTTTTTTTTTTAGTCCTTGTTCTATTCAATTTCATGTCTCTCCGTCAACTTACTACTTGTTACTATGGTAAATTGAACTATAGCAACTGTTTGAGTTCCATAATGGAGAGATACTTGAAAAACTTGAAATAACTAAAAACAACTGATAATTCTCCTGGGATTTCACCCCAATTGTTAGCAAATAAGAATGCCCCAGGATATCAAGTAAGCAATTATAATCATTGGCACCCTGCAGTGATTTTAAATTTCTTGTCTTTTATAAACACTGATGAGAACACACAAGGGAAACAAGAGCACACTAGTAACAGCTGACAAGAAAAGGGATATTTTTTTTAGTTTTAAAGCTGAACTCAATTTACGTCCCAACAAATTAACCCTTTGGTCATTACATGCATATAACTGATTTTTTTTCAATTAACATTGCCTTGCTTTTGTATATACTGTATCCTTGGCATTTGTGAATGATTGCATAGACAATTTTTCAATTTCTGCAAGTTTATCTTTGCAGCAGATGCTCCTGATCAGCTTTGAAAGAACCCTGCAATGTGAGAAACACCAAGATAACTTCAGTTCATTTGCCGTGAAGTCAAAAAACATGTTACAGGCTCATTATTTCTGAACAGTCAAACTTCAGCTTTGAGAGCGTGTTGAAGAAATGAACGGTAATGAACCTTTGAAAAACGTGAATCTTAATTAGCAAAGAACTTTCTTAGAATTAATATACAAATCAGGTATTGAAGAGTATATAAATTGAGGTTTTCATAAACAACACTATAATAACTCTGTGTCCTTGCAGATTGCTTTACTTTCCTGGTCAAATGTTTCATTCAAAGAACCTCTTTCAATGCCTTCTTGAAGAAGGGCACTTGGGACTTAAACAATGTAAAGAAGAAAAAAAAAAGTATGCACACATACATATATGTACCATGTTGTTATTGTCATACCATGAGATATACAGTAAGATATGTCAACAACAGTAGAAGGGCAGGATATTAGAAATACCTGATTTATGTTATTCTTATCCTTTAAAGCTGGTTTCAGTGCTCTGATTCCAGCTGTTTCAAATATACATATTTAGATGCATTTATTAGTTTATCTCCTTCTTGCAGAGCTTATCAGTGTGTGAGGGTACAAAAGTTGTACCTGATTGTGATTATGTAAGAATGTGTGAAAGTATGGTGTTATGGATATACTTATTTGAAAGTTTGAGGTGATTGCATGCGGAAATGTAACTGGGTAACAATCATTTTGGCTACTAGGTGGCAGGGATGTAGTGAACATATTAGCTGTTACGTGTAATGTATACCCCTGCCCACTGGAGGGTCCAAGGAACAGTATATAAATAAGAATAGTTAGGATTTATTGGCTTTGGACAATGATCAACTAATTTTGGAAGAAAAAGGGACACTGTTGGAGAGCGTTGATTTACTGGTACAGGTTGGGATAACGATCCCATAGTGAGTGGAGAGGAATAGGGATGGCGCGAACCCCGCAAAAAAGTTCGCGGACGCGTTCGCGAACTTGCGACAAACGCGCGAACAGTTCGCGAACGTCGCGAACCCCATAGACTTCAATGGGAAGGCGAACTTTAAAAGCTAAAAAAGACATTTCTGGCCAGAAAAATGATTTTAAAGTTGTTTAAAGGGTGCAACGACCTGGACAGTGGCATGCCAGAGGGGGATCAAGGGAAAAGAAAAATCCATTATTTTCTTATGTCAAAAGTGTTACAAAGTATCTTACCTGCACCTGTTAGCTGTTCTGGACGCTGTTCTGGACTCTCTGCCAAAAGCCAAGTTCAAATCTTTGCTTCTTTTTCTGGCTGTTCAGTGAGGGTCTTTCCAGTGAAAGAGGGTCCTCCAAAAAGAGGGTCTTTCCAGTACAAATGAGGGACAGAGGGTTGAGCTCGCAAAAGAGGGACAGTTGGGACTCGGGAGGTATGCACATTTTTTTTTTTTTAGTCCAGGGGGTGTGTGGGGGTGGTCCAGGGAGATCTTCTTGATTGGCTGCCATGTATCTGCTGGTCTGGGGTGAGAGGGCAAAAAAATGCGGCAAAAAAAAAGCGGCAAATTGACGCGAACCCAAAATGCGAACGTCGCGCGACGTTCGCGAACTTCCGGCGAGCGCGAACAGCGGATGTTCGCGCGAACAAGTTCGCCGGCGAACTGTTCGCGCCATCCCTAGAGAGGAAGAGATGTGTAAACCCGACAGAAGGGAAGCTAAAACTTTGTGAGAAATCCTATTGAATATTGGATGATTGCATGACCATATGCATGTGTGCAAGGTGTGCTGTTGTTGCTTCTCTGCATGGGGATTTATGGTAACATCTCTCTGCTTCTCCAAAAGTGGAATGAATAAGCACATGCATGTGTTCTTTCTGCGGTGTACTGCTGAGTTATTTTGCTAAAAGGGTACAAGATGCAAAATTAAAAAAAACAGGAACAAAACAAAATGATTTTTCTCACAATGCATTAATAATTGAATGATTCAAATCTTTTTCTTAATTCCAGAAGTAAAAAAACATGTGCTTAAATGTGAAAGGTAGTGATGGGCGAATCTATCCCGTTTTGTTGCACGTTTTTGATGCGCGCCGTGTCATTTTCCACACACCTCACTTCGTTTTCGGGGCGCGACTCATTTTTTAGCTGCCGAATTTTTGCTGGCGTTTCGCGAATTTATTCGCCGGCGGGAATTCGCAGCGAATTCGCACCTGGCGAATAAATTTGCCCATCACTAGTGAAAGGCATAAAAGGAGGACCAATCTGTGCCTGCAGTCTTGTGGTGATCTGTTGGCGTACACATTAAGGAGGCTTTCTATACTCGATCCATAAAAGTCTAGGGGGGAGCATTTGTCTACACACAGTTAGGTTCATTTATTAACACCAGGCAAATTTGCCCATAGGCAATTACCCATGGCAACAAATCAAAAGGCTGCAGTCATTGTTCTGCTTGCAGCTGGCTTTAAAAAGCTAGTCACTGATTGGTTGCTATAGGTAACTGCCCATGGGCAAATTTGCCCAGTGTTGATAAATGAGCCCCAGTGTGTTCAGGGTTGCTGTGCCACTGAGGTGGCAGTACCGAGCAGGTTACCATTGGCCGCAAAAAGCCTCTCCTTGTACCTTTTCTGGTGTGAGAATGTGTAATACCCCCCACACACACTAACAATGTGGTCCCTCTAGACCCCTTCTGGTGCAGAAAACCCTCCGGAAGTGGCTCCTGCAATAAGATCACCCCTGACTGTGTTGAGTTTAGAAATCTTTTCCACAGTAGCGAGCCACACTCTGTGCAAAGGCACAACCTGAACAAAACTACATAACACAACTGCTTGATGCCACTGGCATGGATAGGGTGTGTGCCCAGTGTTTAGAAATAACACCTAATATGTTAATAATAGACACACAAAAATACTTAATGTATCCGGTATCAGTTAGTTATGGATTAATAAATAATGTATGAATTATTTTAGTGAAATAACCTTATTTTAAAAACTTTTACAGTTCATTTCTGTTTTTGCTTAACTCCCAAAGGTATCTTTGCTGCTCAGGATCTTTTGAACGTCTTTGCTCTTTTTTCATTTAAGATGGTAGAGGGGTTATTTAAGGATCTTCTTTTTCCTGTGTGGCTACACCCACAGTACATTTCACAAATGCTGACCGAACGCAGAAAAGTAGGTCAATAACATCTGCATATAGTGAAAGAGTCGTGTCTCTTCCTGTAATGAAAATAGCTGAAAGAAGTGGGCACTTATAATTCATCTGATTTAGTTGGTACATGTGCCACAATTTCCACAGTACTTGTAGCTTACAATTGCATCCTCCAAATACCCAGTTTATTTGTTTAAATCTGTATCCATGATCTTTGTCCTTGCAGCTGGAGTTGGAAACATTAAAGGGGATGTAAAGGCAAATATAAAATCCAATACAAATCTTGGGAGGTAAGGCAGGGGCTCCCCCTGTTGTTAATAATTATGATTGCTTCCCTGACCAGCAGTTAGGGACCATTTGACAATTCCTATCTACAGCAGTAAATGAAGGGAGAACATCACTGCATATAATCAGGTTTCTTATAAAACAGTACACATTTTTTTTAATGAAAGTATATTGGAGATTTATTTCTTTTTCATTAAAGAAAGTAAAAAGGGAATTAAATTTTTTTGCCTTTACATGCCATTTGACACATTACTACTCTTAGCTCAGGTTCTGGCATATCATTGTAGGACATTTGAACATTAGATCTTAATATTGCTTGCATTTTCTTTTTTATTTGTTTTTAATTCTTTCGTTGCCATCTAAAACTATTGTGTATATATGTTTTTGTTTTTTTTAATCTAAGCTATAATTTCCATCAACAAATAAAACCCAGTCATTATTAAATATCTTTGGCTTAAGGCAAGTACCCCCCATAAATATTTATGCTCATGCTTTAATTACAATTTTTTTTTATGTTGGAATAAATGAAAGTGGCCCCAGTTTAATTTTAGATGTGTCAGAATTTCATAATTCTTTGATAAAATTTAAATAAACTATAAAAAGGAAATTATAGGCATCAGGAAGGAGGCATTGTTTAAAAAGACTAAGCCATAATCAGCTTTTTTTCTTAAAACTCTATTTCAAAGGTTAGAGTCATAGTGATGAGCAAACTTTTTCACCAGGTATGGAGTCGCGGCAAAAATCCCACATTTCACTATCAGCAAATATTTTTGTGAAACCGCCGCCAATATTCTCAGGTACTTGGAAATGCTTCAGTGCATGGATTTGTGTTAATCAAATTTTGGTTCCATCCTCGGCTACCAAACACTACACCAGTGAGAAGAATCTTCAATATTCAATTTTAATTGCATCTATAGACCCTAGAAAACTAATGGCCTAAGGTGGACACCTTAGGATGTAGAATGTTTGCTTATAAAGAGGCAATTGAGAGGGATTGTAGGTAGCATCTTTCATTCATTTCATTATATTAAATTGTATCCATACCACCAGATACCATTCCCTTTCACCAGATCAGAACATCACCAAAGATTGATTTGCAATGAAGTTTTTAATGCAGTAACTTTTGGATAAGGCATTACTGAGAAATTGTAGGCCAATAATTTTCATCAGCTGGAAACTCATCATGAGCAAATATACCATTTCATATTTTTAAAATACTCCATATAATATCCCTTTAATGATACAATAGTCAAGAAATCAATAACTGTACACAGGTATGTGCCTTCACTGTGATTCCTCTGTTGTTGTTCATCATTACCTTCTATTTGTTACCTAAGCTACTCTCCATATAATATCAACACTCGTGTTTAGAAAATCCTCATTGCCTGGGTGCATGCCACCAACTGTTCACTCAATATTCTCATTACAAAGCCACACTCACAGGTCTTATGAATATAGAAAATCTATTATAAATATGCACTAGCATTTCGGCTGTTGTCCAACCTTTTTTTTTGAGAAAGGCTGGGCAACAGCTGAAATGCTAGTGCATATTTATAATAGATTTCCTATATTCATAAGACCTGTGAGTGAGGCTTCATTATGGGAATATACAGTTGTGCTAATAAGTTTACATACCCTAGCAGAATTTATGATTTATTAACCATTTTTCAGAGAATATGAATAATAACACAGAAACTTTTCTTTCACTCATGGTTAGTGGTTGGCTGAAACCATTTATTGTCAAACTTCTGTGTTTACTCTTTTTAAATCCTAATCACTACATAAACTACCCAAATGACCCTGATCAAAAGTTTACATACCCTAGTGATTTGGCCTGATAACATGCACACAACTTGACACAAAAGGGTTAGAATGGTTAGAATTAAAGTTAAGCGTCTTCACCTGTGATCTGTTTGTTTGTAATTAGTGGGTGTGTATAAAAGGTCATCTTTCATCCAGTGCTGCACTGATGTTTTTTTTTGGATTCTAAGTCATGGGGAAAGCAAAAGAATTGTCAAAAGATATGCAGGAAAAGGTAGTTGAACTCTATAAAACAGGAAAAGGAAATAAGCAGCAGTGTTCAAATTCTAATGAAAACGTGGAAAATTAAGAGTTCTGTTGAAACCAAACAAAGTAAAACTAAAATTTCAGCCACAACTGCCAGAATATTTTTTTGGGATGCAAGGAAAAATAACTTCAGGTGAAACACAGGACCTGTGTTTTTCAAACCTAGCAACACACTGACACAAAAACTGGTACACCAAAGGATCCAACTCCTAAAGGAAAATAAAGTAATGTGGTATATGCAGTCAAATGTAGAGATGAGTTGGGGGAAACAAAATAACTGCTCCATGAACGAATGGATCAGCATAGGAGGGCAAACTCTACAGGGCAAGACTCGGCTGTTTTTCTACACCTAAAAGACAAGCAACACTCTTTTGAAGATAGCAATGTCCAAATGTTGGACTGCCTTGTTTACTAATATGAATGCAATATGCAAAGCACAAAAACATATCCAAATCATGTTTACCTACAATTCAGGGTACATGCAAAATAGGGAGTGTGTGACAGGTTTTCTTTCCAGGCTTTCCTTGATTTTAAATTCCTTGTTACTTGAATAGTAAGTAGCACACATAGATACAAGTTAATATTGCATAAATCCATGAAATGTTGTGCTCTTTACTTTTGCTTGCATTTGTAAACAAAATCTTTTTGTACTGTCATTTTGTTCAATAATAATATGTAGATTTATAATAGGGCTGTCTACACCCAGGAAATAGATTTGCTCTAAATTAAGAACATGTAATTTAATCACAATACCTGACTCACTAACGACCTTGCAAGTAGTGTTCATAGACATTTTTAAATTCAAACACAGCAGTTGGACAGCATTGATTTACTACGCCATGTAAATATGCATAAATAAATACAATGTGTAGATATGCATGTGTGAATGTGGTGTTGGAATAGTCATTTAACTGCATTACCCTGAATTTGGCCTAATGCCTCAAAGAAAAGCTAAGTTGATGTTATGCTTGCCCTTGAATGTCAGTTTGCCATTTGGTTAATTGGATGAGTTATTAAGGAACAAAACAATAAGCAATTATTAAAAATAAAATGTTTCAAATCCTGTCTGTCTCTGCTGATGTTCCACATAAAACACAGGAAACTTGCTTCATTAACTTTTAACAATTGATGCAGCCGCAAGCAAAAACATATTTCCCTCCCCGTATTTAATTTCCACATGTCAAAGCACAATTTGATACCCATGCCCAAGAGATTTCCCCAATAATGAAGTAATCAGGTCCCCTCCATGACACAGTGACTATTTTTGCTGCTGCTCCTCTTTTATTATTTGCTAGCTATGTATTTTTTTCTGCAAATTGCATAAAATAGGCATAACTATCTGTCATCCCCAGTCTTACTAAAAAGAAGTGGTGCAAGTATACTGTAGCTTAAACTGGTGGTTATTCTGCATAAGATCCATTTTTAAATGAACCTGACATTGTTCATCTTACTGTCTGTAGCACATTACCATTATGTCAAAGGCTCATAAATGAAATTAGCCAAGTTGACTGGAGTCCTGACTTGTTAAAGTGAGATCGATGAGACAAAAAAAAGTAGGAAAGGTAAAGCAAAATTAATTATTTTCAGGAAACAACAAAATGACGTGTATACAAAAGCATCTCTCCTAACAAATAATCAGGGTTGATTGGTGTGTGCTCTTGCAGGCTTCAGGCTGGAACAGTTCATCATGTAGCAAGTCTTACTGGTGATTTGTAATTGCACTTTTAGGCCATGACCTCTTTCCCTGACAACAAGAAAGATTTTTTCTCTCATTGCCCATTATTTTTTCCCAATGTTCTCCCTTTAACCTTCAGTGTTTCTTGTTTATTTATAACAGAACACAGGTTAAAAAAAGATACAGTACATGTATGTACTGTAGAATCCTATTTTATGGTGAGCAAACTATATTGTCACGGTCAGCACCCTAAATCCAGAACCAATGCTAAGCATCCTGTTCACGGCTCTTGCTTCTGCCTTTAACCGCTGCCTTTCAGCTTGGGTAGAACCCTCGGCTAATCAGATGCCGCCAGGTCTTATTAAGAGAGGTGCAAGCAGGGGGTTCTGGATGAGCAAAGGGGCACGACGGTAAAGCAAAGTCTTTGGGCAGAAGGTCATGGTACACGGCATAGACAGAAAGCGTGGTCAAATAAGGCCGGGTCAGTGCAGGCCGTATACAAGCGGAGCCAGGCAGGCAAGGAAACCAGGAGATCAGTCAGAAGGGATACTGATACAGAAGAGTCGGTTTACCAGGCAGGGTCAGGATTTGTTACAAACAGGCAGGGGTCACAACAGGAATCAGAATCAGAAGCTTAACAGCACAAGGCACTAGGAAAGTCAGAAGGAGGAAAACCTATAATGGGCAATGATCTACAGCCCAAATGCGCCTTTTATCCTATTTGAATTTCCCGCCATAGCGTGCATCAGAGTGAATGCGTCTAGAAAGGAAGCAGAGGTGTGATGCGCATGCCCTAATGAACCAGAAGGGAATCAGTGCTGCATGGAGCAGCAGCGCGTGGCAGTTGAACCCACCTAGGGGCAGCAGGCGTCCCTGCCGACACCCTCCCACTAGACCACCAGAGTGAGTGTCACAAATATGGTGCTTTGGGTCTGACAATGAAAGGTGAAAATGTGTTATATTTAGGATACTCAGGCACTTTAAAGAAAAAGTTGAATGTAACCATCCTGGAATATAAGGATTGACTTTTGTTGATTGAACCCAGTGTTTCCTTATGATTCAGAAGCTCACCATTACTGATGGGAAAGATAGCAAATGTGTTGCTCTTCAAAATGTAATGTAAATGCACCCAGTAAAAAACAAGTACTTTCCCACAGAAAAAATAGACTAGCTGTAGGTCTTTTGGGCCCATATCCTGCGGGACTTTATTGACTGTAGTTTTAGTTCAAAGAAAGGACACACCATTTATTTGACCAGGCTTCTCAAAATCCATCAAAATAATGTAAGTAATTGATTAGAAAAAAATTGCTTTGATCTTGGAGAACAGACCTTTCTAATGATTTACAATTTACTTTTTTGTTGCTAGCTTGTTGCACATGCATTGACAATGTTGGAGAACAGATTACTCTAATGATTTACAATTTGTCTTCATCCTGCTCAATCACTACAATCACTACAACTATAGTAGTGTTTTTGAAGCAAATACACCAGTTTTAACAGTGAAGAACAATAGTACATTATATTGTAATTCTTTTTTTTGTATAATCTTTATTTTAATTTTCATAACATTCGCATACATAACGTCTCATTGTTCAATTTACAGGGATGATAAGGCATGTTTTTCATTCTACATGTTTCAATGTTAATCAAGACCATAGAACATATAATTTAAGGAAAAATTTAAGGAGAAGAAAAAGAATATGCTATAGAGCATATAGAGTGTAGAAAAAAGTTTGTGTTAGGCCAAACACTTCATATAGCTCAATCTAATATATAGCGGTGTGATATTGTAATTCTTTTAAAACACTTAAATTTTTTGGTGTTACTGTTCCTTTAACATTTGCTACAGGTAGTAAGTCCATGGCTCAGTTACTACTATTGGCCTCCTATGGGCAGGGTACAAAGTATACAAACAGTGCTTTCTGCCCCTATGATGTCCTGTCAATTGTTAATGAACAAAAAAGTGTATTTTATAATAATATAGCCATGTCTAATTTAAGAAAACTCTACGGCTCAGATGTGAATTAAATTGAAAGAAGGCACTTTAAAGCAGATGGTATTGAACTGACATAGCAATTGCCCACTGCATTATGCTTAAGATCACATATGAAGATTCTGAGCAGGTCCAGTGGGCCAGTTCTGTATTTTGTTGAATATGGCTAGCACATGGTGCATATTTGGTATGACATGTTTGGGTTACAAGAATATAGATCAAACTGCAGCTGGCATGCAAGTCAGAGAAAAGTAATTATAATCTGGGTCTAGATAAAAAAAAAAACTCTTTATTTCTCCCTGACATAAATCACATCCTAAGAGGAAGAATTTTAAACACACCAGTGCATGTTTGTCCAAATAAAATAGATTTTTAAAGCAAAGAAATAAGGACAAACAAAAATTCTAGTTAAAATGTTTACACTATTTTTCTCCTTTGCCATTTGCTTTCTTGGCTGATGTATTACACTGTGAAGAGATCTTTATATGTCACATGACACTTCTGCATGACTGATTCCACTGATGGCACTTATATAACTTAAAATCATTCAGTCTAATGAGGAATTATTTTGCAGAAGAATGCATTTCAGCTACCTGAGAAGATACAAATGGTAGATGATGACAACGTATCCATTTATTTCAACCTGTGAGAATTATTTGTGGCCCTGACACTGGTTTAAAAAGAGATGACCTTGCATCTAGATACTTCATGTCACTCCACATATATTGTATCAATAATGTGCTTATTAAAGAGAGAAAAATAATGATCTTTATTGTACTGAAAGTCAGTTCTTGAAAAGCAAAGGTATGAACAGAATATAGAAATAATAATAAAATAAATGGTTGCTTGTAAAAGATTTTGTAAGGCAGATATTTTCTTACCTGGCCAGGCTGGCCAAACTTTAAGTATTGCCCACAGAAAACTGGACTGAAATGTCCAGTCTAACATTTACATAAGAACAACAAAAAAAGTAATGCATCCCAAGTGAAAAACTTTATATTGTCTTTTATATGTCCAATTCAATTCTGTATTCATTGTTATAATGTCCACAGATTTTGTTTGACATTACTTTATAAAAAAAAAACTCTACTTATGGTTTTAAACAGTTCACCAGTTCTGTGCATCGAATATATTTTCAAAGTCTACGGGGCAATTAAACAAAAATAGTCATCCACTCCCTTAGCTATGTAAGCAAACAGATACAATGAATATATATATATATATTCTATCACAGAAATACTGTAATTGTCTGAATTCTTTCTCTCAGCATGTGATTTGTGCTAGGGAGTAAAGATTTGTATAGGTGGTGTGGTGTTCATACAAATGGCCTGCTGGTGTCACTGTGCACAGTACTTGTACTATGCATATACACAGTCCTTTCTGTACAGCTTGAGATTGATAGAGTTGGAAGTTACTGTTGTATAATGGCTGCATGAACCTGCTAATAAAGCACTATTATTCTCTGCTCATCCTCGGCTATCAAAATACAACAAATTGGCGATGAGATGTCTCTTCTACCTCTGCAGCAGCCTGCAGCTTTTCTTCCAAACCCTTGTGAGCCTACCTTACCTTTTACTGCTTGGATATGTATGTCTGACAATTACATTACTGCTTCTGACCTAGGGGAGATTTCTGGTGCTAGAAAATGTGCTTTACTTGTTCACTGCCTGGGAGCAGAGGGACAGCGTATATTCTATACATTACCTGATGAAACTTATGAAACTGCTCATACTACTACTATAAAAACTTTTTGTTCCTAGCGTAAATGTGGTTGCTGAAAGATATAAATTCAGCCAAAGTGGACAGCATAATTGAGAATCCACAGAAAAATTTGTAGCAGCTTTGAGAGAGCTGGTTGTTACCTGTGAGTTTGGAAATCTAACAGATGAAATGCTAAGAGACAAAATAGTGGAAAAAACTAACTCACATCACGTTAGAATGAGACTGCTCCTAGAGCAGGATTTAACCCATGCAAAGGCTATTACAGTTGCTAGCCAAATTGAAAAAGCAGTGGCTAAAACTCTCAGTCAGGGAACTGCTAGGAATGTACAGACTGTGAATCCAGTACTGTGGCCTAATAATGCACAGTCACAGGCAAAATACAGTGCTAAGGAAAGGGATTCACTTCAAAACCGTGCAGCAAATACAAATAAAAAATACTGCTTCCGTTGTGGTTCAATACAACACACTGCAAACTATGCTACATGTCCTGCAAAAGCTGTACAGTGCCGCAAATGCTCAAAGGTAGGTCATTTTTCTAAGGTCTGCTGTAGTTCTGCTAAAGATGTTCATGAACTCACTACTACAAATGTTACAGTGTTCAGTGTGGATCAAGCTGATACATTTACACAAGTTTATTTGCACTGTCAATACTGCTTCTGCTGACAAGGGACACTCCATTAACCTGATGCTTGATACAGGTTCAGCTGTTTTTATACTACCAAAGGATATTTTCCTGAAATATTTTGAAAAAGATATGCTTGTTGCACCTGCCCTGAGACTGGTTGTTACTTAAAGGATCCAATCCCTGTGCTTGGTTGCTTGCCATTGGCTGTACAATTGAATCAAATACTGCAAAATGTGACTTTTACATTGTGAATAAGGGTACTGGGATACTATGAAGGGATCTCTTTGCTTCATTAAACCAACAATTAATTGATGGTCTCATTACTACAACACCAGTGCCTGCCACACAGCCTGTGTCTAAAATTTCACCACCAATTACATAACTACAAAGCAATGTGCCATGCAACAACTCAATAATCTCCAGCTGAATTATTACATGGCATGCTAAGTTACATGTTGCAGACATCAAACTTCCACTAAATACTGTTCCTACAAAATCATCTACTGCGGACATTTTCAGATGTCAACAAGCCAAATATAAGGCTTATACTGACAGAAAATGTGGTGCAAGAGAAGTGCACTTTCAGCCTGGATCTTTAGTCAGATTCAAGAGACTGGGAATACTGAAACAAGGACAATCTAAATGTACTACACCACTTAAAGTGAGATGCCAGCGAGGACCATACACATATGAATCTGATGGATGCATATGGAATGCAAGTCGTCTTGCTCCTGCTAGATATGACTTTGGAGAAGCTCCATTTGATAAAGGACATTTTCCTACTCCTGATGCCAACTGCAATAGGCCTGAAGAAAGTGAACCTATATCGCATACTGAAAGAATCTGAAAACTACCTGCATGGACCAAGGACTATGTGATGTGAAGAATGTATATGATTGCTTTGAGATACATACTGTTTAATTGTTACTTTTTTTTTTGTATTTGTCCAAATGTTTTTCTACTATAGGGGGAATGTGGTGTTTATACAAATGGCCTGCAGGTGCACTATGCACATTACTTGTACTATGCATATACATACGCAGTATTTTCTGTACAGCTTGAGAGTGATAGAGTTGGAAGTTACTGTTGGCATATGGCTGCATGAACCTGCTAATAAAGCACTGTTATACTCTGCTCATCCTCAGCTATCAAAATTCAACAGGTGGTTTTGTCATGGAAAAGCATGTTTTTTTTCTGCTCCTCCAGCAGAATCCTGCATTGAAATCCAATTTTTAAAAGAGCCAACAGATTTTTTTTTAACTTAATTTTAAAATTTGACATGGGACTAGACATGTTCTTAATTCCCCAAGTGCCCTTGATCGTGTGACTTGTGCTCTGGAACACACTTTCCAAAAGACGCTGGATGCAGCACAAATTGGGCAGGTTTGCTGCAAAAATATTTATTCAAGCCACAACATGTTTCGGATCAACATGGATCCTTTTTCTCACTTGAAAAAGGATCCATGTTGATCTGAAACATGTTGTGGCTTGAATAAATATTTTTTCAGCAAAGCTTGCCCAATTTGTGCTCTATCCAGCATATTTTGGAATTTAAATATGAGAGTCTATTGGTGTGGCTCCTTTGGAATGTGAGCACTCTGCACAGGTGGAAGCGTTTGATTGACTTCTCTGCAGTATCCTGGTACACACTTTATCATACCCCTCCCCTCCCTTTCCCCGCAATCAGCCTATCAACAGAACAATGGGGAAGAAATAAGATAACAGCATCCTGATACCTGCATTGGTAAACATTATTCAAAGAGAATACTATGATAATATCATTCATAAGTATAATCCTTTAGTAGTTTAATAATTCAGTAGTATAACACCCAAACCAGACTGCAACTTCTTCAGTTGCTTTGAGTAAGAGACAAACAATTGCTTATCTGAAAGCAGTTCCATTATGAGGTGCTGGCTCTTTCTGAAAGCACAAGAGCATTAACTGAGATGGCTGCCTGCACACTAATATTCCATCTAAATAAGAATGCCATCTTAAATGGTAAAATACATTACTTGCAATGTACACTGTGTAATTTAGTGATAAACTCTATACTATAACAATCATGATACAATCCCCTGCAATAACACGCATGTTCAACTACTTGAACACATTCTGGCAAAGTGACTCTCTATCTGCTTTATTTTAATGCGCCAAACTAAACTTTCTTGACTGTTGGCAAATGTTTCCTTCTGAAATTTCCAGTTACTTCTGCTCTCTGCCCTATCAACTCCCCATGTCTATTAACCCACTTAATGGCGGCAGGTTGAGAGAACTGCAGATTGGCTAGTTTCAGTTTAAGGCAAATTTAATATTATCTATCAATCGGCCAGCTCAAAGTGGACAAGGGTGACAGATGTGACACCAGCCTTACCAACCCATAGAAATCCAAAAGAAAAGCTTTCTAAATGCCTCAGAAACATGTCCATATCATAAATTTAAAAAAAAATCTTGATTGCAGATTTACAGCCTCTTTTGGTTGGAGCTGAGACCTTCACTACTCAAGTGCCCGAGGAGTGGTCATTCTCTTGCCAAATCTTGTTGATATTTGGAGTGCTGGAGAAAACCATGAAAAGGCTTAGCTGTAGTCATGATCAGGTTGCGTCCAAGGACTGGAAAGGCTAGGATAATCAATACAGAAGCCAGAGGTCAAGGCAGTCAGCTAACAGAATGATTAAACAGGTTCTAATCAATGTAACCATGGGAAATTCATGCATAGTAAGAAGCATATAGAAACCAGAAGTAACACAATATATCTCTGGTTAATATAGGATATAGGATTCCAAAAGACTAAAGGTACTGTAGTACAAATACAATTAGTATAGCTATAGGCATAAATGGTTTGTGTGAAAGAGTGGAGGGTGTGTGTGTATGCTGGGTTTTTATTTGGAGGGGTTGAACTTGATGAACTTTGTCTTTTTTCAACCCAATTTAACTATGTAACTATGTAAATAGTGTGCATTGTCCTGTGGTTTACCATTTCAACTAACCGGAAAAGCTTCTAGTGACAAACTAGAACTGTGTCTTCTAAGGCTCTAGATCAAAAAATGCCATCACTGCGTTTATTGAATTTGTACAATTTGAGGTCTTTCCAATAACAGGTATTAAAAGCAAATCCTATTGCTACCATTGTGGTGAAGGAAATAAATAATAGAGTTAATTGTAGAAGAAACACAAATATAGGCTGTAACACATTACCCATTTCCACCTTTAACATAAACGGAAACTGGGATTACCATCTCTTGGCAAGGCTTTTCAAATATTTACAAAAAACTATAAATCTAAATCACAGCAGTAGTGTCAGATAGTGATGGGGCAAATCTCACCCGTTTCGCTTTGCCGAAAAATTCGCAAATTCCTTAGTGAAATTCGCGAATTGGAAAAAAAAAATTGCGAAACGAGTTGCGCGCCGGTTTTGACGTCACGTTGTTTCCGATGCGCGTCACGTTGTTTCTGATGCGCGACTCGGTTTTTTTTGCCGAATTTTCGCTGGTTAATTTTTGCTGGCGTTTTGTGAATTTATTCGCCAGCGGCGAATTGCGGGAATTCGCTGCGAATTCGCCCCTGGCGAATAAATTCGCCTATCACTAGTGTCAGACTTTAAGTCAGAAAGAGCAGCAGCCTTGGCTTGTTTGGTGTTTTCTTATAAAAACAGCATATTCCCATACAACTGCCAATATCATATGCTCAAAGAATTAGTTTGAATTTGGGAATGGTGTCAGTATGGGGAGGGAGCTGAGGCTGCACATCCATTTTGATTTTCCTAACTATACGGATACAATTATAGAGCTTTTTATAGACATAATCATATAAAATGTCCTACTGCTCAGGTATGTTTATTTACCTATGTTTGAGCCTCAAATACCATGTGGCTGCGCCGTTTGTCATAATACTCAATGTCCGATATTTTTTTTAGCAAGCAGCTGTACAGTTAAAGTTCAATATATCTTCATAGTTGTCAGCATAGATTTTAGCTCTTGTGAATGTGGATGAAGACCGTCAACAGTCTCATGCAGTAAAATACTGAGACTGGGTGCAGAACATTGTTCTTGGAAATATACAGGTGTTTTGTTAATATCCACCATATAAAAATATTTGCACAGCTAATATTAAATCCTTTGTTTAAAAGGGCACCTGTCAGGGAAAAATATTATCCCCAATCAAAGTTGTGGGCTAGTAGAGCATGCACTCCGGTTGGGGGTAGCAATAGTTTTTTTTAAAATTGCCTTCTTCAATCGTTAGACCACTCGGACTGTGTGGGAGTTCCCAGTATGAGCAGCCATATTGGCACATATGCATGTACATAATGAGCAAATGCAGTGATGTGTATATTATGCACATATGCATAACATCGGAAGGGCGTTTGCACATGAGCTCTGGCTGACATGGCTGCTCAGACAATAAAGGGCACAGTAACTACTGTTACTCTAATAGCCCGCAACTTTGGTTAGGGATAATATTTTTGCCCAACAGGTGCCCTTTAAGGACTATGAGTGTTTCATTGCATATTTTATATGAAAGACCTGCTCTTATTTGGTTTCATGAATGTTATTTTGTCACAGCATTGACTGCTGGATTTCTCAGGGCCGCCATCAAGGGGATACAAGGTGGCTGTAGCAGAGGGGTCCCAAGAGCACAATTCACATTTTACTTGTTTACAGGGCCCTCCTCCCAGGGACTCCAGAGTTCAATGGGTTTACAATTGGGGCACCCTGGGGGCAGGGACCTACATATTTTGTAGTATGGGGCCCTGTGATTCCTGATGGAGGCCTTGCATGTTATGTTCTCTTGGATGTTCTCTATCAATCAAGAAGTACACTACATGGACATTGGTGGGAATCCACTAGAGAACTACTTTTGTGTTTGGTAGCCGAGGATGAGGAGAGTAAAACAGTGCTTTATTAGCAGGTTCATGCAGCCATTACACAACAGCAGTAACTTCTTACTTTCACTTTCAAGTTGTACAGAAAGTCCTGTGTATGCACAGTGACACCCGCAGGCCATTTGTATAAACACTACATATTCTCCCTATAGTAGGAAACCATTTGGGCAAATGTAATTAACAACAACAATGCATCTTAAAGCAATAATATACATTATTCACATCACATAGTCCTGGGTCCATGCAGGTAGTTTTCTTATTCTCACAGTACGCCTTATAGGTTCACTTTCTTCAGGCCTATTGCGGTTGGCATTAAGAGAAGGAAAATGTCCTTCATCAAATGGAACATCTCCAAAGTCATATCTAGCAGGAGCAAGACAACTTGTATTCCATATGCATCCATCAGACAGTTCATATGTGTATGGTCCATGCTGGTGTCTCACTTCAAGTGGTGTAGTAAATTTGGTGTAGTAAATTTGTCCTTGTTTCAATATTCTGGGTTCCTTAATTCTGACTAAAGATCCAGGCTGAAAATGCACTTCTCTTGCACCATGTTTTCTGTCAGTATAAGCCTTGCATTTGGCTTGTTGATGTTTGACAATGTCAGCAGTATAGGAGTTTGTAGGAACAGTATTTGGTGGAAGTTTGATGTCTGCAATATGTAACAATTCAGCTGGAGATGCTTGGGTTGTTGCATGGCACGTTGCTCTGTAGTTATGTAGTTCCTGTGAGACAGTCTCCCTTATAGAGTAGGGCAATCGCTACAATTACTGGCGTACTGGTTTTACATCTGGTCTCAACTTAACTTTGTGCACAATCTTTTGCAAGTATTTAAATAAACTATCCTTTGGTAGTATAGAAACAGCTGAACCTGTATCAAGCATCAGGTTAATGGAGTGTCCCTTGTCAGCAGAAGCAGTACTGACACTGACAGTGCATATAAACTTGTCTGGAATAAATGTACCAGCTTTATCCACACTGAATACTGTAACATTTGTAGTAGTAGTTCATGAAAATCTTTAGTAGAACTACGGCTGACAGTAGCAAAGTGACCTGACTTTAAACATTTGCGGCACTTTTTTGTTCTACTAACAGTGAACCAAGTTTTTTTTAAGGAATTTGAAGCTTCTGAAACTTTAGATTGTATTTGCAAACCTCAAGCTAGTTTTCAATTCAAGGTTAATTCAAAATTTAGCAAACTTATTAATATGAAGGATAGACTGAGACTTCACTGCATCTAAATTTAGCTATTTTTCAATGTTTACCCTCAGGATTCTTGATAGTTTCAGGCTGTTTGGACTGGTTTTTGTTTGATACTCAGATAAACTTGAGTTTTTCTGATGACAACTCACAAAAAGTCATATGATTCAATTGTCAAATTGAAAAAGTTGATGTGGCCCTCACCTATTTTTTCATAAATATATAATTATTGGTAAAGTAAGGGGATTCGTGTTTGGGGATTGGTAATTTTTTTTTTTTAAGTTTTAGTAAATAGGCCTCTAAGAATTATGCATGACCTGCAGCCTGTACTGAGTTCACAAAAATTACTAAATACTAGAATTATTAAAGCAGCATGTTAATATTTGTAGAATTGCTTAGGTGGTCATAATAGTGGGATATGAATATACAAAAGGAAACAAAGTGTTTTTATATGTTGCCCATAAATAAGGGCAGAACTGATCATCTTACAAAGAAGGCCTGCTTGAGGGAGAAATGAAATGAAAGCTGGATAAATAAGTCCTGCTAATAATAGGTTGCCACCTAGTTAACATTTCTAGTTTGCATTATGAAATTAGAGTTAAGGCATGAGATTTTACAGTGACAGTCACATAATTATTGGTTTTTAGCTCATTTGGGAATCACAATGACTTTGTCCTGCATTGTTCAAGGTGGAATAGCCTTGCTGAATACAATGTTTATACATTGTTAATATTAAATTGTCAAAGCAATTGGCCCTGCATTTAAGATTTGACCAGATCCCTGTGATGTAGTGACAAAATTCTAGACTACTGTTACTATGAATGAAGGAGAGTGGAAAACTTGAAATTATTATGTGACCTTCTCTGTTTTTTTCATCAGATCCATTTTGTGCTGCTAAAGCATATAACCTTCTAAAACTTAACAAATAAAATGTTTTTGTAATTATTTTCAAACATTTCATTTCACCCCTTCCTTTATTGCTAGAACTGCATTTCTGGTTTCTGCTATTGTTGACACTAAAAGGTTTCATAAAAATGTAAGTACTTCACTTAAAGGAGTAGTAACACCAAAAAAATGCTGTTTTAAAGTAATTCAAGTAAAATGTACTTTAGGCCTGCCTTGGTAAAACCGGTGTGTTTGCTTCAGAAACATTACTATAGTTTATATAAACAAGCTGCTGTGTAGCCATGGGGGGAAGCCATTTAAACCTAAAAAAGGACAAAAGGCACAGAATACACAGCAGATAGATAATCTCTGTAATTTACAATGTTATTCTACACAGTTTATCTATCTACTTTTTCTCATGTGTTTGATTGGCTGCTCCCATGGCTACGTGGCAGCTTGTATATACTGCAGAAATTATAGTAGTATTTCTGAAGACAACACACCAGTTTTACTAAGACAGGGCACCATTAAATTATATGGTCATTACCTTAAAACACTTTTAGATGTTACTGTTCTTTTAAAAATAATGGAAGCTAAAAGATGTTCATAGATGGTGCTTAATATTACCGACATGTCAGCATAAGCTAAAAATGTTCTACAGAGTGTCAGGGATAGGTCTCTTTACTACTGACTATAGCATGTGTTTTACTGACAGACATGTCAGTCATATGATGAGTTAAAACAATTAATTACGCAAATAAATTGCTGCCATTGGTGTAGAGATTATCAAATTGTAGATTTGATGGTGGCATAAAATATTTAGTAGCTGGCTATCAGTTTGGGGCATAAGGTGTGTGTAAAGTGTTTGTCACCTGTGTTTTTGTTGTGAGACAATCCTCATGTGTCATGTTATGACAGGTAAATAAAACAGCATTAACCAGTCCTTGACACATACTGACTCTTCTTTCACTTTAAATACCGATCCCCCAATCTAGTTCCAATAGAAATACAGACTGTCTCAAAGAGTCCTCGTTACTTTTCCTAAGTTTGTTTAATGTCACTCATTACATAATCCGTTCTATATCTATAAATAATATTCCTAAAAAAGTCTAGGCCCCACTCAGGAGATTAATTATGCCATGACTCAGTAATAGCAGCCACATTTAAATTGTATCTTGTCATTATGGAAATTAGCTTGGGGAGCTTATTTGCCAAACTCCGAGCACAGGTATACAGATCTTTTAAGAACCTCAGTGTTGCTACATTTAATATAATGTTTTTTCTCAGTTTTATTTACCCAAGGACACATTTTTAGTCAATATACAGTATGCTGCACACATTTGTACTAGGGAACAGGACAAATTTCCCTGGATTATTTTTCAGTTCCCTCTCAACTAGTTTCCAGTTAAGAATGCCTCATATCTGCAGTTAAAGCCTCCCGCTCCCTTCTCCATCTATTTTATAATCTCATGTGAATAGAAAATGCTGGTAAGGATCGACAACTTCCCTTCTAAGTTTGGCAGAAATAATGCCTTATTAGGGTTGTTTCTTCAAAGGTGCCATTTGAACCTATAAACCAATCAATACCACCATGTGTATGTGTAAAGAGATGTGAAAATAAAATCCTGATTTCTTTATCACTTGATATTTGTGCACATTTTACCTTTTGCTTGAGTATAGATTTTCAACAGACCTGAATACTCTGAGTTGCGATTCCTTCAAGCAGTGAGGGGGTGGCATACAGATACAAAAGATGTATGTACAACAGTATGCAGTTGTGTTTAGGAGAATGAACCCACATTTGACTTGTACAGCTGAGCCTTTTGTTATACCATGTAATAGTCATCATGATTCAACATGCAATTTACAGACATGAGCAACGTGACATATTAATCCCCATTTTGTTACAAGATATAAGATTTTGTTACAAGATATGGTATTTAAAATTCCTAACCCAGTTGGATATGTTTGCTCAGTGTAGCTATCACTATAGTTTACTCCTATGCATTATAACAACAGATTATTCCTGTTTAAGGATATACAGTATAATATGAAAAAAATAATGTTCTGAAAGTGGGAGTAATTTGCTAAACAGTTCACTTGTCAATTCTGTACATTGTTTAGTGGGATATTGGGGCAATGGCTGTGCTCATTTGTTGCATTTGCCTCACCGTGAACTCCACAGTAATGAAGCATGAGCATTCACTTATATACTATAGACAATAGTCTTTATTACTGTGATTCCACTGTAACAGTGCAATTAGCCATGATTTACTGCAATGAAGTGTTTCCTCTAGTCACTGTGCATGCCAAAAATGTGTCCACCAATAGAATAGTAGAGTTGCAATTACTCTACTCCTTAAAGCAGCTTGCAAATTTCTCACAGATAGCATTCATATCCTAATGGGCAGATGATCTAATTAATTTCATTCTCCCTTCATTCTGTGTGATTCACTTGATGGAAAAATTGCAGCATGTAAACAAAACCCTGGACTTAATCCCTGTTTAGGGATGGCGTGAACCGCCGAAAAAAAGTTCGCGAACATGTTCGCGAACTTCCGGAAA
>CM044438.1:79098977-79162776 GCA_024363595.1 Xenopus borealis | reverse complement strand
TATGAATCATATCCTGAGTTAGCCACTGACTAGATTGAGCTGAGTCAGTGCATCTATGAAACGAGCCTGGGAACGCATACTCTATTGTATACACTGAAGAAATAAACTGATTTAGCACATTTGCCTTTTCTTTATTGGTTACAACCATACTGGTACCATTATTTAAAGGAGCAATACTCTCAACATGCATCTTTTTACTATTAATATATTTAAAAAACTTTTTAGGGTTAATTTTCGCCTGCACCGCAATTAATTCCTCATTTCCTTTCTTTGCCTTCCGGATTGCTGATTTACAACATTTTTTACATTGTTTATATTCATTAAATGCAGCTTCTGTCCCAACAGATTTGTAGTTTTTAAATGCCTTTTTCTTCTTTCCTATTATCTTCTTTACATCTTTATTAAGCCAAATAGGCTGATTCTTAGAGCTTCTACATTTACTCCTTAAGGGAATAAATTGAGAACAGTAATGATTTAATATCATTTTAAATGACAACCATTTCTGTTCTTTGGTTTTAGCTGAAAACATAATGCCCCAATCAATAATCTGAAGGGCAGCCCTAAAGGCATTAAATTTAGCTTTTCCAAAATTCATGGTTTTTGAGCCCCAGTAAATATTTGTTTTTTGCACCAGACATTAAATGATATAATATTATGGTCACTATTACTCAGGGATTCAATGACTTGTACATTTGCTATAAGTTATGGGTGATTTGAGATCACTAGATCCAGAATAGCATTTTTTTTCTGGTAGGCTCCTCAACAACCTGTCCCATAAAATTGTCATGCAACAAGTTTATAAACTTATTCCCATTAATTGATCTGGCAGTACTGTTGCTCCAGTCAATATCTGGGTAATTAAAATCCCCCATTATCAATACTTTTCCGAAACCAGCAGCTTTTTCTATTTGTGTCAGGAGCTTAGCCTCCTCTTCCTCACTTACATTAGGGGGTCTATAGCATACCCCTACAATTAATTTGCTGGACTCTTTACAATTGGTGAAGAATTCTACCCATAAGGCTTCTCTGCCCCTTCATTCTCTAACATAACCTCCTCCTTTATATAAGCTTTTAAATCCTGCCTAGCATACAGACATACCCCTCGTCCTTTTCTATTGCTTCTGTCCCTCCGAAACAAAGTAGTTCTACTGAGGCTGTTAGGAAGGTCTCAGAGAACAGGGTACAGATGAGACTGCCTGTGTGAGGAACTCTCAGAGGGACTGGGGGTGGCCTTTGCTACTGCAAGGTGCAGAGAGAGGTGAAAGCAAGTGACAAAAGGTCTGTCTGACTGAGAAAAGACAGGGAGCTGAGCAATCCCCCGCACAGGAGAACTGTGAGTACAGGGGTGACCCCAATACAAATGTTTTTTTACTGGTAGTCCACGAGGGGCCCAGTTTAGTAAGGGAACTCTTCATGTGTGAAGGTAGAATACAGTGGGCAGGATTTATTTTTATGATTTGTGTTTTTTGTATCCTTAAATAGTCACCCCTGTGTGTAAATAAACTGCCTTACTGTGAAGAAAGTGTTTGTTGTGGATCCCGTAGCTCACAATGTGGATAGATTTATTCAAGGGAAATTGTACAACTCTAGGCACTTGGTACTATATCTAGAGGGACTCTGGCACTGTGTGTATAAAATAATGGCCATTTGGTTAACGCAACTTTACTAAAGCAAGAGAAACCAGGCACAGCAAGCATTACTGGAAATTTATTTGGGGAATTGCTTGGTCAAGCAGGAGCTTGAAGAAGCAAGGAACATCTGACATAATGCTCCTCAGTGGATACCTGATGCTGCTCAGACAATGTAACTTTTAGACAGGAATCAATTATATCAATTTCTAACCATTCTGTGAAATATAACAGGCAGACAACACTAAACGTGCAAATGAGGTTTGAATTTTCTTTAGGTGCCAGAATCAGTACTTAATTTTAGGTTGTTTTGCTAAGCCTCTATGAAACGAATACATGATTCCACTGAGAAGCCTCGCCATCTGCTTATGAGAGGGGTGGAATCCTTCTGCAGTTAAAAAAAAATAATTTGGCATTAAAGTTGTTTGTGCCTGCAAATATGTATTGTTGTCTATTTAGCAGTGATACAGTATTTTGCTTTCATTTGATGCATTTCCTAGTGTTTATGTGACTACTTTAGCACCTTTCTGAAAATGATAATATTTCAATGTGTATAGATATCTGCATAATTCAACCTTAGATTAAAAAATAGCACAATGCTATTTGTGCCTTTTTATTGGGGCATAACACCAAAGACATCATTCCAAAAGGGGGGAGCATAATAACATTTAACAATTGAACAAAAAATGAACACTGTGTTTCCACTGTGAGAACAATTTTGTCTTTTAGTACTTGATCTGTCAGTGGTAAAAAAAAAAAGAGTGCTGTTATATAGTTTGTGCCACATAAGTACACATACTTAATGCAACAGTCTCCTTTGTGTGTCACCTTGAAACAGAACAAAAAAGATGAAGTACAATGAAGAATTTTGCACAGATCAATGTCATCAAAATACTATTTTGTTCAAGCATTTATTAAATTTCTCCAGAAGACTGAAAGTTTAATGGAGCCCAGTGAAGGTCTTGTGTGATGAGCATTTCCACAATATGTGTACAAATGTAATCATCTTCCTTTTGGGAGAGCTTAAATTATGTCTACCAGGGGATCTAGTGAATTCTGCTAATACAACTGTAAGGAAACACCTGTATAATAGTGATGGGCGAATCTGTGGCACTTCGCTGAACGGCGAAAAATTTGCGAAATGCCACATCATCTCGTTTTGGATGCCGGCGCACAATGGAAAACAGGACGCTGTGGAATTTTCACCAGGCGAATTTGTGCTGGCGTTTCACAAATTTATTCACCTGAATGGCTTACTGGCGATAATTTTGCCCTCTCTTACATGACTTAGCAATATGCTAGGCAATGTGGTCAAAATGTTTGTTGTAGGAAAATAAAGTTAGGATGTGGAAATGCACTAATATATCTTTTGTATCTCAAAACGTATAGCAAAAAAGAATTAAACGTGTTTCCAAAAGAATTCAAATGTATTCAGTTCTCCTTTAATGCAAAAATATACAAACAAGTAGCACTTTTCATTTCTCAATGTGTAAATAAAATTTACTCTGCCACCCAAAAAGGATTGCACCTCTTGCATTTTGAGTCTATATCCAATGCAACGTGCAGTGGTGTTAAATATTGGTTATTGTAAATTGTGTTATACTCCAGTATTGATTAAGTTAAACTATGTTTCATTTGTGCACTCATGACTTGCCATCTACATATCCTTCACAAATCTATTCCCATACTACATTGTTCCTTAAGTCTGGAATGTGATCAGGTTTCAGGAAACATGTGGAATGTCTTATTGGTAGGCTGTCAATAGAGTATTTGGCTGGCTCAATATCTGATAATTTGTATGTATTTTCTGTAATGCATTTTTACACATTAAATATACTTAAATATCCCCTTGGTGAGTGGTGTTTGTTGACTATAGAACTTACAGAAATTATTTGAAGAGACAGCATTTTCTACAAGTGGCATAACTAGAGTGCACTGGCCACCATGCAAAAAAACCTTCAGAGGGGCCTGGTGCTCTCCATCCTTCCACTCATTTTCCTCTCTGCCTTTGCTGCACCTATGCCCCACTCTGACTCCACCCACACCACGTCAACGCTCAGCTCTGACTTGTGACCCCTTCCTCGCAAGTAAGAGAGCAGCTGGGGAGAAGGGGTTTTCTTAGTAGCTATGGAGGAAGCAGACCCCACAGTCCAAGCCCCCCCTGTTCCCCAGGCCCCCCTGTGACTGCGTGATCTGCTTCCTCTATAGTTACGCCACTGCTAAGGTGCTAAGTTCTAACAAGGAAGCAGCTGAATGAATTAATGTAATGTGTGGTTAACATTATCAGTGCAGTAATTCTTACTCTGCCATAGGATTCTATTAGTTCCCCCCAAATTTGTCTATCATGCTAAACAGATACAAATCAATGCTGACGGCAGTAGGAGCTCTGCTTTGACATTTTATTATCTACCGGCAATGGTAGCGATGTAAATTTGAGTCCAGGGCTAATGTGAGATAGCCACTACGATGTAATAGCTACTGGTTTACCATACATGTCAATATCTTTTTAAATTATTGCTGCAGTGAAAACACTACTGGGAACTCTTTGTATATGCATTTTAGACCCAGGCTTCCTATCTGCACCAAGGACTCTGAGGTCATCCAGTATTATATAAAAGGAGCAAAGCATTGGTAGGCCCATAGCATCATAATCAATAATTGGAGGTATCTAACGTGCTGAATTGCTGTTCTGGATAAACAGAAAAAGAAATATAATTTTTCATAATATCTGAAACAGTTGTTGGAAAGTAAAATTTACAGTGATTTTAGAAAGTGGTAACAAGGGGAAATATCATGTTTAAATTAGCTTTGGAATGGAGATTTATGAAAAAAACCTTACTTTTTGGCCCTTTTTGCCTAAATGTTTGCCTAAATATTTTCCTATTGGAAATATAGTGGAAAGATTTTCTCTACGGAGTGAGAATTTCCCTCAAAAAGCCATTATAAGAGAATTTAGCTACAAAACAACTCTGCAAACTGATTTTTTAATAAAATCGTCAAATATTTGGTCTTAAACAATTATTGTTCCTACTGCATGAAATCACAAAGTGTAAGGTGAAGTATAACACTTGCAAGCATAGTCATAAAAGGCAAAAGGCTCCCTCTCCATCTGTAATTGAAGAGTTTATATGTTTATATATATATATATATATATATATATAAAAATATCCGATAATGGCTGATCCAGAATGTCAGAACTCTGTCGGTACTTCTGGATTGGATAGAAGATATTTTTAATGGACAGAACAGTAATGTTTCCATACACTGAGAACTTCACTTTGAACAATTTAGGTTAATGGCTGGTGTCTAAAGAAAAGGGCTGGATTAGTTAGTCAGATGCTTAATTCAGTATATGAATACAAGGAGAGTGTGCAGATCAGAAGGGGGGGTCTACCTTGGTTGAAAAAATATAGTGACATGTTAGGGGTTAAAGATCAAATTGTGTGGGTGTGAAGTATTTATATACCAGTTTTTTTTATTATGTTACATTATTGTACAATGCTGTATTAATTCAAGAAATGCTTGCTGGATTTCTCTATCTTTGGTGTAAAGAGTGTTATATATTAGGTTATAGAATAGAGTTGAAAATGAAATAGAGAAAGGAAAGGTTGTTCTACAACAGCATATGTTTCTCCCTTCTTTTCATTTTTTCTTCTTCTATATTTATAGTGTGATATTCTTTCCATAGTATTATTACAAGCCCTTTCTTTTTTTACATAGGTACGATAATAAGCTCCACTCGTTTGGGTATGTGTAAAGAAATAAACACTGTTAAACAGTGTAACAACCCACACAACTTTAACATGACAAAAAAAATTGCATTGGCAGATATTTCCTCTTTGGTAGGGGAGGTATTCATTTACTTGTATGGGTGGCAGAGACAAGTGTAAAAGTTTAGAGTGCTTATCAGACTAAGGGGGAAGTTTTTCCTGTATATAAAAAGCTGCCAGTTCCACAATAGCTGTTTGTTAGTCACACAATTTGTGAAGGCTATAAAGACAAGGAGTGAAAAATAACTGGGCCTTTTAACCTAAGTATACAGTTAAGACCTGACAGGACGTGAAAATGGTTTCAGTAAATAACTTTGTTGTGAAAAGTGCATAATGGCCGTTCTAGTTCCTAGACACTCTTTTGCATTTTAATAATTTGTATGCATCCTCACGGTAAACCATTTTTTGAAATTCATCCCGATGTTTGACATTTTATACTGTGTAATCTACTCTTGAGGTCAAAGAGCAGAATTCATTCTGCCTGTCCCAGTAGGCTTCAGAGAATAAAACCTCTGTAATATAATTTTAAGATCTATATTGTAAAGTATGAGCTTTGCCTTGTAGCATAATAACACAAGTGATAGGTATGATTCCTGCTGTGTATTTTAATATCTGATTTTTTGATTATTTTTCATGCAGTGAATTGCAGCATTAGGTTGTCTCCTGCAGTTTGGCTTAATAACCTCTAATCTAGAATATTGCTCTCCTTGTGTTCTTAGTCTACTTAACTTGAAATAGTGTCTCAAGGATATTAATATTGGTGTTCTTTAAAAGTTTATTGGATATGGGTACTGTACAAGGTATGCTTTGACTATTAAATAGCATGATTGTATTTTGATGTTCCCAGACTATTGGTAATGTATACAAGTATGTCTGCTTGATATGCACAATGAGATCACTGGATAGTTTGATCACTGATCAGTGGTCCAGATTTATAACTGCATCTTTCTTTAACAAACAAGTACCAGTGGTCTTTCAATATCAAAAAAGGGGGACCAGTGGTCTTTCAAGACACAGAACCCCACAGAAGTACCAGGGTGCTCATAAAGTACTAAACTTGCAAAAAATGTACATTATTTGTTTTTAAATGTTATTACAGTTAAGCAAATGACAATAGGACAATAGGACTCAGGTAAGAACCCTGAGTAAGAGCTATATTCTATACACTTCCATATATAAAATATATATACTAATTAGCGAACAATTAATCTGGCCCATTTCACTTCACTGAAAAATTTGTAAGACTGCTAAAAACTTTGTGAAAACGTGAAAAATTTGCATAACAAATATGCCCACAACTTTTTTCTCACTCCAAATGCATTAAAGTCAGTGGGTGTTCTTTCTTATAAACACTTATTTTTCTCTGCAACAATTTTGTCTTGGATCTTGGTCTTGTAGCTCTTTAGATAACAATAGCCTTAGATAGTATGATTATTGAGAAATCATCCAAGGCACTCTTAAAGGCTTTAATAGAAACTGTCATCACATTATCACCTGGCAAGGTTCACTGCTCTTACAGAGAAGAACCATGTTGTCTCAAATGAAGTTTGATTCCTCAAGTCTAAATGGGTGGCCTCTTTGACCCTTTATTGGGGAAAAATATCTCCTATTATGTGTTCATAATGTTCTCTAATGTACATGCAAAGAGTGATCATGCATCCATGCAAGTGGCTTTTCCCACAACCCTAAACTTGACAGTTTTCCTTGACAGTTTAATTCTTCCACTAATTTTACCAGTCTAATTACACTTCTCTGCACTCTCTCCCATTGTTTTTTCCAGTCTCGCTGCACATCTCTGAGATCTCTTCTTAAGTACTGGGGCTCACAATTTTACTGCATAATCAAGGTGAAGCCAATGAGCGACAAAAAATCCCCAAATCCTTCTCAAGGCTGAAACACATTGCCTCACGAGGAAACTTCTGGCGATTTCGTAAAATGAATCGCCGCGTGTGAATTGCTGCAGACGATTTTCATTTCAGCCAGTGCAAGACAGTGTGACTAATCTCCCCGAATCTCCTCGTATGGACTGACCCTAAAAAGTTGTCTCTGCAAGATAATCTCAGGAGTGCCATGCTATGATCATTGCCCCCTACTACCCATACTGGATTACTGTCATTTACAGCTTCATTAAGACTGAATAGATGAACAGATGAGGTCATAACAGTCTGTTCCATTTGTGTTGGAACAATTTCAACTACATCAAATCAAGGTTATCTATAGTGAAAAAATAACGAGCAGGATTATTATGAAATGGTATTTATCGAGCAGTTGGATCTTAGTTACAGCTATGAGCTCTAACCCCACTGAATCCTTAAGCCTTAAATTTAACAAGCATTCCATTAAAATTTGTGCAATGCATGTTAATGAGGGTTTAATGTTCACCTCAAAGATTTTTTTGTCAGACACATTTTATATCTTTGAATTAGTAATCTTCAGAGCAAGGAGGTTGACTGAGCCTCATCAGTAGCAAGCTAGACAACCTTCATAGCTTGAGAAATATCTAGCAAGAGCATCCCTCTTTTTATAACTGCTGCAAATTAAGAAGTTTGACATTGTTTCTGAGCTTTTCTTAAAAAGTTTTTTCAGTAGTAGGTGACTTCACATTAAAAATTTGCAATAAAATTTCCCTGAAAATAATTGCCAGTATTTTAAATACTGTTTATGCCTTTTTTCATCTATAAATGCAACACAATCGGTTTATTCAGAAGTCAACTGAAGACATGTTCTTGGAATTTCAGAGATCAGTAATTTCTCAAAATATATCCCATAAAAAATAAGGATGGACCAAGTGCAAGATTGACTTCATAAAAAGCAAGTTGAGTTCTGCAATCCATGCTATAATAACATTCTAAAGCATCTATTATGGTGATAGTAGGTTTACTTATGAACTACTGCTGGGATAACTCTAGTTCTTTTGTGCCATAGTTTCATTAAATTGAATTGTTTTAGATGAAGGGTTTAGACACTCTATTTTGTATTTGTTTATTGGTGTAATTTCTTCTATTTTAAGTACATGCTTATTAGAAGGGGAAAATGTTATCCAAATCTGTCAACCAAAAGAGAGAACAAAAAACACTCTGTCCCTGTATAGAAATGGTGAAATATAACTACTGTGTGCACAGGCAATGGGAAATTACATTTCACCTCTCCGTGGCACATAAAGTACAATTCTTTTCCATAACTCTAAATCTGTTTTTTGTTTCTTTTTTTAATAAAATATCTATATTACAATAATGACATTATCTATAGATCTATCAACAGCCAGATTAATGTCAGATTAATTAGCAGTGTGTCATGTTGGAAAAGTATGTATTATCATCAATATACAATAATTATTTTGTCTTCTCATAGCTCACAAAAACACAAACCACGTTGCTCCTTCTTTTCATAATAGTTGGCTAACTGCTGAAAAGAACATGTCAACAACCTTGTTGTGTAAGGTCATTCCATTTTGGTAAATAATCTCACTGCAAACAAGAAGATCTATGTGAACATGGATAAATATTGACATTTATAATTTTCAACAATGTGCAGCAGTTTTTGATTTATCCATTTAGGTAGAAACAGAAAGTGAAAAGAAGTATACAGTACTGATGACACACTTTATCACAAAAGGTATGTGAACTACCCATTTCCTCATTGCAATAAGTCACAGCCACCATTGCTGACATACAGTAGGGGGTACATTTACTAAGGATCAAAGTGAAAATTTGAATTAAATTTGAATTTCAAAAATAAAAATTTTTAAGTAATTTTTGGCTACTTTGACAAAAAATTGAAAATTCAAATTTCAAAGTACTGTCTCTTTATAAAAATTCGCATTAACCACCTTAAAGCTGCCAGATCACTATTTTAGCTTATGGGGTACCAATTAGAACCTTTACGGAGATTTTTTCTAAGTTCTGGAAATTTTCAGGATTTTTTCCAAAATTATTCGAACTGATCAATGCATTTGAATGATTCGAACGATTTTAATTCGATCGAAAACTGATCTATAGGATCCATTTTCAATCGAATTAAATAAAACGATTCTCTGCAAAATCCTTCGAATTCTTGGACAGGTTCTATGATGTCCCTAGGCTAAAAAAGGCAATTTGGCAGCTTTAAGCTGGTGAATAGCTGAAGTCAAAGGATTTTTAAAGGGCAAGTACTTTGAAATTCGAAAATTTTAATTTTTTCAATTCAAATCGAATTTTGGGCTATTCGATAGTCGAAGTAGTCCAAAATTACTTTGAAATTCGAATTTTAAAAATTTAAATTTTATTCGAATTTTCACTTCAACCTTTAGTACATGTGCCCCTTATAAAATCTGCCCTAGGTGTCACAACATCATACAATGATCATCCTCACAATTAGGCATGGATTTTTTGGAAAGGCCACAGATCATGTTGCTCAGCTGAATCACAATGGGTTTGGAAGCACTACGGACATGTAGGAGCTTTGCTAGGTCTTTTAATCTCCCGTACGACGATCCCTGTGATCGCGACCCAACGAGATAAGCTTTGTGCACGTATGCACGAACATATGATGGGGGCAAGTTGGGGGGCAAGAAGTGGGAAAGGGGTGGAGACAACTGGTCCTGGCCTAGGGGTACCCTAAGTATAAATCCAGCCCTGCAGTTTTCACAGCAGATATGTAAAAATTCAAGAAAGCTTATTTGGTATACAGTAAATGGAAGTAGCCTAACTCATTTTGTGTTTCTCTTAATTATAGACATAATATTTAAGAGTTTATGAAACACAAAATGTGTAAGGCTACCTCCATGTGTCACAAAATAACCTTCTTGAATTTTAACATGTATGATGGGAAAACTGTTTGTTGAGTGCCTGCTTTACTATTATAAGGTTCTGCTTTGCTCCCCTAGCTGAAGGCTCGGGGCAGTGTACCTGGGCCTCTTCCAATACTTGGTGAGTTAACATTTTGTGACCTTGATTATTTCTTTTCATACGTTTGAGGAAAGATTATTTCCTATTTCAGTTGGAGAATAACCCCATGCACCAAGTAAGGTCCACCCAGATTGATTTTGCAGGGATCAGAGGAAAATTTTAACTGGCATACATAGGACCCTGACCTAAATCCAGTGAGGAAAATTGGAACATACCCAGCATCAGTGTCCAATCTCTTAAATTTAAATGGAAATAAATACCACCAACAATGTTCAATATCTGAGGGAAAGAGTAGAGGGCAAAGGCTGTTTTAGAAGGATAGAGAGTATGAACTTTATATTAACAATCATGGTTTTGGAATGAAATATTGGACAGGTAAGTGTCTATGTACCTGTACTTTTGGCCATATAATGTAAAATATATACACTAATTGAATTGGAAGTGTACTGTAAATATAATATGGCAGTAAGACATTTTTGCATTATGCTAATTAAAAATGCCACCCCTTTAACTAAAAAACAGGGATTGTTTTATGTATAAATATAATTAATATCATTTTGGAGCTATATATATGGAGAGCTCTTTCTCAACCTATTTTTTCCAGGTAAAACTTAATTCTGCTGTTAGTTATTCCACATGGCTGACTTATTCTGGAACCGTATTTAGATAAGGAAGAGTAGTCTGTGAATACAATCATCCCCCCAATATCTTACACAATTAAGGAAAAATAATAAACACTAAGTTTATTAACTATGATTCCCAGCTGAGTGTATTTTTAACAGACTTCCTTTCATGGACCATCGTACAATATTTAAAACACTGTTTAATGCATTTGCTTACACAGCTTTATGGGCTTCTTCATTATCACACAGGTTCAGTGGTTTCATGCTCAAAACACATTGTTCTTTACCTCAATTAAGGACAGATTCTTTATTACACTGTAAGTTAATTTTGTTTTGTGCCTCAAATAGTACACGTGTGTGTGTGGCTGATTTAAAAGGGATTTATGATTAAAGATTCCCATAAGAAAAGTTTGTTGTCTCCTGGTATATAAGAACTAATTGATATCCAATACCATTACGCAAATATCTCCTGGCTCGTTATCCCATTATATTTGGATGAAGACTCCTGAAGTTCCTTAATGCATAATAATTTACTATTAAAGCATATATGCAGCCATTATAAGAATAGTCAACACAGTTATATATCATGAGTTTCAGGGCTTGGCTTAAAGCTGTAGTTTATATAGTTCTGAAATAGCACACTCCAGATAAAGATTTATCAGTTGTGCTGTGCTATTTTACTATTCAGAAAAATGTTCCCCCTCACCATGTTTTGCCAGAATTATCTCAGTAAGTTTGGTAGCTAACTATTGTTAGTGTTAGAAATTGATACATTCAAATTGAAAAATCTGTATAAATGATTCACCTAAGCAACTTCATTTTGTAAACTTTATTTTTATAGCAATTATTTGCCTTTTTAGCATTCAAATGAGGGTCAAAATAATAATATGTTTCCCTATAACAGATCTGAGAAAACTTCAAGTCAGGCAGTATGCCTACTGGGGCCTAAGCAAATTGAAACTGGTAATTACTGGCAACTGACAAGTGAATATGCAAGTGCACCAAGTAATGCCTTTTTAAAAGAGATTATGTGACCAAGCGGGTGACCAAGATTGGGAGAAACAGGATGCATTTTTTATCATAAAACTTGAATAACAAAATAGTTTGCTTGCCAATGAAATTTTCATCAGAAAATTGGCTGTTAGCCTAGGCAAATACTATGTAGTAACTGAAATGGCAGACCCAGTGGAAGTAGTCCCTGTGGAGAAGAAACAATATGGAGGAATGTTCTGCTCTTGTGAACATAGTTACACAGAGCAAAGCCAGTCATGGGGCATCTTTGGTTTGAACAAAATTAGTTTTTGCCCGAAATACAAATGCTTTTGGCAAAAAAACTCTTAAAAACCATTAAAACAAAAGTTGATATTATAATTTGCTGCTCATGGGACTCCATTTCTTTTTTGGGGGCTGCAAAAGATCAATGTCACCTCTACTGGAGGGGTGATTTTCCTGGGCTAAAGGTGGATAGTTATGGATTACGGTAGCAGCGTTTAGCATCTTTGTGTTGTCACCATGTGTGTCATCATGTGTGTGTCACCATGTGTTTATTCAACTTAAAGGACAAGGAAAGTCTGTTAGGATTCATTAGGATTCAGCAGGAAAGCAAGTGCAAGTGCTCATGAAATTACTCACTTAGTGTTTCGCTGTGGCAGCGCTTTACTTTTAAAAAAAGCATAGACTCTATGAACTCACTACTCCCACAATACATCGTTCCTTCACATAGACCAAGGCCATGGTCTGCACAGTAGCATTGACCTAAAAAAGTAAATAGATTTTGAAGAAGGAACTGCAGGTTAAAAAAGCAGTATTAACTTAGAGATCAGTATAGGAAGGACTCCTCTTTAATGTACTACAAAGCTGGTTGAAAAGCTTTCCTTGTCCATTAAACCTGTATTTACCATCTATGCTGTAGTCAAATGGAGTTTCCTCGCTTCACATATTTTATAAAATCAGTATTGAGTACTTCCCCCCATCCTCTAATATTTTCATTGGTACTTATGTGTACCAAGATTGCTGGCTCTTCCCCAGCCGATCCCAATCTATTTACCCTATTATTTCTGCTACATGCTGAACCCGAGCTCCAGGCACACATCACCTTCCTATTAATTTTATACCATATAACTATAACCTTCCTATCTCTCCTCCCCCCTACTGCCCCCAGGGTGCTTTTGGAGGTCAGCCTACATAATACATCTTTACCCAAAATGGCAAATTTTGCTGGCCCCTGCCAGTGGTTGCTCCATGAGCCTCCATTCCTCCCCACATGTTTAAAACCCCCTCAGTGCTGCAAGTTTCCCCCTTAGATTTTGCAATTCATTGCAATTTTAAAAATAAAACACCTGCATATTTAACAAGTTAATATTCCGTGGAGCTGCTGCTCCAAGATCATATACATGCAACAAGACACACACTGAGTGACATTGGCAAACCCGCTTAAACTCATCTTTACACTGTGTACTTGCTGCAGTCTCCCAGCTGAATTCCTTGTACCTTTTTATTTTCAAACACTTTAAACCTATTGATTCTGTTTCTTAATAATCCATATTCCCTTTCCATAGCTATATTAGTGTGCTATTTAAGGCATTACTGTGAAAAAGATGGTAAACAATGGTAGCAATGGGCGTTATTATGGAGTGTTATTTGCAGAGACATGAATTGTCTCCTGACTATCCACAGACAATTGAGGGAACACCATAGCAACCAATTGAAATATAAGAAAATAAGCATGAAAGTGCTTTAAACTTTCATTTCTTTCTGGTGATTTGCAATTAGCATTGTGTGCCCATACACTTGTGAATAAAGAAATAGTTTATGCTCCTGAGAAGGGAACAGCTGGAGAGTCTGGGGAAACAGTTAGTGTCACTAAGTATATTTTGGCGTCACTCACTCTACTACCTCTCTCGCTCTCTCTCTCTCTCTCTCTCTATATATAAGATAATCAAGGACTCGCACTCCAATTCCTTTTTCGTTAATTTATTATTAGTTACATTTTTCCAACGTTTCGGCCCACATTAGGGCCTTTATCAATCAATACCCCTCTCTCTCTCTCTATATATATATATATATATTTATATATAAAACAACAGCAGAAATGACGGCACTCCAGGGGAAGATCAGCCAGACAACATTGTATAATGCAAAGCAAAGAAAGGTTAATTGTGTCCAACGTTTCAGTTCCATTCTGGAACTTTCGTGAGGGATAAAGGAAATAAAGGTGCTTAAATTACCACCAGGAATAAAGGTGCTTAAATTACCACCAATTGGCGCCAAAATCTGTATCCCAAAATAGAGAGGTGGATTTGGACTTACCTGATCACCCAGTGGTCTCAGTAAGATAGCGCAATGCTACTCATATGGTGACCCAATGATTCATCAGTGCGTCTCTAAGCCCTGTAAGTCATAGCAATGCTAGTGCCGACCATAGGCCAATGGCTGCAGCAGGGAGCCCACAAGGGGTGGAGGCTAGTGATGGGCGAAACGGGCGCGTTTCGCTTCGCCGAAAACGAAAAGAGTCGCGCGTCGTTTTTTGACGCGCGTTGCGTCAAACGCGATGCGTGTCACATCGTTTTTGACGCGCGTCATGTCGTTTTCGACGAGCGTCGCGTTGTTTCCGACGCATTGCGTCGTTTTCGGCGCGCGTCGCGTCAAAAACGACGCGCGACTCGTTTTTGGCGGCGAATTTTTGGAGCCGCATTTTTCCTACTGTTTCGCGAATTTATTCGCCAGCGGCGAATCTCGGGAATTCGCAGCGAATTCGCCCCTGGCGAATAAATTCGCCCATCACTAGTGGAGGCAATTGTGGTGACCAGTCCGCTGTCAAAAGCTGATCGAGGATAACCGCTTGCGTTCCCATGCGTCTATCTAGCGTTGTGGGGAAAAGTTCATGGCTTTTTTGCATACCTCAAATAGACCCCAGAGCCACTTGCATAGGACTGGCATAATAAACTCAACTGGGCCATTTTGCTCAGCGGAACCTTGGTCGGAGCATACCAAGTGTCCGAGAGGGTGTGTGTTCAAAGGTTCCTATTTGTGGCAATATATATATATATATATATATATATATACATTATAGTATTCCAATGTTTCGGTCCCTACTGGGAACTTTTTCAAGGTCCCAGTAGGGACTGAAACGTTGGAAAAAGAAAGTCCCCCTCTTGTAGCCCAAGCTGATATGGCCAACACTCACACTTTTTCTGCTACATAACGTACACATCTACACTTTTCTGTGGCTTTTCTGTACAAGAAGAAACAACAGGGGCTGGATATTGCAAAGGAAATTGCAACTTTCATCTTGCTAAAAAGATATGCAATGTCACAACATTCATATTCTACCATCTATAAATGTGTTTTAACTTGGTCTTGTAAATTTCTGCATGATACATATTTTCAAACAAGCAAATATTCTGTATCAGCATTTACATCCCTTAACATCTTTGACCTTTACAAGGAACACAGCTACTGAGGCTTTAGTTCTGTTACTGGTGATAAAAACATCAGTATGACCTTTTTCATGCTCATACAGTATTTTTCAAAATAGCTTAGCCCTATTTTATCACCATCAACTTTTTTTTTTAGTAAGAAATTTGAAATGCCATCAGGTGAGGCATTCTTTAACATAACAAGTGAAAGTCTAAACTGCCATCACTAAGTTTTTAAATGGAAGCCCTAAACATGTTAATGTCAATATGTCAATACATGTGTTTGCAGTTTTGTACAGGCTCCTATTTGTGCAGTGAGCACTACAGTGGTTGTAGATTAAAAAAAACCAGCACATAAAATAGATACAGTAGCAACAAAAGAGCAATTCAGCAGCAACAGATTTATGACAATTCATTGGGTTGTAGTACTGACACTTGGCTCCAATGTAGAATTATTAGGCACACTATTGGCTTCCCCCTGAGCTACTTTGAGAGGTCTATATATTACGCTTTGTAAAACTACATTTGCCAAAAAAAGGTATAGAAAACTGTGTAAAATAAATGGCAAATTTATCAAGTTGTGTTTTATTTCATCTGTTGTGTTATTTTACACACAAGGTATATTTTAATTTTACAAACGCCAGATTTGCCGCAAAGTTCCAGCGGAAGTAGCTCAAAGAAAAAGTGCACAAAAATGCAATGGGTGAAAAAAATTGTTGCGCCATTTTTTTTGCCATTTCGCTAATTTTGGGCAAAGTGAAAAGTGCCAAATTTGCCAATTGCTACTGGTGATGTGTGGCAAATTATTCCTCCTTTTTTACACCACATAATAAATCTGTGCCTTAAAGGGGACCTGTCACCCAAAAGAAATATTCAAAAGCATATTTTATCGCATTAGTCAAGCAAAATGAACTTTATCTACACTATATAAATTATTTGATTCTTGTTTCCTTCAGTCTGGGAATTCATAATTATAGCAAGCAGGCAGGAGCCATTTTATGGACACTGTTATTAAGGCAAGCCTTGCATCATCTCAGAATCTTGTTTGTGCACCAGAATGGGGGACCCAATGTCCATCCCCATGCCTTGGCTACGCAATTAAACAGTGAAGAGAATGAGGGAATGTGTGGAGAGCAGTGACATCTAGGAAGTGCTGAATGGATAGTGAAAGTAATTGTCTGCTATGCCTCTATGCCACGGGCACAGAGGAGGGGCAGAAATATTTGACAGCTGATATTTTTAAATGAGCGTTCAGCAGCTATGAATGCTTTAATAAAAAATAGAAATTGGATTTCATGTTTAATTTGAAAAGGACTTTTATTATACAGATTTTTGTGTCTGTGTGACAGGTCCACTTTAATTTCATCCCTTGGGTCTTTGGCTGATGAATACTACAAGTGTTACTCAGTGGTTTAGCTTGCACCCACAAAACATCTGCAAAAATGTATGCTGTTATGGTCATTTTTTAAAAGGTGGAAACATTAGGAGAACTGGAAAGCTGCATATTCGTTGTTTAAAAAGCAGAGTGTTCTGTCTGCAAATGTTGCAAGTGTGTCAATCTACAAAGGCTTGCTTCTCTGAATGTAAATGCTGGCACAGTGACTGCATATTTTTTCAGTATCTGAGTGCATCTGCAATGCTTTATAGTCAGTTGTCTATGTATATTTGCAACATCACACATTTATTCCAGAGTACACGTGTTTTACCTTTTAAGTTTCTGTTATTTTAAGTTCCTCCTGATGGTACTGTATATACATGGTTCTCCTTGGCCCATATTCCCAGGGCAAGTAAATGATAGTATGTAGCACATCAATGCCTTTTCCATGTCTTTAGCCCTGAGACTTTTATGTTTGTCTCTCTCATACTATAATATTTTAATGTATGATTCTTTCCCTAAAGATTTTTCATGCACATCTGATACCATGGAAAGAACTCACAAGTCTTTCATTTTGGAAGACTTTGACAATAATTGCTTGCTCTGAAAGAGTTCAACATGTGCCATCTGTAGATCTCTCATTGTGCAGTCATTTATGCATGTATGGTTGTTTACTGCTGCTCTACTGGGTGTAAACTTACCCAGAGTAACTGTGTAATATTCTACATTAACATCCTAAACCCGCCTCCCCCCCCATCAGTGAGATCTTTTTTTTTTTTTTTTAAAGTCACTTTCCCATTCAAAGATACTCAATGAGATCATGGAGTGCTGCATTTGCTAGTTTGGTCCTTTTACCTTTCCCAGGCCACGAGGCAACATTCTTACCTTAATTAGGATTATTAGGGCCAGCCTGACTACATATTGACAACAGACCAATAGCAAGATGGAAAATTCACACCCTAAAAAAACTCTGACAGGTGGCAAGGATGAAAAAAATCCAGTTAAAAGCCTTAAAAATTGAGTCCATATTCCACTAGAAGAAGGATTGGACAGGTAGGTCTGTGCTTTGTGCAGCACACTGTTGTAAGCATAACAATGTCAATGCTCATCAATAAACTGTGTCCATAGTACACAAATTAAAATATATAAAGTATGTTTTACTCTTTTATTCATGTTTCATACATTGAATGATTTGTAGTGTGAAATAAATAAAACAACCCTCTCCATATGTCTCATACTCCTTCCCACCTGTCTCTTTTCAAGCGTTGATGTCTGTCTATCAGATTTTTAAACCTGTGTCTCATTGTACAAGGCTTTTATTGGCATTTCCTAGCAAGATATTCACAAATACACTTTCTTCTCTATGGGAAGCCTTAACAGATGAACGTTTCATGCTTGGTGAATCTTTGACATTAAAAAAAAGGCTCCTCGTTACAGATTTTTTTTTAAAACCCAAGTTTAGTTGTCTTTTGACTATGAGAAGATGGGAAGACAAAGTGCTAGGTGGGATCTATGGCAAACTTGGTGTATTTTTCCACTGGGACAGAATATGCTACAGTATTTGCTTCAGTACCAACTAGTATTATATTCTCCACTTCATACACTACACTTTCATATAGTATAGCCACACAGAAGCTTTCATACAATTCACATTGTATCCTAGATGTCAAAATTACTTTGACAAATAAAATGCATGGGCAGCAAAAATACATTCTGAATGAGCTTTCCTAGGCAGCAGTCATTATATTATACACACATTGCTTATAACCTGTTTATTTATATTTGAATCTGAAATGGTCTTATGTGAAAAGTCCCACTTTTAACAAATATTTGACATTGCTGCAGAATTATATTATCTGTCTTCTGACTTTCAGTCACCTCCCCAATAAGAAATCTATGAATGCGTGGTAAACGTGAATAAGACAACACAGCTGAGCTCGTACCAAGTCACTTACATTTTTAACTGCTTTCAGTAGTATTGATGACCCTGTGGGCTTTTGCATGCCAATAGTACAACGGCAAATCTCAACTATGCTTTATGCACAAAGCCAGAACCGTAGCATAAATGCAGTTCACTACAAATGCAGAGGTCAGACAATTCAGTACTCTACTTATATAGATTTAGTTCTACAGGAGGTTGATTCATTCATCGTATTTCATTTCACCATATCAATATACATTCTAAATATTGGCTTTTTAGCTTTGGTCTGCTTTATATCATCTCTTTTGCTATCTATTCAATAACAAAAATGTGTTTATGCATTTATAGGTGTATGCTAATAACCATTCACACCCTCCATCAAGATTCGTCTTCTGCTGCACCAACAACCTGGATATTCTTCCTTTATTCATTTAGGCTCTACTCAAGTCCCACATGCATTTAAATGTTTGTTGAAAACAAGGAAGCTAATCAGATATTCTAATAAACCCTTTGTTACTTCTCTATTACTATATAGGGTATCACACTATACCACCAAAATATTATCTCTTTGTAACCTACTCCATCTACCTCCCACAATACCTCCACTTTTATCATGCTAAAAGCAAAAGTATTGTAACCATTAGGATTAGTTCTGTCTGTGGTAGAATTTTAGATTATCTACCAACAATCATAGGGCTGCAGAATTTGGGGGAGGAAGGAGAAAACAAGACAGCCATAAAAGTAACACATTTTACAATATAAAAGTGAGTTAAAAGTTCAGCAAATGTTTTTGCAGTTTAATTTCAGCTTGCAAAATGCCTCAAGTTTGCTCATCACTTTTACTAACAAATGGGTGGTACCAGAACAACATCTGGACACAGTTGTGTGCTACTATACAGAGGTGTGAATGCTGCTCCAGCAGCACATGAAAACTCTACATAACAGCAATCCACTTTATAAACAACACACTAGGGCTACATTTACAGTGTACATCCACTGACGCAGAGGGCAATTTGTTTGTTAAATTAACAAAACAAACATTATTATAAAATAATGTAAAGAGCTGTGTAACTTGCTGGTGCTATACAAATGAATTATCAGGAAGATGTAAGCACTCAATAAATCAAATGTTTTTTGTAAATTGAATAGCTGCTCCTAATGGAACCTATGCTTCCCTCCACAGGTTTAGATGAATCTGCCCTAGCAAACAACATTGAGTGTGGTAAGATGTATATCTTAAGTTTAGAATGGGCAGTATTGAGTGATATATCTATGTATATTGATAATATGATATGTGCACTTTGTTTCAGGACTAAAAATTCTAGCTGAAGACCCCTTGGGGGTAGTTCCGGGTATTTATGTATTATATGGGGATAGTCTTTAAAAGTTCCCTGAGAAGTATCCCCTCTTTCTTTATTTATGGACCATAAATGGTTAACAAAGATTACCCCATGCACGGACTATTGGATAACATGCAAGGAGAGGGGTGCACCATGGACCAATGGACACACCGTGAGGGAGGGGCCTATTATGGACTTTTGCTATTTGTATCTGTTTGAATGTGTGCTGTGTTCACTTGATAAAGGGCTTGAGGTCCGAAACATGTAGTGACACAAACTCAATAAATATAATTGCAGCACAGTTCTGATTGGATGGCTTCCTTCACCTTCTTTTGGTTATTGTAAGCACTCAATATTTAGGCTAGATTTTACTCTTCTTTAAAACCCCTGCTTAAAACCAAGATACATAGCAGAAATCTGTGATCAATATGTCATCCATGGTATACATACCGGATTTCTATCCTCCAGTTCTCTTCTCTGTACTTTTTCAGAAGGTTCTTTACATTGTAGGGGTGTAAAGGAAGACTCCAGTGAAATGAGGCTGTCACAGAGACACGTGACAGTTATGTCAGCAGAGAGCTGGTCTGAACTGCTCCTTTGTAAGTGAAAACAGACACATCAATTTCTGTGTGAACAGTAACTTGGTTGCTTTATAGAACTCAGCCTGAACACTTCAGCATAACTTGTCTGCAACAGGAACTTTCATAGAGAGAACACACACACAGAAAGAGGAAGAAGAAAATCATGAATGGTTACAGGTCAAACATGACATCACATTGATTATCAACAATAGACCCTCCCTGCATTAAGTAACATGCAGCAGAACAATCTTTGTCTGTTGTATTCCAACACTCCATCTCAACAGCATGGAGATTATTCCACAAGATTCATTCTTTCAATCAGTTTCTCAAAATAATTATTGGCTAATGGTTTGTTTAATTCACCACCATAGTCTCTGTTGGACAGTACTGCAATTCAGTGATGCCCTGATCATGAGAGTCCCTCAAAAGATTATATTTCCAATCAATATGTTTAGCACACTGGTTCAACTTTTCTGTTTGTGACAGCTTAATACATACTTAGTTGTTTTCCAAAAGTAGGGTTGGTTCATGTATGTCCATTGCCAAATCCATCAAGAGTTGAGCTAACCAAATTGCATCTTAACAAGCTTGTGCTGCAGCAATATATTCAGCTTCTGATGATGAAAGGGCTACCGTTGCTTGTTTTCGACTGGTCCAGAACGGTGCCTTTTACAAGCTGAAACAAATATCCTGCAGTTGACTTGCAGTCTTTTACATCACCTGCCCAGTCTGCACCTACAGAACCAATTAACTTTATTATGTGTACTGTTGGCAATTTCAGCTCCTTATTGATAGCCTATTTCTGCTATATTATGATGCCTTTTACCGCATTCATTATCATGATGCGATGGAGCTGAAGCCATTTGCAAAGTATTCTTCTGCTGTAATGTCTGTTCTCTGTCAGGCACTGTCACTATGAAAAAAAAATTACCAATAACATTCCATTCAACATAACATTCCATAACATTCAACTTACATAGGTGTTTCATTTCCTTTGCTTCCTCCATTCCATAATAGGTTTTCAGTTCTTGAATTATATTTTTCTGATTAAGTCGGAAATTTCCATCATCATCTCTCTCAATTTGTATTCCAAGTTAATAAGTGACATTTACCAAATCCTTCATTTCAGAGTTTGCCTTTAGTCTCTGAACAATGTCATCACTGTCCCCTTCTTGCTCATAACAGAATAGTACATCATCCACATAAATCAATTCATATATCCATCTGTTGTTTTCTTGCTTACTGTACAGGCATGTATCTGCCTTGCTTCTGGAAAATCCTCCATTTAAAAAAACTTGATTTGTTTTCTCATTCCAGGCTCCAGCAGCTTGTTTAAAGGACAAGGAAAGTCTAAAATAGACTAAGGCTAGAAATTCTGTATTTTGTATACTAAACATAACTTACTGCACCACAAGCCTAATCAAACAAATGATTTATGCTTTCAAAGTTGGCCACAGGGGGCTGTCATCTTGTAACTTTGTAAAACATGTTTTTAAGACTGTGCACATGCTCAGTGTGGCCTGGGCTGCTTAGGGATCGTCTTAAATTATCAAAACAGCCCAAGTCATATAATATCTGCCAGAAGCTGATACAGCAAGACTGATTAATAATCAGAATATACAGACTGCTCTGGGTCCTGTGCTGTCAGGTAATCTAATGTGGATTTTATAGTTTTTGTATAGGAAAGCCCAGGAGCTATAAATGCAGGGGCTGCATGACAAGGGATCCGAATGACCAGCAGACGTGTCACGGTCGGCACCCTAAGCCAGAACAGATGCCAAGTTCCTTGGTCTCTGCTCGGCTTCACCAGTAGTGTTACCGCCTTTGGCTTCGGGAGGAGCCCTCAGCTTACTTGGATGCCACCTGGACTTATCAAGAGGAGCAAGGTGAGGAGTTCTGGCAAGCAAAGGGCCACGACAGTTGTTAAAGTCTGATAGGCCGAAGGTCACGGTACAATAGGATAAGGCAATAGTGTAGTCAGGCAGGCTGGGTCGAGACAGGCAGATGGCTAGAATCGTCAGGAAGGCAAGGGTCAAAACCCGGTAATCAATCAGAAGGATGAGGCAGAATCAGTAGTCAAAGAACAGGCACGGGTCAGGATACAGATATACAGAATAGTCAAAAGCCAGGCAGGGTCAAAACAGGTATCAAGAACAAACAGAAGCTATAAGCACAAGTACAGGCTCCAGGAATAAACCTATCACGGGCAGGGAAGCAATGCAAAAAACCCCTTTAAATACCCCTTTAATTATTTCAAATTTGGTGCCATTGCGGGCGTGCACTAGAAAGGAGCTGGCAAGAGGAGCGGCGTGGCGGGCGTCCCCGCCGCACCACTAGACCACCAGGGTGAGTTTTTCTCACAAGACGATTACACTGGTTTATATTTAAAGACTGTCAATATCAGATGTAGCTGGGATTGGGTGAGAAGGGATGAGTTAAGGTAGGGGAAAGCTGGGATGGGGGCGGAGAAAGACAGGGGTGTGATGTCAAGGAAAGAAGCAGTTCACTTCCTTATCCTCTGAGAAGGTAAAAACATGAGGCAGAGCTCTGTCTGTAATATAATGTTATTAGCTGCAGTATTAGCTCCTCAGTAAACTGCTGGTTTTGGGTGTATAACTATTTGGTAAACTGCTTTAGTTAGTTAGTTTTGCTTAGTGCTTAGGGTTGCTACCTTTTATTGAAAAAAATACCGGCCTTCCTATATATTTATCCTTTTTCCTATTAACAACATTGGGATCAACCACTAAAAATGCTGGCCAGGCCTGTTGTGCTGTATATTTGCTATATTTGTTAATCTCACTGTAGTCACTGAGGCAGCATGGCAGTCAGTCTGGGCCCAACAAGCACCCTCTGTACTAAATAGAAATCCAGCAGGTGACACTGAGCTGCTGCTTCTGCAACTCAGACTATACACAGAGCTGTAGGGGGAGTATACAGAGAGCTGAGTTTGATTTATTAGGTCTAAGTATTGCACAGTATTTCTACAGATATTGTTACTGGATTCAGCAGCCTGTCTTCAGAGTCTCGCCTAATTTTACTGGGCTTTATATATATATATATATATATATATATATATACACATATGTATACATGTACATGATTGCGTCTGTAGGCTAGCGGGGCTCTAGAGCGTGGAAGGGATGTCGGAGCACGTGGCTCCACAGCGTGGAAGGGCTCCCAGTGTGCTCCACAGCGGAAAGGGATGCCAAAGCATGGGGCTCCAGAGTGTGGAAGGGCTGTCAGAGTGCGAGGCTCCACAGCATGGGGGTTGTTGGACCACGGGTCTCCAAAGCATGTTTGGGCTTGGAGCGTGGGACAGCATTTTTGGGCTGTTGGAGCGCGGAGCTCCATAGCATGTCTGGGCTGTCGGACCGTGGGTCTCCACAGTATGTTCAGGCTTGGAGCGCCGGACAGCATGTTTGAGCTGTAGGAGCATAGAGTCTCTACAGCATGGTTGGGCTGCCAGATCGAGTCTCCACAGCAAGGTTGGACTGTCAGAGTGAATCCCCACATCGTGGATGGTCTGTCGGAGCGAGTCTCCACATCGTGGATTGGCACCTACGGGTCCAGCATGGTAAGTGGTTGGTTCACCTTACCCTAAAAGCCAGGCAAAAACTGCTGGAGGGGGGTCTTTACAGAGTAGATGTGCTGCTATGGAAGATGCATGGTAAGTGGTTAACCTACCTTCGGAGTTGCACAGGGGCAGCTGAATGATAAGTTTGGTATCAAATGGCCTACCATGTTAGCATCATAGTTCACTGCATGGGAAGAGTAAATGGTAATTTGTTGCAACCTAGTAGGAAGTTCACCTTGCTATAACCTGTCCAAGAATTATACATCTGCAGATTCCAGACCGACAGCAGGGCTGTTAAACTTCTCTCATGATGGGAGATGCAGCTCCTGCTTGTAGCAGAATTTGGGGCCATCCTCTCTATAGGTAGAGGCAGCCTAATACTCAGTGGTGGATATAATGACATAGTGCTGATCTCAAGTGAGGAGCAGTAAAGCATAGCAGCGATACTATGCGGAATTCTGGCTTGGAATATTGCCTTGGGGTGAGGCTGGAAAGGTCCTTTTTATTAAATAAAATATTAATAAATGCTGTGGCCATTTCCACCATTTCTGGCTCCTGGTGTTTCATTTAACAGTGGGGTTCAATGGGATAGCTGAAGGAGAAGGGTCTATTGAGCAGTCACCGTTGTCAGGTTTAATACAAACTTTCTCCAACTTTGCAGAACCGGTGGCTGCAGCAAAAGAATCCTCCAAATAGAATCCCAGTTTTTCTGTTTAAATCTGGCTCCATGATCTTTGTCCCTGCATCTGGAATTGGAAAGATTAAAGGGGATTTAAAGGCAAACATAAAATCCATTACAAATCTCTACACAGCCGCTGTCTGCTCTACAGGGAAACAAAGCTGCTGGAGTTCTGAAAGGCTGCGAAGTAAGGCAAGGGCTCCCCTGCTGTTCATAAGTTTGTTTCCTTGCACAGTAGTTAGGGACCATCTGACACTTCCTATCAACAGTAGTAAATGAAGGGAGAATTTCACTGCATATAGTCAGGTTTCTTCTAAAAACAGAACACATTTTTAGTTAAAGTTTATTGGAGATATACTTTCTATACCTTCTTTTTCATTTATTTTTTTTGTCTTTACATGCCCTTTAAGTCCATATAGACCCTTCTGAAGCTTGCATACCAAATCTTTGATTTCTGGATTCACAAAACCAAGTGCTTGTTCCATGTAGAGGTCTTCATCAATTTCACCATAAAGAAATGCAGTTTACTGTACACATTTAGGTGTCTTACTTGCATAACTTTGCTGGCTGCCATTTGTTCTCACAGCTCTGGGCTAAAAGTAAGTGCTGGACTAAAATTAGGGTTGAATATATCTCTTCTAAATTACCACTACTACAAATGTAGGCAACTATCTAATTAAAATGAATAATGGGGATGCAAGCAGATAGGATATCATCACTGGTATTTAACAGTAGTTACACCACAAATAGGAACTCCGTTCTGATCTAAGCTGAAAAACATCCAGAAGACTGCTAATAGGAAACAGTGACCGTTTTCTTTATAGTACACAGTACACACAATTTCAGCAGGCTGACTCTTTAGATTTACGATTCAATTTTTAGTTGAAAACATTCTCTTCTCTGTATGACTTTCAAGTCTCCTTGTTACATTTATCTCCATGGTGCTCTACTTTTCGTGTGTGTGTGTATATATATTTGTGTGTATATATATATATATATATATATATATATATTGCAGTCTTCTTTATATTTCTTTTTAAGAAGTGCCTGCCCCTCCCTTTGAGGGTCCCAGGACCCCTCTAGCAATCTTCCTCCTGCTGCTGCCTCATGCTGTGGCGCTCACTCACTGCTTTGATGCATCCACCTTCTGGGTTTCCAAGGCAACGGCCTTCATTCTGCCATGTGGTGAAGTTGCAAGATGCTCCCTGAGCTCTGAGTCTGTTTTTTTTTGTCAGTCAGGCTGAGAAGAGGGAGCGAAGAACCTAATGAAGCAAGGGGTGAAAAAAGAAAAAGTGGCAGGAGAAGAGATCAAAGACAATAGGAACCAGAGGCGGTAGTGGGTCTAAGAGGGTGTAAACAAATGAAATAGGCCTTTAATTGTAGTCACACAAAGTATATGTCCCTTTGGAGAGTATTGTATTTTTTCTATTTAAAAAGTTCTGGATTTTTGAGTGACTGACTAATTAGAAGTGTATTGCCTCTGCCATTACAGCACACTTTCTGAAGCATGGGAAGATGTTACCATACTGTATGACATCAATTATATATTATAGTAGACACATGGGGACAGCAATGGGGCATCTGGCTGCAGGAGCTTCTAAATAAAACTATGGCTGTTGTACACCATACAAGGTCAGTGCAGCTTGTCTTACAGGACGCTTATGTGGTAAATCAGCAAAGACACAAAATTCTTATAAGGCAATTACCACTGAATATGCCTTATTATTAGAGCACAGTGGTGGACGCAAAGTGTATTTTACAGTTCCCTGAGATCCACGTAGCCAAAGTAATGTTCTATGATGGTTTGAGTTAATTGGCAGGTGACCCACGTGTGGGAAAGTCCAAGAGCTGCAATGTGGGAGTCACAGCATAATAAAAGTTCTTTGGCAGAGAATCTGTTTGGCGTGTGACAATGCAAGGGAACAGTAGGAGGAGCTGTGTGACAGGGTTAAGGTGAAGTGATATTGAGAAATTAGCACCCAGCAGATGTAATGGGCTCGAAGTCTGTGCTGGTTCTTGAGAAGAATTGTGTCAGTGAAAAAGCAGCATGTGTTGTGAGCTGTGAATATTACCCTGCTGTTTGGTACAAGCTCAGCAGAAATACCAATCTTTTGCAAGCCTAGGAGGTCAAGAAAATAGCTCCATAGGTCACTTGCAATATGTTGGCATCTCCATGACCCTCATGATAATTGGTAAAGTTCCAAAAAGGTATTTTATTTAAAACATAGGGTTTCATCATACAGTAACAACAAAACCTACAGAGAATCAGAGAGGGCATGAAGAATTCTAAGAACTCTGCCTTCCTTGAGTTTATTCTGACCTTTCACTATGCCAGGGATGCCCAGCATCTGGCCTCGCTTGAAATAGATTCTGTGACTGTGTGAAGTTACTCGCAATTTAATGATCTCTAGACTGAACCCGATGTCCGTAATTGCCGAAGAGCAGAGAGAACTCTGTTTCATACCCAACTTTCAACATCTAAATTAGTTAAATTCCCCAGTGGCAAGATATTTAATGGATTATAAACATGCTGCCAAAGATCTAAAATATCTGGCCATCAGAGTATATCCTTCAATAGGTAACAACAGAGAAAAATGTATCTGTTTGGGATGCACTGGCTTTGTTTCAGTTAAAAAAAACTTTTTATTGATGGTTTGGATGAACACTTCAGCAAAGATATGCATCATTACAGCCACAAGGGCTGCTTATGAGCTTTTTCTTCCTGTAGACATTTGTTTCTGTGTTAAAAGGACCTAATGTTGCATTACAAAATATGAGCATGAGGCAGCAACTATATACAATGAGCGTCTCACTATTATGGCCGTCTGCTTCCTGTGCTTACTAGAAATGAAACATGTATGTTTATGTTTACTGCTGCAAAGACAGGGGTCAAAAGTGAATCAGTAACAATTCAGATGGCTTCATATTACAAGACTTGCATTGATTTCTTATGACAAGAATTCTAATGAGTTTTAGGAGAGGATCCTAGAAAAAGAAAGAAAATTAAAGGGGTGAAGGAATTCTTGGGTTACTGATTCCTTCTATTGTCAATACTATATCCATTAAAAAATTCTTATCTCTGCATGGGTGGGGTTATACACATTCAGAGCAGCCAATATAAACTGCTAGCAGTCCTCTGTGCTGGTGCTTTTTTTGTTCATAATTCCCTAGCATTAGTAATTAGTGCAAAGATTTAGCACCTAGCAAATCTCTTCCCTTATACTCTTCTCCTTTCAGCTCTCAGATGCCAGGATGCAATCAGTGTGTGGTTAACTCTGTGCTTACCTTGAGAAACACTGCAAGCTGCTTGCATTATCATCATACTGATGGATCAGTCTATTAAACATTATAGTACAGCAAGAAAGAGACAGAAATATATCAATGTCTATTCACAGCATACAGTAGGACATAGTAAATATGGAAAGGGCAGAGAGGCTGGTTCTTGGAAAATGAATGCACAAGGTAAGCAGTATGGTGAAACTATAGTCAAGCAGAATGCTTTCTCTGTGTATGTAATGGAGTATGTAATGGAGTAAAATGTATATGCCTCAAGCAAGCACTATAGAAACAACCATACAGAAGAAGTGTGTTTTGTTTGCTTTCCAAATGGACATCCATGGGATGCACTTGGATAAAGCTATGATCTCTGCAGACAACAGATGGGAGCATTACATTTTCAAGGAAGCATATCAATAAAGCTACCCATGTAATGTATGATATCACAGTTCCTCACTGGATACTCAATTGTTTCGAAGGAAGGAACTTTATAACCTCATTGTTTAAGAGGGCCGAAGGCTCTGGTGGAGTTGCGGACCAAGGAGGAAGCAGCAGTCCAATTGCCAGTCCAAGTACACGGTACAGGCGGGGGTCAAGAACAAGACGTGGTCAAAATCCAGGCAAAGGGTTGGTTCAGGCAGCAAAGAATCACAAGTCCAAAAACGAAGCAGGGTCATACACGAGCAAAATCCGTAAGAAAGTCAACATAGGCACACCCAGGAACAGCAAACCTGAACCTATAATCAGGCAAGAGTCCAGAGTCCAAAGCTCCCTTAAATAGGCCCAGATTGGCGCCAAACGGACGCCGGCGTCATGGCGTCAGGATGAACGCCCGCTCCTGTGCGCCGGCGTTTTGACGTGCGCGCCCGTTAGTTTTGTGCAGTATATTTTGGCATTCACGCCTGCGCATTTATGCATGCGCCCAACCAGACGCAGGCGTAAATTAGCAGGGACCCTTACAAAGGGATAGTACAATTTGGCACTGGCTCCTTAGTTCAGTGTATCTAAGTTTTATCTCAGACTTTTAAGTTTAAATATATACATAAATTGCTTGCCAAATAAAAGTGGTTGTGCATGTGGCGTATTTAATTTATTTATTGATTTTAGCTACTACTGAAGGTAAATTAAAGGCTCCAAAAAAATTTCTTGGCCATATAAGGCCATAGGGTGGGGGGAATACATTTTTGTTTGGAGAGGCTACCAATAGAAGGCTTAACATAATTAAAAGATGGGAAGTTGATAGATCATTAGTTATAGGGTTATTTAGCCTCTGGGATGGTACAGTAAGTCCAATTCATAAAATACATCATTTCTACCAATATTTTTATAAACTTTAGGTTTCCTTTCGGATGAATTGCAATGTTTGTCATTAAACAGTATGACATAAAGTAGTAATGTGTTGTCATTTGTTTGTCTAATTATAGTAGGTCAAATGTCATCATGGTTAAAAAGTCAGTCGGTGAAATGGAATTTCTTTTAAATTATGCATTTTATAATCTGGTTTCATTCATTAAGGTCAGCACTGCAGGATCAATTATAAAAAATAAACTAGGTTTTCTTTAGGTATTCGTAAATTCCTCCGTCTACAGTAAAAGCCTCCTAAGTGTTTATATTTTTTACAAGCCCTATACAGCCTCTTACTCCCTATTATTTTGCACCAGCCGGCAATCAATTGTTCACAAGGCAGCTGCACTGCTTTCCACCTGTGTACAGTATTGCCTTATTTAAACAAATTGAAAGAGATTCTTGCTGCACTCCTCTGTGGTCAAACACATTAAAACTGACTGCAGAGGAATGGAGCAAGAAACCTTTATCTATAAGGGCCGACATTCTGAATATTTTTGAGAGGCACTAGGGAGCACATTTACTAAAGTGTGACTTTTCTCTTCAGTTAACTTCACCAAAGTTCGCCTCACTTTGCTAGGTGTATTTTCTCAACATCTCCATACTTACAAAAAAATCATAAGTTCCGTTTCAAAAGAGAATTTTCACTAGAGCGATGGAGAAAAGTAACATGGAAACAGCAATGTTGATCTCAATTTAATAATGGCTGCTCTATCTTTATAATGGGAGTTCACCAGCCTGAACCTGGCAAATTGCACTTTGGCGAAAAGGGTAACGTTTTTCCTTTGTTATATTACCAGACTTCCAGGTGATGAAAATTCGACTAGTGAAATGTTTCTAAAGTTCACTAACGTTTAGGTTTCCTTTTGTCAGTTTTGACTCTTGGTTTGGGTAACTAGTGATATCATTGCTAGCGTTCCTACATGAACAGATGCTGTGACACTAAAATAAAGATCAAAATAATTTTTTTTACTTCACGTCTGTTGGTAAAGACCCGCAATACAGATTTAAATCAATTAGCACTTATATAGTCATGTCAATGCACGTAGAAAGGCTCTTGAGTAGATTCTTCTTCAACCCCACTAATTACCTCGGCCATAACCTTTTCATTATAATGATCTCTGAAAACGGCCTTCACACTGTGCTTTTATTTTTTTATTTCTGAAGTATTTTTTGAAAAGAAAAATTACACCTATTCCTGAAAGCTAATTGTGCAAAAGCTTCTTTGTCAGGTACGCGTGAAATCAGAATAACACCTGAAGACATTTTTTTATTTTTCAGTTAGCTATAACTCTAATTCTGTTAACTAAATTAATTTTAATGTGCCCTAACAAACAGTGTGACTTTGGTCACAAAAACACATTAGACTTTATTTATGAAGCCATTGCCAATACTTAAAATGCAAAAAAATAACTGTTATTTTACACCTTGCTGCAGGTTGCATCCCATGAGACAGATCTGTGCTAAAATGGAAATCAAACAGTTGAGCTTCACTTGGAAAATTGTAGTGGCAGCACTGCATCAAAACAAGGGTTTAGGCAGGAGGACAGGGTTGGACAGCGCTGCCTTGCTCCCTGCATGAATCTGTTGTTTCTGCGCTCGACCTCCCTCTCTGGCCCAGTTGCAGCAAAACAGGTATGCATGCATTGTAGTAGAGGGGGCTGTAGGTGGTACAAAGGAATCCCATATAACACTCCAACTTAACAACAGTTTAGAAATAAAGTTATAAAAAACTACTATTACTATTATAATGTATACTTAATGAGATATAAAGCCTTCCAATTGCATATTTGGGCCTACGGCACATTCATGCGTTTTTCATTTCCCAGTCAAAATACAGTCAAAACAACGCAAATCACACCCGGTGCCCTTGATTGGTGTAAATAGGAAACATTTTTAAATGCCACAATTGTTGATTTTAATGGAATTTACTTTTAAAAATTAGCCTCATTCATGTGCCTATGTCAGCTGGCAAATATCCACTGGGCAAGGATTTAGGAGAATATTATATTAAGAATTAGTATTTTACTTCTTGCTTACAGGGTGTATTTTATTTGCACACAATTGCCATAATTACTGTAAAGAGTGTTACTTAAGGAACAGTTCAGTGTAAAAATAGAAACTGGATAAATAGATGATGCAAAGGCTGTGCAAAAAAAAAAAAAAAAACCAATATAATTAGTTAGCCATAAATTTAATGTATAAAGGTTGGAGTGACTGGATGTGTAATATAATAGCCAGAATCCAACTTCCTGCTTTTCAGCTCTTTAATTTTGAGTTAGTCAGCGACCAGTGGTGTAACTACTCCCTGGTGGGCCCCGGCACAGGATGGGTACCTGGGCCCCCCTGTGGGGCCCTTACCTCTATAAGTCGCATGCTGGAGTGTTGATGGCATGTGTGCTGTATAATCTCCCCCTAGATAACTGCCTGCCATGACCATTTTCGTGGCTTCAATGGGCCCCAAGGGGATGGGGGCCCTTGTGCAATTGCACCCTCTGCACCCCTGGTAGTTACACCACTGTCAGCGACTAAGGGGGACCACATGAGACATAACTGTTCAGTGAGTTTGCAATTGCTCCTCAGCATTCAGCTCAGATTCAAAAGCAACAGTTATGGCCCATATGCCCCCCCCCCCTCAAGTCACTGATTGGTTATTACCTGTTCACCAGGGTAACCAGTCAGTGGAAAACAAGAGAGCAGAAAAGCTGTCTATGATGTTACACATCCAATCATTCAAGTCTTTATACATTATATTTTTGCTAACTATATTAGAAACATATATTTATTTTGCATTGCCTATTTACCCAGTTTGTATTTTTATACTGAACAATTCCTTTAATGTTCTATAGAGGCCCCTTGAAAAAGCACTGTAACAGTTGATCCAGATAAAGGTAAAATGTTTCATAGAGCCCACCCTGAAGTCACTAGCTAATTCATTTGCATAGTGAAATCACGAAGAACATTTTCTAATTGAACCAGTGTTAGTTGAGTACTGCAGGGGTCTGTTCCTTTTTTTGGAATTACCTTGAGTTGGGTATTGTAAGTACTTCCTTTATTTTTGCTCATGATACTAAATTATGCAATGATATAAGTTCCATTGCAGGATGTTACTGCTTTGCATAATAATTTTACTAAATTGGAGAAGCAAATGGGCAGCGGGGTTCAGTGTTGATAAACACAAGTTTATGCACTTGGTAAAAAAAACATAAAAAACATAAATGTGAGTTAGATACTAAATGGCAGTGCAACCATAAAGAAGAAGGATTTGTGGATTTTTGTGGATAATAAACTGTGCAACTCTAAGCAGTGTCACTCCAGTGGCTACTAAAGCAAATAGTACTGTCTCAAGGGATGAAATTATAAGTTTGCCTTTTTAAATATCCTGTGTAAGAAGTTCATATATAGTTCAAATATTTTTATACATGTGAGTGTATTAATAAATGTATATCTAGAATGGTTGTCATTTGGACTGGTACAGAGGCTAACACACACACACGTATACTGTATAAAACTGACAAAATAAATGTATATACCATTCAGAATTGCCCAAATTTAAATCTATCCTGCTTATAGTGTCTATATTTATAAACCTGTATGCATTCATTCATGCATTTATTTTCCTATAAAACATGAATGCTTGCAGCTCAAAGCACAAAATTTAACTTGAAAGAGATTACATTTTAAACAAAGATTAAAAGGAATACAAAATCTGAGCGATCTATTGATATTCAGTTAACTTGTTATTTTACCACTAAAGGGAACAAAATGAATATCATTAAAGAGGAGCTGCCATAGCTACAAACATGCATCCAAACCATAGTGGATATTTCATAAATCTTTTTTCTTAATGGGCTTTAAAATAGTTTTTCTTATTTTTAAGATGTTAAATGTTTTATTAGTGTCCCTTCTCAACCTGCCTTTTTTCCCTGCTGCAAATAATTCAGCCATGCTGGTCTGAAGCAGTATGAAAAAACAATCAAGGTCTCTTTCTCACACTAACCTCAGTTTCATAGATTTTATATTACAGTGACAAATCTCTTTTAATGTGGCAATACCATGCTGGTACATTTTTCATATTAAGCAAATTTGTTTGAGTCCTGGCATTTCATTAGACAAGAAAATACAATGCTGCCTTACAATGGTATAAGTAAACATGCCTGCCACTTGACAAATGTGACTTGAGCTCTGAATTATTGAGAATGCAGCTAAAAGTTACACTGCATTAACAGGCTGGAATGGAAAAGGCATACGCATTGGTAAATTTCAGGGGACTTTACAGTTGGCCAACATCATATCACTTGCTAAATCTGAGAATGTTACTGTTTTTCAATTCTAAATTGGTTCCCTTCAGTCTGTAAAGCATGAGCATATATCTGAATTTTGTCATCAACTGGGCTCATGGATTTACACCACCTTAACACCCTATACAGTACAGGATTGTGTACAAGCTGAACACATTTTGGAAGCAGGCTACTTAAATACTGTACATTCGTGCTGCACTCATGCTGGCTGCAGATTCAGCTGTTTTTATCATGTCTTTCTACTGTATGTATTGTATTTTCCATGAATGCAATAGAATGGATACGTGTTAGAACTGTTGCTGTTTTCCTCTAGTGACGTCGCTTAAAGCCAACGTCTAACAGAAGTGTTTTCACAGCTTAGATTTTTATTGTCTGAGGTTTGAATGTTCAGCTAATTAGAGCAGACCAGAGACTGCTGGTTAGCTAGGGACTGAAAACTAAGGGGATTATTTATCAAGCGCCGAAATTTATCTCAGTAGGTTTAAGGTTTTTTTTCTTTGCAGGAAATACTCAGATTTCTCAGATATTTTTTCGGAATTCTTTTCTGAAAACCACACATATTTCGGATTTTTCCCCCAAAAGCTCTGATAACATTGTGGAATTGCACAAATCCCAGTGCCTGTCAAAAAATCAATGGGTTTTTTCCCCACTGACTTATATGCAACCTCGGCAGGTTTAAGATGCCGGATTTTAATATTTAGAGTTTTTCATCCTCTGGGTTCAATAAATCCAAAAAAAATTGTGATTTAAAAAAATAAATAAAAAAAAAAACAAAAAGTTTTCGGATTCTCAGAATTCAGAGCTTGATAATTAACCCCCTAACTATATATTTTATGCTGGATGTCACCTTAGTATTACCTTTCAACACTTTGCCTGCTAAGCACGTATTCTATACGTGCTGGCAGGCATATGTTCCAACTGCCAAGAGCGTATGTAATACGTTCTTTGGCACTTGGAGAGGTTTCTCTGCATCAGCGGCCAAAGCCGCCAATTCAGGGCATTAGCACTCACTATGACCTGTTAGGCATTGAGCACAGGCAGGTCTCCCACCCTACTGATTGCAGCACCCACTTTCCCAAACAGCAGGCACATCAAAAATAGGTGCCTGCTGTGGGAGTAGCGACTAGAGCCCTCCCAGCCCTGATCCCTTGCCCCAGACCCACAATTACTTACCCCAGACCCACAATTACTTACCCCCAATCCCCTAGGTAGAAGTCAGAAATCCCCAAGAAGTCCAACAGCCGGTGGATCGCCTCCCTAACGACATAATAAAGAGACGTCATCTGCGTGAGCCTGGTGTTAGTGCAGGCCTCCAGCCCCCTTTCTGCTGAGCTGTACGGGGAAGCAGTTGAAAACTTCCTACCTTCTGCCAGCAGTCCTCCCGTGGATTCTCAAGCTTTTTCTTCTCCCAGGTTAGTGATTTCCACTATTATGCACACACACACTGCAGCCTCTACATACATTTCACATTTTTTTATTATATTTGTCTTAATTTGATTTTTTCCTGTCTTTATTACTACTTCTATTTGCACACTAAAACTTACACACACACATATATACACACACACACACACACACACACCCTTTTCTATTGAGCACACACATACTTTTTTTCTTACTACATTTTTGTTTATTACATTTTTTAGGACAGTTTTGAAGATTGATCATTTGGTGTAGAAATAAGTTTTTACCTATTTTAGATCTGTCAGAATGTGTTCTTTACAAAAATATATGGTTTTGGGAGATCTTTGTGCTGTTCGGTGGTTTTGTGGTACAGAATACTCAGTGGTTGGCTTTGTTCACAAAAGGCAAATCGGCAGCGGCAAGAGTTCATATGCACTATTTTTATTTGGGGTCTGCACATGCCTGCTGCTTTGGTATATCTATGCATATTGGGAATCAAACTGTTCAGTAGACCCTTGGCATCAATATTTAGGGTGTTTTACAATTGGGTGTAAGAAATTGGGTGAGATAAATGCAGCCAATTGCAATATTTTTAGACAATTTTCAGAAATGTTATAAAAATCAATGCATTTAGCGTAGCTTTGCAGTATGGTAGTTTGAAGTAGAAAGACACAATTACCTATTTTGGATTTGTTAGAATGTGTACTTTCCATTAATATATCATTTTGGGGGGTCTTTGTGGTGTTAAGAGGGCCTAGTGGCAAATATTACAGAATCAGGGGGATTTGTTCACAGAAGGTTAATTGGCAGCTGAGAAAATTCATATACACTATTTTTATTTGGGGTCCGCAACATGCCAACTTCTTTGGTATATATATCTATGCAGACTCTGCATCAAACTGTTCAGTAGACATTTGGCATCAATATTTAGGGTGTTTTACAATTGTGTGTAACAAATTTTGTGAGATAAATGTGGCCAATTGCAATACTTTTAGACAATTTTCAGAAATGTCATTTTAGCATAGCCTTTAGCGTAGCTTTGCAGTAGGGTAGTTTGGAGTAGAAAGACATAGTTAACCATTTTGGATTTGTCACAATGTGTACTTCCAATAATATATGGTTATGGGAGTTCTTTGTGGTGTTAAGAGGATCTTGTGGCAAATATTACACAATCAGGAGGATTTGTTCACAGAGGGTGAATCGGCAGCCGAGACAATTCATATACACTATTTTTATTTGGCGTCCGCACATGCCAGCTGCTTTGGTATATCTATGCATATTGGGCATCAAACTGTTCAGCAGACCTTTGGCATCAATATTTAGGGTGTTTTACAATTGTATGTAAGAAATTGGGTGAGAAAAATTTGGCTAATTGCATTTTCAGAAATGTCAAACACAGCTCCCTTTAGCGTAGCTTTGCAGTATGGGAATTTGGAGTAGAAAGACATAATTAACCATTTTGGATTTGTCAGAATGTGTCCTGTCCAAAACTATATGAATTTTAGGGGACACCAAAACTTTTTATACCCTTATAAAGCTGGCAATGTTTATAAATAAGTGTAAATATAAGCAATCAAATTTGTATGTGCAAGGTAGATTCTGGGGTATTTACATGCCATGTACTTCAATAATCCTATGTACATTAGGCATCAAACTGTTCAGGGGACCCCAGGCTTTCATATTTGTGGTGATTTATCTTGATAGCTAAAAGTATGTGTGGAAATATGATGTAGGGTGTAATATATATATATATATATTCCAAAAATATATGGTTTTCTGGGGTGAACTTGCTTTTTTTCTACCTTTGCCCCCCTCAAAATGATGTAAATGTGTTGATTTTGCAGTCCCTGAAATAACAGACCATATGGGGGGGTCTTCATTTTGGGTCTTCTATATGCCATGTGCATATATTGTACATACATATATATATATATATATATATATATATATATATATATATATATATATATATATATATATATATATATTGCATATAGGTACATGTATTGGACATAAAATAAAACTGTTCAGAGGACCCCAGGCTTATATATTTTGGGTGATGTATCTTGATACCTAAAAGAATGCATGGAAATACGATGCTGAGGTGATTTTTGGAAATGTCACAAAAATTGCCAAATTTAGGAATGGTTTGTGATTTGGTGCTTTGGAGTACAAAGACATGCATAGCCAATTTGGATTCGGGGGAATGTGTACTTGCCAAAAATATATGGTTTTCTGGGGTGAATTTACTATTTTCTAACATTTTCAAAATTATGTAAATGTGTTGATTTTGCAGTCCCTGAAATGACAAACTATATGAGGGGGTCTTCATTTTGGGGCTCCAATATGCCACGTGCTTAGGTACACCTATACGTATTAGACATAAAACTTTCATATTTGGGGTGATTTATCTTGATACCTAAAAGAATGTGGGGAAATACAGTGCTGCACATTGGAAATCGTTAGGTGATTTTTGGAAAGGTCACCAAAATCGCCAAATTTATGAAAGGTTTGCAGGTTAGTGCTTTGGTTAAGAAAGACATGCATACCCAATTTGCATTTAGGAGATGGTGTGCTGTCCAAAAATATGTTTTTCGGGGGTGAACATACTTTTTTCTACCTTTGCCCACCCCAATATGATGTAAAAGTGTTGATTTTCTACTATCTGGAATTACAAAACAGATAGTTCAAATGGGGTGTCTATATTTCGGGGCCCCTATATGCCACATACTTTGCGGCATGGTGCTTTAGAGTAGAAAGACATGAATATCTAATTTGGATACAGGGGAATGTGTACTTTCTGAAAATATATGTATTTCTGTGGTGAACTTACTTTTTTTTTTTAACTTTGCCCCCCTCAAAATGATGTAAATGTGTTGATTTTGCAGTACCTGAAATGACAGGCCATATGGGGAAGTCTTTGTTTTAGGGCTCCTATATGCCACGTGCTTAGGTATGTAAGAAATTGCCATCTTGGGTTGACAGAATAGCAGTTGTCCAGGGAAATTATCATAGCAAAGGATTTCCCGTGACTACGAGTCTGATATCTGCTGTAGGGGACCATAAAATTACTGTATGCGAGTAAACGTGCTCTACAGGATGTATTATGTATTCAAGTTGGGGGTTTATCTCGGCATCTTGTTACTTGGGAGTGTTTATGTGGGGGCAGGTGAAAACCCAGGATAAATTAACCATGCATGGGCAGCTGGGAGGAAGAAGGCGCCAGCTGGAGAAGCCAGAGGAGTCTGGGACAAGACAGCTTGTGAGGACTACAGAGCAGAGAGGAAAGCCATGTTCAGCTGACCTCTATTCCCATGCCTTTTGGTAACAACTATGTAGAAATGTTTGTGTAACTGTAAATACTGTGTTTGTTTAAATGTAATTATTTTTGTGTACATATTGGACATAAAACTGTTCAGAGAACCCCAGGCTTTCATATTTGGGGTGATTATTAGAAATGTCATCCAAATCCCCAAATTTAGGAAAGGTTTGCAGGTTAGTGCTTTGGAGAAGAAAGACATGCATACCCATTTGGATTTGGGGGATGGTGTGCTTTCCAAAAATATATGGTTTTCTGGGGTGAATGTACTTTTTTCTACCTTTGCCCACCCCAAGTGTTGATTTTCTAGTATCTGGATCTACAGAACTGATAGCTCAAATGGGGCATCTACATTTTGGGGCCCCTATATGCCACATATTTTGATAAACCTATATATATTGGGCATCAAACTATTCAGTGGACTCCTGGCAATCATATTTAGGGTGTTTTACATTGGTATCTAATGATGTGTAGGAGATGCAAAGCTATAGATTGTTAGCTTTGAGGTAATTTTTCCAGAAATTCACAAATTTCTATAAAACAAATATAAATTCAGCCTAGAATTGTAACTTGTAGTTTGGCATGCAGAGATATATGTATTAATTTCTGATTCCCCAGGATCTGTTCTTTATAATAATGGGATTTTTTCTAGGGCAGGGGTCCCCAACCTTTTTTGCTCATGAGCCACATTTAAATTTAAAAAAGAGTTGGAGAGCAACACAAGCATGAAAAAGTCCATGTGGATGTCAAATAAGAGCTCTGATTGGCTTTTTGGTAACCCCTATATGGACTGGCAGCCTACAGGAGAGAATGTTTGGCAGGACATCTGTTTTTTATGCAACCAAAACTTGCCTCTAAGCCAGTAATTCAAAAATAAGCACCTGCTTTGAGGCCTCTAGGAGCAACATCCAAGGGGTTGGAGAGCTACTGGTTGGGGGATCACTGTTCTAGGGTAAACCTGCTGTTCATGGAATGTTTGGCCTTGAAATCATAAGTATGACATTTTGTGGAGCGGTGCTTTGGATCTATACAAGTGAGAAATCTCCATAAAACTATATATATATATATATATATATATAGTTGGTATTGGCACGTTCAGGAGACATATAACTTTACAAATCTGCTGTGTTCTCATACAGAAAACAAATTATGTTTCTGATATATGTGATTGTACTTTGTGAAGCATGATTTTTTTCAATAAAGAAGCCTATATTTTTTTTACAGAAGTGTAATTACTCCAAAATCCTTACATATTTTAAAAGTTCAGGTTGTCCTGAAAAAAAAAAACCCCAATATATTGTTTTCTTGGGTAAAGGCCCTTAAAGTGAAAGAGTACAAAATGTTCAAAAAGTGGTCTGGCAATACAAGTACCAAATCAGCCAAATCGACTGGCAGTGAAAGGTTTAATATGTTGTAGATGGTAATATACTTTATCAGTTCTATTATTTGTGTGTTTTTAATTTATTTTCCTTTCTGGCCTGCCTCTTTCTATCCTGAAATTTAAAATGTTACAGTATCTACTTGCTGGGGTCAGTGTTTCCCACCATCCCCAAAGCAGATCTATTTTATGCCCAGATGGCTGCCCTTATCAGTATTTTTTTATTATTAAAGGCATCCTGTCAAGGGAAAAAATTGCAAAATGCATCCGTTAATAGTGCTGTTCCAGAAGAATTCTGCATTGAAATCCATTTCTCAAAAGAGCAAACAGATTTTTTAATATTTCATTTTGAAATCTGACATGGGGCTAGACATATTGTCAATTTCCCAGCTGCCCCAAGTCATGTGACTTGTGCTCTGATAAACTTCAATCACTCTTTACTGCAAGATGGAGTGATATCATCCCCTCCCTTTCCCCCACCCAGCAGCCTAACAACAGAACAATGAGAAGGTAACCAGATAACAGCTCCCTAACACAAGATAACAGCTGCCTGGTAGATCTAAGAACAACACTCAATAGTAAAACCCATGTCCCATTCGGTACTATTCAGTTACATTGAGAAGGAAAAACAACAGCCTGCCAGAAAGCAGTTCCCTCCTAAAGTGCTGGCACAGGTCACATGACCGGGGCAACTGGGAAATTGACAAAATGGCTAGCCCCATGTCAGATTTGAAAAATGAAATATAAAAAAAAACTGTTTTCTGCACTGAAATCCATTTCTCAAAAGAGCAGTCTACTGGAGAAGCACGATTGACTGATGCGTTTAAAAAAAAAAAAAAAAAAAAACATGTTTTCCCATGACAGTTTCCCTTTAAGCATTCTAACTAGATCCTCTCCTAACTGCCTTCTATTCTGTTTTCAACCCACTCTTTGGTTTCGAGAGAAAGCGAGTCCAACTTTAGAACTGTAGAATTAAAAAAAAAATATGAAAACTGAAAAGCAACTGCAAATAGATTATCATTTGGTATATGATCCATTATTCAGAAACCCATTATACAGAAAGCTCATAATTGCCAGTAGGCCATGGACTCCATTTTAATCAAATAATTAAATTTTAAAAAAAATTCCCTTTTCTCTGTAATAATACAATTGTAGCTTGTACTTGATCCCAACTAAGATAAAATGACTCTGTGTTGGAGGCAAAACAGTCCTTATCTGTTGTGTTAATGTTTAAATGACTTCTTAGTAGACTTATGGGGGAATGTATTTTAAGTCGATAATGGAAAAATATTGCAATGCAAAAAGCTATGCCTTTGTGCAAACAAATTTTGCTTTGTGTGAATTTAAAACATCTCTTGCGATCCTGGAAACTGTATAGCGACCTCTTCTGACAGGTTTGTGAATTTTTGCACCAGTGTGCAGTGAATGTAATAAAAGTTCTCTTTAAAAACTTGTAATGTTTGTGCCCTAATTCACAATTTAATAACTATTAAAGGAAGAATATTACATTGCAGAATGCATATTTTTATTCTTATGTGTGCAAATTGTTTTTCTCTTTGTGACTTTTATTACACAACCCCATTAAAGTATTGAGATTGAAACTACAAACAGAACCCTCCAAGTCTTGATCATTCTGGATAACAGGCCCCATGCCTGTATTATCTGAAAATGATACCTTTTGTAAAGTGAACTACCACTTTAAGTCATCTTTTTGAAATACAGTATGTGGAACCAATTTCTGCTGATGTTAAAGCAAAGAACTGCTGGAAACAATTCGTTAAGAATAGCTAAGCCCTTACTCTAACAACCATAATATTTATTATACATTAGACATATCCTGAAATGTATCTTCTTGACCTGGAGTAATGAATTGAATAATTAGATACAGTAGGTACAGGGAGAAGGTACTGTGACTCAGCCATGCCTGAAAGTTTATATTATATATTGCTTTATTCTGCAGAACAATATAAAAACAAGCAGCTAAAAACCTAATATGACACCTTAAAATACTGCCATGTCATTTGTAAATGGTAAAAAACCAATACTTTCGTTTAAAAATATGACAATGCATGAATAACTATGACCTTTTTGAGGATCTTTAACAAATTTTGTGCCATGAAAACCTGCTGAAAAAGAGGCAATCCTCCATGCATTTAAATTGGATGGGGTTATTAGTTTTAATGTGTGATTCGCTGTTTATCTAGAATCTCTGGGTGTGGCTGGTTCAGTCCCTTGTCAATGGAGGAATATAGAGAGGAAACAGAATGTGTCCAAACAAGAGGACTGAGATAGGGAGAAGAGGGAAAGTGATGGCAGCTGATGACAAACACAGGGAAAGATAATAAGAGAATGGAAAGATAGCAAGAGAAAATGAAAAGGAAAATACATGCAAAGAAAGACTAGATGAAATAAATGTGATTGGGGCAGAAAGGTGATGAAAAAATAGAAATTTCACCACAAATCTGCTAACTGCTGCGGCAGTTCTGCAACACGGATTTCTAGTTTTGGATTTATTTCATGTTATTTTCCCATTATTTGCTGACATTTTAGATGCGCTTTTTGTCCTTGCATTATGCTTCAGCATTGGATGTCTACTGGTCATTCTCAGATTTGTACAGATCAGAGGATGATAAACCGACCTTATTATACTTAGCTAGTGGCAATGACATTGTCTTGCTGGTGCCTAATGGGGGATTTAAAGGGAGCTAGCACACAGGAGGAGAGTGAAAGGAACCAGAAAACAAATGCATTACAGACTAATTTAAGCTCTGCCATTTACTAAATCAGGATACGCATCATGAAAGCAATGGTTGTGTGCAGTGATATATACTTGTTAAGACATTAAGTAGCGTATACTATACTCCGTTTTATTTTGAAATACAATGCCGTTTTGTTTAACCAAATATCTACTTTTGGGAAATCTCAGTCCATAAAATACACAGTTGTATTAGGGGAAAACTGGGCATATCGGAATTCAATGCGTATGCAGTCAATAGACAGAGAATAGCTGATCCACATAACTGAGCACAGATAGTTGAAGCAATGATTAGATGTGCTTCTACTACCCTGTGTTTGGTATATGGTACAAATGCTGGCTATGGTAATTAAAGTAATTCTTATGAGAAAATCCTTGTTATTGGGGGGAAAAAAGCTAAAATCAGTAAAGTGTTGTATGTCTCATTCCTGCTAGGGAATGGAAGCTACACTATGGCTATTACCAGAAACACATCATTGTTATTAGGCATGGAAAGGCTAGGTTCCCCAACCAATAAGTGCAATGAAAGCCCCAGTGAAATTAAATTGCAAAGGTCAGTGAGGTTCAACATGTAGTCATCTCCAGTCTCCATATATTGATTAATTTCAGCTCTCAACAACTCCGTGATCATAGTTGTAGTTTAGTAAAAATATCAAAGTTGACCAACACTGGCATAACTTCTGAACTTATGTAAATAATGTTTTATAATATGACTATATGAAATTCAGATACATAAAGCAAGGTATTCATTTTACGTTTCCAATCAGAATCAATATATATGTCAATTTGTTTTCTGGCAAAGGCATTCCATCTTGAACCCACTCTTTTCATAGTTAATCCAATTTACCTGCCACTGAATAATCCAGACAGCCAGGAATTTGTTGTAGGTGTTGTCCATCTTGCTGGCAATATAACACAAATGTTGACTTAAGGTTTCATCCCATCTTAACTCTCATGCATTAACATGCTCAAAAGTATTGGCTCACACACCTTTGAACTCTGTGGCCAACAAAAATTACCTGTATAGGCAATATTGTGAATCTGAGCAACAGACTGTGTTTTATAGGAACATCTTTCTCTCCTTGGCACTTAGCACTGTGTACACTAAACCCGTGCAGCTGAATCAGGTCCCATGTAGACACATGCATGCGACAGCAAACACGGCTTAGGTTTGCATCTGTTAACACAGCAGAAGTGTAAATTCAATTGCCTTCATCCCATCTGTTGAGGTGGAAAGTTCATGGACAAATACTGTAACTACTAATACTTTAATTGAAGGGGATGACATTTTCTTGTTTTTCAATTTAATCAATTCATACAATAATGTCCCATCAATTCCGAATGACCTTTCGGGATGCATATATCTGTGCTTTGCCAACCTATGCTTCAGCCTATACTTGCTGCTTGTATAGCAGGATATAATGAACAAGAAAACAACATGGTAGAAAGGGGCATCCTGCAACTGTAGTACCCAAATCCAAATATTCAGATTTTTAATCAACAGCTAACAGCGTATATATATTGCACAAGAAGCATGAATCCATTAACGTATACGTGCTGCACCCAGACTGTTAGCTCCCAATATGTTCAGCAAGCGTAACATGCCAGTTTATTAAGTAATCAACACAGCCCTGTTATCTTATTTATCAGTAAGAATATTCTCAAGGGCAGGCTTTCTGTTTTCTCTTTGCTTTCCTTTGCAGCACACATCGTGTTAGATTTAGCCTGCTATCTGTGAGAAAATGTTTTGCATTAAACATAGGGTGATTCTGTAGAATGGATAAAGCTGCCATTTTCTTATATTGCAGTAGTTTGTGCTATTTGCTGAACAGCTTAGGAAACTGTGATTTAAAAGAAAAAAAAAACACATTTAAGGAAGAGCTTTCATTTGTAATATAAAGTGCTCTTTAATTGACTGTATCAACTCACTTTAGAATTACTTTGCCTTCTCTGTGCCCAAACATTCCAGGTATCTCCTGTAGGTTCTCATGCTATGGCACCTATATTATTCATTCATCCATAAATTGATCACATTGGTTTTTAGATTCTTAACAAGATACTCTCTTTGTTTACAGTATCAGATCCGATTATTGGCGTTTTCAGCCTTTTGTATGCCTTATGTTGCTTCCATTTCTGCTAACTTGGATCCCATACTAGGGTGGGTGTATGAGTCATCCACAAACTGACAGAAACCAATTTATCACCAACTGCCCTCATTGTATTTACCTTTTATAATCACCATCTTCCTTTGAAAAAAGGCAGAGAGGCAGGGCAGGGGGGACTAATACAGAAATGTTATATAATAGACATTTACAGAGGTTGCTGCTGCTAGAAATATTGCAAAGCTGGCATGATAAGAACAGTGAGTAATTAAAAACAAGCCTATTATATTCCGGATGCTTTACCTTTAAAAAAATGCATTTGCAAAAGAAGCAATGGATATCTTTATAAAGAATAGAGAGGACTACAATGTGTTACTGAGCCCATTGTTTAATCTTTGCACTGCAAAATCATTCTTTCACCGACCATTTTTTTGTCCACAACAGTATAAATCACCCGATGGACCATTCAAATAAATGGCCTTTATATGCCATATGGCTTAGGAAATAACCCATAATCTTTTGTCATGCTCCTTTATTTCCATCAGTACATAATTAGCTCAATCTGCGTCCATTGATAAAATGTATTTATGCCAATACCATCTCCGTTTGACCTTGGAGAAGCCACATTATCTCTGCTTTGAGTTTACAGACACATATTTCAACACTGGCTGTAATCTCAGGGCAGTCACTCAATGAGCCTCTGTTCCATTAGTACAGATCTGCATTCATTCCTAGGGATACACAGAAATTAAATATAACTAAATTGTACTGGGAGTACTATGGTCCCTTCTTGCGATATCTTATGCCCGTACACACAAAACCTCTGCATAGTCATAATCACACACTAGCAGATACACCAGACACACTTACAATATCGACTTACATGAACACACACCAATCACTGCAGAGCCTTATATTTTCTTGTGCTTGTTTTTTTTTTAGTTAGTACATTTTAGAAAGATATATTGATCTCCATTTACTTTGTTCCAGATGACTGTGCCCCTGCATATGACTTTGGTTGCCATAATAAAGGATTAAAAGTCATAATAAAGGTCTCTGAGGAGAATGTATACTTTTGGAATACACGAAAATGGGGGAAAACTAGTCACATAATCTGGTATTCAAAATGACGATTATTTCATAAAAGTGGAAATTATACACGTTTCAAAAAGATAGTTGAGCTGCCCATGTACTTTTAATTTGCATTGTAGTGATACATAGGCAGAGTTGTTGAGTTCTTGATGAGTTTCAAATATTGTATTTTGATTTCTTTTAACCATTCGAATTAATGGTTTCCAGTTAGCTTAACCTACCGAGATATTTCTTACAGTGTTACTATGGCTTAAACTGTGACATCTCATATGTGAGTATTATATAAGTGATAATGACTCTCCTGCTTACCTGCATAAATTGCATTCACTCTGTTACTCATTATTAGAGTTCTGCCTCTTCTCTTCTATGGTAACATCTTTGAAATATTTGTTGCAATGAATGGTTCCCTTTTGTCTTAGTTGTGTTTGTTTTACTGGCTAAAACACATTAGTGCTGAAGGATTTTGCAAGTAAAAAATATTTCAGCTCTTTGGGCACTAAAGTAATTAAGGATATAAATGCTTCTGGGTAAAATAAACAAGAACACAACTCACTCCCTGGCCTAATTCTCTTATTTAAGAAATCATGATATTAGTTGGGATATCTAGCTGCAGAGTTTGGTTGTCTCATAGGTGGATATATTTGGGGGCTGAGTACTAAATGAATTTAGCTGTCCCTGTATTCTTGCTACCTCATTGCTGCTCATCTTCAGTCGGTGCCTTAGCAGGCAGGTAAAGAGGTCCAGTTTGCGAACACCTGGTGGGGACAAAAAATTCACCCGCTTCCTCAGCTCCTGCATTTCCGGGAGAGCACTTTCTCGAGATACAGGTTGCTCTAATTGATGAGCCAAGCCCTTTATAGCTTCAGGGTCAAAAGGCACACTGTAACCAAATGCCTGAAGACCATCAATGCGAACATACTCAGGATCCTCTGATTTGTCATCCAGAGTCTGTTTTTTAGTCCATTCTGAAGAATCCTCTTCTTCTTCTTCATCTTCAAGTGGACTGCTTCTTAAATAAAAATGGACAGTCTCAAAATATGACCTCCAACGATGTCCTAGTATTAATGTCCAATTCTGACATCTGTCTCCCCCTTCAGAGTCCCAAGTTTTTTCCCAGCTTGGATAGCCTGGTTCCCCAGCTGGCAAGAGCCAGCTTTCTGAGTGACTACCCCCAAAGGGATTGACATAGACTGTCACTTGAGGATCTCGTGTTCCATTACCTGCTAGACAGAGTCGAAGTGAAAGGCCCAGTAGCATATGTAATTGTCTTGGCCAATGTTTGTTACTTTTACAAGTCAGTAGCATGCGCTTCCTTCCCCCCATCTGAAACCACACTCCTAATCGTAAATCTCCAGATATGAAGAAAGCTGGGGCCCTTATCCGTCCATCCCGTTTTAATAGTAAGTATTTTATTTCAAGGTCCTGCAGAGTACCCTCTGTGCCCAAATAAGGTTCTGAAGATTCAGGCACTGATGGCGTACATAAGCCTTGTGCTGTCAAAATGTATCCTGTGTTGCAGCTGGCACAATGAGAGTTATGTACTGATGAGCAAAGTGAACATAAGGGCCCAGGACCCTGAATGCAGGGAATAGTTCCCTGGCAGGTAGAATGCTGCACTGTGCATGTACAACTGTGAGAAGCCTCCAGAAATGTGCCTGGGATGAGCAATGCACTGCAGTAGAGGAGAGACTGGGTTTGTTGCAGCCAGTAGTCCACAGATCTGCAGGGAACAGTAGAAAATTATAAAAACAGAAAAACAAATGCATTATTGATGACAAATATCTATTGTATATTCAATGTTAAAATGCATTCCTAAGGGGTAAATTTACTATTATTCCCCAAAATTCCCTTGATCTTACTCAAAATTCGATAAGCATTCGACTATCGAATGCTTATCTGATCATTCGATCTATTCGATAATTCGGTATTTGATGATCGAAGAGGCCAAATTAGAATATTTCGATTATACAAAAAATTCGTACGATCGGTATTCGATTATTTCACGTGAATTTTGTAAATTTGCCCCTAAGTGTGCTAGGAAATTTAAATTATCCTGCTGGCTCCTATAATCTTTCTTTAAATGAAAATTATTACTTTTATTCTTAATTACCACCTAAGCCCAACAGTTAAGGTAAGCTTAAAACATGTTTCCATTTGTCATTTTACACTGAAACTCCCTACATCAGATTGGTAATCAATATATAGTCCCAAAATAACCAATTGTCCCAAAGAAACCCATTTAAGATCAAACTAATTTTTACTCGACAGCCTGTATTAGTGCTATTATGCAGCAGAATTGTGGAGAGGAAAAAGTCACATTATAACTGCATTACTACTGTTGTGGCACAATGCCTTTTTGCTGTGGAATATCAGAGTTCTACAGTTGTGAATGGCAACTTGCAGAACCCAAGCCAGCTGTGAAAGAAACTAAGAATGATAACCACAGCAAAAAAGGCAAGGGTTATATTCCTGGTCTACAAAAAAACAATAGAAACTGGATTAAAAAAACCATGTGCTGCTTTACTGGGGGGCTTTGTTAAATTAAATAATATATATAACTTCTGATAGAAAACCTTTAAGCTGAAAATTATCGTTCCAGTCAGAGTGAATAAAACACAATTTGAAGAATATCTGCTTTAACACTATATAAATATTTATACTGGAAAAGCGTGACAGCTTATCAAAACTTTATAAAGAGAAATTTAATATTATTTGAAATAATAGCCCACACTTTATGAAGTTAAATATCTGGGAGGTGAATTTATAAATGTACTTGTGCTCTGTACAATATAAGACAGATATGGCATATGCATTACTTAATTCCTCAGGTATTATCTGCAAAGAAAGAATACTCTAGAATTTAACTTTATACCCCTGATCACATATTATTCCATTGTTTTTATCTTGCACTGATTGGCTCATAGTCATCCTTGAATATGAAGTTACAATTTATGCATTTGTTTCTAAAGAACCCATTACCATCATAAAATGTCAGCGACATTAAAACATTAAACTTATTTAAGGACAGAGAAAACACTACAATTATAATTTAGCATGAAATGGAATAGAATAGTGTATTAGTGAACTGTATGAACCTTTTGTTCACATGATTCAGATCACATATTTTATCTACTAATGCTATAACGGTTTGTAATTTGTATAAAAAGAACAGAGGCGCCAAAAGGATAAAAGGATATAAACGAGTTTAAAAGCCAAAACTTGGTAATCAGAGGAGGCAGTGGTGGACTTACCTCCTTCAAGCAGACACAAAACGACTGTAATTCAGCAGTCAAAATTTATTAACGAACTCCGATCAGTACAACGCGTTTCACGGGTTCAGACCCGCTTCTTCAGGCAATAAACATAGGAGTTACAGCATCTGGCAGTAGTATACACACTCAGCGCCTCTGTCTGTAATTTATCTTCCCCTTGTAGCTGGCTTTATGCTCTACTATGAAAATTCATGCAAAAACAGTTCTACTGTACTAATCAATTGAACCCCTCCCTCACAAAGAAAAATACAATATATAAGAAGCCATCCCCCCAACCTCCTCACCAAACTTCAGAGTTTGAGCCATTATAAACATCTTAACTTGTGTGAGCATCAGGGGTGTTGCTAGCCCACCACCACTTAGTACAACTGGATATATATTGATTTTGGCTAACTATATCAAAATACATCTCTCTCTCTGAGAGGACTAAAATAATTAAAATCAATCGCTTTCATTCAAGTACACAGGACAAAGAAAAAAAATATTTATGGACAAAAGCATTAAGGTTTATCCAGTAATGTTTCCACCAATATAACTTTATAACAGGGACAGTGATATCATAACATCAAGGTCTGTGAATATATCAGTTCTTATAATATCTTTATAATTTATATTTTGGTTGAAGCATTGTGTGAAGAGCCATTAACGATATCTTATCCCTTGCGATTGTCCTTAAACAAGTGGTCCCATTGTAAACAACTTTTCATGTGGCTTTTTTTATAGGTTTAAATTTCTGGTCTTCATAGTTTGCCTCTTTTCATCCTGCTGTCTGGTTGTGGATGTTACGGACACTAGTAACCAATGCAGAGATTAATATGATTGATCATTTTTATGGTGTAGCTTTTATTTAAAGATTAAGTTTACATTAGTAATAATTTCTAAACCAAAAAATATATATATTTTTAGCTGTAATATTGTTGTGTAATCAGCCATCTCAAGTTATTGTACCTGATCCTTTAAAAAAAAGCCAGCACTTCACAATGTAAGTGCTTTCAGATAAGCTATTATTTCTCCTACTCAATGTAACTGGAGAAATCACAGTAGGATTTTTACTATTGAATGCTATTCTCTCATCAACCAGTGAGCTGTTATCTACTGTCAGGGAACTATTATCTTCCCATTTTTCAGTTGATCGGCTGCTGGGGGTGAAAAGAAGGGGGTGATATGACTCCAGCAGTAAAGAGTGGCTTTAGGGGCACATTTACTAAGGGTCGAAGTGAATTTTCAAATAAAAATCAAATTTTTTCAAATTTGAATTTCGAAGTAATTTTGGGCTACTTCGACTATTGAATAGCCCAAAATTCAATTCGAATTGAAAAAAATTCAAAAATTTGAATTTCAAAGTACTGTCTCTTTAAAACACTTCAAATTCAACACTTTGCCACCTTAAAGCTGCCAAATTGCCATTGTAGCCTATGGGGGACCTCCTGGAACCTTTTCCTGGGAATTCAAAGTTTTTTTAAAAATCTTTTGAATCGAACAATGTATTCGAATGATTTGAACGATTTATATTTGATAGAAAACGGACCTATTCGATCAGAAACCTGTAGGTCCATTTTCGATTGAAAATACCCCCCCCCCCCAAAAAATTTGATGGTCGATGATTTTTTCACTTCAGAATTCGACCATTATTAAATCTGCCCCTAAGTGTATAAGAAGACAAGTCACAGGACTGAGGGAAACTGGGAAACTACTGTATAGCCCCATGTCAGATTTGATTTCAAAATTAAATGTAAATAAAATCTGTTCATTTAAAAAACGGATTTCAGTGCAGGATTCTGCTGTAGAAGCACTATTGATGGATTTGTGTTGATAAAAAAAATGTTTTTCCACGACAGAATCTGTTTAAGTGGCAAAAGTACAAAGTTCTCTTCAACAGAGTTGAAGTTCTCTTGGTGAAATGCGTTTAATGTGAAATGGCCACTTTCATGTGATTCCTAAAATGCAGCAGTGCACTTTTCCCATTCTTATGTTGGAGCTTTCAGGCAATTATCAACTGTTTTGCCTCTTATGTTTAGTTTACTGGAAACACTGCAACAAATATGACTGAAATTTCCCCATGTGCCACTGCTCTTCCAGGGCACTGTATTGCAGTCTATATTGCATATATGGTAGGGAACGGACAGATTACATTCAAATGTCTGTTTTGTGCTGCTAGATCTTTAACTATTTTGTTTATCCAATTATGACAAGAGGTACATGATTAAGCAGTGCCTAAAAATGCAATCGACTGTACTTTGCTGATCAGGTGATTCAATTTAATATAGATCAACAGACATTGGTATTTTGCCCTGTATTGAAGTTCAGATTTTTGCTTGTTTTAGGAGTTTGGAAAGTTTCTCACACAAACAATAAATATATACAAATGCAAAGTTGCCAAGCCTAGAGCCACATATGTAAAAAAAATCAATTTCAGGAAGACTTATTCTCTGGTGTATTGCACTGGCCTCGCTCCTCTGTGATTTGAACTCCTAATCCACAAGACATGTCATCCCCTTTGACAGAAATTGCATACAATCACACAGTAAAGAAACAAACTGGCTGTGTTGCTCAGTTGCTAAAAACAATTGGATTCTGTCAGAGACAAATACTGAAAAAAAATTCAGGAGCGAAGGGATAAACACAGGGTACTGCATAAGCCTTCTGTTTGACTGACTGCTCCTGCAGGAACCAATAGAAATGTTCCCAGTAATGATGTACTGAGACTGAATAAGAGAACTCCATAGGGGAACAAGTGGTTACATACAGTAGTATGTAGCCCTTTCTGGATTCACAAGAAATATTGAAGGATATGGAACATCTACACTACCAGTTACACACAGGATCATAACTGCATTGTAGGAAGATGCCTACTGACATCCCAACTGTGAGATCTTTGGTTAGGAGCCTACTGTGAGTTGTCTTCTACATTTTAAATGGGGGTGGGCAGTGGAAGGGAGGAAGATAAATATTTATGAGCATTGGAGGTACATACTTTTAGCTTGTATAGATATCAGACTCTGTAATGTTGGTGTAATGGTTACCAGTATCAAGAGAAAGTGGGAGTACCAGTAAGAGAAACTCAAATTTTTAAAGCTGAACTGATTGAAATTGATTGTCTTGTGTCTTGTTATTGAGTGGATATCAGTGTGATTATATTTTCTGCAGTGTAGGCTCCCACAACTTTTTTTCCTAAAATGTTGTGGTTTGAATACTAGGCGGCCATCTTTCATAGAATACATTATAATCAAACTCAGATCTTTATAATTTCCTTTTCCTCTGTAGTAATAAAACAGTATTTTGTAATTGATCCCAACTAAGATACAATTCCTCCATATTGAGGCAATCCAATCCTATTGGGTTTATTTAATATCTAAACTATTTTTAAGTAGACATAAGATATGGAATTCCTTATTCAGAAAGACGGTTTATCTGGAAAACCCCAGGTCCTGAGCATTTGGATAACATATAGGAAATGGCTTTTGTGAGTTCGTCAACATCTGTTTTACTGTATTCAGAATTTAAAGGACTGTTTTTATAAACTAATAGTACACTAATAAAGGTGTAGATTAATATATACACAGAACAGTTTTGTCTATATTTAAACTTCATATTGCCTTGCAATTGATTTTCTGTATAAATGTAAAGCTACCTGAAAACATTGTCCTGCACACCTTTGATTAAGGGCAAGTATTCAGGATATAGTCTCAGCAATGCTATGTAATGTCTATGACTGTGATCACTGTGATTATGATATTGTTATTGGTATATGTACACACTGGGTGTTTGGGAGGCAGTTGATATGTGATGTGCTTGTTTGTAATCACACAAAAAAATATATAGTTCTATTCCTATGGGAATATCATGGAATATGGAAAAGAACTGGCAAATTATTCCTCCTTCTTGGAGGTTTTCTATTTTGAGAAGTCTAGTAAGAATTCCCTTAACATTTTTCATTTTAAGGTTTAGAAACCACTGACATTCCAAGATGGAGCTCCCGCACTTCAGCATGCCTGTTTGTAAAAGTAAATGATTTATTACCTGATTGCTCCAAAGTTATAAACTCCAGGAAGGAAGACACAAAAAAAATAATCTTTGATTATACAACTCTTTGCAGGTAATTATATCACATAAGAGGTAAAAATGATTTATAGCTGTGGTAGGCAGAAGTGACCCAGTTTTTATGAAGCTTAGCAGAGGGAAACTTAATAATGTAGAAAATAATGTATAAGAGTGGGCACATAAAAAAAAAATTAATTCAAGATTCAATGTGAATATTTTGTTTTTAAAAAAAAAAAAAAAAAAACATTTTGCTGTTGAAGTATATTATGCTTGAGAGGCCCTCTTAGAATAGCAGAGACATGACTAGGCTAAATACAGAATTAATTTAGAGAGCTTATACATTTTAAGGACCAGTAAAATTAAAATGTTTTAAAGTAATACAAATATAATGCTGTGTTTACACTGCCCTGCACTGGTAAAACATGCTATTCAGAAACACTACTATAGTTTATATAAATAAGCTGCTGTGTAGCAATAGGGACAACTTTTCAAAAGCTCTGGTTACACAGCATATAGCAGATTAGCTCTGTAGAACATAATGTTATCTGTTATCCATTATTTATCCTGTGCCATATAGCCTTTTTTCCCAATTTCTGCCATTGTTACTTAGCAGCTTGCTAATATAAACTATAGTAGTGTTTCTGAAGCAAAAAGTACATGCTATTTTCATTACTTTAAAACAGTTAAATTTTTTGGTGTTACTGTTCCTTTAAGTAAGGAACTAAGGGGTCATTTTACGAACATTCATAAAAGTTGTCTGTAACCTATAACCCATTATTGCTGAAAATATTCTCACGACAAAATTGACGGCACTCGCATGTTTACCAAAGTGTGATGAGACAATTTTGTCTTGTGATAAATGGTGTTGATTAAACAAGAGTAGCAGTTTGCTTCAGAGTTATTTCTGGTGAATTTGGATTTTTTTTGGTGTTCATACATGATAGCTTACTAAAGCTATCTAATGTATCAGCCTGTACATCAGTTTCAGGGAGAGAATTCTACACCTTCACAGCTCTCACTGTAAAGAAAACCATTCCGAATATTTAGGCGGAACCTCTTTTCTTCTAAACGGAATGGGTGACCTTGTGTCAGCTGGAAAGACCTACTGGTGAATAAAGCATTAGAGAGATTATTATATGACCCCCTTATATATTTATACATATCATCTCACCCCTTAAGCACCTCTTCTCCAGTGTGAATATCCCCAATTTAGCCTGTCTTTCCTCATAGCTGAGATTTTCCATACCGTTTACCAGCTTAGTTGCCCTTCTCTGTACCTTCTATAATACAATATGTCCTGTTTGAGTGAGGAAGACCAAAACTGTACGGCATATTCTAGATGTGGCCTTACAAGTGCTACAGCCAAGTTTATCATCTACAAGGACTCCAAGGTCCTTTTCCATAATGGATTTGCCTAGTGCAGTTCCATAAGGGTATAAATGGCTTCAATATTTTTACATCCCAGGTGCATAACTTTACATTTATCAGCATTGAATCTCATTTGCCACTTACTGTAGCTGCCAAGATTGCCAGTTTGTCAAGATCCTGTTGCAAGGATGCCACATCCTGGATGGAATTAATTGGGCTGGATAGTTTTGTGTCATCTGCAAACACTGATACATTACTTACAACACCCTCCCCTAAGTACTTAACGAACACGTTAAATAAAAGTGGACCCAATACCGAGCCCTGAGGGACCCCACTAAGAACCTTACTCCAAGTAGAGAACGTACTATTAACAACCACCCTCTGTACCCGATCCTGTAGCCAGTTCCCTATCCATGTGCAAACGACTTCATTAAGCCCAACAGACCTTAGTTTAGAAAGCAGTCGTTTATGTGGCACAGTATCAAATGCTTTGGCAAAATCCAAATGGATTACATCAACTGCCCCCCCCCCCCCAATGTCCAACATCTTACTTACCTCATCATAAAAAGCAATCAAATTTGTCTGACATGACCTATCCTTCATAAAGCCATGCGGATTGCTGCTCATAATGCCATTCAAGAGGACAACATTTTGAATGTGATCCCTTAACAAGCCTTCAAATAATTTTCCCACCACAGATGTCAAACTTACTGGCCTATAATTGCCAGGCTGAGATCGGTATCCCTTTTTAAATACTGGGATGACTCAGCTTTCCTACAATCCATAGGCACTATACCAGATGAAAATCAGAAATAGGGGCTGGTCTAAAATTGAACTAAGCTCTCTTAGAACCAGTGGGTGTATATCATCAGGCCCTGGAGCATTGTTTACATTAATTAATTTTTTACATTAAGTAATAAAAATATAATGCAGGGTTGCCCTGCACTGGTAAAACTGCAGTGTTTGCTTCAGAAACATTACTATTGTTTATATAAATAAGCTGTTGTGAAGCCATGGGGGCAACTAGTCAAAGGAGAAAAGGCTCAAGTTACAGAGCAGATAGCAGATAAGCTCTGTAGAACATAATGTTATCTGTTATCCATTACTCATCCTATGCCATATAGCCGTTTTTCTTTTTCTGCCACTGCTTCTTAGCAGCTTGTTTATATTAACTTTAGTAATGTTTCTGAAGCAAACAAATCAGTTTTAACAGTGCAGGGCAACACTACATGATATTTTCTTTACTTTAAAACACTTTCATTTTTTGGTGTTACTGTTCCTTTAAATATACTTATGGCCAACTAAGTACCATCAGGAATAAATAATTTTCCCATTCTATACATTTTTCTGAAAAAAAAAAAAAAAGCTGAATAGCAGAGGTGAATGTGTGAGTGTGACTGCTCAGCATTTACCCTTTAAAGCCATGGTGTTATGTTTATGATTAAGTGTGAAACCCATCAAACATTTTCAATTTTGTTCCGAATAAAATTAGAAGTTTTACATGATCTTTCTAAGGATGGTGGTCTGGTGAATGTGCACCCATCAAGATAAGACCCCTTGCTACAGGCTCAGGGCTGCAGCACCTGGGCCATCAATCGCTTACATTTAGTGTATTGAAAGTTTTGAAATTTGTCTCCAAAGGCTTGGTGGGAAAAGGAATTGATCGAAATCTAGAGCAACTGGCTTGGGGCTTGAGTGTATATTACCACTAATGTACAGTACATGAACATTATCAGAAACCATGTAGCCAACTCAGATGCAAACCCTTCAGTACATGCCATATTGATAAACTACTTTAAAAATGATTTAATCATCTTATCTCTGTTCTATTACTCCCAACTCACCTCCAACCACTCCAATTTTATGTGCCTTTTCCCCCTCTAGGCATTGGAGATTGTGCTGGATACCAATTTTGCTGCTTTGCTAGGTGAATGTGGCTGGCGGCGAAAATGTGTTGCAATAAAAAAATTATGTTCACCACTACAAACTTTCTCAGTAATAAAAATAGGGGGCAATGAAGGCGTAGCCTGATCGTTTTTATTTCTATAACGTCCTACAGCATAACCTAGAGCATCTGTTTCGCCAGTACTTTTTCCCCTCTTCTTTAAAGGGAAATGTACAGCTTGTGTTTGTTTCTAAGCCTATTTTACAGTATATTCATATAATGGCTGTGCTTTTAAAGTGACATTTTCCAGCACTGACCTAGTGATTAGATAATTGCTTAGTTTCCAATCTGAGATTATATGCCAATTATCTTTGTTCCTTGTTGAATGTGCCCGTGTCTTTATGGAGCTATAAGGAAGAACAGGCACCTCTTCTGTCTTCCCTCCCTTGTAGGGAAACGCAGGAAAACGCATATCTGTATGAGCCCTATAACTGGAACAATCTTATTTTGACTGGTTGTTTTAGAGTGTGTATGTTGTACCATTCTGAGATGTATTATAAGGTATTTGATCCCTGGATAATACCCTTACATGGCAAAATTACACTAACTTTAGTTCAGCCAAGCTAAGGCGTGTCTGAAATAATAATGTTAATTACATACTAGAGCTGCTGAAAAACAGTGACCTGTCACCTGTCCCAAGTTCAAAGGGTAAGTCTGCTGCATTAGAGCTGTACAACCAAATTAGTTCATCCATAATGGAAGATTTCTAGGAGTATACTAGGGATAATCATAACCATAAAAGTGGAAGTATAAAATCAGTTAATACAATGTAGTTAGCCTATGCCTATAGTATGGTATAATAGTATGAAAAGCAATGAAACAATTTTCCAAGGCACATTTGCATTACCTGATCTAGCAACATTACATCATCCCAGTGAAGCTAGCAGTTACCACCGTGCATGTTAATGAGTCTTAATTAAATAAACATGGGACTTTAAATAATACTGTTTCAAAAGGGATGCGCTCTCACAACTGAACTGTGTTATTTAGTATTTTGACTAGATCATGCAGGTTACTGGGTAGTATAATATTTCAAAGTCTGCAGGATACAAGCATCAGCATTTCTTCTTAGTGATCAGCATTTCTAATATCCACAACCCACTCCTTGTCAGATTCTATCTCTCTCGTTCTGCTCCCCACTCTTCATTCTTCTCTCAAAAAGCAACTTGTCTCACTCCAGTACTAGTAAGCTGCCTGTAAGGACACGCAAGGTTCTCAGACCACTGAACAGTGTCGGCTTTAATTACAGAGCCTAAATATCCAGAAATCCAGCATGTCTGTCTGCAAAATGGTAATCAGATGCTAAATTGCAACTGCCTGTGCATTTATCACAACTCAAAGATGTAGCACACCTTAAAATTAAACTTTTGTAGCCTGCAGAGACCATTATCCTTATGGTTTTTAAATAATATGCTTTTTCCTGCTGCCTCTCTATACAATGGGGAATTTAAAATGCTATCTAAGAGCTGTCAGCCATGTTTAAAACTGCTGGATCAATTGTTAATTATCATAGACTTATATACAATGTCTGCTTTGTAGGAATTCCTGAGATCCTAATTTCTACCCTACAGGGGGGAAGTGGGACTAGAGATATATGTGAATCATGCTCTAATTGTTTTTTAACCAAACTTTTAGAAACCAGCAAGGTTAAAACAGGCAAATATATCTTTAAATTCGGCAATTAAGCTCTATGAAAATATAAAAAAATCTGCATTTTCAAACAGCCTGTTTTAGTCACGTCCTCCAATCCTAACTTCTTATAGCTGTGTTAGAAGGTATGTAGCATATACAAAAGATATATGCCTGTTTTTCCCACTTGATCATGTTAATCTAAGTAAAACAAAACAACCTGCATTCTAAATTCCTTGAGAGAACTGTAAGAATTAAAGGGGGAAGAGAACATACGGGATTATGGCAGAATGGGTTAAATTATCATGTGTCCAGGCTCAATGGGGATCTACAATAATTTTATTTAAAATTATTTAATGCGAAACTTAATGAAGGCTCTTATCTGAGCACTTTTGCAATTTAGATCCATTTTCTCTTTTTAGAAGTTGCTGGGTATTAGGAGGTAAATAGACAGAGACTCTGGGTATTCAAAGATAGATGTTGATAGTGAAGACAGCTTTATACCGCTATGCAGGCTAATATCTGAGAAACCACTAAAAATATAAAATGAATGTAAACTGCAAAAGCAGTTTGTAGTTCAGATAAGCTTGATGGAGATAAGACTTGGTTGATGGAGCACAGAACCATATAACATTTGATATTTTGGAGTTCTGCTAATCTTCACCCTGCACTTGGTCCAGGTCTCCCAGTTCCAAAAATAGTCTGGCATTTCTTTGTTTTCAGACAAATGATTATTGGGTTCCACCTGATAACGACACTAGTAATAAAATGTACAGAGTGCAATCATTGATGGCCCCCTTGACAAATGAAATGGAAAATATTGCTTTAGTCCATTTTATAAATGCGTCTTTGGACAAAGTTTGACAATGAATTTACTGTGGTTTAAGGGAAAAAAAGAAAAGTTTCTGTTCTTACATTTTTTTCAGTAGAAGCCCAATTCCACACATTACTACATATTCTAATAAGACCCTGTTCGACATATGATTATGCTTTTTATAAAATTCCCTAGGTAGTCCCATTCAAACTAAATGTTTTTCCACAGGGGTAGAATTGTATTGGTTTGAGGGCTCCTTGAGTAGTGATAAGTACATTCAGTAATCAACTCTCTTGGGGATTCAGGCTAGCTTGTTCATTGTCAGTAAAATATTTATAAACAGTTAACTGGGACATATACAGTACATATAAAGAAGGATAATACTAGAGAAAGGTCTAATTATACTGGAGATTTAGAGTAATTGTTGCCATTCTCAAGAATATTTCATTTCTGATAAAACATCTCTTTTTACCTGTTCATTTTTAGCCATTTGGAGTGAAGACTGCACTGCTAGACATTTCAGTGTGTTGTGTTCAGAGCCAACAAATACAATTAAAGTACATTTTGTTTACCAATTTAAGCAATACAGGTGATATATTTTCCTCACATACGCTTGTATAATTTTTTTAAATCTATTGTAGAGCTGAAAAAATTTAAAATATTTCTATAAGGAGGGTATCTACAGTAAAGCCTTTGGCATGCTTAATGTATTTCCACTATGTTTTCAATAATACATGATAAATATATAAATTATACATTATTTCAAAGATTTAGTCATTGGCATGGACTAGAAATAGAGTTTATTAATTAATTGGTGAGTTAAGACATACTGTAGCAGTAAATGGTCTATTGCTTTGGCCTCATGCAGCAGAAGGCCAGTGTTGAAGATTAACGTTATTGTCAGATGTTAGCAAACCGCTGTTGGCATAACATTTGAAGGTTATAAGGTCTGTAAAAAAAATGAAAGTAGTTTTTAGACAATGCATTGTTACTGTATATGTTTAGCTCCTGATAAATTAGGGTCATGTTATTTATGGCTTGCTGAACATCTCTAGGGAGAAAACTAACCTTTTAAAAAGAAAATATCTTGTAGCGGATACAGCCCTTTTTGTATGTCAGTAGGACGAACAAGCAACTTTAGAAAATATATATTTTCCCTTGTTGGTGTTATAGGGGCCTTTAAATTTGCTTCAGTTATATAATACAGCTGCTGCCAATGTTAGACCAACAAAGGTGTGAATGTATTAATAGGAGTAGCAGGTTATAAGTGACCTTTTAGATCAGGGATCCCCAACCTTTTTTTGCCTGTGACCCACATTCAAATGTAAAAATAGTTGGGGAGCAACACAACCATTAAAAAGTCCCTTGGGGTGCCAAATAAGGCCAGTGATTGGCTATTTGGTAGCCATTATGTGGACTGACAGCCTACAGGAGGCACTGGTTGTCAATATTAGTTTGTATACAATTAAAACTTGCTTCCAAGCCTGGAATTCAAAAATAAGCACCTGTTTTGAGGACACTGAGAGCAACATCCAAGGGGTTGGAGAGCAACATGTTGCTTGCGAGCTACTGGTTGGGGATCACTGTTTTAGATGTTTGGTGCTTAAAATCAGATAATTAGATTAATCACATTTCAAGTGGAATATCTAATCTGGTTCAAAGTAATACATAAGGTTATTACAGTATAAGGAACATTATTGCCCTATTGTGGCAACAGGAAACAGGGGACTATTGACTTCACTATATCATACCTCCTAACATTTAGGAAATAGAAAGAGGGACAAAATGTTTTTCCGTGAGGAGCGCAGCAAAATTATTTTAACCATACCCAAGTTTGTGAACCCCTAATTACCATGTCCATTTTACAAAATTTGGCAGGTTATGAAATTCTGAACACATTTCTGTGGTTTTTATGTGTTATAACAGTTTTGCTAATGAAGATGAATTGCCCTTTAAACTGCAAGTCACTGTTTCCCCAAGAGACCTGTTTATTTTAAGTTGTTGCATTGCTTATCTTAAATTGTAACAAATGGGTTCTCTGCCGAAAGCCAATTACATTTTGGAAACTTTGTATCTTTTTCTGGTTGTTCAGTGCAGCAGATTAAAGAGAACGTTGGGACATTTCAGTAACAATCCGGGACTGTGAGTTGAGCTGTCAAAATTGGGACTGTCCCATGAAAAACAGGACAGTTGGGAGGTATGACTATATAACAACCCTATCTATATAATCCATCTATCCTCAGCTATACTCTGTTATGCCAAGATATACCCTATAACCTAACCACTTTTTAGATAGACCATACTCATTTTGGGGTTAGTTAATCAAGAATACCCTGGCTAAATAGTAACAACTGGGAGGCACATGTTCTCAGTTACAGAAAGAAGATAGTGTATAATACCCAAAATGAGTCCCATTATAAAGAGGAATTTCCTTTCAGAATATCCTTTTTTTATAGTAAATACATGGTTCGGAATCCCCTGTGGGACTCCGCTCCATCTCAGAGGATACGATGAATGATTATATTTTTATAGCAACCCTATTTTTTTTGTAGCTCAGCTAAACAATCAGAATGTTACATGATCTCAAAAGAAATTCTAAAAGGCACTAAATTGAGATGTGGGAGTTATTTTCTTATTTTTATTCTATGCATTGTTTGTCTTCCTGTGTGTTAAATAACTACCTCTCCTGCTTCTCTTTGTTTTGTATATATATAGTATATATATATATAGTAGTGTTTGAACATTGACTATGTGTTTGGAAAAATGCCTAGTCTTACATTTTATTACCTAATTCAAGTATTATGGTTCTACATTTATCTTTGAACAGGTTGATGTGCAGTGTGCATATTTAAATAGGAGACAGTACTATATAATTAGTATAGTGCTAGTGTGAAGTATGCCTTTGTGCAAGTAACCTAGCATGATCAAGTGAGGCATTTGATGGGAATATGTGGTGTTTTGACTTCCATTTATGTTCTTCAAGAGCAACATTGACACCTCAAACAGGGACCTCTCCTTCTATTAAGTACCAGTTACTCAGTGGTAGGCATCTGGTCAGGTTTCCTTTCGGAGTAAAAATTTTGTTTTTTTTTCTTTTGGCCCTTTTCTATAAATTGTCACTTCACTGCCAGACTGTGAGGCTTTTGGACAAGTGTTCTGTCAGCTATGACAACTGGTCTTTCTGCAGCTTCACTTTGGAAAAAGAGATCATCAAAACCATTTGTGATAATAAATATAAATGTGTGTAGTTTTCTCTCACTAAAACTCTAGGAGCAAGCTTCTTGTTTTTTTCAACTTTTTAGAAAGAAAAATTAATTTGCATTTATGTAAAAATGTTTGTAGACTTATTTAGACGCGTGGACATCTTCTTCTTTGAGCACCACCTTATAATTATTTGCTAATTAGCTTTGTAGTTAGCTGTAAAATGTGAAGAAATCTAGAGTGGAGGAATAAAGAAGAGCTACATTTATGTAGCTCTTACATTCATCAGCTACCTCTGCTCCTTATTGACAAGTGAATGTCACAACAAATTACAGTGTTTTAGACCATATGTAATGCTGTAATATACTCCATCCTGGACCCTACTAGTAAAGGACTAAATGCAGAAAATACCTCTTATTAACATTGTGTGAATTTGTAATTTTGAGATGACCAGTAATAAAATGGCATCAGCCATTTCTGGATATATAATATTGTGATAACGTTGGGTCATTCATTACACATTTTATGTATTGATTTCTACCCATCTCTAGGTAGAGTTTAGTTTCATGCTGATTAGCCCAGTTGGTGATGGGGTTATTAGTACTGACTGTATGTAGTCTGACAGCTCTCCCAAGGGGGATCCAAAATGTAAACTGGCCATGATTAAGTATGATGTAAACTGGCCTTAAGTCGATAATCAGAAATACAATACAGTTGAGCCTTTCACATTCAAGAGGCTTGGAAGAGACTTAAGCTGGCCATAGACGTAACAATTACGATCTTTCTCGGAAAAGATCTTTCCAAGAAAGATCGTTCGTTTCAACACACACGTATAGAGCTGAATCGTCAAATATACAGGTAGAAACAATAGAATTCTACTTGTATCCGACGATTCAGCACTAACAATGGCCGATGTTCAGGGAGCTTTCAAAGGCATCCGATCAAAATTTTCCATCCAGTCCGATCAACCAGCCGACCGATATCTTAATCCTCTGACGATGTCGGTCGGCTCATTTCCCACCATACACGCACCGAATATCGTACGAAAATTCGTTTCGTACGATATTATCTGTGCGTCTATGGCCACCTTAAACCCATGTTCAACTATTGTCAAAGTAGAAACTGCTGCAACTTAACGATGTGTGCACATGATTGATTGAATGAGTGATTGATTCAAATAAGTCTAAAGCAAAGATATATCAACATTTTGCTATACATCTTGCTCTTGAAAGCAAGTCACATACATTTTCTGAATCATTGAAATGGACTTATGGGAATCTTTAGCCGAAAGAATACAGTGTAAAAGTCATTAATAGCTTAATATCTCACTTTCTAGTACAATATTTGATCCTCAGACCCTGTAAGAAAACGCATCTGTTATCAGGTTTGACTATGACATTCATGTTTGTACCTCTCTCTGAGTAGGGTGTACTGTGGCTGGCGCCTGCAATACTTGCTGAGGTTATTCAGACGCCGCATTTGGCGCTCAGATCTAGTCACAAGTTGTTTAAAGCTGGTTCGTAGCTGCTCAAAACGTTGAATAAGGGCAGGATCAGCATTCCAGAGCTTAGACACAGCAGAGCTATTAAGGAAGCGGTCTATAGGTAGATTCCTCAGAAAGGAACGGTATTCCACTGAAAGAACAATAAAAAAAATGTGATCACACTTCTAATTACTTTAGCGTTAGATGCTAGTCCATCATGTTCAATTTTGTAAAGTAAATCCTATCTAGCTTAACAATATACATACAGTATATATATTAT